>OY998241.1:10203054-11403054 GCA_963922005.1 Cornus suecica
GGTTATTTGTCATGAAATGTGAGTATTAGGTGTTTGGCCGAAAATGACGTTTTTCTAGTCTTTCAAACAAACCCTTTCGTTTTGAACGGAAAAACCCATTTTCGCCTATCCCCGTAGCCCCGATAAATTTCCTTGCTTTTAGAAATGGATTTAATTAAATTCGTTTTCTTAGAGATTTCAAACTTTAGAAACCGGCGGTAGTTAAAACGGATACCGGGGGCAAGACGGAAGATTTTATGAAAACTTACAAAAATCATTTTTTTGCTAAGTTTATGTTTTACACGTTTCCCGAGGTCTCGGCGACTATTTTTGGGTTCCTCCAAGGAAAAACTCACTTTTCCAATATTTATGATTTTTTGGGACTGATGGCACGAAAAACAAAACCATATCACAAAATCTCGCGTTTTTGCATATTTAAACTTTAAAGCAAATACTAAATTAGGCATTGACTAAGCTTTCCCATACTTAGAAAAATTTCCAGATTTTCAATTTTTCCAAAAAAAAATCTCATTTTTTGGGTTTGGGCATGTCATGGCCTGTAGCAGGCCGCGCATGGCTGCTGTGCGCGCGCGCGGTGCACTGCAGCGCGCAAGGCTGCACGCGGCATGGCATGCCATGGCCTGCTGTAGTGGCATGCAACGTCCGATGTTCGAAAATTCGTATTTTCTTCCTCGTACGTCGGAATGGACCTCCGTTTGTTTCTATGGGTTGTCCTATGTCCAAATTATCGAGATAAAATTTGAAATGACCAGTTTAACCATGAAATGACTGTTTTACCCTTGGTGAAAGAGGGGTACTTCAACTTTAGTTTTTGGGTCGGTGTTGTTTGACACCATTTTTGAAAATTCATATCTCCTTCCTCGTGGCTTCAAATTAGGTTTCGTATTTTTGTATGGCTTGCTCTAGGTCCAAAGTTTGTAGTTGTAGTTGGAAATTACTATTTTACCCCTAATTTGACCATTTTACCCTTGGGTAAACATGGCGGGTTGGAATGTTTCGTTCAAGGTACCGAGTGTTTCGGTTTACCTCTCTTTCGATCCCGTGTGATCTTTTTGTCATCTTTGAGATGTTGTAGGTCTATTTTACCATATGTGGGTATTTGACGACTTAAAAAGGATTTTATTTCATTTCCATTTTTTTCTCATTCACTCCCTTAGCTTTTAGGCTCGGGTTTTGGAGTCCTAGGAAATTAGGGGCGTGACATTAAATATAAATTATAACTAAAATATATATAATTACATAATTGTGCATCATTTTTTCCTACTATAATCATGGATAGTAACACCCATTATTTTCCTACTAGACCAAAAATGACATAAAAGTCAAAAAAGTCGTTTAATCAACACCTCCTCCACTTGTCCCTAAAAATATCTCAATCCAAAACAATGACTTTATATGAAAAAGAAGTATATATATACATAATATATACATATATACATAGAGAAAAGAAGTATATACCCTTTCGTTGCTCAATCTATACCATTTCCGTATGAAAACTCAACCACCACGTTCAGATCTATACCCTTTCAGTATGGTCGTTGCTCAATCTCTCCAGATCTCTCGCCGCACCAAAAACCCCTTCATCATCAGTACTCATCTCCTTCTCACTCAACTTATATATATATATATATATATATATATTCTTGTGTATATATACTTTTTTGCCCCAATTTTTTTTATTTTCATGTGTGATGTGTGTGAATAAATTTTGCTCCAATTTCTTTGATTTTCATGTCTGATTTGGGTATATATATTTTGCCCTAATTTTTGTGATTTTCATGTCTGATTTGTGTATATACAAATTTTGCCCCAATTTTTTTGATTTTCATGTGTGATGTCTGTATGTGGGTGTGTATATATATATATATATATACATATAGATGTATAGTAGATAACCCAACTGATTCCCTCCAACTTGATCCCATGTAAGATACAAATGTATTGATTTGAGTGACCAACCTAGAAAATTTTAGTAATGCATGGACTTAAATAATAATAATAAGATCTTCAACTAATTCACGGGATTCGCCAAAGGCAATCCCTCCACAAATCGTTTGCACTTAGAAAAAATTGAATATGAGACTTTTCAAACTGTTTTCTATTCTGTTTTTGTTTTTTGGCACTATTTATGAGAACAGAACGTGTTTGGCAACTATTTTTACTGTTGCTTTTGTTCTCAATTGGAAAAGTGCTTTCGTGAATAGTAGAAAAAACAAGGGAACAACAAAAACCTATTTTTTTTGTTCTTTTTGGGATTTTCCAAAAAAAATAAAAAATTGTGAAAATATTTTCCCGAACAATTCTGCAATCGGCACTACCCCTTCACCTTCACCTCCACCCTCAACAATTACCAACGCCACCACCACCAGCCACCAACTTCACCACCCCCAACAGCAACCTTTGACTACCATCAAACCCCTAAATTGAACACCCATACACATACATACATATATATATATATATATACACACATAGAACCGATCAATTTTGCCGACTTGTGAAACGTGTTAAATATTGGCACATATATATAATATGACTACTTTGTTATATTAACTTGTCCCACATCGGAATATTGGAAAACCCATCTCTATATCCTCACCTATAAATATAGGGCTTCTCCTATTAAATTGTGTACACATAAATAGAGAGAGTTAGGAATAATATACGTTTATATTATTCCTGTGATACAAACGTGAGTATACACAGTGTGTGTGCGTGTGTGATCTGCGAATCACCCCCTTATAATCCTCTCCGTGATTTTTAGTGAAACGGTGCTCTCCGTGGACGTAGGCTTATTTGGCTGAACCACGTATATATTCTTGTGTCGATTGTTTGGTTTGTTTGTGTGAGTTTTCTGATTTGCAAGTGTGCACGGCTTCGTACATAGGGTGTGCGAACCCTAACAAGTGGTATCAGAGCCCCAGGTTGAAGCAAATCACGAAGCCCGACGATCTGGTCCAGATCTGATTTTTTCGAGTGCCCTAAATCAGAAATTGACCACACCAGGAGCTTTGTCTCAACGAGATGAAGCCAGCAGTGTCAAGCACGTTGCCGGAAAGTGCCGCACGCACCCCCACACGCCGCTTGAAGTCCCAGCCAATTTTTTGGCTCCGTCGAGCAGCCGTTTCGGTTTAGCGTAATTTTCCGGAGCATCGTTTATCGGAACGAGGCTTATAATATATCTACGGAAATAGAATTCGAAGCCCGACATTTTCGCGCAAGAATCAGCCCAATCAGAGTAGGGACGCTCCTGCACGCACCCCGAGAAGGTACTGACTTCGTGATTAAATTTCTGTCTTTTGTGCGAATTTGCTTTGGCCCGTTTGGAGTCATTTTTGACCCGTTTTGGACACGGTCAGAGGCGTTCTTAAGATTTTGAACTGCCCCCGACGCAACCGTATACTCGGTTTTGTCTAATTAGACTCCGAATATCTCTAATAGGCTCAGTGAGAGCTATGGGAGAAGAAAATGCAGTAATGATCGACAAGTTTGATGGTACAAACTTTACCTATTGGAAGATGCAAATTGAGGATGTGTTATTCCAGAAAAATTTGTATTTACCGCTAGAAGGGACGAAGCCAGATTCAATGAAAGAAGAGGAGTGGAATATCCTAGATCGTAAGGCTCTTGGCACGATCAGATTGACATTGGCAAAATCTGTTGCCTTCAATATCAAGATAGAGAAGAATGCAAAGTCTCTCATGGAAGCTCTTTCGAAGATGTACGAACAGCCGTCTGGAGCAAATACATTACATCTTATCAGCAGATTGACGAATCTGAAGATGTCCGAGATTGGGAATGTTGGTGAACATCTCAGTAAGCTTAATGACATTTATGGGCAGTTGGAATCAATTGAAGTAGTGTTTCAAGACAAGGTGAAATCAGCTTTTCTCCTTAATCAATTGCCAGAGAGCTGGAACGCCACAGTGGCTGCAATCAGTAATTCTTCAGGGATAGAACCGCTGAAGTATGATACCGTTGTGAGTATGGTACTCACATAAGAGATCAGAAGACAGTCGTCAGACTTTTCAAGCAGTGGCACAACATTGAATGTCGACACCAGAGGCAGCGGTTCGAACACACAAAAAGGCGAAAACCAAAGGCGTGGCCATTCCAAGTCAAGACAGGGAAAATCACAGTCTCGAGGTCCCATAAATTCCAAAGCAATCGAATGTTGGAATTGCGGCAAGACTGGTCATTTAAGGAACTAGTATAGATCCCCGCAAAAGGTAGCGAATGACAAGACAGAGGCAAATATTGTCTTAGAAGAAGCAAATGATGCACTGATATACTCTTTGGAGAGCAAAGCAGAGTCTTGGGTTTTGGACTCTGGAGCATCATTCCATGCCACCTCAAGTCGAGAGCTCTTTGAGAGCTATGCACCTGGAAACCTCGGCAAGGTTTATCTAGGTGACGATCAACCCTGCAGTGTTGTTGGCAAGGGTGAAGTACATATCAGACTCAACGGATCGATATGGAAGCTGAGGGATGTCAGACACATTCCAGACTTGAGGAAGAACCTGATCTCAGTAGGCCAATTGGCGAGTGAAGGTTATATGACCACTTTCAGTGAAGATAAGTGGAAAGTTTCCAAGGGGGCTATGACTATAGCACGAGGAAAGAAAACAGGTACGTTGTACACTACCACCAAGGCTAGCACATTTATAACAATTACAAAAAGCAAGGAGGATCATAATTTGTGGCACCAAAGGCTAGGTCACATGAGTGAAAAGGGACTCAAGGTTATGCTCGCAAAGGGAAAGCTACCAGGTCTAAATTCGATTGATATCGACTTCTGTGAGGATTGCGTATTCGGTAAGCAGAAGAGGGTTAGTTTTCAGAAAAGCGACAGAGAACTCAGAAAGGAGAAGCTTGAGCTAGTTCACACTGATGTCTGGGGGCCAGCAAATGTCTCATCTATTGGCGAAAAGTCCTATTGCGTCACCTTCATCGATGACCATTCTAGAAAGGTATGGGTTTATTTCTTGAAACATAAATCTGAAGTGTACGGTGTGTTCAAGAGTTGGAAGGCTATGATAGAGAATGAGACGGGTTTGAAGATCAAGAGATTACGATCCTATAATGGTGGAGAGTATCAGGACACCGGGTTTAAGAGATTTTGCTATGAGAACGGTATCAGATTAGAGAGAACTGTTCCACGTACACCACAACAGAATGGCATAGCAGAACGGATGAACCGGACATTGACTGAGAGAGCCAGAAGCATGCGCATTCAGGCAGGATTGCCGAAACAGTTCTGGGTAGAAGCAGTCAGTACAACAGCGTACTTAATCAATTGTGGTCCATCAGTACCATTGGAACATAGAATACCAGAAGAGGTCTGGAGCGGTAGAGAGGTAACACTTTTACATTTAAAAGTTTTTTGTTGTGTTGCATATGTACATGTTAGTGACACTATGAGGGGTAAGCTTGATCCCAAGTCACAAAAGTGTATTTTCATTGGCTATGGCGGTGATGAGTATGGTTACCGCATGTGGGATGATCAGAACCGAAAACTGATCCGAAGCAGAGATGTAGTGTTCAATGAAAAGGTTATGTACAAGGACAGACACACAACAACCTCAGAGCCTACAACACAGAGTGATCCTGTGTGTGTTGAGTTAGATGATGTTCAAGACAGTGAGAGTACTCAGTCAGACGAACATATTGCAGATGGAAATACTCAACAGGTTGATACACCGCAGTCTCCGACTCCTATTCCTGTACCTAGGAGGTCTTCATGGCAGCATGTGCCGAATTGGAGATACATGAATTATTTGTTGCTCACAGATGAAGGTGAACCAGAGTATTTTGATGAAGCATGCAGTGTAGCAGATGGAAGATGAAATGAAGTCCTTTATTTCCAACAAGACATGGAAGCTAACCGAGCTGTCGGTAGGAAAGAAAGCTCTCCATAATAAATGGGTCTACAGAGTCAAAGAAGAACATGATGGTTCTAAAAGGTACAAAGCGAGACATGTATTAAACGCTTTCAGCAGAAAGCAGGAATCGACTACACCGACATATTTTCTCTGGTTGTGAAACTGACTACCATTCGTTCAGTTCTTAGCATTGTTACATCAGAAGGTTTGCACCTAAAGTAGTTAGATGTCAAAACTGCTTTCCTCCATGGTGACCTAATGGAGGAGATTTATATGCAGCAACCGGAAGGTTTCTTAGAGAAAGGGAAAGAGAAACTTGTGTGTAAGTTGGAAAAGAACTTGTATGGTTTGAAACAATCTCCAAGACAGTGGTACAAGAAATTCGATGGATTTATGCAGAGACATGGTTATATCAAATGCAACGCTGACTATTGTTGTTACTTCAAGAGGTTTGACACGAGTTACATTATCCTCCTACTTTATGTTGATGACATGTTAGTAGCTAGATCTGATTTTGTGGAAATCAGTAAGTTGAAGAAGCAGTTGGCAAAAGAGTTTGAGATGAAAGACTTAGGCACAACGAAACAGATTCTTGGTATGAGAATCATCAGAGACAAGCAGAAGGGAATTTTGCAGTTGTCTCAGGCTGACTACGTTGAACGGGTTTTGAAGCGGTTCAACATGAGTGATGCTAAGTCAGTTAGCACACCTTTGGCTAGTCATTTTTTATTATCCAAAAAGCAGTCTCCCAAGTCAGAAGCAGAGAGGAACAACATGGCCAGTATTCCATACGCTTTTACTATTGGTAGCTTGATGTATGAAATGATTTGTACAAGACCAGATATTGCATATGCAGTAGGAGCAGTCAGCAGGTTCATGTCCAATCCAGGAAAGACTCACTGGGAAGCAGTGAAGTGGATATTGCGATATTTACGAGGTACCACAAACATATGCCTTTATTTTGGAAAAGGTGAAGTAAATTTACATGGCTATGTAGATTCAGATTTTGCTAGTGAGATAGATCACAGAAGAAGCACTACTAGTTATGTCTTTACAGTAGGTACTATAGCAGTCAGTTGGATTTCGCAGATACAGAGGATTGTAGCGTTATCTACTATAGAGGCTGAGTATGTAGCCATGACAGAGGCTAGCAAAGAGATGATTCGGTTACAGGGTTTGTTGGCAGAGTTGGGATTCGAGCAAGGGAAGAGTGTTTTGCATAGTGATAGTCAGAGTGTTATACATCTGGCGAAAAATTCAGCATTTCATTCGAGAACCAAGCATATAGATCTTTGTTATCACTTTATCAGATCTCTATTAGAGGATGAAGCATTAACACTTAAGAAGATTCAAGGAAGCGAGAATCCGGCCGACATGTTGACCAAAGTGGTGACAATAGAGAAACTGAAGTTGTGCGCAACTTCAGTTGGTCTTCAAGCTTGAAGACAGAAATGAGGGCACCGAGCACTGATCATTGATGGAGTTGATTGATGAAGACAAAGTCGTCAAGTGGGAGATTGTTATATATTGGCACATATATATAATATGACTACTTTGTTATATTAACTTGTCCCACATCGGAAGATTGGAAAACCCATCTCTATATCATCACCTATAAATATAGGGCTTCTCCTATTAAATTGTGTACACAGAAATAGAGAAAGAGTTAGGAATAATATACGTTTATATTATTCCGGTGATACAGGCGTGAGTATACACAGTGTGTGTGCGTGTGTGATCTGCGAATCACCCCCTTATAATCCTCTCCGTGATTTTTAGTGAAACGGTGCTCTCCGTAGACGTAGGCTTATTTGGCTGAACCACGTACATATTCTTGTGTCGATTGTTTGGTGTGTTTGTGTGAGTTTTCTGATTTTCAGGTGTGCACGGCTTCGTACATAGGGTGTGCGAACCCTAACAAAACGGTGTTGCTAGTTTGTACGTGGTTCGAGAGGTTATGATTTGAAGACATTGTTAGAGTGAGGTTGCCCTGCCCCAACAACCGTTAAGAAATCTCCACCCCAACCCTGCCCAAAACTGGTTAAACGGGGTGACCTCTCACCCCGTCCCCGTCCCAGTTGGGTTTTTTAAAACCGCTGGGTGCCCGCGGGTACCCGCTAACAACTGAATTTTTTAAATATTTCACTTTAAAATTAAACAATTCCACAAAATCATATACTTAAAACACGAAATTCTAGATTATAGAAACTAAATAAACATCAAATTATCCAACAGTCCAAATTATAATACATTTTACAAAAAATAACAACAACAAAGAAGTTTGTCCAATATTACGTCCACTTCAATTTAGAGAACAACAAAAATAAAATTTAGGATTAGTGGGTTACACTTATTTTTTATTCTAATATGTCTAAACGGGGTGGGGACACTTAAAACCCTCCCCGTCCCGTTTATGTGAGGGTTTTTTCCCAACTTTATCCCCACCCATATAGTATAAACGGGGCACCCAAAACCGTTATAAATGTGGCGGGGCGAGGCGGGGAAAATTGCTATCCTTATATATATAACATGAGAAAATAAGTATACCGAAGATTTTTACTCCAAAAGCTCTTATTGGTAAGTCTCTTGTTATCTCTTGTTCTTTGGTACTAGCTTTGGTTTTCTGGGTTTTAGCTTCTATAGTTGTTTAAAGCAATTGTCTACCTAGGTTTTTCTTTTTCTTTTTTTGTCAAATTTAGCTCTTACTAAGAAAGAAAGACCATCACTAAAACACAAAACATTTTTCTAGGAAATGACTTCAGTACTTTTTGTACACACAGAAATAGACAATAAAATGGTGGTTGCAAAGATATTCTTTAAAGATTTAAATGTTTAACTGGTATCCCTTTAGTTGATTTTCTATAATTTTTTGGGAAAAAAAAACAAAATCAAGTGTTGTATAATTTGGAAGATGATAGACAGGGGATGTGAGAATAACAAGATTTAGGTCCAATTACATGATATGATTTTCAGTACCTGGGGGTTTCAGATTTGGATATTATCATTTTTTTAATTTCTCTGTCTTATTTCCGAGAATGAGTTTTATTTATTTCTTATTATTTGGATGTTCATTATCTTGTGTTGGATGGGAACTTGGTAGGTTCTTTGGTTAAATATATAATTAGGGCATTTGAGTGCATGTCCATACATTTGGTAGGTTCTATGAAATTTTCAAATTTCATATGCATTGATGATCGGTTTAGCATGTAGAATACATGCTAAACCGAACTACATATATATATATATATATATATATATATATATAACATGAGAAAATTAACAAATGAACTATATATATATATAACATGAGAAAATTAACAGGTGTTTATTATTAAGTAATTTGTGATTTATTTATGAATATATTTTTATGAAAAGAAAGTTTCATTTGACATAAAAAAATTAATTAGGATAATGAGTTTTTTTATTTAAATCAAACTAAAATTTAATAACAAGTTAATTGATTTACAAATAAAATAATTAAAACTTATTAAAAAAAAATTAGCATTTGAGAGTATATTTAGTCTAATACATTAAAGGTAAATGGTAGAATTAATATTCTAACTAAAAGAAATAATATTTTTGTAATTTAAGAAATTAAGAAATATAATAGTAAGGGTATTATAGTCTTTTATAATAGAATTGAGGCAAATTGGTTTTTTGCACTTTACCCTATAAGAGGGTTAAATGTAAGGTGGAAATATAAAAAGTTTGGAGGGCAAGCCCATAGTGTAAAAAAATGAAAGTTTAGGGGACTAAATTTAGTTGGGGGGTATAGTAGAGAAAGAGAGTAAACTTGAGGGGGGTTTTAAGCTATTTACCCAAAAAAATATTAATACTAGTAGTTATAAAAAAGCCACTAGGGCATGTGATCCGGGCATTTCGGGAAAACAGATTTATGAATATCAGGGGTTTGTAATTTAACGGAAAAAAAAAAAAGAAGATCAAGGGTTTGTGTATCTTTTCATGTGATAATAATGATATTTTTATTGATATTATTAGCAACAAAACAACCATTGAAACACTTGAATGTTAAAAACACAGAATGATTCTGAGTTGTGACAATTTGCAAATCAATATTTAACAATTTTTTATCAAGTAGAATGTTTTTCCTTTTCTTAGCTAGACATAACCATGAAATAGTAGCAAATATCCAGTTCTTGCAGTAATATATTGTTGGGGTTGTCCCACATCAGTTGTGGAAAGGGCTGATGGTCAGTATATAAGTGTGAGGGAAAATCTCACCATTTGAGTTAGGTTTTGGGGTGAGAGAGACCCAAGACCACCCAACACTAGTATCGGAGCCCTTATTACAAACAAGTCTCGGCCAAAGTTCCGAGAGAAACGAGTTGTCACTACCTTGACCCAAGGCCCGATGTGATCGTCTGATACATTATGCATCATTCGGTTGGTAATATTTTTAGAGAGTGTTATCTAGTATCGATACTCATCCAATACTCATTTTTAAGGCTGATATTATCCAAGTCCGATGTTATCTGGCTTCAATATACCATTATCATAATCACCACCGAAAACCATTAGTGTAAGTTTAGCATTTAAAACTGTTATATAGATGTATATCCTAATCTATGATATTAACTGCGGGACTTTGGCAGTGCAACAATGGTTTACCTCTTCCCTTTTATGAACTTAAATAATTAGATGGGTACATGCCTAGATAATTAGTTGAGTATCTCCAATATTATAGTAACATGTGTAAATCTTGAACTCAATATTTATATATATAATTTACCTAAAAAAAATAAAATTATATATATATATATTTATATTATTGTGCTTTTATAAATTTTCTTTTATAGCTCTTGAATACATATTATGGATGGGTATATATAAATGCAAATTAAACAATAATATCTTACGCTAAGAATTAATTATCACATGAAGAAATTTATACTTTTGTTAACAAGTTTTAAGGTTTTAAAATTACGCTAAAGGGTCCTGTTAAAAGTTTTGTAAGTTGTTACTTATAAGTGAGCACAAGTTATATTCATAGTTTCAGAGACACTAGTTAGGATAGGGATTCTCCAAGAAACTTAAGAACTACTTAAATTTAGGGTTAATCCCACTCTCACTTTTTGAGGGTTTTGCTCTCTAATTTTACTTTGAATCATTAGAATTTCAAAGATTCTTTTGAATTTGGTTTTTGTTTCACTTAGACCCCTCCATGTTGATGCCAGCAAATTCCATTAACTGAGTGACGTCATTCTCTCACCACTATGAGCCTGTTTGGTAGAGCTGTGTTTGTGTTTGTGTTTGTGTTTGTATTTGTGTTGAAGTAAACAAAAAACACATTTTTTGTTTTTTTGTTTATTCATCCAAAAACATAAGTATGTTTGGTAGGGATGTTTTTTGGGTTGAAATTGAAAAATTAAAAATTAATAATTAAAAATTAATAATATAAATAATAAATAAAATATAATATAATATAATAATAATAATAAATGAATACAATAATAATAAATAAATATAATAATAATAAATGGACTAAATAATAAATAATAATAATAAATTAATAAAATAAATAATAAATTACATAAAAATATAATAAAAATAATAAATAATAAACAAAATTAAATAAATAATAATAAATAAATATAATAATAAATAATAAGTAAATATAATAACAAATAAATACTTTATAATAATAATAAAAAATAAGTATAATAATAATAAATTAATATTAAATTAATAAAATATATTTTTAAATAATTAAAAATGAATAAATAATTTATAAATAAAATGAAATAATAATAATAAATAAATATAATATATTTATAAATTAATATATAAATTAATAAATAATAATTTAATAATATAAATAATAAATATAATATAATATAATAATAATAATAAATGAATCCAATAATAATAAATAAATAAAATAATAAAAAATGGACTAAATAATAAATAATAATAATAAATTAATAAAATAAATAATAAATAATAATAATAAATTAATAAAATAAATAATAAATTACATAAAACATATTTAAACATATAATAAAAATAATAAATAATAAACAAAATGAAATAAATAATAATAAAAAATAAAAAATAAATATGATAATAAATAATAAGTAAAGATAATAACAAATAAATACTTCATAATAATAATAATAAATGAGTATAATAATAATAAATTAATATTAAATTAATAAAATATATTTTAAATAATTAAAAATGAATAAATAATTTATAAATTAAATGAATTAAATAATGAAATAATAAAAAATAAATAAATAGAATATATTTATAAATTAATATATAAATTAATAAATAATAATTTAATAATATAAATAATAAAATAATAAAATATATTAGAAAGTGAAGAAAGTGTAAGTGAGAAACACCCTAATAAACACCAAATTCATATTTATTGGAATATGCCTAAAATTTTCCTAAGTGAAAAAGTGTTTTTTAACACACATATCCCAAAAACACTAACCAAACAAGTTTATAAACACAAAACACATAAACAGACACAAAAACACTGCTACCAATCAGGTCCTATGTAAAATGTGTAATTTATCCTCACAAATTATGTTTGTTTTTAAAATATAATATTCAGGGACAAAGAGATAATTGCACAAATTACTGGTACTGAAGTTGACATCCATCTATTTCAAAGAATGTAACTGGGATGGGATTAAGGGGATGAAAGTGGGATTAATCCTAAATTTTATAATAAGTTTGGAGGCCCCCAAGTTAAGTTCATTCACCTAATAAAATATTTAGGGACATAAAGGAGAAATTTGGTAAAGTTGGGGGTAGAGGGGGGAAACAGCGTGTGATTCCAGTGTAAATAGCCATGCCATCTCCCTTTTATATCAAGACAACTCTTCCTAGCAGCTGACAGCCTTTCTCATCTCTTCATTGTTTTAGTTATGTAAGTCTCTCTCTCTCTATCTCTCTCTCCCACCGAAAAACTGACATATCTGCAGCAGTTTTATAGCCAAAGATGTGAAAAAATGTCCCAACTATTTCTTTTTTCACTTTTCTTTTTTCAGAGTGATATTTATTTTTTTCGTTCCAAGTAGCTCCTAATTAAAGATTGTTATTTTGAAATAATTATGGAGAAACACCTCCACTAATAAATGTGTATTTTCAATAAAACTGCCGCTCTAATGTTTAATCTCATTGACGGCCGTCTACTAGGAATGCTCTCTCAGTTATACATTCCGAATATATATACCAGGTATATATATATATATGAATCACCCAGTCAGTTGGATTTCGCAAATATAGAGGATTGTAGCGTTATCTACTACAAAGGCTGAGTATGTAGCCGTGACAGAGTCTAGCAAAGAGATGATTTGGTTACAGGGTTTGTTGGCAGAGTTGGGATTCGAGCAAGGGAAGAGTGTTTTGCATAGTGATAGTCAGAGTGCTATACATCTGGCGAAAAATTCAGCATTTCATTCGAGAACCAAGCATATAGATCTTCGTTATCAATTTATCAGATCTCTATTAGAGGATGAAGTATTAACACTTAAGAAGATTCAAGGAAGCGAGAATACGGCCGACATGTTGACCAAAGTGGTGACAACAGAGAAACTGAAGTTGTGCGCAACTTCAGTTGGTCTTCAAGCTTGAAGACAGAAATGAGGGCACTCAGCTCTAATCATTGATGGAGTTGATTGATGAAGGCAAAGTTGTCAAGTGGGAGATTGTCATATATTGGTATATATATAATATGACTACTTTGTTATATTAACTTGTCCCACATCGGAAGATTGGGAAACCCATCTCTATATCCTCACCTATAAATATAGGGTTTCTCCTATTGAATTGTGTACACAGAAAAAGAGAGAGAGAGTTAGGAATAATAAACGTTTATAGTATTCTGGTGATACAGGCGTGAGTATACACAGTGTATGTGCGTGTGTGATCTGCGAATCACCCCCTTGTAATCCTCTCAGTGATTTTTAGTAAAACGGTGCTCTCCATGGACGTAGGATTATTTGGCTGAACCACGTATATATTCTTGTGTCGATTGTTTGGTGTGTTTGTGTACATTTTCTGATTTGCAGGTGTGCACGGCTTCGTACATAAGGTGTGCGAACCCTAACATATACATACATATTTATGTTGTATCTTAGGACCTATTGAAAGATAAACTTAAATCAGTCATATCCACATAATCAGACATATCCACATGCATGAATCAAACCCACAATGTCAAGATAAGCTGCAGATAACCATGCGTGAAGATAGCACGCTCAAATATTCCAAAGTCAATAATGGATGCCAAGCATATTTCATTTCTCATTTTATGTATTTCAAATCTCTATATAAGTGTGTTGTATTGTATTGAATTAAAACAAGAAGCAAGAGAGAAAAATCATAGTGTAAGAATAGAGTGAAAGTTTGTATTCGGTTCTTTGTTTTTGAAATAAAAGTGTGAGTGTTTTATACATTTGAGTGTATCCTGGGCATTACTAAATCACCACAAGTGATTTACAACATGGTATCAGAGCTTGGTGAAGCTTAAGCAAACCCAGAAGTGAAGAATAAAAACAGAGCCGAAGCTTTCAAAGCCTATTTGTGAGCCATAAGTGTTCAAACCACAAGTTTGAGCACATATCTAACTTCTCCGTTCTAGAAGGAACGTAACCCCCAAAATTTCAGGCCAAACAACCCTTATACGCGCTCTCACACGCCACCTAAAGAGAGGAGAGTGAGCCCCACGCGCAGTGCACGTGCTAGTCATCTTCAACCTCCAGCCGCGCGTGACTCCCACGTGCATCCGCGCGCGCACACGCCCCACGTACCTGACACGTCATCAGTGACGTCGGCAGCTGCCACGTCATCATCCGCCACGTCAACCAGTGCCACGTCAGCCTTGTCACGTCATCAGCCACGTGGCCCAACCATCAATTGACACATGGCCCAATCAGAAGCAGACACGTGGGCCAATCAGAAGCCGACACGTGACACTCCTCATGTCCTGCCACATCATCAGAAATTTGTGAATTTATAAGTTTGCCCTTTGTTGGTATTTTGTTCGTTCCGGGCTCATTTTAACTCCGATTTGAGCAAACGAAGAGTTGTTTTTTACTAAATGGAACGCTCCGGACGCAACCGTGCAATTGATTTGACCAGATTCAATATCGATTTTCAGAAATAAGCACCTGCTTAATAAAATCTGATGGCGTCCTCCAGCAATTTTTTCCAGTTCCAGCTTCCGCGACTGAACAAAGATAACTACGAGAAGTGGTGTATCCTGATGAGAGTCCTTTTAGCCTCACAAGATTTGTGGGATGTGATCGATACCGAGTATGATGAACCCGAAGAAGTAGAGAATCTAAGCCAGACCCAACAGGCCGAGCTTAAAGAAGAAAGACGAAAGGACAAGAAGACGTTATATCTGCTTTATCAGAATGTAGATGAAGCAAGTTTTGAGAAGAACTCAGCCGTCAACACCGCCAAGCAAGCATGGGAAATTCTTCAAAAAGCACATCTAGGAATTGAAAAAATAGTTAAAGTTCGACTCCAAGCTCTAAGGGGTGAATTTGAATTGTTGCAAATGAAAGACACGGAGTCAATTTCTGAGCATTTTACCAGAACATTGACTATTGTGAATCAAATCAGAAGATATGGCGACAAGATTGAAGATGTTCGTGTGCTTGAAAAGATTATGCGCTCCCTCAACTCAAAGTTCGAGCATGTAGTTGTTGCTATTGAAGAATCAAAAGACCTCGATACAATGACAGTAGATGAGCTGATGGCCACGCTAGAAATTCATGAATAAAGAATCAACACGAGGAACACCTCAGGTACTCTAGAGCATGCTCTTCAGTCAAATCTAACATTCAAATAAAATAAAGAAGAGCGATGGGGAATTTCACAAAGAGGCCAAGGTAGAGGTCGTGGCTATTGAGGATGAGGTGCTGGATCCAGAGGCGACGGTGGAAGAACCAATTCCAATACCAAAAGAAATAATCAAGGTGGAAGAAATCAATCTTTCAGAGGACGAGGTCGTGGAAGCAACTTCAATAATCGCCAGAATTATGACAAAAACAATGTTCAATGCTACAACTGCAACAAGTATGGACACTACGGCAACGAATGCAGAGGAAAGACAGTTCCTGAAGGAGGCAAACAAATAAATTTTGTCGAGAAAGAAGAAAATGAGCCGAGATCAATGTTGTTGATGGCTCAAAATGAAAATACCGATGACGAAGGTATATGGTATCTAGATTCAGGAGCCAACAATCACATGCGCGGAAATAGACACATGTTTGTCGAGCTTGACGAGACGAGGCAAGGGCAAGTCTCATTTGGTGATTTCATAAAAATCGCAGTAAGAGGAAAGGGCAATTTTCTGATTAAGCTCAAGAATGGAGATCATGACTTCATATCCAATGTTTACTATGTTCCAGATATGAAGAACAATATTTTGAGTCTCGGACAGCTCTTGAAGAAAGGCTACGATATCAGCATGAAGGATTTGTGTCTAACAATCAAAGATACAAATGAAAATCTCATTGCCCGGATAAAGATGTCAAAGAATAGGATGTTTCCTATACACATCCAGCACGATGCAGTGAAGTGTTTAAATGTAGTTGTTGAAGACAAGGACTGGCTATGGCATTTGAGATACAGACATCTCAACTTTTAAGGCCTGAAGCTGCTCGCAAGTAAACAGATGGTGAAGGGACTTCCCTACATCCACCGTCCTAATAAAGTATGTGAATGTTGAGTACTTGGGAAACATCACAGACTGAGCTTTGCTAAAGAAGTCAAATGGCGATCAACAAAGCTACTGGAGCTCGTTCACACAGATGTGTGTGGTCCATTGAAGCCAGAATCATATGGAAAGAGCAGGTATTTTCTTACATTCACCGATGATTATAGCAGAAAGACATGGGTGTACTTCTTGCAGAAGAAATCAGAAGTATTTGACAAGTTCTAGGAGTGTAAAGCTCTTGTTGAGAAGCAGAGCGGCTACAATATCAAGACATTGCGGTCAGATCAAGGAGGATAATATGTGTCGAATGCATTCCAGAATTACTGCAAGAACACGACATCCGACAGCAAAGAGCACCATCTTATACACCTCAGCTAAATGGTGTTTCTGAAAGGAGGAATCGCACGATCCTGGACATGGTCAGAAGTATGCTGAAAGGAAAGACGATGCCCAAGGAATTTTGGGCTGAAGCAGTATCTTGTGCTGTCTATCTGCTGAATAGGTGTCCAACCAGAAGACTCCAGTTCAAGACACTTGAAGAAACCTGGAGTTCATACAAGCCAAGTGTCAATCACCTCAGAATTTTTGGGTGTATTGCTTACACCAAGATTCTAGAAGCCAGAAGAACCAAGCTTGACAATAAAGAACATAAATGTATCTTTATCGGCTATGACGATAGAACAATGGGATATAAGTTGTTTAATCCCATCACCAAGGAAGTAATCATAAGCAGGGACGTGATCTTTGAAGAAAATGAAGCTTGGAGCTGGGATCAGAATAAAGATGGAAAAACCAAGGAGCTTGTACTTGAAGAAGATGAAGAAGTAGAAAAAGAAGTTGCAATGGAGCCGCAAATTCTACCACATCAATCTCCTGTACCTACAAGAAATGATCCTTCATCGTCATCATCACCAGATGAAAGATCAAGTGAAAGACCCAAAAAAGTGAGAAGCCTGAGGGAACTATATGAAGCCACTAAAGAAGATCAAGACCAGAATTTGCTATGTTTATTTCTGGATAATGATCCTTTCAACTTCACAGAAGCCATCCAAGAGAAGAAGTGGAAGTCAACAATGGATGAAAAAATCAGGTCCATAGACAAGAATGACACATGGGAGCTGTGTAGTCTACCAAAAGGTTAAAATCCTATTGGAGTCAAATGGGTCTACAAGACAAAGAAGAATGAAAAAGGCAAAGTTCAGAGATACAAAGCTCGCCTGGTTGCAAAAGGATACAAACAGAGACAAGGACTAGACTATGGTGAAGTATTTGCTCCTGTTGCCCGATTAGAGACAATCAGACTGATGATATCTATTGCTGCTAAGAACAAATGGAAGTTGTACCAACTTGATGTGAAGTCAGCATTTCTGAACGGATTTCTAGAAGAAGAAATCTATGTCGAACAACCGCTGGGATATACAAATTAAGGACATGAAGACAAGGTGTACAGGTTGAAGAAAGCTCTTTATGGACTAAAGCAACTCCACGTGCATGGAATACAAGAATTGAAAAGTATTTCCATGATAATGGGTTCGAGAAATGTCCATACGAGCATGCATTGTACCTGAAGAAATGTCCAGAAGGAAGCATACTATTTGTTGGTCTGTATGTTGATGATTTGATCTTCACAGGAAATAACCCAGCCATGTTTGAAGAGTTCACAAAAACCATGATTCAAGAATTCGAGATGACAGACATAGGTCTAATGTCACACTTTCTTGGAATTGAAGTGAAGGAGAATGCTGAAGGAATCTCGATCTACCAAAGTAGATATGCAAAGGAGATTCTCAAGAAGTTCATAATGGAATCAAGCAATCCAATATCAACTCCGGTGGAAAGCAGCGTGGAACTCAGAAAGAATGAAGACGGAGGAAATATTGATCCAACATACTTTAAAAGTTTAGTTGGAAGTCTTCGGTACCTGACTTGTACCAGACCAGATATACTCTACGGAGTTGGATTGATCAGCAGATACATGGAGGAACCAGATCAATCACACCTGAATGTTGCAAAGAGAATACTCCGCTACATCAAAGGTACGATCAATGATGGTTTGCTATATACCTCAACTGATGAATTACGATTCACTGGCTATTCAGATAGTGATTGGGGTAGAGATTTGGATGAAAGAGAAAGCACAACCGGATTTGTGTTTTTCATTGGAGATACAACATTCACATGGTCATCCAAGAAACAACAGATAGTAACGCTATCATCATGTGAAGCTGAATACGTAATAGCCAGCTCAACTGTGTGTCATGCTATTTGGTTGAGAAATGTGTTGGAGCATTTGTGTTTTCCACAAGAAAATCCTACAAAGATTTTCATTGATAATCGTTCAGCAATTGCACTTGCAAAGAATCCAGTCTTTCATGAACGAAGCTAGCATATTGATACACGGTATCATTCTATCAGGGAACATGTGCAAAAAAGAGAAGTGGAATTAATATCTTGCAAGACAAATGATCAAATTGCAGATATTTTTACAAAGCCATTGAAGCAAGACATGTTCAACAGACTGAAGATGATGTTAGGAATGCAGAAGTGTGGAGAATCAAGTTTAAGGGGGAATGTTGAAAGATAAACTTGAATCAGTCATATCCACATAATCAGACATATCCACATGCATGAATCAAACCCACAATGTCAAGATAAGCTGCAGATAACCATGCGTGAAGATAGCACGCTCAAATATTCCAAAGTCAATAATGGATGCCAAACATATGTCATTTGTCATTTTATGTATTTCAAATCTCTATATAAGTGTGTTGTATTGTATTGAATTAAAACAAGAAGCAAGAGAGAAAAATCATAATGTAAGAATAGAGTGAAAGTTTGTATTCGGTTCTTTGTTTTTGAAATACAAGTGTGAGTGTTTTATACATTTAAGTGTATCCTGGGCATTACTAAATCACCACAAGTGATTTACAACAGTTTGTATCTTTGAGAATTTCTGAGAATAGAATACAATGTTTTTTTGATAACCATAAAAATGTGTTTTCCGAAAACAGGTATTATTTTAACTGAGCTTTTCAGAAAACAGAAAATTGTTTTTAAAATACAAACCAAGCAAGCCCTTAGTATTTTTATTATAAATTGGTAATCCCGTCCCCCATTTTTTTTTCCCACACAGCAAATGTATTGTCAATCTTGTTGGACCTAAACTCTAATCAAATACACACAAACATATAGACACAATGATTTATACGTGGTTTCCCAAAAACGGGTACGTCCACGGAGGGGTAACTTAATATATTTCGGGATTTCTCTCCACCATCACAATGCTCTCTTTACACAGAATTGAGCTTAGTTTAAGATCTACAAACCCTATCTATTTATACACGAACAGATGGAGTAGGGGTGGTTTATAAGTCTGCAATGGCAGCTGAGTGTGTTGCATGTCAAACTTGGAAGTCTTCAATGGTGTGCTACAGAAGTCTCACAAATCTTATATGTGAACATTATGTTTATTTATTTGTATTGTTTGTTTAAGTACATGTGAGGTTAATTTTCCCGTATTTATCACAAGACTAAAGTATATATATATATATATTTATGCTAATTGAAATCTTTCAGTTTGAATTAGACTATCCGAGTACCTCGTTTCGGTCTCAGGTACCATAGTAGGAAATATCCTTGTGTTAACATTCAAAACCAATAAAAGAACACTTGGACCCTATGGTACCCAAGGAGGAACTCCTTTTACATGCGAGTTTGTTGATAGCAAGATTGTCGGGTTTTTCGGAAAGAGTGGTGATGTTTTGGATCAGATTGGAGTATATACGACGACAGTCCAGACGACAAAACCTAGCAGCGTTGGTCCATTTGGAACTAATAGTGGACAAGAGTGGGATGACGGAATGACATACCGTTCTGTAAGAGAAATAATTGTGTATTCGGGAGAGGTGATTGATTCCCTCCAATTTATTTATGAGGATACCAACGGAAATCGAGTTGTGAGAGCAAAGCAAGGGGGTGCCGGTGGAGGTCTAAACACGTTACGTACGTAATATTTTCATTTAAATTAATATGAATGTGATCATGTATATATTCTTCCCCTTCTTTTTAATTACCACATGCATATATATGTATATATATATATATATATATATGTAACTTATATTATATTTATTTTGTAGGTGAAGTTAGAGTCGGATGAATATTTGCTTTCGTTTTCGGGCTACTTTGGACAAGTAGGTAACATGGTTTATATCCGGTCGCTTACATTTCAAAGCAACAAAAAAACACATGGACCATACGGGCTGGAAGACGGAGAGAAGTTTGCTTTCCCATCCACTGGCGCCAAAATCATCGGCTTCTTTGGGAGAACTAATGGTGGCTATCTTAATTCCATTGGAGCATATCTTGACAAGTGAGATTAAAAAGTTCCATAATGAACAAGATCGACCCACCCTTCTAGTACTAGCTAGTCTTTCAATTATTAATAATATAACTATATGCACAAGTTAGAATAATATGGATATATATATATATATATATATATGTGTGTGTGTGTGTTGTTTCCTTAAAACTTGGTCCAAGTGATTAAGGCAACACATGTTAACTTGTGCATATATGTGTGTGAGATTTCATGTTTGTTTGTTGAGCCCTGGATGTTTGAGTTGGGTATGTTATTTCCTGAATCTAGTCATAGGATGATATTTTATGTCATCTTTATTTCGCTTTGCTTTTAGTAATAAATTGGTGGTTAGTTGTCCTTGCAATTGAAGAATCTTTCTATATTTTTTTTTCTTCTAAATATATGATCATAAGGAAATACTAAATCTGTTTTGTAAATGGATGGTATATATAGCAAAATCACAGAAAAAACCACCAGTTGGTTAAAGGTTACTATAACAAATACAAAAGCATGGACAGGGGCAGACATAAAAATTCCTTATCATTAATTCTCAGACAAGAAAAATAAAAAAAAGTAAAAATGAAAAATTCCACATAAGTCCTACTTTTAACTCAGTGACAAATAAATCCTAAAATCCTTTGAGTTGCTCCACATATATTTTCTCATGAAGAATGTCATTTAAGAATGCACTTTTTACATCCATTTGATATAACTTGAATCCAAGACGGCACACAATAGCAAATAAAATTCGAATAGACTAAAGTCGAGCTGCTAGAGGAAACGTCTCATGAAAATTTATACTCTTTAACTGAGTATAACCTTGCGCAACAAGCCTACCTTTATTCCTAATAACCGTACCATTTTAATAATTTTTATTCTTGTAGATCCATTTGCTACCTATAACATTTATGTCTTTAGGTCTAGGCACAAGATACCACACATCATTCTTAACAAACTGTTGAAGTTCTTTTTGCATAACGTTTATCCATTCATTATCTTGAAGAGAGCTTCTTTAATATTTTTAGGTTCTAAGATAGATGTATAACAGGCATAAGAAATTTCATTTCTAACCTTCCTACGGGTCACCATCATCTGATGAACAGATCCTATGATTTTATCTAATGGACGGTTCAACTTGACTCTAACAGATAGTTCCTTTACAGGAGTAGGCTAAATATCATGAGAATGTTCATAAGATCTTATTGGAATATGAGTATCATCATGATCCAATTTTCCTCTACAGCAACACCCCGGAGAATTAGACTATAACCCAAAGAATGGCTCATAATCTTGCTCCGCTGTAAAAGCAGAAGACTCATCAATGTATGAGTCATCAACCACCACATTGGCAAACTCCATCTGATGCAGGGGGATCCGAGTCAGACGATGTCAAGCTGTCAGATTGCTCATTGATGGCACTGAATTACCTGGAGCGGGAGGATCAGCGCAAAGATGGCAAGAAATCGTGATCTAGCCTAATTGGGGCGGTTTCCATGCACGTGTCGGTTTTTTGGCCATAACTGTAGCTACAAGTGTCCTATTCGCGCCCGTGACCCCAATTCGAAAATTTAATTTCGGCGCGCACGTCATGGCCACCTAGCCGCGCTGGGTGCACCTCGTTTCGAATCCTAAATCTGTTGTTTTCCTTTTCAAATCTTTATTTTTAGTTAATTTTTACTATTTATGGTAATCTTTTATTTGTCGAGTAGGAAATGATTCTGAACCCGATTTGGGCCAGATTTTTGGCAATCTTTTGATTTCTTTCCGTATTTTATTTTCGTAAGACTTTTAGGGTTTTGCTATTTTTAGTAAAAATCCTATTAAGGGTCGATTTTTAGCTATTTAAACCCGGCTTGTGGGTTCTTTTTTGTCATTCTTGATTATAAACAATTTTATTGAATTCCAGAGTATTCTCTGAATTTTGGGTCGAATTCTCCTGTTTTTCCTTGCAAATTATCTATTGCACTAGCCTGCAGAATAATCTCTATTCTGTTCGGCGTCACCATCATAATTTGGGTTCTAAGGTTAAGGTCAAAAACCTTATAGGCCCTACTTGTCAAAGAATAACCTAAAAATATTCCCCGATCACTCTTAGAGTCGAACTTTCATATGGACTCTCAATCGCTAAGAATATAACACTTTGCACCAAATACCTGAAAATGTTTTATATTCGGTTTCTTGTCATTCCACTATTCATAGGGAATTTTTAAGGTATCAGGCCTTAGATAGACTCTATTTGAAATGTAACAAGCTGTGTTCACTGCCTCGGCCAAAAAATTCCTTCCATATAGCATAACATTCGTCATTTCCTGAAGAACGTAGCCTATTATTCCTCTCAACAACCCCATTTTGTTGTGGAGTATGTGGTGTAGAAAATTTATGTTTTATTCATTTTTCATCACAAAAAGTATCAATCCCTGAATTTTCAAACTCCTTTCCATGATCACTTCTGACTCTAGTAATGAGATAATTTTTCTCAATCTGAATTCTTAAGCAATTTTTTCTAAAATTTTCAGCAGCTTCAGACTTTTCACTTAGAAATTCAATCCATGTATATCTAGAGTAGTCATCAACCATAACAAAAATATACTTCTTACCTTTTTTACTCAAGGTCTTAGTAGGTCCAATTAAGTCAATATGCAATAATTCTAAGGGTTTCAAGGAAAAAACCATGGATACCCTCGGTATCGATGCACTATAAATCAGAAGTTTGTACCGACTATATGAAGTTTAGGACTTATAATAACTTTTATTTGTCGTTCCTCACTCGACATCTGAAAGTTTTGATTCATTCGCGCCCCACGAAGCTTCTTGCTCTAATCTCCGTACTATGACGGCTCTGCTCCTCACGGATCAAAGCATATACAGTGCAACAAATGATGTGTAGATTATTCAGTATCTAGGTCATCCAATTATGCATAAGGATCACACTTGTTGAAACACAATTGGTGAACCCCAAAACTTAAGAGAATTTAGAAGATGAATGATTAATTAATATTTTTTTTGTCTCTCTCTCTCTCTGTAGAAATATCTTTTCTGTAGAAGAATTGCAGAGCTCTCAAAACTTGTCTTTTCTTCTCAATATCTTCTCATATTTATAGAGAGAGAAGTCTTCAATTATGATACTTAGAGGTAAAAGGAAGCTTATTCTCAACCGGTTTTCTGACATAAGATTGAACATTAGAATTTCTATCAGATTTACCTTGAGAAGAACTTGATACTATTTGGGAAGCTCTAACAAAGGTACTTTTGGGAATGATATTTGAATTACCCGTTGTTCCTACGAATCCTAATCCTTTAGTATTTCCCACATATTTACCTATACTCAACATATGATCAAGCTTAAGGGTTCCACTAGACCATTTATAAATAGTTGAGTTAGCATCCTTCAGTTCCTTCTCCAAAACCTCAATTCTTATAGATTTCTCATTTATATTAGATATTAAAGCAACTAATTCCTTATTGAGATCATATAAACTCTTCAAAGCAAGATTCATTTCTTGTTCAGACTCAATTAATTTTTCAGACAATTGAGCTTTTTGGGTCTGCAAGAGATTTAGGGTTTGGGAACTATTGGCTAATTCGTCTCTAAAATAGTGTAATTCTTTGTCCATCTTTAAATATTTAGTCAATAGTTGATTGTGATGATAGTTAAGTTTAGTAAGTTTATCAAGTAATTCATCGTAAGAAGCTTGAGGCATGTCATCACAATCTTCATCACCCTCAGAATCTTTATCTCCAGTCATCGACCATTTGGTACCAACTTCTTTAACCTCCTTGCTTTGTGCAGCTAACACGAGGTAGTTCTCAGACTCATCACCTACCTTCGAGTCTCTTGCATCACTAGTTTATTCATCATTCGATTCATCATCCCAAGTGACAACTAAGCCTTATGTCCTCTTTAACGTATTAGCACACTCCGCTGCCAAGTGACCATAACCTTTACACTGAAAACATTGAGGTTTCTTCTTCTTAAGGTCAAACTGGTCATTCCTAGATTGGGATTTATCTTTATTTCTAAAATTATTTAATTTATCTCCCAAGTTCTGTCCTTTGTCACTCTTTTTGCCACTATAAGCCTTAACAAATTTATTTAACCTTTTAGCAAACATGAAAATATTATTCATATTTAAATCACTTTCTCTATCAGACTCAGCCGAATCTTCTCTAGTGGTTTAAAAAGCTATGCTATTTTCTTTAGTGATGCTAGACTTCTTAGGGGGACTTTTGAACATCTCCATCTCATAAGATTTTAGATTTTCAACCAATTTTTCAAGTTTAATTTCTTTAAGACTCATTACTTCCGAGATTATAATAACCTTAGTCCGAAAATATTCAGGGAGAGACCTAAGAATCTTTTTCACTATAGTAGTCTTAGGAATGTGCTCTCCTAGATTATGACAACTCGTTACTATGTCGGTTAGTCTATCCTCAAAGTCAGCAAAAATTTCATCATCTTCTATTTTAAGCTGTTCAAATTTAGAAATTAACATTTGGAGTTTCGATTCTTTAACTTTTGAAGTCCCTTCATGAGTTACTTGAAGAATATCCCAAGCTTCTTTGGCATTTCGCACGTATAAATTCTTTTTAATTCACTAAAGGTAACGGCATTGTCATAGAACCAATATATCCTAAAAATTTGTCATAGAACCAATAAATCCTACTTTTGAGATTCATTTTTATTTAAGTCCTAAAAATCTATATCTTCTATTTATACTTGAAATTACCTAGAAGACGGTGAACTAAGATAGAGGGGGGCTAAATAGGCTTTTTATAAATTAATTGACAAATTAAAATTTTAATTGTGGAAAAGTCAATTTTAATTCAATTCGTTTAAAACAATAATCCATGCAATAAATAATATAAGTGCAGAAAATAAATCGGAGACGACACCAATATTTTTATATGGAAAAACATTGGAAAGATTCCAAGTAAAAAACTACGGATACGCTCAGGTATCGATACACTATGAATTAAGAAGTACAAGACTCTATGAAGTTTTAGACTTACAAATCACTCATGATCTACCTTTTTCCACTCAACGTTTGATAGTCTTGAATCACTCACGCTCCACAAAACTCTCACTCCGATCTCCGTACTATGACGGCTCTGCTTCTCAATGAATTAAAGAACCACGAAGCCTCCTGCTTCAATCAAGGTGGTGTGATGATTTTTCAGCAACTAGATCATCCAATTGTGCATAACGATCTTCGGTGTAGAAACGCAATCGGAAAAACTCAAACCAAGAGAGAACTAGGAAATATATTATCCCTCAATAATTTTCTCTATATATATGAATCTGTAAAAGTATATGAATCTATAGAAGAATTGAAGAGATCTTTCCAAAAATCACCCCATTTTCTTAGGTTTAACTCATATATATATATAGAAGACTCTTCAATTAATGGTAAGAATCATTTTCCAATCAGGATTTGTATTTCCACCATTTAAATCTTCTAAATATAAACTAATATGTAAATAATAGTCCAATATATCAATATTAACTTCAGATCATGTCCCAAAATGGTTAGGAGTTGATTGCATATCAATTTAATGGTGGTGTTTACTAACAGGAAATATTTCCTGTTTCCTGTTTTTACTTCCTGAAATGAAGAAATAAAAGTAAAATCTTGTTTACCAATTTATTTTTACTTTTGCCCTTAAGGAAACGTTTCCTCTAATTGTAAAGAAAAGAGGAAACAAGAAAATTGGTACTTTCTCCTTTTGTTTCCTCTCGCCTTCAAAATGACCAAATTTCAAAGTTGTAAAATTTGGACTTTCATGTCTTTTGCACTAATAAATTTAAATATTATATATAAATAATAAATAATAATAAATAAATAAAATATTTTTATAAATTAAAAAATATATAATAACTAAAAATAAATGAATAAATAATAATAAACAATAATAAAATAGATTAAATAATACATAATAATACTAATAAATAAATAATAATTATGATAAATAAAAAATAAAAATAATTAGAAATACAAATAATAAATAAATTAAATATTTTTATAAATTAAATAAAAATATAATAAATAATAAATTAAACAAAATATATTTATAAATTAAATAAAAATAATGAATTAATAATAATAGAAATAATAAATTAAATAATAAATAAATAAAACTTGATAAATAATAAATAAAAATAAAAAATAATAAGAAATACAAATAATAAATAAATTAAATAAAAATAATGAATTAATAATAATAAAAATAATTAAATAATAAATAATAAATTAAATAATATACAAAATTAATAATAATAAATAAATAAAACTTATGATAAATAATAAATATAAATAAAAAATAATAAGAAATACATATAATAAATAAATAAAAAGTAAGAACAAAAATTTTTTAGTAAACATAATTTCTGTTTTTTATTTTTGTTTCTGAAAAAAATCAAAATTTAGTAAACAAGATTTTACTTTCTGTTTTTCTTAAGGAATCAAAAATATAATTCTACTTCTTCAGGAAACGGAAACAGGAAATATTTCCTGTTAGTAAACAGGCCCAATGCCTCCCAAAAATAAATCTGCGTATCCACTTACCGAGTACTTGGTGGCTGTTCTACCGAGTACTCGTTGAACACCCAAACATGTGCAAATATGCAAAACATTCTGGTGGAATTTACATCACTTGCGCAATCATGCGAAAATTCGCAATTTACCAAGTACTCAGTAACACTCCCACCGAGTACTCGGTGGAACAAAAACAACATTTTCAATATTTCTCTAAAATCTTTGCTTCTTTTCACTGCCGCTTCTAGCCATTGTTCCACTCAATATTCTTTGTATCTTCACCACTTTGTACACATATTTAACACTTTCATAACCCAATCTAAAACACAAAATTCTCAACATGGTTTTTTATCAGAATCATGTCATTACATAAACAAATGTTCTTACAATACTATTTCTAAACAGACGTAACCTTTTTAAATAATTTGTTAATTTATGAATTTATACATTTCTTTATAATTTTTAGTTACTTAATACTATTTATGTAGATGCTCAAATTTGCACAACACCAGAGAATGCTTTATTAAATTTTTGATTTTCCTTTTATACATTTTCTTAATGGGCTTGAAGCTCATTGAGACAACTTTTCCTTTATTACATCATCTTTTCATTTACTAAAGAAATACACAAATACAATGGGCCTAATCATTGGGCTTATAGAAGTTTTATTGGGTCAGTATCCTGATGGGCTTGACCTGGGAAGGCTCTGGTGGGTTAAGACATTTTCCACACTTACACAGGCCCACTTCTTCTTGATGGGCTGTAGGGCGACCAGGCCCATAAGGGAGAAGGAAGGGTGAAAATAATGAATACATCACCGCTGTCGGGGTGATGTGGCTCATCCAATTAATGTGATGGTTGAGTAATCATTGCGATATTTGAAACCAGTGGTCCGGATGGCCTCGATTGGCGAGAAGGAAGGCCGAGGAGGCGCACGTGAAGCGAGGTGATGCTTCGCTTCCCGAGCGCACGGTTTTTCAGGCGTCTTTGAGACTTCTATAAATATCGGTTGTACATGTTGAAGATTCATTCCTCTTCACAACTTACAAATTTCAGCAAACTCTCTGCACCTGAGCTTTTCACTTATCATTGCCAGAGTCTATCTCTTTTCCCCGAAAAGCGTCTGAAATCATTTCGGGATTCATCTTAGAGTAAGTTATTTCTTTTCATCTTCGCATCTTTCTTTTCAAAATGTCTGATAGCGATGATACCCGGTCGAGTAGCGACCGTTTACCTTCCTCTGTAGACCCGGATGCCTCCCTTGGTTCACCCACAGTGGAGGTGGTTAGGACAGTCGTGTCTAGTCCTCCGGAGATTAACCAGAACACCGCAGCAGCCGGGGACCCGGCTGCAGGGGGATCGGGAGATCAATTTTATGCCGACCCCCTTCCTCCTATGAATAGGGTAGAGACGGTATTAAAAAGGTTGAGGGTCAAATGTGGGGTACCCGATGGGGTAATTATTAAAAACTACCCTAAAAAGTATGATTTCCGGAAGGGTGAGGGGGTTTTCGACCACCAGATTCTGTTGTCGGCCTTTCACCTTCAGGTCCTTAGATTCCCGATCCAACCCTTTTTCCTTTATGCCTTAGCTACCCTGGGTCTGGCCCCGCTTCAGGTGGGGTCTAACTTCTTCAGGGTCTTGGCTATGATCCTGATGATCAACCAGGATCTGGGCTTAGACCTTGGACTGGCAGAACTTCTGTTCTGTTACAAAATACAGGCTCAGAAGGACTGCAGAGACCAGTACAATCTTTTTCCTCTTAGTCGGAAGAAGATTTGTGATGGCACTGAAAATTCTAACAAAGGGTGGAAGGAGAGAATGATCTTGGTAAGCGAGAACTGGAAACTCCAAAGCTCATCGAGGTTCAAAGTCCCTAACGAGTTTGACCGACCCCTATTCCCTTCCTTCAAGCCATTCCATAGGGGGTCATGTTACTGCGATCAGTGCAATGATAAGTTAGGCCTCCATGTGCTTGAGTTTCTAGGGGCACATGATGAATTTAAAACTTCAAATTATATCAGAACCCGTTTTGAACTGCTAAAATCAAAAAATTGGGGACAACCCTTGAGGATGTGTAATAGTTTCCTGACGGGTTCTAATTTGCAGGCCCTGTCAACAGAGATGCTGAGAATCCCACAGGCAGTGTTAAAAAAGAAGACCAGGCGGGCAATCGGCCCTCAAGCGGTAACTCCAACACCGGGTGAGAATCAAAGCGGGTCGGGGTCACACAGTGTTCCAACTCCACCATCTGGGCCCATTCTTCTGCCACCGGTGGAGAATACCCCGGTAATTCCACCTACACTGATGGGAAATGTTCAGGTCGGTCAGACTCCTCCCCCAAGATCAGAGGAGGTTGTTCGACCTTCAGGGGACGTCCCTACTCCTGAATTTCGGCTGGTTGAATGGGAGACGAGCTTGACGGGGACAAAACATCCCCGATCAAAGGAGAATCTACCCGAACGGTCTGTCAGGCCCCGTACGACCACGCCGTCATCTCCCATCGTACTGGATGATAGTGAGGTTGCAACTGAGGTGGAGCGACCCATTCCATGGGCACTGAAGATCACACTCCCGGGCGGTGACTTTCTGGTTGCAGGTCACGCAACCATAGACAATGATGTTGCCCTTCGGGCAATGGGTTCTTAAATCTGGACACCAATTGACCGAAAGAGGCTGAGGATGATTGACCGGGAGGAATTGGCCCTGACAAGTCCAGAGGTAGCAATAAAGGTACTGCTTCAATCATCAACTTCTTCAATTCTTACTTAATATTTGATTTATTTCTTTATCAGGCTAACACTTGTTCTTTTGGCAGATGTTTTACCTGACCCAGGCCTATAATGCAAAGATGGAGGAGGACACCAAGTTGCTCCAGAAGTCCAATGAGCTTCTGAGGCTTAAGGAGGACTCCGGTATAAAGGTCGCCAACCAGCTGTCCAGACCCAGAGGGCTATCGCTGCAGAGCAGCAGCTTCGGGCGGCTCAGGATCAGATTAAAGAAATGGAGGCAGTCCGGCGGGCCCTTTTTGCTGAAACGGAGTCCTTAAAAGCTAAGAATGAGAGCCTGAAAGCTAACAATGAGAGCTTGACGACCTCCAATTCGAAGCTCCTGGAAGAGAGGGCAGAGATTGAGAACCTCCTTACAACGGAGAGGTCGGTGGTGGAGATGTGCCACCGGGGCGGGAACGAAATGTACAAGCTATTCTATGAGACTTCCCAGTACCGAATTGGGTTCGGTTGGAGGTCATGCTACAATGACATGCAGAAACCCGTTGAAGAAAGGACTTTCGCCTCGGTGGAGGAACTGGACAAGAGTTTGGGCATCGCTTCTCCGTACGACGATCCGGTCGGTGGTCCAGATGACGTTCGTTTCTGCGAGTTCCTGACCCAGCCTCTACCAGGGATGAGCATCACCACCCCCTCTGATCCTCCCGTTCCTGATGGGACCGTCGCTTTAGTGAATCCCCCTGAGTCGGGCACCGATGTTGGCCCTTAGGATTTTTGCATTTATAAAACATATTGTAAGCCTTGGCCACTGGGGCCTATTTTGAATGAAGGATCACAGTTTTTGTCCACTTAGTTTATTTTTGCAAATTTTGTGATAAATTCAGGATCAGTGTTTGTCTTCGGGCACTTCAGGCCATGCGAAAGACAATGCAACACTTAGTTTATTTTTGCAAATTTTGTGATAAATTCAGGATCTGTGTTGTGTCTTCAGGCACTTCAGGCCATGCGAAAGACAATGCAACACTTAGTTTGTTTTTGGAGCTTTGATCTTTTCAGGATCTGTGTAGTGTCTTCGGGCACTTTAGGCCATGCGAAAGACAATGCAACACTTAGTTTGTTTTTGGAACTTTGATCTCTTCAGGATCTGTGTTGTGTCTTCGGGCACTTCAGGCCATGCGAAAGACAATGCAACACTTAGTTTGTTTTTGGAACTTTGATCTCTTCATTTCAGTAGATTTTTATGATTTAATTTGCCATAATAATGATTTTTACTGATCAAGTACTATAGCCTTTTTACAAAAAGATCAAAGTAAAAACAGGACTTGGCCCATTAAGGGTAGTACCTCTTCAGGCGAGAGGCGTTCTGGGAGTTTGGTTCCATTCCGCCATCACTATTCCTTCGAAATCAGTATGCTCCACAACCGATGACCTCGGTAATGGTATACGGGCCCTCCCAAGGCTCCCTGAGCTTGCCTACGAGACCTATTTTTCGCCTAAGGACCATATCTCCGACCTGGAACTCTCTTCTTTTAACTCTTTGATTGAAATGCATCTGGACGTGCTATTGGTAGGCGGCCAGCCTGATCCTGGCAGCCTCTCTTCTTTCATCCAGAAGATCAAGATTCTGAGCCAAGTGCTGGTTATTTGGTCCTTCAACCCAGGCCTCACTCTGGAGGGTTGGAACCCTGATTTCTGTAGGAATCACAGCCTCAGCGCCATATGCCATGGCAAAGGGGGTTTCACCAGTGGGTTGTCTGGGGGTCGTTCTGTATGACCAAAGAACTTCGGGCAATTTCTCTAGCCAGGCCCTTTTGGCTTTTTCAAGCTTTTTGGCCAAGGTGTTGAATATAGTTCAATTTGTCCTTTCCGCCTGCCCGTTCCCTTGCGGGTAACCAACGAACGACGTGTTCTGGTTGATACCATGCTCGGCAAAGAATGTTCTAACCCCCTTGTTGTCCAGATTTGTTCCGTTATCCATCATGATTGTCCTTGGTAACCCGAATCTGCATATTATATGGGTCCATATGAATTTGATGACGTGGCTACCTTTGACGATGGGATAGGCTTCCGCTTCCACCCACTTGGTGAAATAGTCAGTGGCCAGAAGGACGTACGCATTCGACCGGATTGCTTTCGGGAGGGGTCCCACTATATTCATTCCCCATCGGGCAAATGGGTGTGGTACTATAGTGGGATGCAAGAACTCAGGTGGCCGATGGATAGCATCCCCGTGCATTTGACAGGGCTTGCACCTTCGGACGTACTCCTCGGAATCCCGCGACAGGTAGGGCCAGAAGTACCCTTGAGATAGAACCTTATGGGCAAGGGATCTGCCGCCGGAGTGGTTTCCACAAGCCCCATTGTGAATTTCCTGCATCACTGCTCTAGATTCTGACGGTGTAACACATCTCAGGCAAGGACCTGAAAAGGATTTTTGGTAGAGTTGCCCGTTTATGATTGAGTATCGGGCAGAATTCCGCCTGATCTTGTAAGCTTCAACTTTGTTTTCGGGGAGAGTTCCATTTCGCAGGTAATCCATCAGGGGATCCATCCAGCTGGGTTCCCATGGGATAAGCATTACTTGTTCGGCGTCCTGGATACTGGGCCTCTGAATAAAATCCACCAGTGCAACCCGGGTTAGGTCTTCTCCGGCTGAGGACGCCTGATTGGCCAGGTGGTCAGCTTCAGAATTTTCGTTCCTAGGGTTTTGGGTGAAGGTTATTTTTTGAAAACCTTCTGTTTATTTCAAAACGAGTGCCCGATACGACTCCATTTTTGGATCCTTTGTTTCATACTCTCCGTTGATCTGACGGACAACCAGCTGAGAATCACTGTGTACTGCTAAGGACTGAATCTGGAGGCTCCGGGCTATCCTTAATCCGGATACGACGGCCTCATACTCTACCTCATTGTTCGTGGCTGGGAACTGTAGTTGTACTGACATATGAAGGCATGTCCCATCAGGTGTCAAGATCTCCAAACCAATCCCTGATCCGGAAAAACAGGCTGATCCATCCATAAAAATCTTCCAGGTGTTCGGTTCGCTTTTCTAGTCTGGCTCTTCAGTTTCGCTTTCAAGTAAAAAGTCCGTTACTGCCTGTCCTTTGATGGAAACCCGGGGTGTGTATGTCAAATCGTATATGCCCAATTCGATGGCCCATTTAGAGATTCGCCCTGAGAGGTCAGGCTTTGACATAATAACCCGTAGGGGTGTTACTGTTGGGACGATGATCGGGTGGGCTTCAAATTAATGCCTTAGCCTTCTCTTGGCATTCACTAGTGACAGAACCAATTTTTCTTGCCTGTTGTATCTGGTTTCTGCCTCAGCTAATGATTTGCTGGTGTACAATACTGGCATTTGAAGGTTTTCGTCCTCTCTGATGAGGGCGGTGCTGGTTGACGCATAGGACACTGCTAAATACAGGTATAAGATTTCATCGGGAGTTGGTGTGGACAGGATCGGGGGCATGGTCAAGTAATCTTTTAACCTCGCCAGGGCCTCCGATTACTCTGGACCCCAGATCTCTCCCTTCTTCGCCTTTATTGCCTGAAAGAATGATCGGCATCGATCAGTGAGTCATGAAATGAATCTGTTAAGTGCAACCACTCTTCCCGTCAAAACTTGAACGTCTTTATGTGTTCGGGGCTCCTTTATTTCCATCAGGGCCTTGACTTGTGTCGGGCTGGCCTGGATCCCGGTCCGGTCCACGATGTGCCCCAAGAACTGCCCAGATGATACACAAAAAGAGCATTTCGCTGGATTAAGCTTCATGCCGTGTGACCTGAGGGTGGCAAACACTTGGCGTAGGTGGGTGAGATGGTCCTCCTTCTTTCTACTCTTGACCACAGTGTCATCAATGTAGGCCTCGATTATTGTACCCATCATACCTTTAAAGATCCTGTTGACCAACCTCTGGAAAGTGGCACCTGCATTTTTCAGTCCGAAAGGCATAACTTTAAAGCAGTATATACCTGTTTCAGTAATGAAGGAGGTATTTTCCTCATCCATCAGGTTCATTTTTATTTGGTTGTAACCTGAATAAGCATCCAAAAAAGTTAGACGATCGTATCCAGCGGTAGCATCAACCATCTGGTCAATCTTTGGCAGTGGAAAGCTGTCCTTCGGGCATGCCTTGTTCAGGTCGGTAAAGTCAACACAAACCCTCCATTTGCCGTTCTTCTTCTGCACTACCACTACGTTGGCAAGCCATTCGGGATATCTGACCTCTCTGATGAAGTCTGCCTGGAGCAATCTGGATACCTCATCTGCTATAATTTGGTTCCGATGTGCCCCCATGCGCCTTTGTTTTTGCCTGATAGGTTTGACATTCGGGTCAACACGCAATGAGTGCTGCGAAACATCGGGGTCGATCCCTGGCATGTCCGTATGCTCCCATGCGAAGACATCAAACTTGTCCTCCAGTAATTGTGTTAGTTCCTTAAATTCAGAATCGGTGAGGTTTGTACCTGCAAAAGTAACTTTTTTCGGGTTGTCTGGCACAACACAGACCGGCTGCAACGGTTCAACCACAATTGGGGTGCCCGGGTCCCCCTCCTTTAATTGTTATTTGGAGCCTGAGCTTTGCTCCTTGGAGCGGGGTGCCACTGGGGCCTTCACCTTCTGGATCTCTTTCAGGGTGACCGCATAGCATTCCTTGGCACCCACCTGGTCACCTTTGACATCAATGGTACCTGTACCGTCGGGGCTTAAACATCTCATGACCTGGTGAAGAGTCGAAGGCACACCTTGCATTCGGTGAATCCATCCCCTTCCCATGATCAAATTGTACGAAGGTTTGGCATCCACCACGACGAATGTCTCGTTTAGGCTCCTCTGAGCGGCAGATACCGGTAGCTGAACTTCTCCGATCTGCTCGATTTGCCTTCCGTCAAAACCTGCGATGGGGCACCGGGATGCAACAACATCAGATGGATCAATTTCAAGCTTTTCAAAAGCCCATTTGGTGATGATGTTGGCACTGCTCCCAGGATCGATCATGACTCTTTTCACAAGACAGTTGGCCACCATTAAGGTCACGACCAGAGGGTCTTCATGCGGGGTTTGGACATCCCGAAGGTCCGACACCGAGAAGGTGATCTGTGTTTCCCCTGCTTTGTGGTGGGCGTCACTGATCTCGTTGATTCTTCTCATCTTGTGAGCTCTCCGCAGATGGCTCCGGCGTGATCCTTCAGTTGCTTTGGATGGGGGGCCACCATGAATCATATTAATGACCCTGACCGGCTGTGCATCTGAGGGTTTCTGAGGGGCACTGAGGGCACGTTGATCATCGGTCCTTGGTCTGTCTCGTTGGACGTAATCTCGGAGTTCCCCGCGAAGCAGTAACGTCTCCACCTGTTGCCTTAGATTGCGGCATTCATTCGTGATGTGCCCGAAATCACCGTGGAAAGCACAATGTTTTGACTTGTCCCTCTGGTCGAGTGGTTGTCTCATGGTCGGGGGTTGCTGGAAGATTCATTTGGCTTTGTTTTCTTGGTAAAGTTTTGCAAGGCTAACCTTCAGGGGTGTCAACCTTTCTTCGAACCTGGGGCGTTTGAACGGTTTTGGGACTGATGATCCCGGTGGGGCTGAGGATCCCGGTGGAGTTGCTCGTTTTCGATTGGTCAATCAATCCTTGGACTGAATCTCAAGACCGACAAAGGCTGACCTCTTTTGCCTGATAGTCTCCTCTTCTTCAATTCTCAAGTACCCCTGGGCCCTGGAGTTTAGCTCCCCAATGCCCGATGGAGGGCGCTTTACCAAAGACTGATGAAACTTGGTTCCTGGAATGAGGGTCATCCTGAATGCCTCAACCGCAGAGTGCTGATCACAATTATCCACAGAAGAAGATTCGATGTTGAATCGGGATAGAAAACTTTTCAATGACTCCCCTTTCTCCTGGATCATGGTGAAGAGGCAGGATATGGTCTTCTTCTGTCTCTTGTTTCCATAATACTGGGCAATGAAGAGCCTGGTCAACTGCTGCCAGCTGCCAATGGATCGGGGTGGCTGCTTCCTAAACCACAATAGAGCCGCATCAGCAAGGCTTGTGGAGAATACTTTGCAAAGAAGGGACTCGTTCTCAGCGTACATGGTCATGTTCTGATGGATCTGGTATATGTGTTTCTCGGGGTCCCTTGTGCCATCGTAAGGGGTGAATTGGGGCATAACGAACTTCTTTGGGAAAGACTCTTGGGTTATTTCGTGAACGAAGGGTGACTGTATCAATTCAGTGGACGCCTGGATGGCCATATCATCAGTAGATCGGGACCTCAAGTCCCCGAGAAATTTTCTTTGGAATTCATCCATCATTGCTTGAAGTTTCTGGGGGGTTATGGACTCGTTGGCTGCTGGAGCCCTTTCTGAGCGCTGAGAAGACTCGGCATGCTCCTCAGGTCTGTCGCTACCCTGCTGGTTTAGAGAATGGTTGACTGCCGCCACCGGAGGGTCATCTGCAACTACCGATGGGACAGCAGGTTGTGGAGTCAACCTCGCCATGAGCTCTGCATTCTGCCTTTCCAAGGCCATGTTACGTTCCTCAGCAACTACTAAGCGTTGAAGAATTTGCTCCATGGAACCCTCTGCACGATTATCTGCAGTGGGTTGAACATCTGCCTGCGAATGAGTGATTGGCATCTCTGCAGTGGGTTGATTTTCTGTTTTACCAACAGACTCAGCTTTTTGAGATGGGAAGAAAGAGGCGATTTTTCAGATCCCGAAGGGCAGATTTGAAAAGTCAGGAACTCCTCGTCGTGTGCTTCCCACAGAAGGCGCCAATGTGTAGATGCTCAAATTTGCACAACACCAGAGAATGTTTTATTAAATTTTTGATTTTCCTTTTATACATTTTCTTAATGGGCTTAAAGCCCATTGAGACAACTTTTCCTTTATTACATCATCTTTTCATTTACTAAAGAAACACACAAATACAATGGGCCTAATCATTGGGCTTACAGAAATTTTATTGGGTTAGTATCCTGATGGGCTTGACCTGGGAAGGCTTTGGTGGGCTAAGACATTTTCCACACTTACAATTTCCGACTTGAATGGATTTTCTTTTCTAAAAGTAGGATTTATTGGTCTTAAGAAGAAATTTTTAGAACTTATTTATATTTTGATCAGTAAAGTAAGACTTAAAGGGAATTTTCTCTTTTTGCACTTTAACCGTGGTGTATAGTTATACAAATTTTGCCAAAAACTTCCCTTCAAAACTTGTCATCTGACCAATAAAATAACCTATTTTCTTGACGAAACCACCCTTTACTTCAAGTAATAACCACCCTAATTGCCAGACGTGTTTGGATGAGATAGCAAGTGACAATATTTTCATTTCAGGGGAAGTTAATCTATACCCAAATGGCATATGATTAAGACAATTGTAAGCCCAATTCTTGTGTTTATATATACATATATATAGAGAGAGAGAGACAGAGAGATAGATAGACACACATATACATGTGCATGTTAGGTTTTGGCAAAAATAAAAGAGAAAAAAGTCTCACATCGCTTAGAAAGTAAAGGTAGATGAGTTCAAGAGTCTATATAAGAAGCTCAAGCCTTAATTTCTATGTATCCCAATCAAAATCATTTCAAACATTGTATTTTGACTCTAGTTAAATTCATTTTTTGGTTCTCTTAATTTGATAATAGAAATGTGTGAGTTAGTATATACTTTGGTAGAATGTGGGTGTATTGGGATCATGGGTAGTGAGAGAAAAAATGTGTGGTTGTAACAATTTTTCACATAGTGATATTTCTCTGGTTATCTTTGACAACGAAGTGGTTTTTCTCCGATTTGAAGTTTTTCATTATAAATTCTTGTGTCCTTTGTGTGTTGTGTGTGGATGATGTGTGTGTGATTAAAAATATATGTTTGTGATCTTGGACGGGATTAATTTTTATGTATGAGATAGGAATTAATTCCCAACAGTGCATGTGGATAAATGGTAAATATAATAGACTAATATCCAACATTACCTCCGGAGGGCAACGAGGTTAATGGATAGAACTAGAAAAGAGGTCTTTAGACCCTTTGATAATCAATGAGATACCATGATAGGTCACGCTTGTCTCTTTCCCATAACCCCTTGATCAGGGCAGTTTGGGGATTTTCTAAAAAGTGATAATTATAATTTCACCCCCTCAAGTTATGCTAAATTACACCCACACCCCTTTCTCTTTTGAATATTTATAATTTCATCCCTTCAAATTGATTGCGTTCATATCAGGTGATTGGAGATGTTATATATACTCATGCGAACTTTTGGATGGATAATAAAGTATTTACAAGGAACGGAGGGTATAATAATCATTTTCACCCTTACAAAACTACTCACATAAGTGTTGATTATGTCAGAAGTTTGCCTGAAGGGAATATTTATTACCGTATAAACTAGAGGGGATGAAACGGAAAATATCCAAAGGACGGGGTGCTAGTGTGATTTAGCATATCTCAAGGGGTTAAAACTACAAGTATCCCTTTTTCTTTGAAAAAAAAAACCCTGATTTTAACAAGGGTAGTAAGAAGTTTAAAAAGGGGATCAATCTAATCTTTTTCCAAAACAGAATTAATGTCAAACCCATACAAAATGATGGGTCTTAAGCAAAAAAAAAAAAAAAAAAAAAGATGTGATATTTGTAGTTTATATATTTTATAATTTGAATGATTGAAGGGTAAATTGATAAATTGACCAAATAAAATGACATTGATTTTTCTTATTTTGGAATGGGTTGACTAGTGAATGTGAACACTTAAATTGGGAGAGAGGGAGTAATATATTCACTGAAAAAATAATAATTCATCGGAAAAAAAAGGATGATATAATTTATTCAAGCCAAGTAGTTGGATACATTTTGTTAGCACAATTGAATGATCTGGTTGCTGTAAAATCATCATACCACGAATTGCATCATGTTTGCATCGATCCGTTGAGAAACGGAGCTGTCAGAGTACAGAGATTGGAGCGAGAAGCTTCGTGAAAAATTGATCCGTTGAGAAGCGGATCCGTCAGAGTACAAAGATTTAAGCGAGAGCTTCGTGGTAGCGTGAGTGAATCAACGACTTTCAAACATCGAGTGCAGAACGGTAAATCAGTGTTATTGTAAGTCCCATTTTCATAGAGTTTGTATAACTTTTGATTCATAATGCATCGATACCAAAGGGTATCTGTGGTTTTTACTTAGAGCGTTTTTCAAAAAATTTCACGTAAAAATATTGGTGTCGTCTCTACTTTATTTTCTGCATTTATATTTATTATTACATGGATTATATGGTTAAAAATTTGAATTAAAATTGACTATTCTGTAATTAATACTTTAATTTATCAATTATTTCATAAAAAACCTATTCCCCCGCCGGCGAATGATCACTACTTCTTAAGGCATTGAGATCAGCAAAAAGAATCATTGCTCTAGGAGGCTTAAATAAATAATCACATCTAATTTTTTTTTTTATTATTAAAATTATCTGGTTGGTCACTGAACTCAATACATTTGCATATATCTTAAATGTGGACCAGATTTGGCAAAAAAATTGACAGGTAATTTTGAAATCGAGAAAATGCAGGAAAGCGAAAAAAAATATGTATTTATGAAATAAAAAAAATAAAAAAAACTTGTGTAAACTGGTCATAGGTTTGTGTATCTTTTAATGTTTTCTCAAACCCACTTGTGTAATCTGGTCAAAGCTGTTGATCCTAATATTGCGCATCCAGTGTCATAGGATTCCCTTTCTAAATGCTACACATTTGTATTCAAATGTTTAAACTATTGCACCTCCTTGTGAATTGTGAAAATAATGATCTTTTATTGATATTTATTAGAAACAAAACAAACAATGATACACGTGAATATTAAAAACAAAAAATGATTATGGGTTGTGACAATTTGCAAATAATTAACTTCTCAAATTTTATTTTTTTGCAAATAATTAACATTTTTTAATAAGTAGTATAAGCATTAATTGATACCTTTTGCTAAGTTCAAAGTTTGTCATTTTCTTAGACAATTAGCTTGATAGCATCATCTGAGTGTGTGTGTTTAGACATGTAAACAGGTCGGATTTGGATTGGATCTGTCCTGATTCGATCCGAACCCGATAAGCTTATATCCGATTCGATCCGATCCGATAATTCGATGAATTTTTACTTTATTGATCCAAATCCGAATTTGTTAATTTTCGGATATCCGATCCGATAACCCGATCCGATTAAGTAAAAAAAAAATACAAAAAATTATTTTTTTTATTTTTATTTTTATGTTATTTTTTAAGAATATTAAACACTAAATTATATATTTTACAATCAATGCTTATAATACATGACTATAAAAACATAAAAATGAAAAAGCGAAAAAAAAATTTGAAATATAATTAAGTATATTATTTAATATTTACATATTAATAACATAATATATATGTGTATATATAAAATTAATCGGATCGGGTTATTATCGGATCGGATTAGGCAAATCCAAATCCAATTTGTTAAGGAATCGGATCGTATTCGGGTTATCGGATTTTTTTTTCAATCCAAATCCGGCTAATCGGATCGGATTCGGATCAGATTCGGGTCAAAATTCAATCCATTGACAGGTCTATGTGTGTTCTTTGCAGTACGTGATCGGTATTTGAGTAGGTTTAGTATTTAAAACTGTTTATATAAATGTATATCCAATATTATAATTACACGTGAATAAGTACTACTCCATCCGTTCTAATTTAATTGTCCACATTCACTATTCAATCCATTCCAAAATAAGTAAAATTAATGTCACTTTATTTGGTCAATTTACCATTTTACCATTCAATCATTCAAGTTATAAAATATCTAAACTCTAAATATCACATCACTTAGTAGGACAAAGGGTAAAATTGGTTTTTCCTTCGCACTCACACCAATAAAAGTCATCATCTTAAAAAGTTGGATTCCCCAAAAGGGACTTATAATTTGGGACAAAGGGAGTATATATTTTTTTGGGTTATTCCCACCGACACCCTCTCAAAGAGACCCTAATTCCACACGGACCCCTCGATATTGAGTATTCCCACACGGACCCCCTCTGACAGGCAGCCGTTAGGTTTACTGACGTTTTATTGTGAAATTACTAATTTGTAGTAGCACCCCTTGAGTTTTCACTTATTACATTAGGGTAATATATAAAGTATCAAATTACTCATATGCCCAATATATATATATATATATATATATATATATATATTACGAAAATATATATCACGAAAATATATATATATATATATATATATTTTCGTAATATATATATATATTAGAAAAAATATATATAAAATTTGAAAAAATATATAAACTATAAAATTCAAAAATAATATTTAAAATTCAAAAAAATTATATAAAATCTGAAAATGCAAAAAAAATATAAAATTCAAAAAAAATATAAAATTTTGAAAAATTATATTAAAATCTGAAAATATATAAAAATTTAGAAAAAAATATATAAAAAGGGGAAAAATATATAGATTCAAAAAAATATTTAAATTTCAAAAAACATACCTAAATTATAAAGTTCAAAAATAATATATAAAATTTGAAAGAAATATATAAAATTCAAATAATATATATTAAATTTCAAAAATAATTATAAAATTTGAAAATAAATATAAAATTCAAAATATATATATATTAAATTTCAAAAAAAATACTAAATTCGAAAATAAATATAAAATTAACAAAACATTTAAAATTTATTTAATTCTCTCTCTCTCACACACACACGCACATATATACACAGTTACACACACACATATATATATATATAGGTCTATACATATATATATACACACAGACATATATATATATAGATCTACACACACCATTTTCGACACACACACATATATATATATATATATATATATATATATACGGGTATATGGGTATATATAGCAGTATATATATATATATGTATATATGGGTATGCAATATATACAATCCCCATTTTCAATCTCTCTCCCAATTTTCCATTTCCAATCTCTCTCTATATATAAATTAGGGTTAGGATTTTGGGATGCCCAAATTGAAGAAGAAGAAGGATATGCAGGTCATTTTATATCATTTTGAGGGTAAAATAGACAATTCACAGGGTGGTTAACGGCACAGTTTAACGGCGTGGAGACGGAGGGGGTCTTTGTGGGACAAAATTCAATTTTGAGGGGGTCCGAATGGGAATAGTGAATATCGAGAGAATCTGTATGAGATTAGGATATCTTTAAGGGGGTGTCAGTGATATTTATCCTATTTTTTTTTACCTTTATGAACTTAATTATAAGATGGGTGCATCATGTATGCATAGGAGGCCCGGTCCTAGGGTAGGCTACCTAGGCGGTCACTTAGGGCATCCGGGCTCGGAGGCATCAAATTTTTTTTTTTGTATTATATTTATTTTGTTGAAAAAAATTATTAATATTTTATAATCTTTAAAAAAATATAATTAATTTTCAATCCAATTTAATGGGCTCATTTTTTAAATTAAAAATTATTTTATTATAAGTAAATAAAAAATTAATTTGTTTAACAACCCACTTCATACTAAATTCAAATTCAATTTAACTTTTGGGCCCCAAAATTTTATATTTTAGTCACTATTACTATAAACCAAAAAAAAAAAAAAAAAACTCAATTTTTTAATGAATCTAAAGTCTAATGTAAATCAAACTATTTTTCTTATTAAAGCCAGACAATTCTTCTTATCACACTTGCACAATGTTTGACCACTACACTTCAGATATACGGTAACAATTTTTTATGTGATTACAATTAGTTGGAGGTTGTTTTCACAGTCACCCAATAACACTTAGTAGGATCTAATGTATATTATGAATATTAATATATTTTTCTTAACCTAAAAAAAAGACTTTTAGATTATTATTTTTACGTAATCATCATTAAACAAAAATGACTAAAAAAATATTAATTATTGTATTTTTAAAATTTTCAATGACACATTAGTATAATTTTTCTTTAATTCTCTTGAATTCATATTATAAATGGGTATGGAGGAACGGAAATTAAACAATATTGTCTTACACAAAGAATTGTCACATGCAACAACAACTTTACGTTTTTGTTCGGCAATGTCGAATTGGAGCATTGGATTCATTGTTGGATGCAATAAAATATTTTGAAATTAGAATAATTGAAATTGGAGTTCCAATTCCAAATCCATTGTTCGGATGCAACAAAATATGTAATCTGGTTATAGGTTTGTGTACCTTTTAATGTTTTCTTAAGACAAAACTGGAAGAATCCGAGTGTGTGACAAGCAATGGCACATGAAAGTTGTTGATCCTAATATTGTGGATCCAGTGTCATAGGATTCCCTTTTTAAATATTACTGTTCGCTCCAAAAAATATTATTCACCGGCCGAATAGTAGGCTCGATAATATTCTTGATTTTCGTAGGATTCCAAATAATAGTAATCATCGGCCGAATAGTAGGGCCGATAATATTCTTCGTATCCGTAGGGTGTGGGCGTGCCAGAACCGGTGACGGAGTTCAACCGGTTGAAAAAGAACGAATTTTCGTCTCTTTTGAACATGTGGAATAGAATCAGACGATTTACGAGAAAGATAACTTAACTCTCGTGAAGGGAAAAAAATAAATGACTGGGAATGTAAATTTGTAGGAATGTAAATTTGGTATTGAAAGTGCAAGTGCGATGGATATAAAAGACGATAAAAAATAAAAAATAATGGAAAACTGCTATTGTAGCAGGAATATTTTTGTATTGGTCGTGTACCTCTGTAACAGAGGTACAACAATATTATTTATAACTTAAAGATAATCTAGAAATAAATAAATAAATAAAAGATAAAAAAACCTAAATTTTAATCCTATCTAAACACTTTCACCAACTCAACTACATCTCTTTCCAAAAGTGTTCAATACTCCACAAACTTTATAATCTTCTAGTCTTAATCAACAAGATTATTTCATGATATGACTCATTTTCAGCCCATCTTCTATCCATTTTTGCAGCCCAATTATGGCCAATTTTCGTAGCCCAAAAAACAGTCCATTTCGCAGTCCAAAAACAGCCCAATTTCAACCCATTTCTGGCCCAGTTTCAGCCCGAAAAACAGCCCAGTTTCGGCTCAGAAAGGCGAGACTTCACTCCACATTTCGGCAAGAGGAGGATGTGCAGACATAGTAACTGCACTCATTGAATACGCAAAAATAATGGAGACGGATCTCGAATGCGGTGGGGCAATGAATTAGGTACCAAGGAGTCGATGCTGAGGATGACCAATGCACAAGGTAACACGGCCTTGCACGAGGCTGTGCGAAGTAATATAGTTGATGTGGTTGCCATCTTGACCAAAGAAGACCCCGACTTCATACACCCTCCCAATAACGCTGAAGAGACTCCTCTTTACTTGGCTACCCTGAGACAGAATCCAAACATTCTGTCCAATATTTTGGAAAATTGCAATTCACCAGCTTACATGGGGCCCTCTGGAAGAACAGCTTTACATGCCGCAACAAAGGATTCTCGTATGGACATAGGTAAATTTTGAATCCTATCTTCTTTTGTTTTTCCTTGTAAAGTAGATAATATTCTTCATTTCTATGTTTGTTTGGATCAAAAATATTTTTTTTGGTTGTGTATGAAAAAAATATTCCTGAAGTAATTTTTTTTTCCCTATTATTGTATAATGTATTAATCCGTTCCATTTCAGACTGCATAAAAATTATATCGGAGTGGAAGCCATCACTAATCAAGGAAGCAGACGTATATGGATGGAAGCCACTTCATTATACCGCATATGCAGACAATTATTATGCAATATCTGCGGTACTTCTTATAGATAAATCCGCGGGGTATCTTGTTACAGACAATGATAGCAGTAACACCGCCTTCATATAGCAGCTGATCAAGGTCATGTGAGTGCCATGAAGTTACTATTGTCACATTGCCCAGACTGCTGGGAGATGACTGACGGTAAGGGTCAGAACATCCTTCACATTGCAGTGGATCGCAAGAGAGAGGGAACAATCAAATATATCTTAGAACAGTCTTTTGCCACCAACCTTATAAATCAGCAAGACAAAGATGGCAACACACCTCTTCATCTAGTTTATGCTAATTGCGGTTATGATGAGTACGGTCTTAGTGAATGCCCAAAAGTGGATTTAAAGACTTGCAACAAGAGCAGCTTAACTCTCAGAGAAATGGAATATTGGGATGATCCGGATCCAAACCAACGGGTAAGATTGTCTAATTAATTTGTCTAGCTACATATTTATTTGCATCAAGGCCTAATAATGAACAGTATTATATGTGCTGTTTGGGAGGGTTTTTTTAGGAGTTCAAAATGGGCAAGAAGCCCTTTACAACAAAATGTCACGCCCAGTTATTCCTGAAACTCCAATCCGGAGAATCAGCGAATTCCGATGTATGACGTCACGGAAAACAACAACTCAGATTAACAATAACATCGAAATACATGGAATATGAATGAAAATGAAGTATTCCATGACACCTGAGTGATAAAAACTCAGTAAAAAAATTCTAACGAAAATCCGGTAGAGTTCCGTTTGTAAATGGAACATCCGGACAACCCAAAAGCAACATAACACAAGAACCTGCCCATAACAACATAAATAGAATCAATGGCACGCAACCCAACATTCCAGAAACCTACTAGGGCCGAGGTAGTGGAAAAGAATACCAATACCTCTACACAACCCCTCTAAAACCAATAGAGCCCCAAATGCTCAAATGGAATTATAAAGAAAGCCACATGGTGATGCCGAAAAGGTATAAAGGCACCCCAAACCAACAAATACCGACTGAGCCACCAAGCTCAAATAAGAATACATATAACTCGATGGTAGTGCCCAACAGATACAATGGCACCCCAAAATAATAAATACATGGACTGAAAATACAACACAAGGGAATTTGCCAACAACCTGGCTCCCAAGAGAATAAAAGAACACACAAGTATGACTACGGAAGGAGGAATAAAACTACCGTCCCAAATCACCCGTATCGTCGCTGCCGAGCATAAGTCGTGTTGCGTCCACCTGCAAACCTGCAACCTGTGTGGGGGTGAGCACAACCTCGGGGGCTCACCATAATATCAAAACATCACACTCATAGCCGTCTAGAAAAGGCTAACCATCCTGTGTGCATGCATCTATCCTAGGTCAGTCAATCGTCTTTCATGGCACCCCGCCAATCCGAGACCCCATCAATAACCTCATCACTAACCTCAAGTACACTACGGAAATCATAAGAACTACAGATCAACGAAAACATAAACAACACATGTATACGTATATATATATATATATATATATATATATATATATATATATAACGTCCTGTAAATAACTAAGCCTGTCACCTAGGCCTATAGACAACCAATCCGAACTCTACTATCATCTAGAGATGCAACAAGGACTAACTATCTACCATACCGTGCACCTAACATGTTGCTCAAGGTTCCTAGGAGGTAAATAGATCACTCACTAAGACTACCGAAAGTAAATCATCCTAACCATTCTTCTACTTACAATAACCAGTGAACCACCCCATTCACTCGAAGAAACATAAAAAGGGAAGGTACTATCTCCACACCGGATTCGGTAGCCAACCGAACTATCTCTAACTCACACTGCCTATCTAGGCACTAGAGAGGGGTATTGGAGTCGTTTAGTCCCAAACAGATGCCATGGTCCTCGAGATTTTAAAGAAAAACACTGAACCCCGAAGGATTCAACCGGTTTTTAAGAAAAAGTTAAGACCTGGCCAAATCTTATTTGGTTCCAACGTCTCCAAACCGAACCGAAACAACAAGAATCACACTAGGTGTGCGTAACTCAACATTACAAGTCCGGGCTCAAACCCAAGGAATAACTATAGGAGAAAGAATAACTACTAGAGTTCAAACTGACAACTATTTTGGAATCACTTTTAAACTTCTTTCAAATCTGGTCCTAAGACCTTTAACATTTATTTAAAATTTTATAAAAGTAATTATGAAAGAAGGCCTAAACAAAACCAGGTACAAAAAGGAACTCCAGACAACAAGCTAGGAGAAACCTGAATTTATCAACCTCTAACAATGCCGAGACCTCAGAAATAACATCGAGATTTCTAGAACAGGGACAAACCGTGTCCTAATTCACCGATTTTACAAAACAATTTCAAATGAAATTTTCTGAAATTTCTTTCAAAAACATATTTCTACCGATACTCCCGGTACTGAGAATTCAAAACATATTTTATAAAACAGGTATTTAAACTTCTGTCTTTCCAAAAATAGTTAACAAGTCTCGGGGTAAATGAAGAACACATTTTTATAAAAATCTCCAAGCTTTAAGTGTTCAAAACTTTGAATATTTGACTCCAAAGATCCAAACCATAACTGAGGTTTCAAGAACGGGACAAACCATGCCCTGAATTCACTAAATTCACAAGAGTACTTACGGAAAGAGATTTTTAATAAACACGGCAAAGAACCACCTATAACTCATACACTGTCAACGTGGGAGAATGAGCGATAAGCTCAAAATTACAAAAGCTAAGGGAACATGGTCAAACTAATGAGCTATATCCGACCCTTACCCGAACAATACTCCACACTACCGGAGAGGTCTATCAATCATCCTGTGATGATACTAATCACCAATCACAAAGGCCTATGTGGCCAAGATCACAAATTCGACTAAGTCTCAATATATTGCTACCCAGCTCAACTAGAGCCCAACATACAGGGAACCCTTACGCCCCAAGGTCACTTTCACTTTTCATCCTTTAACTTTAAGTTTTCACGGTTTCCTTTACACTAGGAAATTCACAATTTAATTTGTAATTTAACCATGGTTAAAATATCATTCACAAACACTGCGCCCTCGCGCCCAAGAGAATAATACAAATCTCTAATAAAATTCAGACATAACCAGCTCAATATCAATAAGCAATAATGAAAGATAATCTTAACAGATAAGCACATGTCAAATAAATGCTCAATATGAATGTCAATGCAACTACAGTGCAACCCTAACTACATAAGGGTTAAGCAAATATCCAGGAATCCCAAACCATTCACTGATGGGACAACAAACCCACAACAGGAAGGGTGGGTGTCGCCAAATGGAGTATGGAGACCACAAGTCCTTCCGGAACCGGCAAGTGAGGCCCACGCCCTCACCCCCAAATGTCTAGAGAATTGAGAGTTACTAGCTCCCTAGGTGCTAGACCACTCCCTGGCCAGTTGTTGCGACTTTCCAAACGATCCATACATGTACGTGATATAACTGAGGCATGCAACTCGCACCGAAACAATATATATACCATGGTGCTATATGAATGCAAAATGCCTCCACATGAATACAATATACTTAATAAAGCAGCACAAAAGCCAAGCAATCTCATACAAAACATGCTTCAAAATTTAAATTATACAGTAAATCACTTCCATTTATCTCCAAAATATATATCCATTCGCAATTTAATTTCTTTATAATTTACGAGAAAATCAACAACAAGGGAACTAAAATCAGGTTTAAGTTTTAACGTCCCTCGTTCTCGTGAGTCCCCTAACTTATTTTTAATTTCAATAAAATAGAAACAACAGGGGAAAACTTATTAACCGAATCTACGTCCACATACATTTTCTATAAACCTATTCCGAGCTCAAGGGGGTACTAAACTGCCTATATCGATTTAATTTAAATAGGTTTATAAGTATTTTAAATCCGAGAAATAATTTATTTAATTTCTCCAAAGGAATTTTCAATTCCTACATCATTTAATCCATTTATGGGTATTTTATAAATTTTATAAAATTCCTAAATTTTGGTTTATCACTAGGAATTTAATTAAACATTTTTTTTATTTACCCATAAACATACAACGGAGATTAATTAACGTTTTCTACGCACTATTAGTGAGTGTCAGATATGCATATATATAAGAATATATATGTAAATTCTCACATAAAATAAAGCTTATAGAACAGCCCCGAACTGTCCCGCCGTGAACAGTGTCGGCCTTGAACAGTGCTCGCCACCCAAAGTCGTCCAAAAATTATTTCAAATATACCAAAACATCCGTCTCAACGACCTATATGATATATATGAAGCCCATTAACAATCGATTAATAATTTTGAATAGATCTAATATAACCTAAACGAAAATTCGAATCTATAAATCGAATTTACGGACAAACCGTTTAACGGAAAATTACAAAATTTTAGTATGTCGTACCTACCGTCGATACAAAGCTTTCCTCAAAATTTCAGCCCAAACCGACCTTGGGAAGTCAGCCAAATCGTCGGTCAAAGTTCCGACCGGAACAGTTTCTGTGTGAACTGCTGCTGCGCGAACTCCAGCTGCACTTGCGCCACCACCAGCCGTCGCCTGCAGCTTGAGACCACCACCTGACTCAGCCGTTGTCGCCAGCCATGGTAGCCAACACCGCTTCCCTGAAATTCGCCATCTCCGACGAGCTTCATCACAGGCCGCTCGATTCCCTCTCTCTCTCTTCCTGCGTGAAATCTCTCTGTTCGCACCTCTTTCTCCCGATCTCCCTAGCCGGTACTGATGGTGAAGAAGAGAGTGGTCATTTACTGGAGAGAAGGAGAAGATGAAGCCCTGATTATGGTTCGCGTGAAGAAATGAAGAAGAAAAAGGGAGTGGTCTGCAGAAATGGGGAAGCTTTGAGAAGCTTCGTTTATATTTATCCCTCACTCTCTACATCCATACACGTCATTTATCCGATATATACACATATATAATTTCCATTAATTTTATATATACATAAAAAGACCCACACACATATATATTCTCCTAATTAATAATATATGTATAATAAATCCCGAAAATGTACCGGAAACCCCCAAATAAAATCACACGAGCCGTAAATATAAACGGGACGCCCAATAATTTCTATAACTAGCTCGGGGTAAAATCCCGATCACCAAAACACCGGTTCAAACCCTCGCAAAAGAACAATTAAAAATCCTCCGAGTCGAGTACCGCACAAAATAAAATATTTAACTTCCATTTAATAATAAATAATAATATATGGAATATTATCAAAAAATCCTTAAACGAATACACGAATACCGTGAATATTGACGGATGCCAAATAACTCAAATAATCTATAATAAATACCCGATCGACTCGCAATTAATATCACACGAACTCGAAAATTCTACGGATAACTAATAAATAATATAAGTCGAAATAAACACTCCGGGTACAAAACATAACCGTCAGAACACAGAATAATTCTGAACTCGACTCCGCCAAAAGATTGGTCTCAGTCCATCTATCCAAATTCTCGATCCGCTAGATTAATAATCGAAAATCCCTGCTAATGACAATTCAGAACCTGCTACCTCAAGTGCGAAAAGTGAAAATAAATCATTTAGCCTCAATTAACAATAAATAATAAAGGGAAAATCATAAGAAAATCCCTAAACGTCGACACGCGTACTCGGAAAATCTACAAGTCGCCCGATAAATAATACCAGCGAGGAATATAATTCAAGGTACAAAATCCAACTACCGGAACACCGGGTACGTACAAGACCCACCGAATAACTACAAATAACTAGGGCACAAAAATAATCCAAAACAATAACCAAGTATATCCACATCAACACCTAGGAGCACTTAGAAATACAAAGAAGTAAGCACACCAAACAAACAAAACATGTACGTACAAATACAAAACACGTAAATCAAATCAGGCACATAATAATCCCATCATAAGGGGAAAACAAAACGTCGAACCCCTAACGCACTAAATGCCGAACTCGTACAACAACGTCGGAGCCTTAGACGTCGGACATACTAAGCATGTCACCACCCAGCTGAAACACCAAACGTCGAGCATCTAAACGAATCACGTAATCGGCACTAAAGCCCACGTAAACCTCTAGCCATGTCTGAAACAAAAAACATCACATCAAATAGCGTAATCACTAAAGAAACAATTACAGAGTCGTGTTGTCAAATCCAGAACTCACGTCAACGTTTCACCTGTTTGAAACACTACCGTCACGTCAAGTCATGTAATTGTCAAAGAAATTCCACGAAATCATCGAGGAGAAATGCAATGTCGTCTAGTCGAGTGCAGACGTAAACGCAAAAAAAATTCACGTGAAACACCAATGATAACCATGACATCATGAACAAGTGACGTCACAACCGAAATTAAATCAAAAAATAATTCCAATAAATTGGGAAAATAACATGGGGTGTTACACAAAATATATGAGTGTTCGGACTTGGCACAGTTTAACAAAATGTACTTCTACCCCTTTTTTTGAAAAAACAAAACAAAAAATTTAAACAAATTATAAAACTACAAAAATAATCTACTATATATTATTAAGAAATAAAATTAGTTTTGAAATTCTAAATATAACTTAATCTAAAGGATAATGTTTAGAGTCATTTTACACTGTGTTTGTTTGGTTACCAAATATGTGAACACCAAATTTGAATAACCAAAAAAAAAAAATTATACATTTTTTTACAATGTTTATAAATTTATTGCTTTACTAACAAAAATGGAAATGTTTTAATAAAAACTTATAAATATTGGAGGCGATTTGATTTTACTAGGGATTTTAAGATCAGTTTTGATAGAATAAGGGGGTCATGTGATAATTGATGAAGGTTATTGTAGTAATATTTTTAATAATTCATTAATGAATATGATGACAACTTAATGGAGAGAGGGACCTTTATCAAAATTGATAATATAAGAGGCAATATTGTGGAATTTTTTTAATGTCGGAACTTTATGTGAGAATTGATCGTCCTTGGCTAAAGATTATAACAGTAGTTTTTACCTCTTTTAGTGACATTGCGAACTTCAGTAGACTAGCTTTGTTTTAGATAACTTCTATTTCTACTTTTACACATAAGAAAAATGTAAGCAAAAATAATTTTGAGAAGTCGATACCACTTAACTTCTTCAAAACGCTCTTGTAAGACACATCAACTTTCTAAAACTTTTAACATATATCATTCAAAACAGTTTTTATTTCCAAATAAGCCAAAGCAACTTTTGAAATACCAATCCAAAAAAAGGAATACCTTATTTCTCGTAGTGCGCGAATTTATACAGTAAATTTTTAGTGTACCAAACATCATTTCTATAAGCAGAAAACATTTGGGTGTGAATATATATATGGGTAAATGGCGGAGAACCCCACTATAGTATGAAAAATGTGTACATAACACTCCTAGAGTTCAAAATGAGTATATTAGTACTCGTAGTATTGCAAAAATGTGCACTTTGAGCCCCTCAACCAAGATTCCGTTCACTTTTTTTGCCTGAATTTAGGCACGTGACTTTCACATATAATACTATATCCCCAAATGTCGAAAATGCTCTTAATCACTTACAAAAATACCCTCATTTGTGATTAAACACCAAACCTGAAAACTGACATTGCCGAAAAAAATGGCCTAAACTGTTATTTTAAATAAATAAGGGTAAGATTGTAATTCAATATCTTAGGCACCAAAAAATAGAATGGAAGGGGCTATTTGCACCAAATATATATGATAGGGGTGTTTAAAAACCATAAAAAACATTATATGCATTATACATTATATTCATACTATATGAGGGCTTTGTGCCATTCAACCACTATATATATACTTCCTTGGATATTGCCTCCCACTTTAATTCGCAAAATTTTATATTTAAGTAGCAGAAATTGTGTACCGAACTTGATTTTTTTAAGCAAATAATATGTGCGCATATGTTTACTTCCTTGGATATTGCCTTTCCCTTTCACTGCTTCGATGTTTCATCTCGTCATGATAATAGAAGAACTTCTAGAAATTAGACGAAGGCGTTTTACGCGTCTTTTGTCTTTTGCGCTAGAGCTTGTTATAGTTGTATTATATATGGAGGTTAAACATGTAAATACATAGGACTCGAGAAATTATTTTAGGCGCGAATCATGAGTGGTGAATATTAAGTGTTTTTTTCTATTTAAAATTTGGTTTTCATGTGTCATATTGCTGAGTTTGTAAGTAATATGACACATGTACAAAAAGCTTTGATTTTATGAATTGTGAAACAATGTTAGTCATGTATCATTGTGGTAACAAATAATTTCTCCCAATGATGAGGTACGTATCATTAAGTATTGACATGGTTGGGGGAGAGTGAATGGAAGTCCAGAAGGGTTTTTTTTACACCGAAGAGAAGGTGGAGTGTGCTTGAGCCCAAAAACATTAGTTAGTGCGTGAGGCGCATGTGGAGGAGTTCTTGGGTTGATTTTGTGGTGGCTTATTCATTTACATCTAAGCTTTTATCTGTTAATGGTGGAAGAATGAACGGATGTCTGGAAGGAATGTTTCTGATACAGTACAGAAGACTTAGCATGCTTGATCCAGAAAACTTCTAGCAGCGTGAGGGGGCGTGCATTCTAGTTTTCATCTGGTACGGTGCGAGGAATTAACTGAGGTTTAGAAGGAGGGTTTCTGACACCAAACAAAGAGAAGTTCACAGATCTCTGTTTGGAGTTGTGCGAACCACCACATTATTTTTGAATAGAAGTAGAAGAGATATGCGTGACTGACGCCGGACAAAATAGAGATTATTCTGCAGGCTAGTGCAATAGGTAATTTGCAAGTTAAAAATAGGAGAATTCGACCCAAAATTTTAGAGAACACTCTGGAATTCAATAAAATTGTTTATAATCAAGAATGACAAAAAACAACCCACAAGCCGGGTTAAAATAGCTGAAAATCGACCCCTAATGGGATTTTTGCCAAAAATAGCAAAACCCTAAAAGTCTTACCAAAACGAAATACGGAAAGAAATCAAAAGATTACCAAAAATCTAGCCCAAATCGGGTTCAGAATCATTTCTTAATCGACAAATAAAAGATTACCATTGATAAGTGCATAATTCATACACGATTAACCTCCAAAAATATATTTTTTAGTCATTTATTTTAAATTATTTTAATTAATATTTGTGTTTTTATATTTTTATAGGTTGTTGGTGATTTCTGGTACAAATGGGTTAAATCCATCTAAACAAGCCCAAAATCTGTTTAGATCACGTCTTAGTATTTGGGCCATATATTTCAGCCCGTTGTTCGGATTTGTGTGAGCCCAGTGTTCCTAGAAAGCTGATTCAATTTAAAGAATATTGGTATTTCACATAGAAACCCTAATTCTGAAGTTTAGAGGGCGAAAAAGACATTTTAAATATGACATACTATTTTGTGCGAAAATCAGCATCAGCTTGGTAATATAATCACAGATTTTGAAGGAACGACCGGAATGGAATGAAATCAAGGGCTGTGGGAAGAGGACTTGATTAACAAGAAAAGAGTATCTAATCAATATCTTCCAAATTTACTCTCCAAATTAGTCAAAAGTGGGCTGCAAGATATCACCAATTAGGAAAAGAAATATGGGAATATTGTATTCTCTTATTTACTTTCCTAGATAAAACCTTGAGGACCCCTATAAATAGGGCATATATGGATGCACAAAAGAAGGGGGGGACGGCCAAGAAACAGAAGGGGAAGACCTGTGCGATCAACGAAGAAATCCAAGATGTCTTCCACTTATGATTTCGGGTTTGATCGTTCTTGTTTTATTTTTCTTGTATAGTTAATTCGCTCGGCCAATGCCGAGAGGAAACCCTAGTCATGTTCAATATTATAGTTTTCAATTGTAGACATTATTGAATATTTTGGTTAATAAGTTCTTCTTCTTATTATTATATATATATTAATGCTTTCGATTTTATGTGCTTTAACTGAGACTAAAATTGAACGTATTTCATTCCTAGCATATAGGCTACTTGTGTCTGACCACGAACATGTAATCTACTTGGCAATTTAAGAAGAAGACAATAAATTATAGTTGTTTATGCCTGACCATCGATAGATAATTGTAATTTATATTTTCCTTCAATGATTTATTTATTAGTTTTGGCCAAGATAATAAAATATTGAGTTGAACCTATGCCCTAACCCGGATAGACCATCTATGAACGTAATAATAATTATTATTTAGATGTGTGGAAATTAATTGAATATTTAATGAGTTTACAATTGAAAATCGGATTTATGATGATTAGTGGTGGAATCAAAGCCTTGGTATTCCTTTTGTATTATTGTATTTATATTATTTTTTTCATAATCATCAATAATTTATTGAATTAGTTAGATAGTTTTTTTTAGATTTAATTTGTCTTAATCAATCCTCGTGGGAATGACCTCGCAATACTTATACTCTTTACTACTATGATTCGTATACTTGCGAGTAAAATTTGATTTGGGTTAATCTATCTTTTGGGTTACTCTAAATTTCACAACAATTTAGAGTAACCCAAAAACTTGTTGTGAAAATTAGAGTAACCCAAAAGATAGATTAACCCAAATCAAATTTTACTCGCAAGTATACGAATCATAGTAGTAAAGAGTATAAGTATTGCGAGGTCATTCCCACGAGGATTGATTAAGACAAATTAAATCTAAAAACTACTATCTAACTAATTCAATAAATTATTGATGATTATGAAAAAAATAATATAAATACAATAATACAAAAGGAATACCAAGGCTTTGATTCCACCACTAATCATCACAAATCCGATTTTCAATTGTAAACTCATTAAATATTCAATTAATTTCCACACATCTAAATAATAATTATTATTACGTTCATAGATGGTCTATCCGGGTTAGGGCATAGGTTCAACTCAATATTTTATTATCTTGGCCAAAAATAATAAATAAATCATTGAAGGAAAATATAAATTACAATTATCTATCCATGGTCAGGCATAAACAACTATAATTTATTGTCTTATTCTTAAATTGCCAAGTAGATTACATGTTCGTGGTCAGACACAAGTAACCTATATGCTAGGAATGAAATACGTTCAATTTTAGTCTCAGTTAAAGCACATAAAATCGAAAGCATTAATATATATATAATAAGAAGAAGAAGAACTTATTAACCAAAATATTCAATAATGTCTACAATTGAAAACTATAATATTGAACATGACTAGGGTTTCCTCTCGGCCTTGGCCGAGCGTATTAACTATACAAGAAAAATAAAACAAGAACGACCAAACCCGAAATCATAAGTGGAAGACATCTTGGATTTCTTCGTTGATCGCACAGGTCTTCCCCTTCTGTTTCTTGGCCGTCCCCCCCTTCTTTTGTGCATCCATATATGCCCTATTTATAGGGGTCCTCAAGGTTTTATCTAGGAAAGTAAATAAGAGAATACAATATTCCCATATTTCTTTTCCTAATTGGTGATATCTTGCAGCCCACTTTTGACTAATTTGGAGAGTAAATTTGGAAGATATTGATGAGATATTCTTTTCTTGTTAATCATGTCCTCTTCCCACAGCCCTTGATTTCATTCCATTCTGGTCGTTCCTTCAAAATCTGTGATTATATTACCAAACTGATGCTGATTTTCGCACAAAATAGTATGCCAGATTTAAAATGTCTTTTTCGCCCTCTAAACTTCATAATTAGGGTTTCTATGTGAAATATCAATATTCTTTAAATTGAATCAGCTTTCTAGGAACACTGGGCTCACACAAATCCGAACAACGGGCTGAAATATATGGCCCAAATACTAAGACGTGATCTAAACAGATTTTGGGCTTGTTTAGATGGATTTAACCCATTTGTACCAGAAATCACCAATAACCTATAAAAATATAAAAACACAAATATTAATTAAAATAATTTAAAATAAATGACTAAAAAATATATTTTTGGAGGTTAATCGTGTATGAATTATGCACTTATCAAATACCCCCAAACTTATATTTTGCTAGTCCTCGAGCAAAACAAAAATAAAAACAAAAAAACCTAACTATACCACTTTCGCAGGAACTCTCGATTGCATTTAGCATATGCAATAAACCTTTGAACCCCTAGGTTACCCCTAGTGGACGAGTTATAGTCTCGTGAGGGTTTCCAGTGATGATACCCACAAACATTCAAAAAATAAGTTTCAAAGCAATATACAATCACATATGTAACCTTGAATAGTAAATTGTCATCAACTTGAGATTTTCGAATCATTAATTTATTTGAGATGTCAAACCCATATTCTCTGTCTAAATTAAATTTAAGTTAAGTCTAATTCACTTATCAAAATTTAGTTGAAGACCCAAATTGTCCATCATTGTTGTAAAGTGCAACAACTAAACACTAATTCAGAATTGGTCAAAAACCTCATGGCATAACTCCAAAATCTCAAAAATCATCGGGTTTCCAGAATAAGAACAATTTTACATTGGTAACTCAAGTGATTTTTTTTTTCTTTGACATACTTCCACAAGGAATTGTTTACTCAAGAGGAGCTTAATTTACTCCCAACCTCAAGCCAACCCTTTGGATATTTTTTTTTTTTTTTTTTTTCATCACAAGAGTCCTCATTGAATCTCATCCTGGTCTACCGATTTTTTTTCTAAGATAATAGAACGATATCACTAAATTTCAGACATTTTCTAAAAAAATGTAAGCTGATAGTGCTCGTGAAATATGTTTCAAGGTTTAACTATGAGGGTCATCAACTAAATAATGATAAGTATAAAAGACTAAGGACTATCATTCATTCTGACTAGATTAAGTATTTTAGTCTCAAATATACTAATGATTTTCAAATCTCAACAAAACTGATGACAATTCAATACTCAAAGATATAGAAATACTGAACATATTGCATAGGCTTTGAAACCTCTATTTTTTTTTTTATGAAAATATATACATATATCTAAAAATATAAATTCCCTTTACCCCCAAACTTAGATCAAATATTGTCCTCAATAGTTAAAAATGAAAGTCACAAGGGCAAGTTTGAGAATTACCTTGGATGACGTACTATCCAACTTCGAGCAAGAACAAGGAGAAAAATAATAATAATAATAATAAAAAAAAATGGATCAGAAGGAATTACAAGTATGCTACCTTTACACTTGGATTATAAACATCCACAAAAATCTTGTTTTTTTTTTTTTTTTTTTTTTTTCTTTGTGAGAATTAATTAAAGGGCAATGTTAATGTTTATTTTCTAATCTTATATAGAATTATCAAGAATAGCCACAATAATTCTCTCCTAATTAGAGCTCTTACTCTCGTCCAAAGTAAATCAAAGGATGACTAGTTAAGGCCCGCCAACTAAACAACCAGGTGGGTTCCCAGGTAGGTGGAGAGGCACTAGGCCTGCTTAATGACGGTACGTCCACACAACCTTAAGCAACAGAGTCGTCGTTTGACAGAACCTTTCTAGACATTGTTAAGTTAGTGATAAGTTCACAAAATCACTATTTTAAATGTCAAAAATAAATCTTTAATTCACCATTTTATTGCATAAATGTTCTTATATATATCTTTTTATTTCTTATAGGTTTGAATTGGAAAAGATGAAGAAAATATATTAAAGTGAAGAAAGGAATGCACATGGATTAAAGATGAAGAATATAATGCACGTGAAGAAAGAAGAAAATGACTTGGAAAACATCAATATTCAAAGAAAAAGAAAATAAAAGTAGATCTAACTTCACTTTACAATATGTCATTATATTCCAATTTTCTCTATAAATAGGAGAGTAGTTGGAAATTGTAAAGGGGAGATGGTAGAGAGTGAGAAATTGTAGAGAGAATTTAGTCTTGTATCAAGTTTTTATTTTGTTGTAATCTTTTTCTTAGTTAATGAAAATTTATTCTATCATCATGTTTTATTCCTATATCATTATGCTAGCTTAAACATCTTCTCAAGGGAGTGATGAAGCCACCTTGGGTAAGATATACATAATTTTATTTTATTTCTTATTGTTTAATTCTCTTCCCAAATTAATTCTTTCAAATGACAAAACCTACAATAGAGGTTGAAAATATAGGAAGGATTCTCCGTGATTACCAATCAATGGAAATACGGGGAATGCCTACCACTATTTATATTTATTTATTTTTAAACCAAAACATTAGAGGGAGGATTTTCCGTGATTACCAATTAATGGAAATACGGGGAATGCCTACCAATATCTATGTTTATGTTTAATAGGTTGGAGGAGAATTTGCAATAGAAATATATAATATTATTTATATAGACCCGGGTGGTGGATTCTCTTCCCTTGAGATTTCTTCCATCATTTGATAATTATCTAGTTATATTAGTTTACTATTCAAAAATTCAAGAATTGTTTTAAGTAATTTATTTTTATCTCGAAAAATATAGTTTTGGATCCTAGTCTCAAACCGATTTCTAAGTTGAGAGTGGTTCGACCCTAGTTATTGCTATACTATTTTAAGTAAAGTATTTGTAGGTATTATAAATTTTGTTGACCGGAGTTTGGTGAAACAACGACAAAAGAAACATCAATTAAACGACCGTCAAATGGCGCCGTTGCCGCTTCAACATTGAATTCGGAGTCAAAGATTCGAGACTACAAGTTTTCGGGAACCCACCCGAACTTTCTATCCCTCCCTTTATTTTAATTTTTCTATATTGTGTGATTTTTGTTAATTTTCGAAAAAAAAAAAAAAAAAAACATACTGCACCAGAATCCAGCAGTGTAAGGTTTCATTTTTTTTTCAAAAAAAAAAAAAAAAAAAAACAAAAAACAAAATCCACTTTGTAATCTGCTCACTGTGTAACAACAGTAGCAGTAGGTTCTTGTAGAAATTTTCACAAAAAAAAAAAAAAAAAAAAAAAAAACCATACTGCAGCAGAATCCAGCAGTGAAAGGTTTCATTTTTTTTTCAAAAAAAAAAAAAAAAAAAAAAACAAAAACAAAAACAAAAAAAAACAAAAAAAAAAAAAAAAAACCATACTGCAGTAGAATCCAGCAGTGTAAGGTTTCATTTTTTTTCAAAAAAAAAAAAAAAAAAAAAAAACAAAATCCACTTTCTAATCTGCTCACTGTGTAACAGCAGTAGCAGTAGGTTCTTGAAGAAATTTTCAAAAAAAAACAAATTAGCAAAGGACACAGTAGCTTCCGAAGTTTCTGTTTAACTGATATTAGTCTAACCATTTAATAACTTTTGTTGCCTTTTGATTCCTTCACTCTAATTAGCAGATATTTCACATTATATATATATATATATATATATATATATATATATATATATATATTATTATTCTTATTATCTTCTTTGTATTTACTTGTTTATTTTTGTTGTTTTCTTTTGCAGGAGAACCGTACCGGTTCGTCAGCCAGGTTCCATATCTCTAAACCCTTGTTATTTTTTTTCTTAGATTATGTGAAAATTTTACATGCAAATTCTAGGATAGAATAACATTAGAAATTACCCTAAGTTCCCATCCTTTGTATTTAGTTTATTTCTATTTTATTTATTTTTTGTTTTAGTTTTTCTAGACACAAATTTTGCATGCGAATTTTAGGATAGAATAACATTAGAAATTCCCCTAAGCTCCCGTTTTTTACTTTTTTATTTCTTTTTCTCTTGTGTGTGCATATTTTAATTAGCATTTTGCATAAGATACTTAAGGGCAAAATTCCCACAAGATACGGTCGGGATTTCATCACCCGTTTCCGTGGCCCACAAATCACAAAAATCCTTGCATTTGTTAAACCATGAGCCTAATTTTAAAACTCATTAGCAATAATCCAATTTAGGGTTACGAGCTCATAGGCCCTCTAAGAAGGAAGCGGTTGGTAGTCACTCCAGTGAGTCATTATCAAATTGATAAACGGTAGGAAATTATGTCTAGGAGTGTGGTTGACGCGCCATTAAGCAGGCCACGTGCCTCGCCACACTTTCCTGGGAACTACTCCGTTGTTAGTTTGATGATCCTTAATTGGTAATCTATCAACTTAATCTGGAATAGAGTAGGAGCTGTCTAATTAGGAGAGAATTAATTTGGACACCATCCTATTAATTCTCTACAATATTAGATTTAAAAATTCACCACCCTTGAATTTAAGCTCAAGATAACAAAGCCAAAAACTTTGTGTGATTTGCCCATCATCTAGCCTTTTTAGGTTTCTTTTTGTTTATGCCCCAGTGGTTACGAGTTAACAAGCGTTTAGTTAGGTTTCCTAGTGATCTCTCACTCTTTGATTTAGAAGAAAAATCAACTACCTTGTTAAATCTGTCAACCACCAATAATTCATCAATGGCTGCACCGAGAACTCTTAATGACTACTTTGCCCCAATCACAGCCAACCCACCCAATTGCATTGTTCTACCTGAGAATGATGCACCCCAGTTTGAGATTAGACCCGCCACAATCAATATGTTGCCAAAATTTCATGGACTTGAAAGCGAACAACCCTATATCCATTTAGGGAAGTTTTTAACAATATGCAACACATTCAAAAATCAAAATTTGAATGAAGAGGGTGTCAAACTGCGTCTTTTCCCACTGTCCTTAGAAGATAGAGTTGCATCATGGCTAAACTCCATTCCACCCGACTCCATTCGATCATGGGATGAACTTGCAAGGAAATTCATGAGTAAGTTTTATCCCATGCAAAAGACCGAATCAATGAGAGATGCCATTAGTACTTTTAGAGGGAAAATTGAGGAACAATTCCATCAAACTTGGGACCGATTTCATGACTTGCTACTCAAATGCCCACACCATGGTTTTGATAAAGCACAACTAGTTCATTTCTTCTATAAGGGACTTTCACCTATGAACCGAACCATGATTGAGTCAATGCACCAAGGAAAGTTCAATGCCCAAACCCCTGACCAAGCATATATATTTTTGGAGGAACTAGCTGAAAATGCCCAAAATTGGAATTGGAACCAAAATGATAATGAATTTTCTAGGAATGATCAAATTAATAGAACATCTGGTTTTTATGACATCAAACCTGAAAATGAGTTAAAGTCTGTGATGAAAAGTCTTGCTGAGGGAGTGAAAGACTTAGGCAAAAAGTTTGATGCATTTGCCCTAATATCTACCCCTGCACAATGCAATGTTTGTTCTGGTTTATCCCATCCAACAGAGGAATGTCCGGTCTCTTGTACATCTGAACCTTCGGATGCGCAAGTTTGTGCTTTCAATACCTTTAGGAGACCATTGCCTAATACATTTAGCCAAAGTTACCATCCTGATACTAGAAACCACCCTAATTTTTCATGGAGGCAAAATTTACCCCCACAAAACTTAAGTGGTCAGTCTGGTTTTCAAGGTAACTCCAATAGGCAACCTCAAACTCAAGGACCAATAATTCCTCAAAATCAATTCCCTAGGAATAACCAGTTCAATCCAAGCCGAGATTTAGCAGTTGATCCCATGAACAACTATGTTGCTCCTGTCCCACCGGTCAATAATACTTCCAATTATGAGGACATTTTGAAAATGCTTGCCCTTAATCTTGATCAATCCAATAAGCATTCCAATCAGAGATTTCAAAAGTTAGAAAATAACTTTGATCTCTTGACTCAAAATCAACTGCAATTTCAGCAGTCTCTCCAAAATCAGTTGAGTCAACTCACTGCAACTCTGTCTGAAAGACAAAGGGGTACATTGCCTAGCCAACCCGAAATCAATCCAAAAAGACAAGGAGTTAATCTTGTAGGGACTCCTTCCACTTCTGACCAATCAAATGCCAATGTAAATTCCATCATTACCCTCAGGTCAGGAAACAAAATTGATAATAAGGTTGAGCCACCCATCAGTGATGAAATTGAACCATCCAAATCTCTTCCACCCAATTCCCAAAAATCCAAAAAGGACCAAGGTCCTAAGCTTGATGAGGTCATTCCAAAGCCGTTTATTCCACGTGCACCTTTTCCCTCTAGACTAGTCAACAATAAGAAGGATTCTCAATACAGTGAAATCTTAGAGATTTTTCAAAATCTCCAGATTAACATTCCATTTCTCACTGCTATTAAGCAAATTCCTTCTTATGCAAAATTCATTAAAGACTTAGTTAAGAGGAAAACCAATATCCCTAAGGAAGCCTTCATAGCCCAACATTGTTCCTCCTTCCTATTAAATCAAGCTGTGGTTAAACACAAAGACCCTGGTAGTCCAACTATCACTTGTAGGATAGGAGAAAATTTTGAAGGTCAAGCTTTATTGGACCTTGGTGCCAGTGTCAATGTGTTACCGTATTCAGTCTACTTGGATTTGGGATTGACTGATTTGAAGAAAACTGATGTTAGAATTCAGTTAGCTGACCGATCCATAAAAATTCCAAGGGGTATCATTGAGGATGTGATAGTAAAAGTTAATGATTTTTATTACCCCGTAGACTTCATTGTGTTAGACACTCAACCAACCCAAGGTAAACAAATTCCAATCATTTTAGGTCGACCATTTTTAGCCACAGCCAATGCATTGATCAATTGTAGAAATGGTAGCATGACCTTAACCTTTGGGAACATGAAAGTGGAAGTCAATGTGTTCAATTTGATGAAACAACCCATTGAATCAGAGTATGTTGAAGATGTTTGTCTCATTGATTCATTGACCCACCACACCTTTAACCACTCATATCCTGAGGATCCACTCCAGCATTGTCTAGCCCATTTTGATGATAATTTTGACGAAGTTAATAACATTAGCCAAGTAAATGATTTGCTAGATTATGCCCCACCCTTTGAAGCACCCAAGTATAAATCCAAGTTTGAATCACTGTCCTTGCCAGTTAACACTGAATCTGAAAATGCAAAGAAACCACCTAATATTGAATTAAAGCCTTTACCCGAGACTTTAAAATATTCGTATCTTGGTGAATCTGAGACTTTTCCAGTGGTAATATCTTCTGAGTTAACTGAGCAACAAGAGTCCCAATTAATTGAGGTTCTTAAGACAAATAGGGAAGCCATAGCATGGTCCATTGATGATATCAAGGGCATTAATCCTCTAGTGGTGCAACATCGCATTCACTTAGAAGATAATGCGAAAACCTGTAGACAACCTCAAAGGAGACTTAACCCCAATATGAAAGAAGTTGTCCGCGGAGAAGTTATCAAACTTCTTGACGCTGATATCATCTACCCGATTTCTGATAGTCAATGGGTGAGTCCAATCCAGGTAGTTCCTAAAAAGTCTGGCATCACTGTTGTGTCCAATGCCCATAATGAGCTTGTTCCTACTCGCATTCAAACTGGATGGCGAGTTTGCATAGACTACAGGAAACTGAATAGCGTGACTAGAAAAGACCATTTTCCACTTCCCTTCATCGACCAAATGTTAGAAAGATTAGCTGGTCAGGCCTTCTATTGCTTTTTAGATGGTTATTCTGGTTACAATCAAATTCCTGTCCACCCTGATGACCAAGACAAAACTACTTTCACTTGTCCATTCGGTACATTCGCCTATCGTCGCATGCCATTCGGCTTGTGTAATGCACCAGCTACATTTCAGCGATGTATGATGAGTATATTTAGTGACATGGTTGAAAAGTTTCTAGAAATCTTCATGGATGACTTCTCTGTCTTTGGGTCATCATTTGAGCAATGTCTAGACCATCTTTCTCTCATACTTCAACGTTGTCGTGACAATAACTTGGTACTTAACTGGGAAAAGTGTCATTTCATGGTCCAAAAGGGAATTGTCCTAGGTCATAATATCTCCAGTGCAGGAATTGAGGTAGACAAAGCAAAAATTGATCTAATCTCCAATCTACCTATCCCCAAATCTGTTCGAGATATTAGAGCATTCCTAGGTCATGCCGGTTTCTACAGGCGTTTCATCAAAGATTTCAGTAAGATAGCTAGACCTTTGACCCATCTTCTAGCTAAAGATGCACAATTTGAGTTTACTGATGCCTGTAAGTCCGCCTTTGAGTACTTAAAGTCAGCACTCACTACTGCACCTATCATTCGCTCACCTGATTGGAACTTGCCTTTTGAAATTATGTGTGATGCGTCTGATTATGCAGTAGGTGCTGTTTTAGGCCAAAAAGTGGATAAAGCACGACATGTCATATACTATGCTAGCAAAACCTTAAATGATGCCCAAATCAACTACTCAACCACTGAGAAAGAGTTGCTAGCAGTCGTGTTCTCCTTTGAGAAGTTTAGATCTTATTTGGTTGGATCTAAGGTCATCATATATACAAATCATGCAGCGTTAAGACATCTTTTGTCCAAATCTGATGCAAAACCTAGGTTGATACGCTGGATCTTACTCCTTCAAGAAATTGACCTTGAGATTCGAGATAAGAAAGGTTCAGAGAATGTAGTCGCTGATCATTTGTCCCGTCTTGTTATTGAATCCACTAGTGACTCCATTCCCATTTCTGATTATTTTCCTGATGAACAATTATTTGAAATATCTCATGCACCATGGTATGCAGATATTGTCAATTATATTGTGACTAGTCAAATTCCTTCCAACTGGTCCAAACAAGAGAAAGATAAATTTTTGGCCAAGGCTAAGGAATATTTCTGGGATGACCCCTACTTGTTTAAATATTGTCCAGATCAGATCATTCGTAGGTGTGTTCCCGAGGTAGATCAAAAGTCTGTCATTTCCTTCTGTCATGACCGGGCATGTGGTGGCCATTTCAGTTCCAAACGAACAGCTGCAAAAATCTTGCAATCAGGATTCTATTGGCCAACCATTTTCAAAGACACCCACACATACAGTCTAGCTTGTCATAGATGCCAATTGCTAGGTAAGATTACCAAAAGAAACGAATGGCCTCAACAATCAATTCTCGTCGTTGAAATCTTTGACGTATGGGGTATTGATTTCATGGGACCATTTCCATCCTCGTTTGACAATCTCTACATCCTTTTAGCAGTTGATTATGTGTCAAAATGGGTAGAAGCTTTAGCCACCAAAACAGCTGACCATAGAGTTGTGGTGCGTTTTTTCAAAGACCAGGTTTTGCCTCGGTTTGGAACACCTCGAGCCATAATTAGTGACAATGGTTCACATTTTTGCAACAAAGTCTTTGAAAACCTGTTGTCCAAATATGGAATCAATCACAAAGTGGCCCTATCATATCACCCTCAAACCAATGGTCAAGCTGAGGTATCTAATAGGGAGATTAAACAAATCTTTGAGAAAACAGTTAACCCCACAAGGAAGGACTGGAGTCTTCATCTCCAGGATGCTTTATGGGCATACCGTACTGCTTATAAGACCCTTATAGGAATGTCCCCATATCGATTGGTCTATGGCAAAGCCTGTCACTTGCCTGTTGAACTCGAACACCGTGCTTATTGGGCCATCAAGGCCATGAACTTTGACTATGATAAAGCCGGTCAACGTAGGACCCTTCAACTTGATGAGTTAGAAGAAATCAGAAATGATGCCTATGAGAGTTCAAGAATTTATAAAGCCAAGACTAAGTTGGAACATGACAAACACATTCTCAAAAAGGAGTTTTTCATAGGACAAAAGGTTCTTTTGTATAACTCCCGTCATCAATTGTTTCCTGGGAAGTTAAGGTCACGTTGGTCAGGCCCGTTCTATGTTCATCACATTTCTAGTCATGGTGCCATTGAGTTACAAGACCCTAAGAATGGACAGTTGTTTAAAGTTAATGCTCATCGTCTAAAGCCTTTCCTAGAACTTGAAACTTCTGAAAATGAGGAAATTTTCCTCATTTATCCGATTTATTCGGACTGATCTATTTAGGGGTAGCACATCTGTTGAGTCTGGCTGAAGACGTTAAACTTAGCGCTACTGGGAGGCAGCCCAGTCAGTTGTGTAAATTTTTCTATCAATTTTATTATTTTATTTTTTTTCACTCTATTTGAATATGTTTAGATTTTGTTTGGGGGTAAAGTCTGTCATAATATTTTCAATCACTTGACTTTTCTTTTGCCAAGAATCTTTGCAGGGACTATACTCCAAAAACACCACCTCAAGTGCGGTAATTTGTTCCAATTTGTCTCTTAGATGTATTTTTAATCACTAGGGACAGTGTTATATTTGTTTGGGGGTGGATATCTATTTAATCAAAATAGAATTTCATTATTAAAAAAAAAAAATTTGAAAAATTGATTTCGTTTGGAAAAGTTTTTTGTTTTTATGCATGAGTGTTTTGCATTATAAGTTGATTAAGTTTATGTTTATGATATATCCGTAGTATGTGATGCGATAGTCCCGCTCATGAGAGTAATGATTAGATTGAGTTAGTGAAATGATGTGATTTTACATTGGTAAATAAATTAGTGAAATTGAAACCGAAAAGGACAGCTTTGACCTATAAGCACATGCACACATTCACTATGGGAAAAACAGTTGATCTTTAACTATGGAGTTGAAAAATTAGCTTTGCCGCTATAAAAGGGGAGAAGGGGAGATAGAATGGAGAAAATTTTAAAAAAAATTATTTTCAAAGAAATGCAAAAAGTAGTTCTTCGATCTGAGTAACCGGACCTTGGTATCATCAATATCATTGTTCGCGTAAAAAGGGGAGAAAACTAATGAGCATAAATCCCATGGAAGAAGTTCGGGCCCAGTTGGTCGGGACTAAAAGTCCTCGCTGGAAAGTCCGGAGCTTATAAATACAAAAAGGGATGGAAGTGAAATGATGGAAATAATGAGTTTTTACGAAAAATATGGCAAAGTTTGATCAATGAAGTAGAAGAAGAGAGATTGACATACCATAGTAGAATGTTCACAAAAACACGGAAGGTTGTCTAGATTGGGAGTAGAAAGTAAAGAAATTATTTACTTCAGTGAGGATCATTCATATCATTAGCTTGAGATAGTTATTGTTCGGTAGTGAGTGGTAGTATTTGTATTCATATTATCTTATATATTGTATCATGGCTTGATTAATGAATATGTGAATGCATGAAAATGAAGAATGAAGAAGTTGTTGGTAATATATCCAACCCTCACGAGGCTATTGCTCGTCCACTAGGGTAATCTAGGGGTTTAAGGCCTTATTGCATATGGTAAATGCAATCGAAAGCAGCCTGCGAAAATGGCACATCTTTAGTTAAAATTAATAAAAGTCTAATTTTGCGAACTAATCTATTTTGTCCTTATTTGCTAGAGGACTAGCAAGAGCTTGTTTGGGGGTAATTTGATAAGTTCACAAAATCACTATTTTAAATGTCAAAAATAAATCTTTAATTCACCATTTTATTGCATAAATGTTCTTATATATATCTTTTTATTTCTTATAGGTTTGAATTGGAAAAGATGAAGAAAATATATTAAAGTGAAGAAAGGAATGCACATGGATTAAAGATGAAGAAAATAATGCACGTGAAGAAAGAAGAAAATGACTTGGAAAACATCAATATTCAAAGAAAAAGAAAATAAAAGTAGATCTAACTTCACTTTACAATATGTCATTATATTCCAATTTTCTCTATAAATAGGAGAGTAGTTGGAAATTGTAAAGGGGAGATGGTAGAGAGTGAGAAATTGTAGAGAGAATTTAGTCTTGTATCAAGTTTTTATTTTGTTGTAATCTTTTTCTTAGTTAATGAAAATTTATTCTATCATCATGTTTTATTCCTATATCATTATGCTAGCTTAAACATCTTCTCAAGGGAGTGATGAAGCCACCTTGGGTAAGATATACATAATTTTATTTTATTTCTTATTGTTTAATTCTCTTCCCAAATTAATTCTTTCAAATGACAAAACCTACAATAGAGGTTGAAAATATAGGAAGGATTCTCCGTGATTACCAATCAATGGAAATACGGGGAATGCCTACCACTATTTATATTTATTTATTTTTAAACCAAAACATTAGAGGGAGGATTTTCCGTGATTACCAATTAATGGAAATACGGGGAATGCCTACCAATATCTATGTTTATGTTTAATAGGTTGGAGGAGAATTTGCAATAGAAATATATAATATTATTTATATAGACCCGGGTGGTGGATTCTCTTCCCTTGAGATTTCTTCCATCATTTGATAATTATCTAGTTATATTAGTTTACTATTCAAAAATTCAAGAATTGTTTTAAGTAATTTATTTTTATCTTGAAAAATATAGTTTTGGATCCTAGTCTCAAACCGATTTCTAAGTTGAGAGTGGTTCGACCCTACTTATTGCTATACTATTTTAAGTAAAGTATTTGTAGGTATTATAAATTTTGTTGACCGGAGTTTGGTGAAACAACGACAAAAGAAACATCAATTAAACGACCGTCAGTTGGAAGGTGCTCACTGGAGTTACCAAAGATTATCTTTTTCCAAGAGGGTCTTATGAGCTATATGAAAATCCTAGGGCCAACGTCTAGTTGATTTTAGATTAAAAAATTTAGGCTTGGGTTTGACAAATGCAAGGAGATTTTTAACCTAGGTGGGCAAGGAATTTGTGATGAAATTCAATCCTTATCTTGTTAGGGGTTAGTGCCCTTACTAAAATTTTATGCAAAATGCTAAATTAACCTGCACAAATAAAACAAGTAAGAAATAAAGGAGAGAGAAAAAAAATACAAAAGAATAAATAAATACAAAGGAGTGAGTGTGTGAACTTTCTTCTTCTTTTTTTTTTTCAAAAATAAGTGTACTAACAATAATAAAAGAAAAAAAAACAAAATTAAAAATAAATATAAATGAAGAAAGTGTGCTCCTAGAAAAAAAAAACATATGTTATTCTAACCTAAACAAAAAATAATAAAATAATAAAAATAAGGTTAAAGTCACTTACCTGATTTGCAAAATTATGCAATAGTGCAAAAAAAAAAAAATTTCTCTTTTTTTTTTTTTTTTTTTTTTACGCCCCTTTTCTGTACCAAGCGTCTTGCAGTTGAGGAAGCAGCAATATCAAACCTGTAAAAGGATGACAATGACTTGGATGTTGCTTGGAATTAAATGAATCACAGAAATTTGGAATGAAAAAAAAATTAAAAAATAAAAACAAAAACCTAAACTAAGAATTATGATAAATAATAATCTTCAAATTTAATTGTATCAAATACAATCCCCGGCAACGGCGCCAAAAACTTGTTCTGAAATTTAGAGTAACCCAAAAGATAGATTAACCCAAATCAAATTTTACTCGCAAGTATACGAATCATAGTAGTAAAGAGTATAAGTATTGCGAGGTCATTCCCACGAGGATTGATTAAGACAAATTAAATCTAAAAACTACTATCTAACTAATTCAATAAATTATTGATGATTATGAAAAAAATAATATAAATACAATAATACAAAAGGAATACCAAGGCTTTGATTCCACCACTAATCATCACAAATCCGATTTTCAATTGTAAACCCATTAAATATTCAATTAATTTCCACACATCTAAATAATAATTATTATTACGTTCATAGATGGTCTATCGGGGTTAGGGCATAGGTTCAACTCAATATTTTATTATCTTGGCCAAAAATAATAAATAAATCATTGAAGGAAAATATAAATTACAATTATCTATCCATGGTCAGGCATAAACAACTATAATTTATTGTCTTCTTCTTAAATTGTCAAGTAGATTACATGTTCGTGGTCAGACACAAGTAACCTATATGCTAGGAATGAAATACGTTCAATTTTAGTCTCAGTTAAAGCACATAAAATCGAAAGCATTAATATATATATAATAATAAGAAGAAGAACTTATTAACCAAAATATTCAATAATGTCTACAATTGAAAACTATAATATTGAACATGACTAGGGTTTCCTCTCGGCCTTGGCCGAGCGAATTAACTATACAAGAAAAATAAAACAAGAACGACCAAACCCGAAATCATAAGTGGAAGACATCTTGGATTTCTTCGTTGATCGCACAGGTCTTCCCCTTCTGTTTCTTGGCCGTCCCCCCCTTCTTTTGTGCATCCATATATGCCCTATTTATAGGGGTCCTCAAGGTTTTATCTAGGAAAGTAAATAAGAGAATACAATATTCCCATATTTCTTTTCCTAATTGGTGATATCTTGCAGCCCACTTTTGACTAATTTGGAGAGTAAATTTGGAAGATATTGGTGAGATACTCTTTTCTTGTTAATCAAGTCTTCTTCCCACAGCCCTTGATTTCATTCCATTCCGGTCGTTCCTTCAAAATCTGTGATTATATTACCAAGCTGATGCTGATTTTCGCACAAAATAGTATGCCAGCTTTAAAATGTCTTTTTCGCCCTCTAAACTTCATAATTAGGGTTTCTATGTGAAATACCAATATTCTTTAAATTGAATCAGCTTTCTAGGAACACTGGGCTCACACAAATCCGAACAACGGACTGAAATATATGGCCCAAATACTAAGACGTGGTCTAAACAGATTTTGGGCTTGTTTAGATGGATTTAACCCATTTGTACCAGAAATCACCAACAACCTATAAAAATATAAAAACACAAATATTAATTAAAATAATTTAAAATAAATGACTAAAAAATATATTTTTGGAGGTTAATCGTGTATGAATTATGCACTTATCAACCATAAATAGCAAACATTAACTAAAATTAGAGATTTGAAAAGGAAAACAGCGGATTTAGGGCTCGAAATGAGGTGTATTGAGCGTAGCTTGGTGGTCACGACGTGCGTGCCAAAATTAGCTTTCCGAATTGGGGTCACGGGCGCGAATCGGACACTTGTAGCTACATTTATGGCCAAAAAACCGACACGTGCACGGAAACCGCCCGAATTTGGCTAGATCACGATTTCTTGCCATCCTTGCGCTGATCCTCCCGCTCCAGGTAATCCAGCGCCATCAATAAACAATCTGACAGCTCGGCATCGTCTGACTCGGATCACCCTGCATCAGTCACCTTGGCTTTGATTTTGTCTTAGATAAAGATAATAAATGATAAAGAAAGAGATAATAATCTTCTTCTATATTGATAATACTGTAATTGTATATAAGAAAGAGCTAGAGAAAGTGGGAACAATCTTGTTAATTGTATAACAGATAAGACATGTATATATAGGAGATAAAGAGGTGTGGAGAGCAATTCAATTGGAATGGAATCCCAAATCCAAAGCCCCAATATGAAAAAAAAATTAAAAAAATTGTCCCTATATAAACCAAAGGGGTGTTTTCGGAACCAGATTTTTTGATGGTTCAACCTGATCCGGTCTGGTCTTATTAATAAAATATATTTATAAATAATAAAAAATGAATAAATAATAATAATAAATTAATAATAATAATAATAATAAATTAAATAAAACATATTTTAAAAATAAAATATAAATAATAAATAATAAACAAAATGAATTAAATAATACCTAATAATAATAAATAAATGAATATAATAATAATAAATAAATGAATAAATAATAAAATATATTTATAAATAATAAATTGAATAAAACATATTTAAAAATAAATAATAAATAATAAATAATAAACAAATAGAATTAAATAATACATAATAATAATAAAAAATGAATACAATAATAATAAATAAATATATTAATAAAAATGGACAAAATTATAAATTAATAAAATATAATTGTAAATAATTAAAAATGAATAAATAATAATAATAATAATAAAATAAATAATAAATTACATAAAACATATTTAAAAATATAATAATAATAATAAATTAAATAAATAATAAATAGATATAATAATAAATAAATACTTCATAATAATAAGAAAAAATGAGTATAATAATAATAAATAAATATTAAATTAATAAAATATATATTTAAATAATTAAAAATGAATAAATAATTTATAGATAAAATAAATTAAATAATGAAATAATAATAAATAAATAGAATATATTTATAAATTAATATATAAATGATTAAATAATAATATAAATAATAATTTAATAATATGAATAATAAATTAATAAAATATATTATAAAATGAAGAAATAATAAATAAATAAATAAATAATACATAAATAAATATTATAATAAATAATAAATAAATAGTAAGACCAGACTTCTTACCAAACAGACTTTTAAGTTCAGGATCCAAATAAGATTAGACCAGACCAGACATACCGCATACCAAACATGGCCTAATTCTCAGTCGTTACCGCTGGTTAATTAATTACAACACATATTCTATTGCGTAGGATGAAACCAGAAATTATTATGATTGGTTGCGGGTTTGATCTGGTCTGGTCTTTGATTTGAAGACCATACCATATTTGGCAAGTGTATACAAGATCCAGCCATCATTTTGGTCCCTCTCTCTCTCTCACACACACACAAACACAATATTTTAAAAAAATAATATAAATTTTGAAATATATATATATATTTCGAAAATATATATATATAATTTGAAATAAATATATAAATTCAAAAAAATATATAAAATTTGAAAATAATATAAATTTTGAAATATATATATAAAATTCAAAAATAATATATAATTTGAAAAAATATATAAAATTCAAAAATAATTTATAAAATTGAAAAATATATATTTTCAAAATAGTATATTCATACAAGATTATCCAAAAAAAAGGGGGTAGGAAAATCATACAAGATTATCCAAAATTTATATGTTTTTTGAATTTTATATATTTTTTACGAATTTTCTATATTTTTATCAAATTTTCTATATTTTTTAGAATTTTATATGTTTTTTTTAATTTTATTTATATATTTTTAATTTTATATATTTTTTACAAATTTATATGTTTTTTCTAATTTTATATGTTTTTTTCTGATTTTTTAATATTTTTCCGAATTTTATATGTTTTTTGAATTTTATATGTTTTTTACTAATTTTATATATTTTTTACAAATTTTATATGTTTTTTTCTAATTTTATATATTTTTTTTGAATTTTAAATATTTTTTTTGAATTTTATATATTTTTTATGAATTTTATATATTTTTTATGAATTTTATATGTTTTTTTTAAATTTTATATATTTTTTCCGAATTTTAAATATTTTTTCGAATTTTATATGTTTTTTGAATTTTATATATTTTTTATATTTTTTACAAATTTTATATATTTTTACAAATTTTATATATATATTTTGAATTTTAAATTTTTTTTCGAATTAAGTGTATATATATTTAATAAATTTTGAAACCAAAACAACTCGTTACCAAACAGAATTTAGATATAGGACAAAACCAGACACGACCAGTTTCCATACATGCCCATGGGCTCAAATAAATATACATTAGTTGCGTTGTGGGACCCAAATAATTATTATCAGAAATATATATACAATGAGAGTTATATATTTCTATTTTAATTTAATATATATATATATATATATATAATTGTTGTTTGCGTTGGAATTCTTGCCATCATGCTCGGATCATAATGCCCCTTCCCTTCTATGCTTATCTTTAAATGTATGTAATGATATTGGGTGTGATTGACATGAATATAGTAATTACCATACAAAAAAGAAACTTAGCAATCACATCAAATAGTTATTACGATCAGTGTGTATGAGTTATCTTGTTCCTCAGTGAGAAGATTACTTTCGGGTATGTATATATATATATATACTATAATGTAGTGTCAATAACTAGCGTATTAAGAAAATGTCAGCCAAGAGACAATTAAGTACATTAGTGCAAAATTTTAATTTCTCTCTTGAATTCATCCAATGAATATTATCTTTGTTTATACAGTGAACTAATTATTCATTGCTTTAGTGGCTGCAATAACCTACATTCTGTTGTAAAATGCTCATGCCCTTGTTCTAAAGATAGGGTGGTAAGAAAAATTATGTTTTGTCAGTTGAATGAAGAAGAAGAAAAGAAGCTAAAATATATACTTGCATTATCTATTTAAATTTTATTTTACCATCATGACAATCTTTATTTTTTCCGAGTCAATTTAAACAATTATAACTTAATCCGGTTTTAGGAGTGGTCCTTTTTTGGATATCATCTGAAAAACAACAGATGGATATTTTGAATTTGGATAAAATAAACTGACCTCTCCAAAATTTGCTTCAATTACACAATGTAGCTATGATCGAAATTTATTACACCTAATATCCCTATTTACTATTAGTAAACTAAGAGACTTTAATTAATGATATGATGTGTCGTTTTTACCCATAATATATTATAATTGCTCAAGTAAAAATTCTTTCTATTATTTGATGTATCCATTATGCATGAGAATTTTCTTCATCAGAATTGAACTCCAATGAAAAGGTCAGTATGAGTGAGGTTTTTGAAGTCCCCAGCTTCAGACCTAGCCACTTTCATAACAGAAGAACTTGTATTCAAAAGGATGGAGAAAAATACAAAATTTGACTTTTCATTTATTATTAAAGAAATAAAAGTACTGCAAGTACTGCTGAATAATTGTTATATATAACATGTAGCAAAGTGAAGTGGTTTCCATCAAATACATCTTGCTTACATGCACTCTGAAATGGAATGGATTAATAAATCATAGGGTTAATTTCAGTAAACCCTCGTATACTATCCAGATTAATTAACTAACCCCTTGTGTGTTCACTTTGCCCCTATACTATTCAATTTCATCAAATTACCCCATCACTTATCAAAATGCATAAACTACCCTCAATAGTATAAGGGGGTTTAGTGAAATTAATAGTATAAAGGGGTTTAGTGAATTATTTCGAAAAAAATAATATATACTTTTTGCAAAAAAAAAAACAAAATATGAATTTTTTTTCGAAAAATATTTTTTTTGCCAAAAAGTATATATTGTGTTCCAAAATATGAATTTTTTTTTCGAAAAATAATTTTTTTGCAAAAAATATATATTATGTTCCAAAATATGAATTTTTTTTCCGAAAAATATTTTTTTGCGAAAAATATATATTATGTTCAAAAATATGATTTTTTTTCCGAAAATTATTTTTCGAAATTTTTTTTCATATTTTGGAACATAATATATATATTTTTGTTCCAAAATATTATTTTTCAAAAACAAAATTCATATTTTGGAACATAATATATATATTTTTGCAAAAAAAAATATTTTTCGGAAAAAAAAATCATATTTTGGAACATAATATATATTTTTCGCAAAAAATTATTTTTCAGAAAAAAATCATATTTTGGAACATAATATATATTTTTTGCAAAAAAATTATTTTTCGAAAAAAAAAATCATATTTTGGAACATAATATATACTTTTTCGCAAAAAAAAATATTTTTCGAAAAAAAAATTCATATTTTGGAACAAAATATGATTTTTTTCGAAATTTTTTTTTTTTGCAAAAAGTATATATTATTTTTTCCGAAATAATTCACTAAACCCCCTTATACTATTGAGGGTAGTTTAGGCATTTTGAGAAGTGAGGGGGCAATTTGATGAAATTGAATAATATAGGAGGTAAAGTCGACACACAAGGGGTTAGTTGATTAATCTGAATAGTATAGGGGGGTTTACTGAAATTAACCCTAAATCATACAATAACCCGAAAAAGAATCATTTTAGGAATTGCTTTTACTTGTGCATACAAAATCACAGCAAAAAATAAGGCATTTAGCTACTAAAAGGGATAAAAACTGCAGTTACTCTTACTGGTTCATGTCGTTATGGGTTGGGTTTAGCTAGAGCGGAGCAAGTTAAGATCTTAGGGAGCCACATGCTCCCCCTAAACTGACTTCTTAATTTACGAATAGATGATTTATCCCCAAATCTCACCATATTATGAATTCATGAGAGAAATTAAAACTTCTTATACTAATGTACTTAAGGTCACTTGGCTGACATTTTCTTAATATGGTATTTGTTAACACTATATAGATATATTTATTGATACAATAATCTCCATCAATAAGTATTTAGAACATAGAAAGAAAGTGCACAAAAAACAATGGCTGTGTATTGTAACCCACAAGTCATAATAATTTCTGGTTTCACCCCTGCACAATGTGTATTGTAACTAACTAGCAGTTGCAACTCAAAAGAGTTTCTGAGTTGTTCACTAACTTCAAGAAATCCAACATGACTGTCTAATGAAAGAAGAAAAAACTTGTGATAACAATATTAAGCTAGCTTATCATCGAATTTTCAAGAACTTCCTTAGTTCTAATAATAGACAAAGTATAGTAAACGCAACTTTGATCATAGATAAAGTGGCCAATACAGATATAAGAAGCAAAAATATTCTCATAAAGACATTCTTTAGTAATATCATCACGACTATCTAAGTCATGTAAGCCTTGGTTAAAGCTTGGAAAAACATAGCCACGAGTTGTGCACCGGTGAGTCCACGCACTGTGATGATTGTTGTTGTGCGTGTTAATTTCCTTTTTTTCACAAAACATTTCTCTAGGGCAATGTTTGCACTAGTAAATAGGAATGCTTTTGTCTTTGTAATTGGGGTTGCCTTTTGGTGTGCCGCACGGTCTTGCTTCTAACTTCTAAATATGTGGTGTGGTGATATTCAACGTTGATGCTAGGAAATGCGGCACCAGCCTGAGTTCGGATCGAATGTTGGAAGTGCTTGTGCCTGAGTTCATATCGGATCTTAGTTTTAATTTCAAAAAGTGTTCCAACACCAATTAAACATACTCAACATTGATTATTCTAATAGGAAGTAATGTTTACAATTTTTCTATCAGTCACTTCCTCTCTATCTTATTATTTTTAATCCAAAACCCTTATGTCGCAATGTTGAAACACAAGCCAATGAAATAATTACATCCCGAAACCAATTTCTTTTCTCTAAATACGAATATTAGATGTACTAGGTATTGCACGCGCACACACACAAAAAAGTAGTTTGAGTTCACAATAAACAAGAAAATTTACTTTAATGAACAAACAATATAAATATAATTTGAGGGTCATAAATTATGAAAATACTATTTCACTTATGTAATCTTGCATGCTTAAATATAAAAAAGGCCACAGATATATATATATATATGGACATTGACAAGCCTAGATTGTAATGTTTCTAAACTTATTTACAAATATAGACAATACTAAATTTATAAATAAAACTCTCTATCTTTTTTGTTCTTGCAAAAGAATATTTGAGCTTATATTTCCATTTGCACAACATAATTTTCATAAAGTTAACTGCAGAAATATATGAAAAGTAATATTGAAGTGTAGTTAAAAGCTAATTATTTTTCTGTTTGTTGTACATTATCACATCTTTTAATGAAATAAATTCCAAAAAATGTCAAAACTATAAGAATGCGAACACTATACCATTCTTTAAATAAATTGCTAGCACACAATCCATTACATGTGTATTAAACTGAAAAGCAACAAACTGTAAAACCATAATCATCATCTATACCTTTTTTTCCGACACTACTCATTTCACCAAGTATTTTTCCTCCCAACCGACAAACCTAGAAAAATAAGAGAGCATAAACAATATTTTTAGGCATAGAGCTTAGTGGGCGAAGCATTTTATTCTATGACTTAAGCTACCATTACGATAACAAGTATAATTAACATAATATGTATTTAAGATAAATAAAGATGTCATTGTGAAAGGTGAAGGTGGGTGAATAATAGTGAAATACCTGCGGACTGAGGAGGCATATTGTTCTCCAACCTGAGTTGTCATGATATAACCCCAAATATATCAGATTTGATGAAAACCTGTAAATAAAGATGGTAATTTATATATCACTACAAAGTTTTTATAACAAAATTAATTGGAAAAAGGAAAGTGACGTGAAAAAACCTAAGCAAAATTTTCCTTTACAACCATTAAACATGTGAAAATAAAGTTAGAAAGGGAAAAAAACAACGGATTAATATGAGCAATATATTTGAAATCAGAAGACTACTTTATACAAGATATAGCCAAACAAGATATCTATACATGCCTATACTGCATGTTAAGGTCTTGAAAAGCGGATTAGATATAAATTCAGCTCAAAGGTGATCACTACAAGAATTATCAGTTTTACCGGTAAAAATTCAAAAAAATGTCGGAAAAACCTTCACCGGCTATGCTCATAAACTGCCATTGAGGCCCATCACACCTCTCCATCACCCACTGTGAGTCTCCTTGTCTGGGAGACCATTGAGATTCACACAGCCCTCCATCACCAACTTTGAAGGACCACCCAACTGAACCACCCCTGCATCACCAAGTTAATGGAGGAACCTGTGAAGTCCCAGATGTTGCAAATGTTCATAGTAGCATGATTGGTGAAATTGAGAATCGATCATCACATCTGCTTGCTGTAAGTACTTCCCATTATCTTCTTTGTTATCTTATACTTCACTATCAAGGAACAAGGAGATGCTAATAACAAATTATAGGCTCCAAAGATGTATCCCTTGCACTGATCCTTAGTTCATTTGTTAACATAACATATAAAAGGGATTGAATTTCATGGCATTGCTAACAAGTTGTATTGGAGTTGTTAAAGATTTGTGTTTTTGCTTTTTCCCTCTGATTTTTTTGGTAATCAGATGGAGGACAAGAAAAATAATCACCTGAACTGCTTTATTGCATATCTTATGTAAGATGTGTTGTAAATCACTTATGGTGATTTAGTACTACCCAGGATACACTCATATATAAAACACAACACTTTTATTTCAAAAAACAGAGAATTGAACACAAAGCTTCTACACTACTCTCACACTGTTTTTTCTCTCTTTTTTCTTCTTCTTATTCAATACAACACACCACACCTATATATAGATTTGAAATACAGATACAAACAACTGAAATCAGCTTTGCAGCTTTTATGGACTTTGAGCATCTTATCTTCACGCATGCTCTTGACAAACTTGCACATGGTAGTTGGTGCAGTTTTTCTTGACATTTGGAGTTGATTGATACCTGTATGGATATGTATAGCTGATTCAAGTTTATCTTTCAACATTCCCCCGTAAACTTGATTCTCCACACTTTTGCATTCCTAACATCATCTTCAATCTGTTGAACATGTCTGGCTTCAATGGCTTTGTAAAAATATCTGCAATTTGATCATTTGTCTTGCAAGATATTAATTCCACTTCTTTGTTCTGCACATGCTCCCTGATAGAATGATATCGTGTATCAATATGCTTGCTTCGTTCATGGAAGACTGGATTCTTTGCAAGTGCAATTGCTGAACGATTATCAATGAAAATCTCTGTAGGATTGTCTTGTGGAAAACACAAATGCTCCAACACATTTCTCAACCAAATAGCATGACACACAGTTGAGCTGGCTGCTACGTATTCAGCTTCGCATGATGATAGAGTTACTATCTGTTGTTTCTTGGATGACCAAGTAAATGTTGTATCTCCAATGAAAAACACAAATCCAGTTGTGCTTTTTCTTTCATCCAAATCTCTACCCCAATCACTATCTGAATAGCCAATGAATCTTAATTCATCAATTGAGGTATATAGCAAACCATCATTGATCGTACCTTTGATGTAGCGGAGTATTCTCTTCGCAGCATTCAGGTGTGATTGATCTGGTTCCTCCATGTATCTGCTGATCAATCCAACTCCGTAGAGTATATCTGGTCTGGTACAAGTCAGATACCGAAGACTTCCAACTAAACTTTTGAAGTATGTTGGATCAACATTTCCTCCATCTTCATTCTTTCTGAGTTCCACGCTGCTTTCCACCGGAGTTGATACTGGATTGCTTGATTCCATTCTGAACTTCTTGAGAATCTCCTTTGCATATCTACTTTGACAGATCGAGATTCCTTCAGCATTTTGCTTCACTTCAATTCCAAGGAAGTGTGACATCAGACCTATGTCTGTCATCTCGAATTCTTGAATCATGGTTTTCTTGAACTCTTCAAACATGGCTGGGTTGTTTCCTGTGAAGATCAAATCATCAACATATAGACCTGCAAATAGTACACTTCCTTCTGGACCTTTCTTCAGGTACAATGCATGCTCGTATGGACATTTCTCGAACCCATTATCATGGAAATACTTATCAATTCTTGTATTCCATGCACGTGGAGCTTGCTTCAGTCCATAGAGAGCTTTCTTCAACCTGTACACCTTGTCTTCATGTCCTTCATTTGTATATCCCAGCGGTTGTTCGACATAGATTTCTTCTTCTAGAAATCCATTCAAAAATGCTGACTTCACATCAAGTTGATACAACTTCCATCTATTCTGAGCAGCAATAGATATCATCAACCTGATTGTCTCTAATCGGGCAACAGGAGCAAATACTTCACCATAGTCGAGTCCCTGTCTCTGTTTGTAGCCTTTTGCAACCAGGCGAGCTTTGTATCTCTGAACTTCACCTTTTTCATTCTTCTTTGTCTTGTAGACCCATTTGACTCCAATAGGCTTTTGACCTTTTGGTAGACTACACAGCTCCCATGTGTCATTCTTGTCTATGGCCCTGATTTCTTCATCCATTGCTGACTTCCACTTCTTCTCTTGGATGGCTTCTGTGAAGTTGACAGGATCACTATCCAGAAATAGGCATAGCAAATTCTGGTCTTGATCTTCTTCAGTGGCTTCATATAGTTCTCTCAGGCTTCTCACTTTTCTGGGTCTTTCACTTGATCTTTCATCTGGTGATGATGACGATGAAGGATCATTTCTTGCAGGTACAGGCGATTGATGTGGTAGAATTTGCGGCTCCATTGCAACTTCTTTTTCTACTTCTTCATCTTCTTCAAGTACAAGCTCCTTGGTTTTTCCATCTTCATTTTGATCCCAGCTCCAAGCTTCATTTTCTTCAAATATCACGTCTCTACTCATGATTACTTCCTTGGTGATGGGATTAAACAGCTTATATCCCATTGTTCTGTCGCCATAGCCGATAAAGATACATTTTTGTCCTTTGTCATCAAGCTTGGTTCTTCTGGCTTCTGGAATCTTGGTGTAAGCAATACACCCAAAAATTCTGAGATGATTGACACTTGGCTTGTATGAACTCCAGGTTTCTTCAGGTGTCTTAAACTGGAGTCTTCTGGTTGGACACCTATTCAGCAGATAGACAGCACAAGATACTGCTTCAGCCCAAAATTCCTTGGGCATTATCTTTCCTTTCAGCATACTTCTGACCATGTCCAGGATCGTGCGGTTCTTCCTTTCAGAAACACCATTTAACTGAGGTGTATAGGCTGGTGTTGTTTGCTGTCGGATGCCGTGCTCTTTGTAGTAATTCTGGAATGCATTCGACATATATTCTCCTCCTTGATATGACCGCAACGTCTTGATATTATAGCCGCTCTGCTTCTCAACAAGAGCTTTAAACTCCTGGAACTTGTTAAATACTTCTGATTTCTTCTGCAAGAAGTACACCCATGTCTTTCTGCTATAATCATCGGTGAAGGTAAGAAAATACCTGTTTTTTCCATATGATTCTGGCTTCAGTGGACCACACACGTCTGTGTGAACGAGCTCCAGCAGCTTTGATGATCGCCATTTTACTTCTTTAGCAAAGCTCAGTCTGTGATGTTTCCCAAGTACACAACATTCACATACTTCATTAGGACGGTTGATGTAGGGAAGTCCTTTCACCATCTGTTTGCTTGCGAGCAGCTTCAGGCCTTCAAAGTTGAGATGTCCGTATCTCAAATGCCATAGCCAGTCCTTATCTTCAACAACTGCATTTAAACACTTCGCTGCATCGTGTTGAATGTGCATAGGAAACATCCTATTCTTTGACATCTTTATTCGGGCAATGAGATTTTCATTTGTATCTTTGATTGTTAGACACAAATCCTTCATGCTGATGTCGTAGCCTTTCTCCAGGAGTTGTCCGAGACTCAAAATATTGTTTTTCATATCTGGAACATAGTAAACATTTGATATGAAATCATGATCTTTGTTCTTGAGCTTGATCAGAATATTGCCCTTTCCTCTTACTGCGATTTTTGAACAATCACCAAATGAGACTTGCCCTTGCGTCGTCTCGTCAAGCTCGACAAACATGTGTTTGTTTCCGCACATGTGATTACTGGATCCTGAATCTAGATACCATATACCTTCGTCATCGGTATTTTCATTTTGAGCCATTAGCAGCATTGATCTTGACTCATTTTCTTCTTTCTCGGCAAAGTTTACTTGTTCGCCTCCTTCAGCAACTGTCTTTCCTCTGCATTCGTTGCTGTAGTGTCCATACTTGTTGCAGTTGTAGCATTGAACATTGCTTTTGTCATAATTCTGGCGATTGTTGAAGTTGCTTCCACGGCCTCGTCCTCGCCCTCGTCCTCTGAAAGGTTGATTTCTTCCACCTTGATTATTTCTTTCGGTATTGGAGTTGGTTCTTCCACCACCGCCTCTGGATCCAGAACCTCGTCCTCGATAACCACGACCTCTACCTCGGCCTCTTTGAGAATTTCCCCATCGTTCTTCTTTATTTTCTTTAAATGTTAAATTTGACTGAAGAGCTTGCTCTAGAGTACCTGGGGTGTTCCTCTTGTTGATTCTTTGTTCGTGAATCTCTAGCGTGGCCATCAGCTCGTCTACTGTCATTGCATCGAGATCCTTTGATTCTTCAATAGCAACAACTACATGCTCGAACTTTGAGTTGAGGGAGCGCATAATCTTTTCAAGCACACGAACATCTTCAATTTTTTCGCCATATCTTCTGATTTGATTCACAATAGTCAATGTTCTGGTAAAGTACTCAGAAATTGACTCTGTGTCTTTCATTTGCAATAGTTCAAATTCACCCCTTAGAACTTGGAGTCGAACTTTAACTGTTTTTTCAATTCCTCGATGTGCTTTTCGAAGAATTTCCCATGCTTGCTTGGCGGTGTTGACGGCTGAGATCTTTTCAAAACTTGCTTCATCGACACTTTGATAAAGCAGGTACAATGCCTTTTTGTCCTTCTTTCGGGCTTCTTTGAGTACGACCTTTTGGTTCTCGCTCAGTCGATCTTCGCTTTCTTTTGAAACTGGTTCTTCATAACCAGTCTCAATAAAGTCCCACAAATCTTGCGAGGCAAGCAGGACTTTCATCTGGATAGACCAATTCTCGTAATTGGTTTTATCCAAGCGCGGAAGCTGGGGCTGGAAAAAATTGCTGGAGGACGTCATCGGGTTTACTTAAACACTTGAAGTGCTTATTTCATAAAATCGGTATTGAATCTGGTCAAACCGACTGCACGGTTGCGTCCGGAGCGTTCCGTTTAGTCAAAAACGACTCTTCGTTTGCTCAAATCGGAGTTAAAATGAGCCCGGAATGGACAAAATACCAACTAGGGGCAGTTTGGTAATTTCCAGAAAATATTTGTTGCACTGTGCTGACGTGGCAGGCTGATGATGTGGCAGCTGACGTGGCAAGAAAGGTGACGTCACTGATGACGTGGCAGCGCGTGGGAGCGTGGGGCGCGTGGGTGCGCGTGGGATTCACGCGCGTCCGGAGGTTGAAGACGACTGGGCGCGTGTGGTGCGCGTGGGCTTCACTCGCCGATCTTGTGGAGGCGCGTGAGGGCGCGTGCGGTGGAGAGTGGCTGTGTTCTTTTCACAGTTGTGTTCCTGCTGGAACAAGGAAGCTATTTATGTGGTCAAATGTGTGGTTTGAACACCTGTATGTCACGAATAAGCTTTGAAAGCTTCGGCTCTGTTTTGTTTCTTTGCTTCTGGGCTTGCTCAAGCTTCAACAGGCTCTGATACCATGTTGAAAATCACTTATGGTGATTTAGTACTACCCAGGATACACTCATATATAAAACACAACACTTTTATTTCAAAAAACAGAGAATTGAACACAAAGCTTCTACACTACTCTCACACTGTTTTTTCTCTCTTTTTTCTTCTTCTTATTCAATACAACACACCACACCTATATATAGATTTGAAATACAGATACAAACAACTGAAATCAGCTTTGCAGCTTTTATGGACTTTGAGCATCTTATCTTCACGCATGCTCTTGACAAACTTGCACATGGTAGTTGGTGCAGTTTTTCTTGACATTTGGAGTTGATTGATACCTGTATGGATATGTATAGCTGATTCAAGTTTATCTTTCAACAAGATGGTCGGATATCTTCCTCATCGCTTAATTATTTTTCAATGTTGTAGATAAAGGCAGATGTTGAGACTCAAGGAGAATTCGTCAACTCCCTTATAAGAGAAGTTAACAATGCAGCTTTTCAGGACATTGAAGATGTGGTCACATTTGTTAAGTGGCTTGCTGACGAACTTTGTTTCCTTGTAAGCTAGTTAATTTGCACTGTAAAATAACTTACTTATTCTGCAAATCATTAGTTTATGATTTAAGTATATAGAGGAAACGTTTACTGGAAAGAAGTAACGACATTAACATTTAATTTATAGAAATTTACATGATAATTTACTTTCTCTCTACCAAAATTATTGTTTCTGCTACCATTATGCACACCTTTGTAGGCTTCAAATATTTTTTATTTTGAGATCATCCATGCAATATGAAAAATCATAAGTGGTCTGCATGCTTTTTCTTCGGACCTTATTGGGGTTTCCTCCTCTTGAAGGTGGATGAAAGGGCAGTACTAAAGCACTTGGATTGGCCAGAGAAAAAGGCTGACACATTAAGGGAGGCAGCATTTGGTTATAGAGATCTAAAGAAGTTGGAAGTTGAAGTTTGCAATCACAAGGATGATCTTCGGTTACCCTGTGACATTACACTAAAGAAAATGGTTTCTTTGTCTGAGAAGTAAGAGCCTGAAATTTTATCCTTCAGTATTTGGAATGCCTTTTGTGATGTTTGTCAAATTATTATGGTAGTAAAATAAATGCTAGTTTCAAAGGTATGGAATCACGAATAATCTCCTTTTTGACTCCAGGATGGAACGCATTAATGCGTCATTGTAAGGAGTTCCATATTCCCACAGATTGGATGCTTGACAATGGCATAATAAGCAAGGTTCATTTATGTCTCACTTTCATTTCACACTTCGCTGCTTTCTGTTTTAAATTAAAATTTTGCATTCTAAGCAAGACAAACAATTATACATTCCCAGGACGTGACCTCATTGTGAAGTTTTTGTGATTAGTTGTTAGAAAGTATAATTTATTGGAAGATGATACTACTGAGTCATAAAACAGCCTGCAGAAGGAGAATTGATGCAATAACCCTAAGTGGGGATTTGGGCTTCAGAGTTGAGAGTTAACTTTACCAGTGAAATTTCCCTAGTCTTTCAGGGAACCGTGCATGTGTATCATAGAGTCGAGTTTTGAGTACTTGCTCTCTTTTTTTTTTTTTCCCGATAACCGGGGTGTCTAGGACTTGAGTACTTGCTCTTCATATTTTCTTTGACATACTTTCGTGATGATAAATTTCATGTGCTCTGATTCTATGGTAGTCTCTGTTTTCATCGACTCCCTAGGATGGTGAAAGGATCTTCTTCACAACTCCTAAGGTCAAAGGTGTTGAAGTATTTTATTATGGATTCACAATTTTTTCTTTTCTTTCTTTCTTATTTACTGTTCCTTGCTGGTGCTCAAGAACTAGCTAGTAGTTACCTATTGTAGCCAACTACATTTCGAACTTACTATCTTTCCTAAGCCAGCATTTACTTGGTGAAGAGTTTTCAGAATTTTGAAAACAATATATCTGCAATGTGAATGTAGATAAAGTTTGGTTCAGTCAAGTTAGAAAAGAAGTACATGAAGAGGGTAGCAATGGAACTTCAATCCAAGGGGCCACAGGACAAAGATCCTGCCATGGATTATATGCAACTTCAAAGAGTGAGATTCGCTTTCCGAATCCATGAGGTTTGTAAAGAATTAAGGCTCCTCATAATAAGAGCAACCGCAAATTAGGTTTTGTTTGCTGATAACACCGTCGCTTTGTATTTATTTTCTTTTTCTGGTGCAGTTTGCTGGAGGATTTGATGCAGACACAATGCAAGCATTTGAGGAGCTTCGAAATCTTGCTTTCGTTTTGAACAAAAAGTAGAGAAATGAGAGTGGGGTGGGTTATACACGCTTACAATCTCAGTAAGAATCATTATGGTATCATATAAAACATCCCCTTTGCTTATTTAAGCGGTAAATTTTGGTATGAGGAAGGATTTTATGTAGAGCTTTTGAGGTAGACATTGATGACAAGCTTGGCTATGACTTTCATTTCTTAAAAAATATATGAAAAGTCAAATTTTGTATTTTCTCCATCCTTTTTTAATACAATTTCTTCTGTTATGAAAGTGGCTAGGTCTGAAGCTGAGACCTTCAAAAACCTCAATCATACTGACCTTTCCTTGTGCTGTTTGGCTAGGTCTCTTCTGCATATGCATTTGGGGTCAGGTTGTTCCCGTCCCTAAGTGCTGTTTGGCTTTGTACGCTGCTTCCCAAAAGCCCAAAGCATGCTACACGTAATTAATAATTATTATTATAAAACAAAATAAATAATAAGTAATAAATAAAAATAATTATTATTATAAAACAAATTAAATAATAATTAATAAAAAAATTAAATAAATATTTAATAATAACTATTATAAAACAAAATAAATAATAATAAATTAATTAAACATGCATAATGTGTCTTTGCTGCCAAAACAGGCTCTAAGCAATGAATTAAACATACATAATATTCATTATATTAATTCACGAGAAAAATTATACCTTTTTATACTAATGTACTTTATGTGTCTTTGCTGACATTTTCTTAATATGGTCTTTATCAACGCTATAGAGATATAATTACAGCTATAATAATCTCCATCAACAAGTATTTAGAGCATAGTGCAATTAAGATATGATCCGAGCATGATGGCAAGAATGCCAACGCAAACAACAAAAATAAATTTCTAAGCAATTAGAACCATTCTACAGAAACATCACACCTTGTGCAGATAAGAGATTAAAAGAACTAGGTAGTTCGAAAATGCACACAAGCTTTATCTAGCTCAACTGCCAGTTAGGTATCGAACAACTGCAGGTTATGGAGCTCGTAACTTGATGAACTGCAACTTGAGAATCAATTGACCTTTTGAGTAAACTAGATTGTCAATTTCCCGAGCTCAAGAAAAATATTTAATCGACTTCTCAGAAGAATGAAACGGTAAGTACTAAAAATGAAGAACTGTGTATAGATCGGACAAGAATTAAACCGTAGAATTTAAGCGTACCATATGGCAGTCACAGCTACCAACAGTACACCAAAGTGGCGTCTAAGAGCTGTTAGGAAAAACAATGATGCATATATGAAATATCCACACATAGATATCCTAAAACATTGACAGGAGAGAGAGAGCGTCCTAGTGATCTCAAAGTTAAATACTAAATTTCCTTCTACTTTATTGAGGATTAATATATGCCCCTCTTTAGCTTGATCCGTCCCCATGATATTGATATGAGCATTTGCGGCGACACTCATTGTGTCCATCCAAACGCTTGCGACAACTCCATTTAGCTTCATCAAAACTGTCAGCTCATGAAACCTGCACAAACTAAACTGTTTTAAAATGACACGATGAAGGGTGAACTGAAGGAAAAATGTCCTTTCTTCTTGTTCTAATTATTCTTCCACATCCATTACATCTCTGTTCAGATTCATGACTACTTAAAAAATGTGCTCAACTAATAACAATCTAAATACATAAATGTTGAAAGAGATTGACATATAAATTCAATATATTTTTCAACATATATAAACGTTGTTTGGACGTTCAAGTTCATACCTACCGAATGTTCTTTCACATCCATGATTTTGTGACCTTTGCTATTCATATGTTATTACAAAAGTAAATTTAAATGCTACTCAAAACACAATTATCACTATTTCTTTTGAGATGTCTGATAAAAGGCCTCCTTGAGAGTAGGCTCTACATTAGTTGTCAATAGTATTATATTGTTATATTCTTTGCTAGGAGCCGCTAGGAGAATCTTTAAGCTATATATTGACAAAAATTAGGGTATCGCTGGATAAATTGTTAATTGCAGTTCTCTCTGTGTACATTAAGTGAATCTTATTCATCTAAGAATAATAAGAGAAGTATTATTCCTTCCCCTCATGTAACGCATCGTTTATTTAAATATACAACTCAATCTCTCCTACAACAACCATAAAGCCTTTTTCAACTATTGGGAGTTGGCTACATGAATCTTATTTTACTCTACTGTATTCATCAGTCCCCTAGCAAAAGACCAGTACAACCACCCAAACAAGGGTCTACCACTGTGGGTTCCGGGTCTTGCACCGCAGGGTAACTCGTACCCTCTCTACCTCTTTAAATCATGGTCATCCTCTTGGTGTCTATATCTAACAAGTTCTGTCTCAAATGAATTTCAGTCCAACCACAACTCGATAACATACAGACTTAGAACATTACTTCAAACAGTGTACTAACCTAATATTTTATCTTCCATCGAAACAAAATAGGCAAAATTGTGTTTATAAACACATGCAATCTGATTGTTGAGATAAAATGTGCACATACGAAACCTTTTCCAAATCAGAGAGCATAAGAATTAAAAACTTACATACAATTTCAGCCCTAAATATATATAAAATTTTAAAAAACGAGAACATATGCAAGAAATCACTTTAGGAGGCAAAGCTAAAGAAATCCTACCTCAAAATACTAACTGATGATGATGATGGAAATCAGGAAAGGAAAAATTATTGTGAGGATTGGGATGAAATGATTTAAGGAAGAATTACCTTGAAATATCAGTATAGACAATAATCTGTTTGCGCACTAATGTGGTACCATTAACGCTCCAGCTAGACCCCACGAATTCGATGACAACATGTGTATTAATTGAATAGGCAGGACCCAGAATACACCCCTATAACAACAACAAAAAAAAAAACAATTATAATGAGATTTGAACAATAGTATTGTATACTAAAAAATCTTATACATACCTGCCCTGCATACTTCTTAGATGCATCATCAAGAAAGAATAATTTGATTGACATGCCTACCCTCAATTACCACATGACTTCGTATCCATACCGCTCGAGGGCGTTGAAGCAGTGATCGGCCGCACTTTGGGTCCACCCAAGCCGAAATATTAAGGGAAGACTTCCTCTCACACAATGCGCGTGGAGGACTGTTTCTGCAGAACAAAACTTGTGAATTAGCTTTTTGTCTGTGTTTGTTTGTGCGTAAAATATTGTGGTCATCTACGATATTTTGTGTTTTTATTTTCTCGTTTAATTTTTTTTTTTTTTTTTTTAGAATTTTTGTTATATGTGAAAAAATCAATTAGAGTATGTAGAAAGAATTCAATCATTAAGACCCTAACACACACATCCCTGAAGTCCTTTGATTATCTGTGCTATTGAACCAAAAATGATCAAGATAAATTGTAGAGAAAGCTCTAAACATAAAGACATGTGGGTGGTTAAATAAAAAAGCACTGTAGAGAATCACGCAAGATTCTGTTGACATCAGTGCCATTGTCATCAACAAATATGATACAAATTAATGAACAAAAGGGAAGAAGGTTGAGTTCAATAATAGGAGAGACCCATTGGATTTTGGAGTAAAACCCCCTTCCTCTATCATTGTGAACAAAACTAAAATCTGTCCAAACAATCACAAGAAGGGAAATCAAAACACAGAGACAGAAACAAACACTCACAAACACATATACACATACACAGTTGAGTAAATTAAACGCATAATGAAACCAGCATGAAAAATATACTAAATTATCTAAGATATATGCAGTTACGGTACATATACACAAAAAAACATATAAATAGAACAGCTCAACCAGCCATGACATTCCAGTACCATTTAGGAGATCACAAACAACAACCATATACATTTTAGACCAACAAACAAACACCTTGTGATCAACATTAACAAATTAACTAGCATCATTCAAAACTGACCTACTTCAACAACCAAATCCGCAATTGCTAAAATTCACTAAAGCAAAACTAAACCCAAACACAAAGTAATAAAATTTAGCATTATTTATTCACCTTAAAAGGTAAATTAAAAGAGAGAAGACAAATGGATATAATCTTAGTTTTAAAATGAATAATGAATATATATACTATGTCAAATATATAGATATATATATATATATATATATATATCTGAAAAGTCTCTTGATCTGTTGGTGTGAGAAAGAAAAGTACATTATTCTCCTCACTTAGCAAATGAGAGATTTCCTACTAATAACGTCTATTAAATCAAAGAGAAACAAAGGTAGTATATGAAGAAAAAAAGAATAGTAGTTAAAAAAAAAAATAGGGTAGAAGTCTTAATTGCTTTGTTGTACTTGGGATGAACAAAACATACACTTAACATTCCTTCACTATATATATTTTCAGGTTAGTGAACTTTGACATAGAATGAATTTAGAGTTCTCGCCATATGTATAGACCATAGTGTAATAGTAGGGTAAACATTTAGAATGGGCTGAGAGTTCTCATCATGTTTATTAACCATATTGCAATAATAGAGTGTGTCGTGGAAACCACTTTTATACAACAAAAGTAAAAACACGTACCGAAAAAAGGAGGTGTCTCAAGAACTGACCTTTTTTTGCCTATTCCATTCATTCCCATTTGGAGATTATATATATCCTCTTTTTGACAAATTGAAAACCTACATCATTAAGATTATCAAGGATAAAATATTTAGAAACTGGATGCAGGGTTAACACTAATTCAATATATACATGATAATTAACCTATATATGCCCGAATAACGTTAATCATATGTAATTGGATCAATCATGAGAATATTAACAAATATGTGCAAATGTGAAAAAAAGTAAAAAACATGCAAGATGGAATAAAAATAAAGAAAGGAAAAGACTACTTAACAAGAGATAGTGGTGGCGTTGCTTTAAGTCAAAAATATGCTTATGTAATTTTTAGCAAATAATGTCTAACATTCTAATTTTAAAAATGGAAAGGAGATGTATATGTGCATGATCTACTCTAAACACATAATGTGCATTTATTGATCAAAGGGCGTAACTGGAAAGGAGTGTGGAAGACGCAATCAATGCTTGTGTACAGCCTGATACAAAGCTTAATTGGTAGCCCCCAACCTTTATACAGTTTCTACCTTATATTAGAGAAAGAGCAATGATACTTGCACCGAATTGTTAGGCATAATTCTTTGACCTACATGATATTCATCTGATGCAGTAATGTGAGACCCATATAAATCACAACTTTTCATTTAAAAACGGTTAACTATTCACAGCATGTAAAATTTTTCTTAGAGAAATTTCCATTCAATACAAATATCGAACTACTAAAAAAATTAGATGAACAATAAACGGTCCAAACAATCGGTGAATGGTCAAAAGAATAGGAAAGAGATGGAGAGTGTACCAATGAATTCAAAGCCCAATAAATTAGATATTGATTAATTAATGGAATTGAAAAATAGAATGGGTGTTTGATGTTAATACTCTAATAAAAAATATGGAAAAATGATTCTGAATGTAAGAGATATAGGCCTGACACGCTACGGAAGCACTATACTACCCTTGCTCTAGTCATGAAGATATAAAACCATATGTATTGTTGTAAAATTGGAGGACCAAAGTACACTTTTGTGCACAAAACATGGCGCCAATGTAACAGAAGATAGGAAAAGCCAATGATTGTAAACAAAATCATTCAAATGGTTAGTAAAAAAAAAATAGCAGTTATGTTATATCTATGTATACATTGCAACCTGCCATGCAATTATCAACATGCTGAAATACCTTAGTTTTAGTTGATTTCACAAAAGTTGGTTAATTTCACTTAAATTAACAACTAATATAAAAAAAATCCCATATTTCATCAAGTAATTTCACATGAAAACAGTTCATCAACATGCTAAAATACCTTAATTTTAGTTGATTTAACAAAAAATAGTTAATCTAAATAATATTAACAGCTAATTTAAAAAAAAAAGCCCAAATTTCCTAAAGAATTCCACATGCAAACAGATGCTGAAATAACTTAATTTTAGTTGGTTTAACAGATTTAGTTTAAATAAAATTAACAACTAATTTTAAAATCCCCCAAATTTCATAAAGTAACTCCACATAAAAACAGATGATGAAATACCTTAACTTTAGCTGGTTTAACTATAATTAACAACTAATTTTATAAACCCCCAAATTTCCTCAAGTAATTTCACAGGCAGCTGAAATACCTTAATTATTCGTTCCACAAAAATTAGTTAATTTAACTATAATTAATAACTAATTTAGAAAAAAATATCATCAACTAATTTCACATGCAAGCAGTTCATTAACATGCTGAAATACTTTAATTTTAGTTGATTTACCGAAAATTAGTTCATTTAACTTAAATTAACAACTAATTTCAAAATCCCCCTAATATCCTCGAGTAATTTCACACTCATGCAGTTCATCAACATGGAACCCAACCACAATCATAAATGAAGTAATTTGTCAAAGATCAAAGTAAACCACATGCAATCTGAATATGCAATCATATAATATAGCATAATACAAAAATAAAAAATTCAAACAATTATAAAAAAAATATGCAATAAGAAGAATCAACAAGAAACCCAAAAAAATTATAGAAATCGTACAAGATTGGGTAACATAATATACCAAAATGCTAAGATCCAACCAAAATAGTCCTGAAATTACCGATCTGGAAACACAAACAAGAGCTGGTATTAGGAAAATAATAATAATGAAATATTTAGAAAAGAGAATTGAGATGTATTGTTACTCTAGGGTTTAATTCTTGAAAATAAAATGAGAATAAGACCACAACGAAGATTTAGGAGAACCTAGAGAAAATGAAAAATCACGAGCTTGAGATCAGAAAAGGTAAAACTGCTTTTTGAGAAGAAAAAAAACACTGAAAATTGTGTTGGAAATTCACTTGGATGTGTTTTATAACACGTGGAGATAAAGGGACTCACTTAAACCCTCATCTCGGTTGTCCCTCTGTGTTTCGCGCGCGTAGTGTAATCTTCTCCAGATGAAAAATACGGAGCTTGAAGAAGATGATTTGAAGGATTCAAGATTTTGAAGCCCTGATGGGGGAGAAGCTAGATTTCTGTGTGTGTATCACTGTATATCAGTGTGTGAGAGAGTAAGGGGAGGCAAGAGACTAGAGAGAGAGAGAGGTAAATGTGTATTCAACTGGGGTAGAGATGGACGGTGGAGATTACTTACTTGGAAAACCCTAGAAGTTACGTACCTTAGGTTGATTTATTTAGGGTTAACTTCATTTACACCCCTGAGGTTTGTCCTATCTTCACTTTGACCCTTTCAGATTTGCATATCTTCATTTACACTCCCTCATGGTGTGAAATGTCTAAAATACCCTTATACCAAACACCCCTTAAATTAATTTAATCCCTAAATCAATTTAACCCATAAACCAAACACCCCCTAGAATCAATTTAACCCTTAAACCAAACACCCCAACCCCAACTATTTCTCTCTCTCTCACACACACACACCTCTGCACACACTACACAGACGCACACATATATATATAGATCTATACATAAATATACACACACATATATATATATACACACACACATGTTGTAGAGACTCGTACGGCCGTAGGAAGCGACCCCAGATTTGTTCTTCAATCTTGACCCAACCCATCCCCTTTCTTTCTTCATTCTTCAATCTCCAAGCCCCCAATCAGAAACAACCATGACCAAGATCGATGCCCTCCGTCGATTCCTCCTCCCCTGCTTCGCCTCACCCTCCACCACCACCACCATTCCCGCCACCAAGAGATGCATAAACACCTCACTTCGAGACGACATCGAAACCCCCAAAACCCAAGAAGACGAAGACTCCACCTCCACTGACACCAGCACTGCTGCCGTCCACCCCCTAGCATCACCGCGACCCTCCAAGACAATGGTCATCGGAACCATCTTCGGCCACCGTCACGGCCACGGCCACGTCTGGTTCTGCGTCCAATACGACCGCCTCAACACCAAACCCTCCCTTCTCCTCGAGCTCTCCGTCCCCACCCACCTCCTCGTCAAGGAAATGCGGTGCGGGTTGGTCCGGGTCACCCTCGAATGCCAACACCCGCCCGATTCTGAACTCAGATCGTGCTCGCTCCACTCCATCCCCATATCAAAGTGAAGATATGGTTTTTTTTAATTTTATATATTTGTCTTAAATTTAATATGTTTTTTTAAAAAAAAATCAAAATTTATATATATTTTTTATTTTATATTTATTTTCGATTTTATAATTTTTTTCAAAATTTAATATATTTTTTTGAATTTTATATGTTTTTTTTTTAATTTTATATTTTTTTTTCAAATTTTTTATGTTTTTTGTGATTTTTATATTTATTTTCGAAATTTATATATTTTTTAATTTTATATTTATTTTCGAATTTATAATATTTTTCAAATTTTAATATATATATTTTTGAATTTTATATATATTTTGAAAATTTAATACAAATTAAATTATTAAATGATGTGAGGGGTCTAATTGATAAAAACACTATCATTGTTTCCAAACAGAACAAGGATAACACATTGAGGGTAGTTTAGGGATTTTAAAAAAAATTCAGGCTGATGTCATCGTTCAGGGAGTCTAAGTGATGAGAATATTGAACAGTAAAGGGTATAAATAAAAATATACAAACCTAAGAAAGTCAAAATAAAAATATAACAAACTTCGTAAATAAAGTTATCCCATTTATTTACCTTCTAAAATTTTGGATAAAGTGCAGAAAATCCCTCAACTGCCCAAGTATAAGAAACCCTTATCTACAAAAAAAATAAAAATAAATCTTCAACTAATAATTTGATGCAATTAACCCCTCCAACTTACCTTCCGCTGCCTGAATTACCAAAAGACAAACTTACCCAAGACAAAAATTTGCAGGAGACCCAAATAGAGATTCTCACATCCACCCATTCTTCCCTTCTTCATCCAAAAATTCGAACACTATATTTTCATATACAAGGTCACATCTCTCTCTTCCTATTGTTACAGATATCGATTTTGAAACTGGAGTTCTATCAAGACGTGTAATTCGTCAAAACAGATCATTATGTGTATATATATATAAATTATATAATAGACATATACTATATATATATATACAGTATATATAATATTGGAAGTGAATTTCTAAAGAATCAAAACTGAGAAAGAAAATAGGATGAAGATTGATTGCCCTTGTTTCAATTCGAAGGATTTCAATGAAGAATGATAGCAGAAACATAAGGATGATACTGAGGAAGTGAGGATTTTAAGAATATTCTTGCGAAGGATTTTGAATAGGTGCAATTATTTAGTTATATATATATATATATATATCCACACACAAAAATAATTTTTTATTAAAAGAGCTTCAGATTCTTTCTGATTTCAGTGAGTATACATATCTGTGTATATATATATATATGCGTGTGTGAGAGAGAGAGAGAAAGTGTGAGTGTACCACCACGGCCACCACGAACACCCACACAAGAAGTTGCCCGACGACTGCGACGTCGTCGGCATGATCTTCGTCCTTGTCTTGGTGGTGTTGCAAACTCTGTAGCACCACGGCTGTTGGTGCTGAGATTATTGGATATTAGGGTATTATTGTAATTAAAATGTTTATTAGAGTGCATTAGACATATTTGGGCAATTTTGCGGCCAAAATTATTTTTTTCATAGGGATGTGACACTATGCACTTGATTTTTACCCCTTTTATAATTGAGGGGAGGAATGTTTTTTGCATTTTACCCTAAAATTTTAACTTTGGAAGAAATAAATTCTCTATTTAATTTCCTTTAATTAACATCGATATTATTGGGATAATTTATTTTTGTTTCCGGTAAACTTTTAATTAAATTTATACAACTTCACATTATTTTATTTTATAGGGGTGGTTTGTTTAAAAAAAATTGTGTATAAATAAATACTCATAATTATAAAATTAACAAAATTAATAATTTATTGACATACCAAAAAATTTTGCTGTGTTTGTAAGTCAGTTTTTCATTTTTAACAATCAAGTAAATTTTGGAATTTTTTCCCCGCCAAGTTAATTTTCACTCTTAAAACTCTTTTTTTTTTTCTTTCTAATTCTCTGATAACAATTATTGTTTGGAATGAATTCCCAGCAAAGGCATAGTTTTTGGTTGATAGTGAAGAATATATCTTAAGGAGAAATTTTTATTTTTAAAAGATCAAATGGACAGATATTGCTGTCCTTTTGTTCTGCTGCATGATAACAATGTCGAATTGTATTGATTAGGTTTTATTCGCTGCAGGATGACAATGTCGGATTGTATTAATTTTCTTTTTCGATGGCTCGGTGCAATTTGCAGGAGGATTTGATGCAAAAACAATGCAAGCATTTGAGGAACTTCGAAATCTTGCTTTTGTTCTGAACAAGAAGTAGAGAAATAAGAGTGGGGTGATACAGGCTTACAATCTCAGTAACCATTCTATGGTATCATATAAAACATCGTTCTATGTCTCACTTTGTGCAGTTTTTGTATTACTTTCATTTCTTAAAAAATGTTTTTTCAAAGTCAATTTTGTATTTTTCTTCATCCTTTTTTTTCCGGTAATTGGGGTGATCTGGACCAGCTTACGCACACATCGACTAATCCTCGGGAGCCTGAAGTTAACGACCGGATAAACCTCCAGTGGCCCAGAGACTCCAGACAAAAACGTAGTTGGGAGGATTTGAACATATGACCTCATACATTTAAAAGGATGAGGATTTTTCTTCATCCTTTTGAATACAAGTTTTGTCATGAAAGCTGGGGACTTCAAAAACCTCACTCAAGTTAGTATCGATCTCATATTGACCTTTCTATTTAAGTTCAAATTCTAATGAATAAATTTCTCATACATAATGGATAGATCATAAGTTGAAGAGTAATAATTTATAATGGGTAAAAAAGATAGTTTATATCATTAGTGAAAATCCCTTAGTTTACTAGGGGTAAATGGGTAATAGGGATATTAACTTATTACGTGTAATAAAATATCGATGATAGCTAAATTATGTAATCGAAGCAAACTTTAAAAAAGGTCAATGTATTTTATCGAAACTTATAATATTTATCATTTCTTTGGATAGCCATAAAAGGACCACACCTAGAACTAGGTCTTTGCCCCTATTTTCTTTTTTGAATTAGAAAGAGCGGTCATTTCAGAAATCGAATGAGAAAGAGTACATAATTATTGCGATGAATTATGTATCTAAATGGTTAGAAGCCGTGACAAATGGGCGGATTTGGATTGGGTTATTATCGGACGGATTAATAACATTTCAGTAATTTATTTTCAACCCATTATCAAAGGTCATAATTGGGTTGGGTTATAAATGGGCCGGGTCAACCCGCGGGTTAACATGATCAGCTATCTTTTTTTATATATTTTTTTGTTTTTATATTTTTTTGAGAAAAAATATCTTTACATCTTTAATTCAAAATTGAAAAAATTGTGTGCATATAACTAAAAAAATAATTATATTTTCAAGAAAAAAGAAAAGTAATGAACAAATATATGTAGATTTTGAAATTAATAAGATTTATGGGTCTCTTTGCTGGTTTTTCAAGAATAATTTTTTAACATAAATCTAAAAATAAACAGATATCACAAATCAACTTTAGAACTGCATTAACAGAAGAAAAATAAAAAAATAAAAAAACTAAATGAATGAAAAAAAAGGAAATAAATAAAATAAAAAATAATTAAATGAAGCTTATGGAGGAGAGAGTTCCACGTCATTACAATTGCTATCCACATATCACAACGCACTGCCTTACAAAGTTACAATCTTATACACTACCTCTTGATCTGCACATCAGAGAGATGAAATCCAGTGATCTCTCTCTAAGGTTTGATATTCGCGATCTGGAACTCACTATAAAGGTCATCAAGTACCTCTGCAAGAATCAAAACCCAAAATCAAAGTAAGTTCTCAGATAATATATATATATATATATATATATATATATAGAAAGAAGAGGAGAGAGAAAGAAGGGCTGAGAAAGAGATAAACCAAACCAAGAGTACTTACCAAAAAAAGACCAAACCGAGAGACCAAACTTCTATATGGGGATGGGGCTAGAGGAAGGGAGAGAGAGAGAGGCTCAGTGAGAGTGACGAGAGTCGATCGGCCTTAGGGTTAATGTTTGAGAGATGCGAGTTGATAAGGGTACCCACTACTGACCCGCACTTTTAATGGTATTTTTCCAACCTAACTCGTTAGGCACTTGGCAGTTAAAACACCCACCCAATGACCCATAATTTGTGGGCGGGTTAGCGGGTCACGGGTTGGATTGCCCGCCCTTTAGTGGCAACCAAGACTGCTGATAAGTTGTGATTGTTCAAATTGACTTCGGAAAAATAAAGATTGGTATGATGCCAAAATAGAATTCAGATAGATAATGCGATTACTTTGAACTTTTTTTTCTTCTCCCTAATTAAAAATAATAATAATAAGATGCATTGTTTTTCAACAAATGTCTCGTGCATTCATTTATGGGTTAATTTTATTAACACCCCCTCAAGTTTACTTTTACTTCAATCATACTCTCAGATTTGAAAATCTTCAATCATATCCCCTCATGGTATGAAAATATTTAAAAAATTCTTAAACCAAACACTCCTTAAATTAATTTAATCCCAAAATATTATTAATCCAATCATCTATTAACCATATATCAAAATACTCCAACCCCCACCACCACCAGCTGCCGCCCCTCCCCCCAACCCCCCAGCCGCGCCGTGCCACCCCACCACCAGTCGTGCCCCTTCGTATACACACATGCACACACTTTAGCCCTCAACTAATTGAAGATCTATTGCTTGCTCAGTCCCCAAATGAAGCTCATCATCAAAAGTCATTTCTTAGGCACCCAAATCGGACTATTGACATGCTCTTCTTCTAGTATTCTCGGATGCTTACAATAGTCATTAACATTTACCTAACACAAACACACGTATATATAGACATACATTTATATAAATTATGGTTTATGTATTTATATACATATATATATATAGCTATACATACATATATATATATTTATATATATATATTTGGATTTGTGAATAGAGGTTTTTTGGATGGAGAATAAACTAGTTTCCAAACACATATTTAATTTTTTTTTATATGAGATTCAATTCTTTTTATTATGAATATGTGAAAATTGAATATGTTAGTTCTAATCCATTAATAAATTAAATATGTGAAGTAATTGAATAATGTGTGCATATAATAAATTTTGATCTAATATTTTAGTTTAAAAATATTAATTTAAACTCTTAAAAAAGAGGAATAATTTTTTGATAAATTTATGTTAAATTATTTAACAAATTATAGAATTAAGTTTAAATATCTTTTTATTTTCATTTTTGGATTTTTAGAAATGGGAGGGGTCAAATTGATAAAAGTTATATCATTGTTTCCAAACACCGCATAATTAACACATTGAAGGTAGTTTAGATATTTTAAAAAAAAATCAGGATGATGTCATCATTAACTTCCTTGCACCAATGTGTATTGTAATTAACCAACAATACTGTACGAACTCAGAATGAGCAATTCATTAACTTCAACAAATCCAACATGATTGTCAAAGAAGAACAAACTTATGTTACCAATGCTAGTTTCTCATACCATTATTAAACTAGTTTCCATAACAACCTCGGAACAACTAATGAATTTAGTGAATCCAACTCTAAGTCACCATCAAAATTTCCATAACTTTCTTACAACAACTAATGGATTCAGTGAACCCAACTCCGAGTCACCGTCAGGGCAATGATACAAACCAATCCCGGAGACTCATGCATAACATAAGAGGATAACTGGGAAAGAAGAAGCAACAAATGCAGTACATAGCAGTTTTGTGGTCCTTCATTGAATCTGTGCATGCACAACGACATGAACACCCGCGTGTTGGTAGTGACTCCGTATAGCGTTTAGTACACTTTGTGTACTAGTTTACCACTCGATCGAAAACATCAATGCAAGCGTTTGGTATGACATGACGTGTGGCATGATACCTGTTGAATCACTAATGGTGATTCTAATAACACCTAGGATCAACACAATAATGAAATAAACACTCTTTTATTTCGAAGCAAACTTTCACAAAATAATACAATCTTTTCTCTCTCAATCTCACACTCTATCATTACATTTCTAGCTTTTAAATCACAACCTAAACATCATCATCTATTTATAGGCTTCAAGCACCATGTTTAGATCCTTGTAGAAGGTCCAAAATGTGTATTGAATATGTTGACCAGTAAGCCTTCAAGGTAGCTTCATGGCTGCTTCTTCTTCTCCATGGTCGGTGGATCTAGCTGGAATACTTTGGAGATTTTTGATGAAGCTGGTGGCTTCATATGACTTCTTGATTAATCTAAAATCAAGTTTACACTTTCAACATCCCCCCTTAAACTTGATTCAGGGATCTTCTGCAATCCTTGCTTCTTCTTTTGTCTTATGGACCTGTCTTGGAATTTCTTCATTCCTTGCAACTTCTTTGGTCTTATGGACTTGTCTTGGAATTTCTGTATTCCTTGCAACATCTTCGATCTTTTCTCCACATCCTCTGATTTGATTCACAATAGTCAATATTTTGTTAAAGTACTCAGAAATTGACTCACTTTCCTTCATTTACAACAATTCAAATTCCCCCCTTAGACCTTGAAGTCTAATTTTGATCGTCTTTTCAATTCCTCGATTTGCTTTACGAAGAATTTCCTATGCTTGCTTAGTGGCGAAGATCTTCTCAAAACTTGCTTCATCTACACTATGATAAAGCAGATATGACGCCTTCTTGTCCTTTCTTCTTTCTTCTTTAAGCTCTGCCTGTTGGGTCTGGCTTATATTCTCTACTTCTTCGGTTTCGTCATACCCGGTTTCAATCACATTCCACAAATCTTGTGAGGCTAAAAGGACTATCATCAGGATACACCACTTCTCATAATTATCTTTGTTCAATCGCGGAAGCTGGGTTTGGAAAATATTACTGGAGGACCCATCGGATTTGCTTAAGCACTTGACGTGCTTAGTTCTGAAAATCAGTGCTGAATTTGGTCAAACCGACTGCACGGTTGCATCCGGAGCTTTCCAATTAACTAAGAACGACTATTCATTTGCTCAAATCGGAGTTAAAATGAGTCCGAAACAGACAAAATAGAGAGGAGAGGCAAATTTGTTACGCTTGCTTGTTTTAGAGTGAGAGTTGTCGCCTTCTTCACTTCCTAAGTCTAAAAGGCTCTTAGCCAACCTACCATTTAACGATGCACTTCTCCGCAGCGCTGGGAACATAAGAAAAGGAGGGGGGTAAGGGGAAAATTTACAAAATTTCTTTTGGTAAGGATTTGAAGACCGATTGAGAACTTTGCTTTTAGGTTAGGTCATGGGCCCCCTACTGAATGGAACGTCGGTGGGCTTACAGTACTGATGACATGGCAGGCTTTGGATACGCCACATGTCGGCTTCTGATTAGGCCACGTGTCAATTGGTGGTTGGTGCCATGTGGATGATGACGTCACCGATGACATCACTGCCAACGTGGTGGCGCGTGGGCTTCACGCGCGTCTTGAGGTTGAAGACGCGTGGGTGCGTGAGGACCACGCACAACAGTAGGGGTGGCGCGTGAGGGAACGTGGAGAGGAGTTTCTGGCTGTTCTCTTCGGGGTTACGTTCCTGGGGGAACGGAGAAGCTAAATACGTGTTCAAACTTGAGGTTTGAGCACTAGGCCTTCACGAATTGGCTTCGAAAGTGTGGACTCTGTTTTGGAAAATTCTTCTGGGTTTGATCTCTAAGTTTCTTCAAGCTGCACTCTAGCTTTGATACCATTGTTGAATCACTAATGGTGATTCTAATAACACCCAGGATCAACACAATAATGAAATAAACACTCTTTTATTTAAAAGCAAACTTTCACAAAACAATACAATATTTTCTCTCTCAATCTCACACTCTATCATTACATTTCTAGCTTCTAAATCACAACCTACACATCGTCATCTATTTATAGGCTTCAAGCACCGTGTTTGGATCCTTGTAGAAGGTCCAAAACGTGTATTGACTGTGTTGACCAGTCAACCTTCAAGGTAGCTTCATGGCTACTTCTTCTTCTCCATGGTCGGTGGATCTAGTTGGAATACTCTGAAGGTTCTTGATGATGGCTTCATGTGACTTCTTGATACATCTAAAATCAAGTTTACACTTGCAACAATACCAAATCGGGAATTGGGTTTGCTATAACACCACTTGAGACATGTCAAATATTTTACTATTGACAAAAAAACTTAAATTATTAGGTGAGACTAACATTTCATATCAATATTTATATTTTTTAAACTTTAAGGTCACTGCATAGTAAGTATCTTTTGTTTTTTGTCACTAAAATACAATTTTACCTTTTTTTTCCCTTCTCAATCTCTCTATTGTGAATTAAGGTTTGCTCAACAAAAGTACCATCTTTCCTCGATGCAACAATCCATTCGTATTACAAAATTTGTCTGAAGAATAGTTTAATTTCTTGCCTATGGGTTTTTGGGTTCGAACAATGGTACAACCAAATGCAAAATTATTGTTTTCATAGGATGAAAGAAAAAAATTGTCTAGATGAATAATGTAATGTCAAGTTTACATGCAGTACAAAAGTATAGTGATGTAACAAAATGTTTCAATGGTAGAAATGATGCAACAAAGAACGAAGGATGAAGTATCTGTCCAAAAACTTTGTATTCACATCAAATATGTATTTTTTTTCCCTTCATTGTTTTCCTTATTGTATAACTAAAAATTGTTCTGAAAATTAAAAGATAGCTCAATTCCTCCTTATGAATGAAGAAGACTTATTAAATAATACTCCATCGGTCCCATTCTAAATGTAAATGTTAGAGAACTCAACTTATTAAGAAAAGTTGTTTTAAATTATTTTATGAAACAAAAGAATATATATTTTACCAACTTTACCCTTCAGTTTGTAAGAGAGAGAATGAAATTTATGTTGTTTGAAAAAAATGTAAAGAGGGTAAAATAATAATATTATAAAAAATATTATATTGGAATTCTAAATGTGACACTTATTTTACAACCAAAAAAAGAAAAGAGAAGGAGACTTATAGAGTGTGTTTGGATAACAATTTTTCTATACTATTTTTTTACTGTTCACCCAATTTAAGAACAAAAACCTGTTTGGCAAAGAAATAAGGTGTTTTTATTTTCTTGCACAGTAAAAAAAATTACCCCAAAATTCACCCAATTTCAAGTACAACTTTTATCAGTTTTTGGTGTTTTATAACTGTTCAATACACAGAAGCAAAAAAACGTATTTGAAAATCATTTCCATATTTTTGAAAACTCATCTCAAAAACTCTTCGGGTCCGTTTGGATACCCTGTTTTTTGTTTTTGTTTTTTTACTGTTCACAAGACTTAAAAAAAAACACGTTTGGCAAACGCGTTTACTGTTCACTGTTTTTTCCCCAAGAAAACTGTTTTCTGTGAATAATGTGTAAAAGTGATAAAAACACCAAATACAACTTTTAGTTGTTTTTTGAGTTTTTTCACTGTTTAGGTGGTAAAAATAATGAAAACACAAAATTCATAAAATACAATTTTCACCAAATAAAAGTGGTGAAAACACCTTCATTTAAACACTTTTTTGTTTTTAGTTTTTTCCTGAAAAAACAAAAACAAAAACAAATATAGTTTTTATATTTGAAGACAAAAAACAAATACAAAAAACAATTTTTCCAAACGCACCTTCTTCTTTCTTCTCTTGTCGCCTCTCTCTCCTCTCCACAAACCCTAGATGCTATGGCTTGAAAATCATTTTCAATTTTGGGTTCGAATTTAGGGTTTTCTTGTTGAAACAATAGGGATTTTCTGAATTGAATTTTTTTTTCAGTTTTCTCTTCACTTCTGCTTACAAACGCATAAAGATATGTGTATATATATATATATATATATATATATATAAAGCACCGAGGTTTGGTAGTGGTAGTTTGAGATGGTGAGGATGGAGACACTACAACAGTGGTGTAGGCTTAGGTTTTCGTTCAGGAACGCGACGATCGTCGTCTGCTTCTTAATCTGATCACTGTTCTTCTCTTGATTCAGGGTTTTCTCTCTGCTTCCTCTAATCGCAAATCACCAACTGCTCAATCACTTCAAGGCCAGTCCTCTCTCTCTTTCTTCTACAAACACCTTCATCAATACAATACCTCTGTAAATTTCGATCATATATATACAATTACAAACACCCACATGCTGAATTTGTTAAAAATTGAACTTTTTGTTGTTGGTGATGAAATGGGTATTTGATTATATGTTCAATTTATGCTGTTTGGATCTCCATTTCAAATTTGTTGGGGAAACAATTGTTTTAGGCTTTTAAGGATTTGTATATGGTGATGAACTGTTGTTTAGAGTTTTCTATGTTTGATTGAATTTTCTGAATAATTGATGATTGTGATGATTCTATCAGCTCTATGAAGTTTTAAAAAAAAAAAATGCAATTTTCCAAGTTCATGAAGAAAAGATAGTTGTGTCATAGATCATATGGAAATGCAAATTCTGTATTTTTAATTTCATATTCAGGGCTTAATACTATTTTTCCTGGTATGTGATAATATGAAGTATCATGGAGTATTTTGTAATAAAAGGGGTTCATGACTTGGTGCGATTGGAAAAGCATGGGCTGTCTAGCAAGAGAATGTAGAATTGAGTACAACTTGTTAATTTATGCAAGATAAGCAGGAACAAATTGGGAAAATAATGTAGATTTGACCTAATTGTGTAATGTGATATATTGTGGGTAATTTGTTTTTACGTCTGAGATGTAATATATGATAATATGAAGTATCCTGGTGTCTTTGTTATAAAAGGGGTGTTTGCTTGGTGCAATTGGAAGAGCACGGGCTGTATAACATGTGAATGTGGACTTGAGTGCAGTGACAGCCTGTTAATTTATGCAAGATAATACCCCATGTCCTCATTTGGTTGGAACAAAAATGTAGATTTGACCTAATTGTCTAATGTGGTAGTGGCTAAAGCAGAAAATATAGAGATATTTGGCTAGTTGAAACATTTTGCGTTTTGTTTTGGCCTAAAACAGAAACAAAATGTTTGTTTATGTTGTTTTAGTGTGTTTAATACTGTTTTGAAACACATTTTACCCAGAACACTTCTTTAGTGTAGCTATTAGTGATATGTTCTTGATTCTATCCAAGTTCATTTTTTTTTCCTATATGCAGTATAACACTTGATGAGCAAAAACATCCTGATTAACTAGTACATTTGTTTTATTTTGTAAGATGCAATTCAACTTAGATATATTAAGGAAGCTGAAGCGATGCGTCGTGCCATGGAACCCTTACAATTGATAAAAAGAGTAAGTATCATAGCTTGCTGTCCTTTCATAACACATTGTCACATATTCTTATTACTTTTCTAGTTAGAATAAAACTTGGCGCATACTTCTGCTCAGAATTTTAAGGTTTTCTCACATGTAGTTATAACCCGTAAGTTCAGAATTGTAGAGACTGATCAGAATACTTCAATGTTACTGTTTTTTTTTTTTTTTTGGGTGATCTGATCACTAGCAGTATTGCAATGAAAGGGGCTCTTTCTGACATGTTTTGAGTTTTTCAGCTCTAGAGGAATGGCGTAAACGAAAGATTGAAAGGGCACGACAGCGGGAACTTGGGAAAAACGGAACATCTATTGCTCAATCTTGAAATGTTTGCCCTGTCCAAATGAATATGATGTCCAATTTACGAACATTAGATACTTCCATCATCCTACGTGTTGTACAATAATGCACTAAATAGTTTATGTATATAATGCAACATTCCGTTCAGGCTTCTGTAATCTGTAAGACCAACTCCAACATTTATGTGACAGAAACTGGTCTTTGCTTCATTTCTTGATCAATATACCGAATGATGCCCTTATAAATGATTAATTGCACAGGCATGGCAAAATTAATCTCACTCTGCAATTTTGGCAAAATTAGCCAGCTGATACATCCAATGAGCTGAAATAAAAAAGCACTGCATAAATCTATCAGCTCATGCACTGATATATGTCATTTGTACAAACATAATTCAAATTGGACTTCATATACATACAAGCAGATTCATACACTAATAACTTGTAGGGTCTTTTCCCCATATATATCCAACAGAGATACAGCAGCAGATTAGCAGTAACCATGATATTTCACTTCAAACTCAATTTGCTTCCCTTCTCCTTTACCATCTGGGAATCTACAGAGCATAATGAACTAAGATCAGGAAAAAAAGAAAAAGAAAAGACAAATCTAATTCAGGAGCCAGCAGTATGATTAATTCAAGTGACGAACAACAATCACTCATTTTTTATGCCATCATATATTTATCGGTATTAATTTTATCAAAATCAATATCTAAACATAATTCTATAATAATAATAATAAAAACTATTACTAATCAATTTTTTAGTAAACTTTTTTTTTAAAAAAAAATTCAACTTGCCAAAAGTGTTTTTCTGTTTCTGTTCTCAGATTTTCTGAAAAAAACAAGGTCTGCCAAACGTGTTTTTATTTTATTTTTCCCAAAAAATTTTCGGATAAAATTTTGAATTAAACATGTTTTTGTATCCGGACTACCCTAAATACAAAAACAAAAAAAATTTTGATTTTCAAGAGGAAAAAAACAAAAAAAAAAACACTGGTATCCAAACGCAACCATAATGATTATCTTTTATTGAAAGGACTCCATATGTTCTTGGGTGAATTTGTGTCAGCATACGCATTTTCCCTTGGCTTTTCAAAATTAAACGAGAAAATAAAAACACAAAATATTTTACATGGCCACAAAAATATTGAAGCACAAACAAACAAATCAATCTTGAAAGACGTGAAAGGAGAAAAAGAAAAAGAAAGGAATAAAGAAAATGTTTTCTTCTGAGATATGAGAATTGATTGGACTACCTTTCAAAAAAAAATTTGAAAAAGAAAAAGATAAAGAAAGGAATAAAGAAAATGTTTTGTTCTGAGATATGAGAATTTATTTTACTACCTTTCAAAAAAAAGAAATTGAAAAAGAAAAAGAAAGGAATAAATAAAATGTTTTGTTCTGAGATATGAGAATTGATTGGAGTATCTTTCAAAAAAAAAAATTGAAAAAGAAAAAGAAAGGAATAAAGAAAATGTTTTGTTCTGAGATATGAGAATTGATTGGATTACCTTTAAAAAAGAAAAAGAAAAAGAATTGATTGGACTAAAGTGTCCAAATTATTGATCAGGTTCCATCAATCCCTTTCATAAAGAAAGAAACGAATAAGAAATGATTGGACTTAAATTCTCCCAAGCTATTTGATCAACCTCTCTATTATCTTTTTCTTCATGGCATAGCATAACTTTAGCATGTTTGGTAACCAGTTTTTGCTGATTTTGTTTTGGTTTGTTTTTATTTTCAGAGATCAAATTTGTTTGGTGGGCTTTATTTTTAAATTCAAAACCAAAATTACTTAAAACTTTGGTCTTGGATTTGGTTCAAAATGAAGTAAAATCAAGACAAAAAAAAAGTTGATCTTTCTTGATCTTAGCCCACAATTTTTGACTTTTTTTTTTCTCTCTTCTATATATATATATATATAATTCATGTACTAAAATTAAAAAATAATATATATGAAATAATATTATTAAATATATATATATGAAATATATATAAAAATAATATATAAATTAAAAAATAATATATATTTTTTATTTTATAATAATATATATAAAATAATATTATTAAATATATATATAAATTCAAAAATAATATATATATAAAATAATATATAAAATTAAAAAATAATATATATTAATATATATAGAATAATATATATTTTATATTTTATAATAATATATATAAAATAATAATATTAATTATATATATATATATATTAAATATATATAAAAATAATATATAATTTCAAACATAATATATATAAATATATATTTAAAATAATATATATTAATATATATTAAGATATATAGAATAATATATATTTTTATTTTATAATAATATATATAAAATAATATTATTAAATATATATACAAATAATATATATATAAATATATAAAAAATAATATATAAAATTCAAAAATAATATATTTAAAGATATATAGAATAATATATATTTTTATTTTATAATAATATATATAAAATATATATAAAAATAATATATATATAAATATATATAAAATAATATATAAAATTAAAAAATAATATATATTAATATATATAGAATAATATATATTTTTTATTTTATAATAATATATATAAAATAATAGTATTAAATATATATATAAATAATATATAAATTAAAAAATAATATATATATATATAAAATAATATATAAAATTCAAAAATAATATATATATAAAATAATATATAAAATTAAAAATTAATATATATTAATAATATATGGAATAATATATATTATTATTTATAATAATATATATAAAATAATATAATTAAATATATATATAAAATAATATTATTAAAGATATATAAAATTCAAAAATAATATATATACATAAATAATATATCGAATAATATATTATTATTATTTTATAATAATATATATAAAATAATATATAAATTAAAAAATATATAAAATTAAATATATATAATAATATATAAATTCAGAAATAATATATATATAAAGATATATAAAATTAAAAAATAATATATATTAATAATATATATAAAATAATTTTATTAAATATATATAATATATTATACTATATTTTTAAAGGACAAATTTGTAAACATAAATACCTCAATTTTTTTTGAAAAGTGAAATACGAACATTTATTTTGGAGGACAACAACTTGCAATAAGTACTATATCTACCCCCAAGGTCACCTGGGGCAGCTGAATAATAAAGGCACCAAAACCTGCTTAGAAACAACACAGACACTAGCTAGCCATATTCACCATGAATCCAGACTTGTATAATGCTGCAATGGAAGGAAATGTTGAATACCTCGACCAGCAAAGTTGTGCTCAACTAGAAGTCCAAGTGACACCCAACAAGAACACAGTCCTCCACGTTGCAGCTCAATATAGCCAAGCACATGATGCAAGGGATCCGAGTCAGACGATGCCGAGCTGTCAGATTGTTCATTGATGGCGCTGGATTACCTTGAGCGGGAGGATCAGCACAAGGATGGCAAGAAATCGTGATCTAGCCTAATTTGGGGGCAGTTTCCGTGCACGTGTCGGTTTTTTGGCCATAACTGGAGCTACAAGTGTCGGATTCGCGCCCGTGACCCCAATTCGGAAAGCTAATCTCGGCGTGGACGTCGTGGCTACCGAGCTATGCTCGGTGCACATCGTTTCGAGCCCCAAATTCGCTGTTTTTCTTTTCAAATCTTTATTTTTAGTTAATTTTTGCTATTTATTGTAATCTTTTATTTGTCAATTAGGAGATAATTTTGAACCCGATTTGGGCCAGATTTTTGGCAATCTTTTTATTTTTTTCCGTATTTTGTTTTGGTAGGACTTTTAGGGTTTTGCTATTTTTGGCAAAAATTCCATTAGGGTTCGATTTTCAGCTATTTAAACCCGGCTTGTGGGTTGTTTTTTATTCATTCTTGATTATAAACAATTATATAAAATTCCAGAGTATTCTCTGAATTTTTGGGTCGAAATTCTTCTGTTTTTCCCTTGCAAAATACCTATTGCATTAGCTTACAGAATAATCTCTTTTCTGTCCGGCGTCAACACATTGTGTGAAGAAGATCTTAGACAAGTGCGGCCGATCACTGCTTTGTTCCGTGCCCGAAAAACAGCCCAGTTTTGGCCCAATTTTCAGCCCGAAAAACAGCCCAATTTTGACCAATTTTTGGCCTAGTTTCAGTCCGCTTTGTTACCATGTGTTCATTTAGGTGTGAACAATTACACATTTGTATTAAATGTTCAAACTATTGCAGCTCTTTGTGAATTGTGAAAATAATGATATTTTTTATTGAAATTTATTAGCAGCAAAACAAACAATGATACACGTGATTATTAAAAACATAAAATGATATCGGTTGTGACAATATGCAAATATTAACATTTTTTTATCAGTAGTATAAACGTTAGTTGATGCCTTTTGTTAAGTTGAAAGTTTGATGTTTTCTTAGACAATAAGCATAATTGGAGGGTGCTGTACTTGCCATATAAATGTATAACACCGAACCACCATTTGGTCCAACGGTATAACTTCTCTTTATAATAGGGAAGGTAAGGGGTTCAAGTCCCCCCTTATAGAAAAAATGATCACTAAAAATTAAAATTAAAAATACTTTTAGATATTTCCACTTAAACATCATTTAAAAAAAATGACTAAAAAAATTAATTTTTGTGTTTTTATACATTATCTTTTATAGCTTTTGAATACTACGCTAAGAACTAATTATAAGAAATTTATATTTTTGTTAACAAGTTTTAAGGTCTTAAAACTATGCTAAAAGGTCCTGGTAAAAGTTATGACTTATAAGTTTAAATTTATAGTTTCTAGAGACGCTAGGTCCTGGAATTTCAAAGATTTTTTTGGATTTTGTGTTGACTTCTTAAGTAGATTCCGTTAACCGAGTAATGTGACCCTTCATGATTACGTAAAATATATAATTTACCCTCACAAACTCCATTTATTTTTTCTAAATATAATATTAAGAAGCATAGAGGTAATTACAATTACTGATAGTGAACTCCACATTTGTCTATCTCAAAGAATGTAACTAGAAGATTTGAAATTTGAGGTAGTCAAAATGGGATTAGGGAGACGAAAGTGGGATTAACCCTAAATTTTATAATAAGTTTGGAGGGCCCCAAGTTAAATTCATTCACCCAATAACATTTTGAGGGACATAAAGGAGAAATTTGGTAAAGTTGGGGGCGGAGGTGGGGAATAGGTTGTGATTCCAGTGGCTATATATAACCATGCCATCTCCCTTTTATTTCAACACACTACTCTTCCTAGCAGCTGACAGCCTTTCTCATCTCTTCTTTGTTTTTATTGTGTAAGTATTTATTTTCCATCTTTTAATTTGTGTTAGATCTGAGGTTTTTTTTTTTTTTTTTTTCCTAGCAGCGGACATTACAAAATATACATATATACCATTACGCATATAATCATGAATTAAGTTATACATGCATTACAAACATACAAATATAAGTTTCATGATATATATATATATATATATATATCATATAATAACTTTCACTTTCTCATGCGAACTTAAAGTACCATGGCCACCGGGGAGATGGTAAATTTTGGGCCATTCGGCGGTCCAGGAGGGGACGCATGGAATGATGGAGTTCAGTACACCGGGGTCAGAGAAATAACTATACATGTTAATTCAAATAAGACCAAGATTAATTCCATCCAAGTGATCTATGATCTTGATGGGAAGTCAGTAACTGCACCAAAACATGGGAGGCTAGGCGGAACTCCACACCTGGTAATATATATATATATATAGTAGATATATATTCCTATATAAGCATATGTATGCAGTTTGATTGTATATCCGTCATGCATGCCTATCATGCATATATGTTTGTGTAATTATATATATTCGAGTAGTAATTTTGTCAAAAATAGCAAAGTTAAAAACAATGGTAAGAACCGTAATGTTTCAGATTACATTAAACTATCCTGCGGAGTATCTGGTTGCAGTATCAGGGTACCATACTGGGGCCGGTTCTCGTGTTATTAACAGTCTGTTATTCAGAAGCAATACAAGAGTATTTGGACCATATGGTCTCATAGGGGGAACAAGTTTTTTATGTGCGTTAGATAGTGCCAAGGTGGTTGGTTTTTTCGGGAGGAGTGGTGATGTTGTGGATCAGATTGGAGTACGCATGAAGCCATTGCCGCCAGTCGAAACGACAAAACCTAGTGTTGGTCCATTTGGAACTAATAGTGGACAAACGTGGGATGACGGAAAGACATACCGCTGTGTAAGAGAAATAATTGTGTATTCGGGAGAGGTGATTGATTCCCTCCAATTTTTTTATGAGGATACCAACGGAAATCGAGTTGTGGGAGCAAAGCAAGGGGGTGCCGGTGGAGGTCCAGACACGGTAATCTTTTCATTTAAATATGTATATATATATATATATATATATATATATATATTCTTCCCCTTCTTTTTTAATTACCACATGCATATATATATATATATATATATATATGTAACTTATATTAATTTGTAGGTGAAGTTAGAGGCGGATGAATATTTGATTTCGTTTTCGGGCTACTTTGGACAAGTAGGTAAGATGGTTTATATCCGGTCGCTTACATTTCGAAGCAACAAAAAAACACATGGACCATTCGGCAAGGAAGAAGGAGAGAAGTTTGATTCTCCATCCAGTACTGGCGCCAAGATCATCGGGTTCTTTGGGAGGACGATCATCGGGTTCTTTGGGAGGACTAATGGTCGCTATCTTAATTCCATTGGAGCATATCTGGACAAGTGAGATTAAAAGTTCGACAATCAACAAGATCGAGCCACCTTCTAGTACTAGTCTTTCAATTATTAATAGTAATTATTTAACTATATGCACAAGTTAGAATAATGGATATATATGCATGTATGCTCTATATGTACGTGTTGTTTCCTTAAAACTTGGTCCAAGTGATTAAGGCAACACATGTTAACTTGTGCATATATATATATGTTACCCCCTAAATTATTTTTTGTGCTGAAAACCCCCCCCAAACTATAGTTTTTCCTGCACAGTTATAACACCGTTAACTGAAATTGCACTGGAATCCCCTGAAGTTTCTGTTAATTTCATAAAATATTTTTAAAAAAATATTAATTAATTAATATACATTAATTAAAATGCAACTCTAATGGATATTTCATAAAATATGGAGTAAAGATATAAGACAAATATATTTCGGCAAGCAACAAGTGTTAATCGTTAAGAACAAATTTTGTGACTTCCTATTCCAAATATTCAACCTAATAAATACTCACTTTCTAAGAACTAATTTTTTACGACCGCATATATACATTGAAACTTTAAGGTAACAATTTTGTCACTCACTTGAATTTCTATGTCACACACTGCTTCTAGTAAGGCTCCAACTTCATTTAAGGAAAATATTTTGAACAAAATTTGGTCATATGAGATTCTCTATAATGATTGTGGCTTGTGTCTTGATGAAAGACAACTATGTAACTAATAATAATAATACTTACAAGAAAGAAACCCATTCAAAAATAAAATTTTGAATGAAAACTAAGAAATAAATGATCAACCTGCAATTTCCATCTTGATAAATATTCGAAAAACTAGACCATTCAATTTTAAATGAATCTAGGGGTTACAAGTTCTTGACAATCTTATTTTGAAGGGTTAACACTTGTTGCTTGCCGAAATATATTTGTCTTATATCTTTACTCCATTTTTTATGAAATATCCATTAGAGTTACATTTTAATTAATATATATTAATTAATTAATTTTTTTTAAAAAATATGAAAATATTTATAACTCCTTACTCTATATCTTTTGAAATATTCATTAGAGTTACACTTCAAGTAATGCATATTAATTAGTTATTATTATTATTTAAAAGTTTTGAAATATTTCCAACCTCTATTTGGAAATATCCCCAAATATTATAAGGTTCTAATCTTGGGGCATGGAGGTAATTTCACCACCTAAATATTTATTTCATGAAATAGGGGAGACAAAATAAGGGCATTCCGGTCATTTTACCCCTTCAAGGGGGTGTTATTGCAAGTAAGATGAAATTTTAAGGGGCGAGCAAAATTAACAAGAACTTCAGGGGATCCCAGTGCAATTTCACTTAACGGTGTTATAACTGTGCAGGAAAAACTATAATTTGGGGAGGTTTTCAACACGAAAAGTATAGTCCAGGAGGGTTTAGTGCATACCAGGGGGTTTAGTTAAAGAGAGGGTATAGTTGAAGGGTTTTTTTTGCTATTAACCCTTAATTATTTTCATGTTTGTTTGTTTGTTGAGCCCTGAGTGTTTGAGTTGGGTATGTATATCCTGAATCTAGTGATAGGATGATATTGTATGTCATCTTTATTTGGCTTTGCTTTCAATAAATTGGTGGTTAGTTGTCCTTGCAATTGAATAATCTTTCTAAGATTTTTTTTCCCCCTAAATATATGTTCATTGATAATCATAAGGAAAACTAAATCTGTTTTGTAAATAGATGGTATAGCAAAATGACAGAAAAGGTTACTACAATAACTACAGAAGCATATATATAAATCTCTTATCATTAATTCTTAGACAAGAAAAATAACAACAAAGTAAAAATGAAAAATTTCTCATAAGTCCTACTTTTAACCAAATCAGATATAAATCCTAAAAATTTGTCATAGAACCAATAAATTCTACTTTTGAGATTCATTTTTATTTAAATTCTAAAAATCTATATCTTCTATTTATACTTGAAATTACCTAAAAGACGGTGAACTAAGCCTAGAGGGAGGGTGAATAGGCTTTTTATGAATTAATTAAAAAATTAAAATTTTAATTGCGGATAAGTCAATTTTAATTCAATTCGTTTAAAGCAATAATCCACACAATATATAATATAAGTGCAGAAAATAAATCAGAGACGACACCAATATTTTTACGTGGAAAAACCTTGGAAAGACTCCAAGTAAAAAACCACGGATACACTCAAGTATCGATGCACTATGAATCAAGAAGTACAAGACTCTATAAAGTTTTAGACTTACAAATCATTTATGATCTGCATTTCTCCACTCGACGTCTGACAACCTTGAATCACTCGCACTCCACGAAGCTCTCACTCCGATCTTCGTACTCTGACGGCTCTGCTTTTCAACGGATCAAAGAACCACAAAGCCTCTTGCTTCGATCAAGATAGTGTGATGATTTTTCAGTAACTAGATCATCCAATTGTGCATAACGATCTTCGGTGTAGAAACACAATTGGAAAAACTCAAACCAAGAGAGAACTAGAAAATATATTATCACTGAATAATTTTTTCTCTATATATATCTCTGTAGAAGAATTGCAAAAATCTCTCCAAAAATCACCCATTTCTCTTAGGTTTAACTCATATATATAGAGAAGAGTCTTTAATTAATGGTAAAAATTATTTTCCAATCAGGATTCGTATTTTCACCATTTAAATATTCCAAATATAAACTAATATGTAAATAATAGTCCAATATACCAATATTAACTTCAGATTGTGTCCCAAAGTGGTTAGGAGTTGATTGCATATCAATTTAATGCCTCCCAAAAATAAATTTGCGTATCCACTTACCGAGTACTCAGTGAACACCCAAACGTGCGCAAATACGCAAAACATTCTGGTGGAATTTACACTACTTGCGCAATCGTGCGAAAGTTCGCAACTTACCGAGTACTCGGTGGAACAAAAACAACATTTTCAATATTTCTCTGAAATATTTGATCATTTGCACTGCCACTTTAAGTCATTGTTCCACTTGATATCCTTTGTATCTTCACCACTTTGTACACACATTTAACACTTAAAAACCCAATCTAAAACACAAAATTCTCAACATAGTTGTTTATCAGAATCATGTCATTACATAAATAAATGTTCTTACAATCTCCCCCTTGACATTTCTGAGACAAAACCATGCTTTACAAATATATCCTCACGATAAACAAAATAAAACATATACCTATGAACACACACCGACAAACATAGATATAGAATTTTCTCTTGATCTCATGGTGATTTACAAATCCTGCAATCACAACACTTAAACAAACATACCTATGAAAAACAAGTGTGGAAAACAAATAACAAGAATAATTAATATTAAATGATCATAAATAAAATAAATAATATCAATATCACGCATAATAATCATTAATTAATAATAATTAATTCTCCCTCTCAAATAAATATTTCTCCCCCTTAATTGCATATCTCTCCCCTTACAAAATACTTCTCCCCCTTTTTCTCATTGAAATGACAAGGTTATAAATAATAAAATAATCAAGAGAGTTGAAGGAGAACAAACAAAATGTAAATATTGAAAAAATATATGGGAAGATCAGAGAATCTAAGCAAAACTTATATTAAGTCATAGAACTCTAAAAAATATATCCAGATTCTCGAGTAACAACAATCTCTAAAATGCATGAACTTAATACTAATGCATGAATGCAAAATGCTTAACAAAAAAAATATAATTTTATTCTTAGAAACATGCGAGCAGGGTAGTAGAGACAATGAGTTAATCATTAACACATCATAATTCGCATATTTGACTTAGCTATTATACACACGGTAGCGAAGAAAATCAGCACACATACCTTATAGGTATAAGCAGTTATAAGACAAGCTTTACATAGTATTTTCATATATGAAAAATATTCAGGTGCAAGCAAACAACTAAGATGAAAGCAATACGTATTAATTCTAATAATCTCCTCACTAACCCTGATGATACTTCGGTCCAAAATCCAAATTAGAAGTCAAATCTTGAGTTTGGACCTTATTGCTTTTCAAGGGGAATACAATTTATATTTATTTTGGTCTCGAATTTTTATCTTTTGCACCCCTTCATATATATATTTTAATTTTTCTCTCTTTTTTACGCGAACACTCAATGCTTACTGAGGCAAGAGGCCCGGTTACTCAGATTGAATTTTTTTGAGATAATCACGTCTGCCTTTTTACGCGAATACTCAATACTTGCTGAGGTACCGAGACCCGGTTACTCAGCAAATGGACCATTGCTCTAAGGGGTTTTAAAGAGACATTTATATATTTCATTATTTCAACACTACCCCAACAATCATGAGCATGCAAAAGGTATTCAAAAACATCGATCAATCTAGCATAGCTTATGAACCTACATATCACTTCGGGTTAGATAGAAAAAAAACTAAAAGTTTCAGCAAGTATTACAGTCATCTCTGAAGTGAAATGAGTTCTAAAAATAATACTTAAACATGTGAAATGAATAACTCATATAATTATGTCAGACTAACAACTCCAATTCCCATAAGCATAATAAGATAAGTAAATATGATAATAAAGTGAAATATGACAACCATTTATACCCTTAGTCAAGCTCAACATGCTAAGAATTATTTATTTTATAATTTTTATGATTTTTTGTCATAATGTATGTATGAATGGTAGGCGTCAGGTGTGTGCAAAATATGTGGTTAAAAATGATACATTAATAACACTTTAGGTTTTACCCTTCTACAAGCGCACGGATCAATTGTAGACATTTTTGCTTGAATAGGGGAATATCAATCCCATAAAGACGATGATTGTTCACTTCAATAGTCTAAAAACAAAAAACAATAATGAATAATGGTTGTGATTCAGAAAGAGATAAAACTCGGGTTTCCTCACTCTACCACTAACCGCATAATATAGTCCAAATTCTATTTTAATTGCATGAGGGCGATCCATTGATTGTGAATCAGGTCGCAACGCACCAGCAGTTTGACCCCAAAAAGGATCACTCTCAACCGGATCGCAACAACCCATCTCAAGACTAAACTGATTAGTGCATGCCAACTACTAATAGAAAGTAAATGCGGAAAAGTAAATTAAAGCATGAAAATAAACTAAAGCATGTCTATATCAGTTTGTTAGAGCATGGCCTGTGTTAACCTAGGGTTTCGAGTTTTATAACCACCATTGTGTAGAAAATCACAGATTAAGTATCCGAGTTCTAGCCCATAATGAATAATTGTGATTGTGTAAGATAAATATATTTGAAAAGTCTAAGACAAGAATCAATTCAAATATATAAACTTGTATCACGAATAAAAGCGGTCTCTTATCTAACACAATCATCACGATATAGTCAGAGTTTACCCTCTCTACAATTGAATATAAAACTATAACTACATTACTTGGCTAGGGTTTTGCGAGAAAACCCTAGTTACCGAGTTAGTTGATCATAGCTGAGAGAATCTGCATTGTTGGTGTAGAAACGCTCTCCATGGCCTTCTTCTCCGGATCTCTAGGTCTTCAATGGTGATTCTCTTCTATGGAAGCAATGAACTCAGCCACCAACTCAATGAATGTGTGTGAAAATCAGAACCAGAACTCTAAAGCTAACCCTCTCATATTTATAGATAAGTGAGGAAAACCTTAATGGTTTCCCTTTTCTGTAATTTCATAATACATGAATAATGTCTCTAAAATCTAATGTAAATATGTATATAAGCCTGTATGTAGAGGTCTGGAATTACCGATCACTTAAAATATCGAAGTAGGGTCAAAACTGGAAAATTTTGAAACAACTTCTGCACGTAAAGGGATCACGTGACCACAAGGTGAGACCTATGCTCCTGACCTAGGCTTGGGCGTAGGGTACAAACCAAAGCGTAGCTCATGTCCAATCTGCCTCTTTTTCTATCTGACGACGTAGGGTATTATGCATATTTTGTAATAAACTCATTTTTTCATATTTGAGCTATACTGATTGCCTTTGACTCCTGATGCTTTTAGTTGAAGTAATAGTGTATGGAAATGACATTTTTGCCCTTCGGTGAGATAACGATGTCGGGAAATAACCATTTTGCCCTCCGATAGCTCTTCTTTTCTCTAACACACCTTTTAATTCCTTTCTTGAGATAGAAATGAACACGAACTCAGTTAATTCACTGAGATTAGCTCTGTTTATTCATTAGGCTCTTGAAATATGTTTACACACATAAACGGGATAAAAATACCAAGTAACGGAATGTAAAGACATAACAAACGCAAGATATGGGCAAAAAATGACCAATATTTGGCATATATCAATGAACAATCCTAAAAATTTCGAAACATGATGCGTGCACAATAATACACAAAAGAAAAATGCATTAACAATGCATGATAATGTATCAATTCTAGGATAAAGAAGAATGCAAGATATTCCTAGAATGATACATATGAATATATCTATTCTAAAGAAAGCATGCTAATAGATTTTCTAAGACTTATATGTTTTTGAAAACCTAATGGTTTTGTAAAGATATCTGCTAACTGAGAATCAATAGATATAAACTCTAGAGACACTATACCATCTTTAACAAGATCACAAATTAAATGATGTCTAATATCAATATGCTTTGTTCTAGAATGTTGAACATGATTTTTAAAAATATTTATAACACTATTATTATCACAGAAAACAGTCATTGTCTTTTTTGAAAAAACATAATCTTGTAACATCTGACGCATCCACAAAATTTGAGTACAACAACTACCAACAACTATATACTTAGCCTCAGCAGTGGAACGTGAGACACAATTTTACTTCTTACTATGCCAAGCAACTAAACAATTACCAATGTAAAAACATCCTCCACTAATACTATTCCTATCATCTACATTACCAGCCCAATCAGCATCAGAAAAAGAAGTAATATCAGTGTTAGATCCTGATGGGTACCACAGTCCATAATTAACAGTCCCTTTTACATATTTAATAATATGTTTAATAGCAGTCAGGTGAGACTCTTTAAAACTAGCCAGTTAACGTGCACAAATACCAACACTAAATGCTGACAATTAAGTATAACAAACTCTCAATCATACTCCTATAAAGTGTAGGATCAACATCTTTGCCTTTAGTGTCTATGTTAAGTTTGACATTTGTACTCATATGAGTGCGAGCATCCTTAGCCTTATCTAAACCAAAATTCTTTACTAATTTTAAGGCATATCTAGTTTGAGAAATAAAAATTCCATCATTTAATTGTCTAATCTGTAACCCTAGAAAGTAATTCAATTCTCCAATCATGCTCATCTCAAATTCATGCATCATTTGTTCTCCAAAATAGTAAGCAAGTTGGTCAGAGGTGGAACCAAACACTATATCATCAACATAGATTTGAGTAATAACTATATTACTTTCAATTTTTTGTATAAATAGTGTTTTGTCCACTCCCCCTCGGGTAAAACCTATTCCCAGAAGGTAATCGGTTAATCTCTCATGCTAAGCTTTGGGAGTTTGTTTTAACCCATACAGAGACTTCTGAAGCTTATAAACATGACCCCGAACAATAAGGATCTTCAAATCCTTTGGGTTGCTCCACATATACATCCTCATGAAGAATGTCATTTACGAATGCACTCATAACATCCATTTGATATAACTTAAATCCAATATGACATGCGATCGTGAATAAAATATAAATAGATTCAAGTCTAGCAACCGGAGCAAATGTCTCATCAAAGTCTATACCTTTTAACTGTGTATAACCTTGAGCAACAAGTCTAGCTTTATTTCTTATAACAGTACCATTCTCATCATTTTTATTCTTATATAACTATTTGATACCTATTACATTTATGTCCTTAGGTCTAGGCACAAAAACATTCTTAACAAATTGTTGAAGTTCTTCTTACATTACATTTATCCATTCATTATCTTGAAGAGATTTTTTAATATTTTTTGGTTCTAAGACATATGTATAACAAGCATAAGAGATTTCATTCCAAGCCTTTCTACGAGTCACCATCATTTTATCAACAGATCCAATAACTTTATCTAAATAATGATTCAACTTAACTCTACCAGATGGTTCTTTAGTAGGAGTAGGCTGAATATTATGAGAAGATTCATGTGATTCTATAGTACTAGGAGTATCTTCATGATCCACTTTCTCCTTTTCAGTATCAGTAGAAGAATCATCACTTAACAGGAAAAATGGTTCACTTTCGTTTTCCTTTACAGAAGACTGAGACTCATCAACACATGAGTCATCAACAACCACCTTGGAATATTTCATCATTGTTTGGGTTCTAAGGTTAAAAACCCTATATGCCCTACTAGTTAGTGAATACCCCAAGAATATTCCATTGTCACTCTTAGAGTCAAATTTCCCTAAAGATTCTCTATCTCTAAGAATATAACATTTTGATCCAAAAACCTGGAAATATTTTATATTTGGTTTCTTGCCATTCCACAATTCATAGGGTTTTTTTTAAGTTCCAGGCCTAAGATAAACTCTATTTGAAGTATAACAAACTGTGTTCACTGCCTTAGCCCAAAGGTTTCTTGGAACATTCCTTCCATGTAACATAACATTCATCATTTCCTGAAGAACCCTATTATTTCTTTCAACAACTCCATTTTGTTGTGGAGTATGTGGTGCAAAAATTCATGTTTTATTCCTTTTTCGTCACAAAAAATATCAATTCCTAAATTTTCAAACTCCTTTCCATGATCACTTCTTACTGTAGTAATGAGATAATTTTTCTCAGTCTGAATTTTTAAACAAATATTCCTAAAATTTTCAGCAGCTTCAAACTTATCATTGAGAAATCCTACCAATGTATATCTAAAGTAGTCATCAACCATAACAAAAATATATATTTTACCTCATTTGCTTAAGGTCCTAATAGGTCCCATCTATGTAGCACGGATACGGACACGGGGTGTAAATACGACACGATACGGACACGGGGTTACGACAAATCTTAAAAAAATAGGACACGGGTACGGCAGGATACGATAAAAATTAAATAATAAATAAAAATTTATATAAAAAAAATTCAAATAGTTTTATCAAAATTTTTATAATATGAGAAATCTCAATGTTTTATATACAATGTTAATAAACTAAAAAAAATTAAACACAATATATGACATCATCACACATTAAATATCAAATTGTACCATTGAATCATTAATTAATTTAGATGTATAAATCATATGTTCATAGCTTTCTTTATAAAAAAAGGGTTAAAGGACAGTATTTCATCACAAAAATATTCGCTATATATTTGAGAAACAAATGATATTACAATCGGTAGTTTTGCAATCTAAAAGTCACGTTTCATTACAAGAAAGGAATGTAGATATTTAACAAATTATTTATTCATTTTTTATTTTTTAAAAATATATATATATTTTGCCGTGTCCTGGCCGTATCCTAGGCGTGTCCGAAAATAAAAAATTTATTAAAAAAATCGGATACTTCTACGAAGTATCGGACACATGTCCGACACCGCCACAGCGCCTCCAGAGAAGTATATGTGCTTCATAGGGTCCCATTAAATCAATATGTAATAATTCTAAGGGTCTAAAAGTACCTATGGTATTAGTCTTCTTATGTTGACATCTAGTCTGTTTCCTTTTTTTGACATGGACCACACACAAGACCTTTGCCATACACAAGCTTAGGAACACCTTTAACAATTTCATTTTTAGTAATCTTACTTAAATCACGAAAGTTAACGTGTCTCATTCTTTGGTACCAAATTTTTATCTATCAAGCTTAACCTTATTGAATGTTAATTTAGGATTAAGAATAATACAACAACAATTATCAGATGACCTCATACCTTCCATAACACAATTTCTAGAAGAATTAATAATTAAACATTTATCAGGAGAGGAAATGACATTATGGTTATTATCACAAATTTGACTAATACTTAGTAAATTCACTTTTAAGCCCTCAACATAAAGCACATTTTCCAAACTAGGCATACCAGAAGCCACAATCGTTTCTTTTCCTTGAACTCTAAACTTCTTTTCATCTCCAAAAGTAACTATCCCACCATTACTTTCCTCGAAAAAATCAAACAATGACTTATCTCCAGTCATGTGCCTAGAACATCCACTATCCAAATACCAAGCACTAGAATCATGTGCTCTAAAAGCAGTGTGAGCAACAAAACAGTGTATCTCACATTTTCTTACCCATGCCTTTTTCATTTTAGGAGCTCTAATTGTTAGTTATGACAAATTCTTTACCTCCTTACTCAAAACCTTAATTTGAACTTCAACATTGGGTCCTTTTTTAGTCATTTGATTCATCATTGAATTCAAATTTATTTCTCTTAATTTGAAGCACATAGGTCGAATATGTCTTTTCACTCCACAGTGACGACATGTAGGAACAAATCTTTGAAAAATATTATTAGAAATCTTATGATACTTAGAGGTAAAGGGAAAATATCAACCGATTTTCTGACATAAGATTGAATATTAGAATTTCTAAAATTATTTAATTTATCTCCAAAGTTCTGTCCTTTGCCACTCCTTTTGCCACTATTAGCCTTAACAAATTTGTTTAACCTTTTAGAAAACATGAAAATATCATTCATATTTAAATCACTTTCTTTATCAGACTCAATCGGATCTTCTCTAATGGTTTTAAAAGCTATGCTATTTTCTTTAGTGCTGCTACACTTCTTATGGGGGACTTTTGAACATCTCCATCTCATAAGATTTTAGATTTTCAGCCAATTCTTCAAATTTAATTTCTTTAAGACTCATTACTTCTGAGATTACAGTAACCTTAGACCGAAAATGTTCAAGGAGAGACCTGAGAATCTTTTTCATTATAGTAGTTTCAGGAATGGACTCTCCTAGATTATGACAACTCGTTACTATATCGGTTAGTCTATCCTTGAAGTTAGCAAAAATTTCATCTTCCTCCATTTTAAGCTGTTCAAATTTAGAATTTAACACTTACAGTTTCGATTATTTAACTTTTGAAGTCCCTTCATGAGTTACTTGAAGAATATTCCAAGCTTTTTTAACCTTTTCGCACGTAGCAATTCTTTTAAATTCACTAGAGGTAATGACATTGTATAAAGCATTCAAAGCTTTAGAGTTCCAATTAGAACTGTTTGTTTCAGCAGTAGTCCACTTATTAGCCGGTTTTAATTTAAATTTATTAGTAGTCGCGTCTATCACAGTGGGAGGTGAATACCCTATTTATATAGCAAGCCATGCTCTCTCATCAAGAGATTTTAAGAATGTTTTCATCCTAGCTTTCCAATACGTATAATTAGAGTCATCAAACAAAGAAGGCCTAGATATGGAACCTCCTTTACGAGGTAAGTCCATTGTCTAAGTTCAATATATAACCCTAGGTCGTTAACCTAAATCAGGGCAAACATTGCTCTGATACCAATTGAAATTACTTAGAAGACGGTGAAATAAGCCTAGAAGGGGGGTGAATAGGCTTTTTATGAATTAATCGACAAATTAAAATTTTAATTGCGGAATAGTCAATTTTAATTCAATTCAATGATAATATAAACCACGCAATAATAAATATAAGTGCAGAAAATAAATCAGAAACGACACTAATATTTTTACGTGGAAAAATCTTTGAAAGACTCCAAGTAAAAAATCACGGATACGCTCAGGTATCGATGCACTATGAATCAAGAAATACAAGACTCTATGAAGTTTTAGACATACAAATCAGTCTGATCTGCCTTTCTCCACTCGACATCTAATAGTCTTGAATCACTCGCGCTCCACGAAGCTCTCGCTCCAATCTCCGTACTCTAACGGCTCCGCTTCTCAATGGATCAAAGAACTATGAAGCCTCCTGTTTCGATCAAGGTGGTTTGATGATTTTTCGGTAACTAGATAATCCAATTGTGCATAACGATCTTCGGTGTAGAAGCACAATTGGAAAAACTCAAACCAAAAGAGAACTAGAAAATATATAATCACTCAATAATTTTCTCTCTCTAAATATCTTTGTAGAAGAATATGAATCTGTAGAAGAATTACAGAGATCTCTCAAAAGTCACCCCCTTTTCTTAGGTTTAACTCATATATATAGAGAAGAGTCTTTAATTAATGGTAAGAATCCTTTTCCAATTAGAATTTGTATTTCCATCATTTAAATCTTCCATATATATATAAATATGTCAATGATAGTCCAATATACTGATAATAGCTTCTAATCACGTCCCAAAGTGGTTAGGAATCAATTATATAGTAGAATAAACTTTCCCAAAAATAATTCAGCGTAACCACTTACTGAGTACTCGGTGGCTGTTCTACCAAGTACTCGGTGAACCTTTTTCGTGTGCAAGTGTGCGCAAGTTTGCAAAAACACTTAGGTGGTTTTCAACACTTTTGCGCAAACGGTCGCAAGTTCGCACTTTAAACACTCCCACCGAGTATTCGGTGGAACAAAATGCAAATTTTTTTCAACTTGTTTCTTCATTACATTGCCGCTTCCAGCCATTGTTCCACTGAATATCTTTTGTATCTTCATCACTTTGTATATACATTTAACACTTAACAACTCAATTTAAAACACCAAAACTCTCAACATGATTTTTTATCAGAATAATGTCATTACATAAATAAATGTTCTTACATGGTCTAATTTAAATTAAATGATAGAGATGGAGTTGATAAAAATAGATAATAATATGATTGTTATATTGATAAAATATTATTATAGCATAGTTTAATTCAAAATAGGAGTGTAGTTGAATAATAGATTAATATGATAGAAGTAGAGTTTAATTAAATTAAAATATAGTAGTTGAAAACCATTATAAAAATGTGATACACATGTGAATTAACAAATAAGACAAAAACAACAGCTTTCGGCTTGTGAGAGAGAAAATTTTGGGAATCTGTACATCTATATGAATCTATATGGGCCTGTTTGGTAGAGTTGTGTTTGTGTTGAAATAAACAAAAAATACGTTTTTTGTTTTTTTGTTTATTCATCCAAAAACATAAGTATGTTTGGTAGGGATGTTTTTTGGGTCGAAATTGAAAAATTAAAAATCAATAAACACGTTTGGCAGAGCCCTATTTTTCATAATAGAAACAGAAAAACATGTTTGGTAGAGCCCTGTTTTTCATAACAGAAACAGAAAAATATGTTTAGCAGAGTCTGTTTATTCTAAATTCCAGAGAACAGAAACAGAAAAACACGTTTGGTGACTTCAAATGTATTTTTTTTGTTTTTTCAAAATACAAAAATTAATGATGGCAAATCTTTGGCAATTGAAAGATACTTCTTTACCAAATATCTTCTATGACAAGCTGGTATTGTTCATCATGCATATTTTTGAAAATGAAAAAATTTCGGCAACACCTCCCCATAAAAATGACAAGTCCAAATTTTTTTTTTTCACCTGATAGCAAGAATTATCACAAGACATACTAAAAAATAATTATCACAAGACATCTAATATCACAAGAAATATCCAAGACATTGTCCTCCAACATATCTTATTATGGAGATGAAAATTCAATGAAAATTCAATAATATTTTAGAATCATTCAGTATATACCCATATCTGAATATATTTATTACATGGCCGAATAAAAAATGAGTAAATGAAACATCATTAGTCAATTACAATAACAATAACCACAAGAAGTACGATAAAACACATAAGAAATAACAAACAACTTAGAGAAATACAACCACCATATATAATGTACTTCTGTCGATACTGTTCATGTTGAATAACAGCACGTTGTCCAAATCATTGTCCTCCTGCTATTCAACCTGCTGTCTAATTCCTTGAAATCCCGCGGGGACATCATCCAACCATATAAAACTATTACGTACGGTGTTTCTACAATTTCAAAACATATAAAATAATTATAATTACTTCGAATAAACTATTTTGTTAATCCCTCCATATTAGAAATCATACCTTCCATTTTAGACATCTATAAAAGTAGCGTCCCTCATTTTGTATTGTCTCAGCCCGATAAAGAATCATAGGACCCATGCCACAACAACATGGAGGGTCGTGCCCCAAATCCTGGTGCATTTCTATTTTGAAATCATAAAAGTAGCAATAGTAAGTTAGAAAATAATAGAACTTGACATAAATATTAGCTATTACAGTTATCAAGAACTTAGATAATATAAGTTATTACAATAATTCATAATTTAGATAATATAAGTTATTACAGTCATTCAAATTAAAGATAGAAAAGCCATAACACATACACCTAAACATTTATTCAAAATGAGATAAATAAAAAATCTATTGTTCGACCCAAATTAAGTCAGCTATTGTATCGCGAACTGCATTCATTGTACCCTTCATAGGCGTAACATTTTCAAGTGCATGATTGCCATCTCCATCATCATCCTCATTCCCTTCACCCGAGATTTCACCCAATGTACCGTCAAATATAACATCTGTTTGTCCGTGCATCCTAATGAAGTTGTGCAGTGCACAACAAGCTACTACAATGTCGACCTCTGTAGGAAACTTGTAGCAAGACATTTGCTTAAGAATTGAAAATCGCATCTTCAACATGCCAAAACATCTTTCAATCACATTACGTAATGAATAATTCTTGAAATTATACAATTCCTCACGGCCGTGAACACGATTACCTCCAGTACAAAATTCGGAAAAATGATATGTTTGACCTTGATACGGAGCTAGAAATCCCGGTTGATTGACATACCCAGAATCAACCAAATAATACTTCCTTGGTAAACATAAAATATGTTATAGAATGAAATTAGGAAAATATGTTAAAACAAAATCATGGAGCAATTATATTTTTGTTAATATATACCTTCAGGAGCCATGGGAAAGTCTAAATCCCCCCATGCAAGACACTTATTCAAAATTCTTGAATCATTGGTTGTCCCTTCCCATCCACCTATGACGTACGTGAATTTCATATCAAATGAACAGACGGCCATCACATTATGAGAACAAAACCATTTCCTGCCCCTGTATCGAACTTGTTTACTTGCTTCGATATAGACATCGACATGGGTGCCATCTATTGCACCCACACAATTTTCAAAGAAAGGAAAATACTTTGTATTCGCCTAGATTTCAGGTGGCACGACATTGAAGTTAGGAGGAACAATTATTTCAGTTGCAAGAATCCCAATAACATCTAAAACATGGTGAAAGTGAGTGAATATAATCCATGTTGAGTGTTGAAATCATTCAGCTACCAACCGATTCCTAGTATTATGGCTCAAAGTTAGGAGGAATATAACTAATTGTTCCTGTGTCATTAACCATTTGGAGTCGCTTAACCCTAATCCCTTCAATCGCTCACATAAATTTTCAAAGGCATCAGGGTTCATCCTCAAATTTTCATAACACCTAGTCTCATTCCCGCGGATTAACTCAGTAACATATTGTTGACCACGTAAAGCCGAAGTCCTACATGACATATTGTTTCTCCGTGTCCTATATTGTTACAATACCTGACATACTGCAACAAGGCAAGATTTTTCATCTGAATCATCAACAAGTGATTCAAGAACAATGTTGACGATGTCCTGTAACATACGACCATCATTAATCATGGCGTAGAATAGGACTGACGATATCCTGATACAGTATTAAAACGAACATTCAACAGGTTTCCAGGCCTTGCAGAAAAATGATAAAATAGAAAAACTATAGTTCATCATGAGGCACAACTTACTCTTGGTACAATACAAAATAGTTGACTCTTTGACCAAAACATAAACATCCAATTTAAAGATAGGCATAACATAACAATCATCCACATTTAGTCTACACACAACTACAAATTCATCACCCAGGCCACTTTCCTCTCATCTGAAAGCTTAAGAAATAAACGTCGAAAAATTTCAGAATGCTCGAACTTATCAATGGCCTTAGCAAAATGGGCATCATCCACTCCTACCAACTTCCCTAATATATCAGTACATTGTTCAAAATGTTGGTAAGTATTGTCAATTTTAGTTGGTGAGATAGCCTCATCACTTTGCCCTTTTTCATAGGCAGATACAACACTACCCATGCTTTGACTCACGGTCTGAACTTTAGCAGTACTAGTATCTTTAATAACAAATATCAAATCATAAATTGCGTTTGACATTGGATCATGCTTCTTTTTCTTTCGGGCATGGATTGGTTCAAGAGTATCGACCACATCATCCTCATCATCAATATCTATGTCAACATGAGCACGGGACGAGGACCCTGGAAAGGATAAAGGTAACCTAGTAGAAGGTCAGACGTGTTCACCAGTGGCTTCAGTACCTCCCACTAAGAGAGTCATTTGCCTATAGTAAACATAAGGCTTACCCTAGAATTTTGCCTTGCAACCCTTGTGCACCTACAACATAATATAAACCGTCTATTTTAGTAAATGATATTACTAAATTGTAATCTCAACTTCTAAAACTATATTCAAGAATATTAACCTGATCCAACTTATCCCATTGTTCAGACTCCATAGTCACCATATTCGTCGCCTCATCAAAGCCAACTCCTGTTGCCTTTTTGACATTTAGAAACAAACGGTGGTCTTTTTTCAGACTTTGCCATTTGTTCCTAATCATAACAAGAGTATACCCAGATCCGAGTTTGGATTTAACACCTTCACGAATATGGGACCACCCAATTTTTGTGAAAGATCCTTCTATCGTATAACCCAGCTTGACTTGTTCCTCCATCAAACTGAACAATATATCAAGTAGCCCTTTCCCCCAAACGCGAAGATGATCTACCTCCTCATTCATGTTAGTGGTATCCATCTAAATTTTCAATAAGACATATTGCAAGTCCATCACTAATAAATATTAGAAGGTAATCAGATACCAATTGATAATACCATTGAGTACAAACAGACAATATTTTAAATTCTCAGGCATAACTAAAAATATAGGCATTCCAGAAATGCAAAACAATTCGAACTATAGCCTACTAGCACTCTCTCTAAATGTGGCCAGAGATGCGAAGAGAACTGCTTACAACCTGATGTCATGAAGTGCAACTCATTAAACGTGGCATTATGCAACAATAGTGATTAATTAAGGAGTAAGATGAGTGAACAAAGCAAGAGCCCAAAGGCACAGGGGAGGGAAACACATGAAACTCCAATTCTTTTACATTTTACTGACATTTTGTATAACATTTTCTTGTTAAATTTCTCAGCTACAATCCAGGCACAATGGACCAGTTTGATTCTGAAAACAATACTTACAAGGTGACTTGATGCTTTATTTTAAAAAAGAGCTTTGTTCTGTCTACCTGATGGCATTCCGTGAAAGATTAAATTGAACCTTTTGACAACAAATTAAACCTATTCAAAGATTAAACCAGACATTTTAATTCAATTAAGACAGAATTCACCTCACTAATAATCTGTTGTATTTTAATTCACATCATTAATTATGAATTCACCTCACCCATAATTCAATCTGGTGAATTCTGTATTTGATTCATAAATCAATTATCCAATAGAATTGAATTCTCATAAATCAATCCATTTTCAATTACAGAATTCCCATAAATCAATTAATCAAACAATACAGAATTGAAGCTAATTTGGAATTCCCCTCACATTTTTGCTAAGACAGAATTCAAGCTAATATAGAATTAGGGTTTTTTCAATATACTGGGGTTTCGAGACTCCTTAATCAGTCCAATTAAACATTGGGCAAATTAAACATGAACTCTTCTTCCACGTTTCAACAACAAACACACACATACATTAAAAAATTAGGGGTTTTCAGATACATTCAGAAATTAAAAGCAAGTAAATTGAAACAACAAAAAATGGGGTTTTTTCATACACAATTTCAGCAAGTAATTGGGGTTTTTTCAGACATAATTTTAGCAACAAAAATTCATGTTTCAGACAAAAATTGAAACACTAACACACACACATACACAGAAACACACACACACACATACGCAGACACACAATTAATTTTTAAAACACACACACACACACACAGACAAAACACAAAATCACGTTGAGTTCAAATCGACGAGGAAATCACACTCCAATACAACATATATACAGCTATGGGGGAAGAGTGGAGAAGGTAAACACAAAAATCATGAAAGAAACCAAACATGAGTTCAAATTGACAAGGAAATCGCGTTCCAATAGAAACCCTAGCCGTTGTCTCTCTTCGTCAAAGCCTAGATCGTGCGAAATTAATGATGACTTTCACGATTTCATGGTCGGATCTGAGGTCATGTGAAAAATCGCGTAGGAGAGAAGAAGGAAATGGACGAACCCTAGTCATCACCTCTCTTTGTCGGGTAGAAGATGGGGGTGTTTGTGAAGTGATTTCTTTTCTATTTTTTCTTTATTTCTTTGATGATTTTTTGAAAGGCTTTTGTGTTTAAGTTGTACAGTACCCAAAACCAAAAAAACATCAATTCCGTGTTTCTTCAAATGGCCTAAGTTGGGTTTGGTGTTTTTTTACTGTATACCAACCATTTGGGCCCAAAACACTTCAGCCAAACAAGTTTTTTCAACAAAAAAACAAAAACATGCCTACCAAACAACCCCTCAATGTTTCTTAACTGAAACTAGAATAACTTTGGCTTGGTTAGGGTGAAATTTTCTCAATTTCAGAACTTGAAAAGATATATGAGATGAAAAAAGAAGCAAAACAAACATGAAAAATAAGCAATACACATATAAAGAAGCAATACCTTTATATATACATATAGCCCTAGTTCTGTCGGCACACATACAACAACACATACATACATGTAAGCACACATATACACAGACACATACATATACACACACATACGCAACTATAGATACAAGATACACAAAGAAACGAACCTGATTTGAGCTTGAGGAGGAAGTGCGATTCCCAAATCGAAGCTAGTGTTGTCTCAAAATGGCCCAAATCGAAGCCCTAGAGCTGTCGCGAGCTTGAGGAGGAAGATAATCACAACTCCAGACCAAGAGCTTGAGGAGGAAGTGCGATTCCCAACTGCGTCGCCTCTAACCCTAGAAATTGCGAGACGGCAAGAAGCGAGCAGCTAGGGCTTTCTGTCGCGAGCTTTCTGTGTTTGGGTCTGTTTTTAATTTTTTTTTTCTCTTTTATTTTTTTGTTTATCCGTGTGTTGGTCCTAGTGTTTGGCCGTGTGTTGCTCAAACAGTTAAAAAAACACCAATTTCCTGTTTTTTCATTTGTACTAAAAGGGGGCATGTGTTTATTTACTATAGATTCAATACTTGAGCCCAAAAAATCCAACCAAACATGTGTTTTAACCTAAAACCCACAAATAGAAAAAAAAATAGGCCAACCAAACAAGCCCTATATATTTATATGTATTCATTTATTGTGTGCATGGTTCACCGCCCCGTAACGCCGTTACGTAACAGATTTTTGAGTCGCCAATACCGTTACGGGCCGTTACACCACAAAGGACTGATTCCCACACCTGTAACGACTGTTACGGTTCGTTACGGCCATTACGGTGGCCGTAACCCCGATTCTCACTGGTTCCGAAAATACCACAACGGTTAACACAGTTGAAGTTTTTCAAAAATTTGGGTTAAAAAACTTTTTGTTATGTATATGATATGATAAATGTTACTCCATTATTGAAAAGTAATCTTTGCACAAAAAAGTTAAAAAAAATTGAACTGGTGAAATAATCTTTGCATGTATCTTTTTTAAAATTATTTGGTATTGTTAGAAATAAATTATATCTTTTGTGATTTCAATTTTTTATTTATTTAAGTTTAAAATTAATTTAATAATATCATAACAAGTATATCATAAACATTGAAATAACAACGACATCATTATATTTATTAATAACTCATTTTTTTATATTAAATTTCTTTAAAAAATTAAATAAAATTTACTTAAATCTATTAAAAAATCATATTTCATTCATTCATGTTGTCAAAAGTATCCAATTAGAACATTTTGGGTAATAATTTGTAAGATGTGCAAGATTTTAAAAAAGTCACGATTGTGATAACCGAGTCTCATTACGTAACCCTAAAACTGACCTGAGTCCGTTACACTAATACCGTTATTGTGTGTATATGTATATATCAAATATGAAGTAATGGTAAGTTTTTTGTGTGAAAGCCATAAAAAAACTCAAATCAAAGTTGACTTTTATTGCAAATGGGCCCATAGGCACGTGGTTTAATATTAGCCCTTAGATGAGTGGGACCCGGTGCTTGAGAAGAATTTTTTTCAAATAAATATTATGTTATATTTACACCCAAAATCATAAACGAATGGATAAGAGTTATGCCAATAATTTGGTGAAAGTTTTTTTTAGAGGTTGATTTGTTCTTTAAATGGGTGAATGTTAATTTAATTTATTGGCTTAAATTTTTGGGTCGGATTACGAATTATTCACCTGTTATAATTGGTATCAGAGCCAGACCCATTCTTTCATCCGGTGTCACGCCAAGCACCCGCTTGGGGTTCATCCACCAGGGCCGGAGTCCGGGTCCAAGGCGGGCAGACAGGGTGGTCCGACCGTAAAGAGGGCGTTGCGTAACCTAACACATTGGCTTAAGCTTTTGGGTCGAACCGCAAAGCATCCACACGTTACAGTTGGTATTGGAGTCAGACCCAGTCTTTCATCCGGTATCACGTCAAGCACCCGCTTGGAGTCTCTAATCCCGAGCAGAAGTCCGGATCCAAGGTCGGGTAGGCAGGGTGGTCCAACCGCAAAATGTTAGAAGTGTCCCACATCAAATAAAAAGAAAAAAATAAATGAGATATTAACCTAACATTTTAGTTAAAATTTTTGAGTCAAACCGTAAAATTTCCACCAAGTGGTTACACAGTTGGACCACAAAACAAGCTTTACTGATCACGTGTCCTTAAATTCCAGCATGATTAAATGTAGTATTTGTGCGTTAGCTTCATGCATAAATATCATGTTATATTTACACCCAAATCATAAACGAATGGAGATAAGAGCTAGGACGATAATTTGGTGAGAGTTGGACCTCTCTGACAGTGACCAAACAAGCTTTACTCACATGGCCTTAAATTCCAACATGATTAAATGTTTAGTATTTGTGTGAATATCATGTTATATTTGCACCCAAATCACTGTAGAATGGAGATAAGAGCTAGGACAATAATTTGCTGATAGTTGGTACCATTGAATAAGATAGCAATAATCACGTGTGGTTTAAGAGAGCAATTTCCATTTTGCAATCACAGTGAGTGATCACGGGCGTACCATCTTAGATATGGTGACTCCTTTCCTTGCAGGAAAAGTTAAATTTAGCCATCAAATTATTTCTATTTGACTAGGATCTTGTTATATTTGGTGACTCCTTTGTTAAGGGGGAATATAACTTAACCATCAAGCAATCACAGTTATGGTAGGAGATCAATTCCTAATTGGATTGATTGACTTGTCCTCCACTGTAGCCTCTCCTATAAATATAGGTGTAGCCTATTGTATTCGGTGTACCAGGCACAGAGCTAGAATAGGCCGGCGCCAGAGAGCCAGATTAGGCCGGCGCCAGAGGGCTGGTATTGGTGTGAGTGAAACACCTAGTGCGAGTAAAGCACATGCGGTGCGCAGAGAGTACACACAGAAATAAAGAGAGTTAGGAATAATATATGTTTATATTATTCCGGTGATACAGGCGTGAGTATACACAGTGTGTGTGCGTGTGTGATCCACGAATCACCTCCTTGTAATCCTCTCAGTGATTTTTAGTGAAACGGTGCTCTCCGTGGACGTAAGCTTATTTGGCTGAACCACGTATATATTCTTGTGTCGATTGTTTGGTGTGTTTATGTGCATTTTCTGATTTACAGGTGTGCACGGCTTCGTACATAGGGTGTGCGAACTCTAACAAGTGGTATCAGAGCCCCAGGTTGGAGCAAATCACGAAGCCCGACGATCTGATCCAGATTTGATTTTTTCGAGTGCCCTAAATTAGAAACCGACCACACCAGGAGCTTTGGCTCGACGAGACGAAGCCAGCAGTGTCAAACGCGTTGCCGGAAAGTGCCACACGCGCCCCCATGCGTCGGCTGAACTTCCGGCAAGTTTTTTGGCTCCGTCGAGCAGCAGTTTCAGTTCGACGTGATTTTCCGGAGCATTGTTTATCGGAATGAGACTTATAATATATCTACTAAAAGAGAATTCGAAGCCCGACATTTTGGCACAAGAATCAGCCCAATCAGAGCAGGGACGCGCCCACATGCACCCCAAGAAGGCGTTCTTAAGGTTAGGAGCGACAAAGGTTGCAAGGCAAAAGGTCAGATGCGATAGCGATCGCAAGACGGAGAGGTCAGACACAACAGAGGTCACATTATCTGCACCAGACCAGATATTGCTCATGCAGTGAGAGCTATCAGCATAGTCATGATGACTAAAGTGGGTCTTCAGGCTTGAAGACAGGAATGAGAGCATCGTAATGCATTGATCATTGATGGAGTTGATTGATTGGATGGAAAGTCGTCAAGTGGGAGATTGTTAGATATGGTGACTCATTTCCTTGCAGGAAAAGTTAAACTTAGCCACCAAGCTATCTCTATTTGACTAGGATCTTGTTATATTTGGTGACTCATTTGTTAAAGGGGAATATAACTTAGCCATCAAGCAATCACAGTTATGGTAGGAGATCAATTCCTCATTGGATTGATTGACTTGTCCTCCACTCTAGCCTCTCCTATAAATATAGGTGTAGCCTATTGTATTCGGTGTACCAGGCACAGAGCTAGAATAGGCCGGCGCCAGAGAGCCAGATTAGGCCGGCGCCAGAGGGCTGGTACCGATGTGAGTGAAACACCTAGTGCGAGTAAAACACATGCGGTGCGCAGAGAGTACACACAGAAATAGAGAGAGTTAGGAATAATATACGTCTATATTATTCCGGTGATATAGGCGTGAGTATACACAGTGTGTGTGCGTGTGTGATCTGCGAATCACCCCCTTGTAATCCTCTCAGTGATTTTTAGTGAAACGGTGCTCTCCATGAACGTAGGCTTATTTGGCTGAACCACGTATATATTCTTGTGTCGATTGTTTGGTGTGTTTGTGTGCGTTTTCTGATTGACAGGTGTGCACGGCTTCGTACATAGGGTGTGCGAATCCTAACATACCATGCATCAAAGTTGGACATGAACAAATGATTCCTATATATATATATATATATATATATATATATATATATAATACATAAATATGTATGCAAAGTCATTGGATTCGCTTTCTAATTACTACATATTTGTAAATGTTCAAACTATTGCACTCCTAGTGAATTGTGAAAATAATGATCTTTTATTGATATTTATTAGTAACAAAACAAACAATAATACACGTATGTGAATAGTATTAGAAACAAAAAAATGATTATCCCTTATGACAATTTGCAAATAATTAACTTTTTTTAATAAGTAGTATAAACGTTAATTGATGCCTTTTGTTAAGTTCAAAGTTCAAAGTTAATTGATGAATCAAAGAAAATTACATATTCTATGAAGTTAAGACTTACAATCACTCTAATTTATCGTTTTATCACTCGACGTCTGAATGTCTTGAATCACTCTCATTATCACGAAACTCTCGCTCCGATCTCCGTACTCTGACGGCTTTGCTTCTCAACGAATCAAAGAACCACGAAATTTCTCACTTCGATCTCCGCACTCTGATGGCTCCGCTTCTCAACGGATCGATGCAACAACGTTGCAACTGGTGGTGTGATACTTTTTCATCAACCGGATCATTCTATTGTGCATAAAGATCTCATACTTTGAATATGAAATTACCTAGACGATTAATAAAAATAGCCTGGGGGGGGGGGTGAATAGGTTTTTTGTCGATTTTATGATCAATTAAAATTATCGTGCGAAAATTCAATTTTAATCAATCACGAATCCCTAATTCTCAAATCAAATCAATCAAGCAACAATAAAAATAAGTGCAGAAATTAAATCATGAGAAGACACAGAGATTTTTACATGAAAAACCTTGGAAAAACTCTATGTAAAAACCACGGATACGTTCGGATATCGATGCACTATGAATCAAAAAGTATACAAACTTTATGAAGTTTTAGACTTACAAATTCCTCTAGATCAGCCTTTCTCCACTCGACGTCTGATAAACTTGAATCACTCGTGCTCCACAAAGCTTTCGCTCTAATCTCCGTACTCTGACGGCTCCGCTTCTCAACGGATAAAAAACCACGAAGCTTCTCGCTTCGATCTCCACACTTAGACGGCTCCGCTTCTCAACTGATCGATGTAACCACGTTGCACAAGATTGTGTGGTAATTTTTCAGCAACTAGATCATCTAATTGTGCATAAAGATTGACGGTGTAGAAACACAATTAGAAAATCCCAATACCAAGAGAGAACTCAAATATATCTGATCACTCAATAATATTCTCTCACTATATATCTCTGCAGAAGTATATGAACTGTAGAAGAATCGCAGAGAGAACTCGAATATATCTGATCACTCAATAATATTCTCTCACTATATATCTCTGCAGAAGTATATGAACTATAGAAGAATCGAAGAGATCTCTCAAAGGCTCTCCCAAATCTGTAGTAGACCTTGGTATTTATAAACAATGGTGAGGAAAAACCCTAATCTTCCCTGTTGGCCTTAAGATTTTAATCTAAGGGTAATTTCGTAATTTTGATGATAACAAATCATTAATGATGTATTTGTACTAATGACTACAATGAGTATTTGTCCAAGGTTGGAAGAACAGGAAAATCATATATGGATCACGCGGACAAAAAGATCATGGCGTTGCATTTAAAGCGAACGAACAAGAATATCAAATGCAAAAAGATTGAAGTTCAAAGATGATCAAGAGCAAAGAGATTGAAGTTTAAAGCTAATCAATTCAAAGAGGATCAACCACTACTTGAAGATTGGGTAGATAGGTTGGTGAGTGTTTAGATTTTAAATGTCAAAGTAATTATTTGAATTATTTTGAAGCTCTAGAAATCTAAAATCATTATGCATAAAACTATTTTTTTGAAAACAAATAAATATCAAATTAATGAATTTGGGTTTGAGAATTTACATTCAAAGTTTTGCAAATTAAATACAAAACATTTTAGAGACTCAGCTCACCCCATTTGCAAACTCAGCTCACCCTATTCTCATAAATTACAAATGCATAACTCAGCTCACCCCATTCAGGAACTCAGCTCACCCCAATCCCTGAATTGCTTTTCAACGGCTCTATTGCCTTTTCAAACGGCTCTATATGACTTTTTGTCATATTTTATGCCAAAAATGATGAAAATGTTTGCTATAAAAGGACTTAAAACTCTCTTTACAAACCAACTCTTGCAATCTCAATCATACACTTTCATATACAAATTTGTATCATCATTCACATATTTTCAAGTCTAGAGCTTCAATTCTTGATTCAAATTCTTACTCTAGTCTTGTAAGCAAGAGAGCTACAATTGTACAAATCAATCTTTGAGAGATATTTTATTGTACAAGATCATTGTATTCAAAGGGTTGGTGTGGCCCAATTTTAGGCTAGGAGAGAGTGTTCTCTTAGTAAGGAGAAGTGGTGTGCTTCTTGTAAAGGTTTGCTCTTCACCCGTAAGGAGGAGTGGTAGGAGAAGTGGTGTGCTTCTTGTGAAGGTTTTGCTCTCCACCCGTAAGGAGAAGCCATAGTGGATTTGGGAAGTCTCAAGAGAACCTTGAGCCGAGGACGTAGGAATCAAGGGTATTCTGAACCTCGCTAAAATCGCTTGTCCAAGTATTTATATTTCTCTCTCTACTCTTATTTTGATTTATATTGCTTTATGTTTTTATATTAAATCATCTAGCATTGCAATTACATTTATCAAATAGAAATCGAATTAAATTCCATTGTTTAGCAAAGACTCTATTCACCCCCCCTCTAGAGTCATTTATTGGGCAACAATTGGTATCAGAGCAAGACTCTAAATTAAAGGCTTAATCACCTTAGAGAAAAGATCATGGCAAACAATGGTGTTACATATATAGAAGGTTAATCTAACAATAGACCCCCTTGGTTTGATGGTTCAAACTATAGTTATTGGAAAACTAGAATGATTGATTTTCTTCAAGCTATAGATTACCAAATATGGCAAGTCATTGAAGATGGACCATTTATTCCTATGAAAGAAATCGATGGCAAAAAGATGCCTAAGGAAGCAAAAGAGTGGGATGCGGATGAGCGTAAACTTATCTCTATTAATGCTAAGGCTAAAGTGAATTTAAATTGTGCAATTAGTCCAAATGAATTCAATAGGGTATCCACTTGCACAACCGCCAAAGAAATTTGGGATAAATTAGAAATAACATATGAAGGAACCTCACAAGTTCGTGAGTCGAAAATTGATTTACTTATGCATGAATATGAACTATTTCGCATGAAAGAAAATGAAAGCATTAATGATATGTTTTCTCGATTCACAAATGTCTTGAATGGTTTGAAACATCTTGGTAGAACTATGACTAACTCGGATATTGCAAGAAAAGTTCTTAGAAGTCTTCCGGCCAAATGGGATGCCAAAACTACCGCCATCAAGGAATCTCATGACCTTACTAAACTCAACATTGATGAGCTACATGGTTCACTTCTCACGTGGGAGATGACTCTCAAATCTCGTGAAGAAGAGTCAAAACCAAAGAAAGGATTAGCTCTTCAAGCCGCCTTCAAAGAAGCGTTGATGGAGACCGATGATCTTGAAAATGATGAGGAAGAAATAGCTCGCATCACCCAAAGCTTCAAGAAATATCTTCAAAGAAAAAGTCTTCAAAGAAGGAATTCTACGAGAAAGGAAGAACCATCTAATGAGGCTACCAAAAGAGACACACCCACTTGCTATCATTGTGGAAAAGTGGGTCACTTCAAAGCCGATTGTTTCAAGCTCAAAAGCGAAAAGGAAAAGAACAAAAATAAGAAAGCTATGCAAGCTACATGGGAAGATGATGAATCCGACATTTCAAATAGTGACAATGAAGTGGAAGAAATGGCAAATCTTTGTCTAATGGCTTTTGATGACGAGGTATGTGATGACTCTCCTAATGATATTTTACCTTCTTATGATGATGTTGTAGATTCATATAATGAATTACAAGAAGCTTTTAAAGAACTTCATGATGAATTAAGGAAAATGGCATTAAAATGTGTTTCTCTTAAGAAAGAAAATAAATCTTTATCACTTGAGCTTTCTAGTTCTAAAGATGAAATCATTTCACTAAAAGAACAAAAAGAAAACTCTACTTCTTCAAATGATCTTATTTGTGAAAATGTTTTACTTAAAAAGACCATTGATGATCAAATGAACATATTAGCTAAATTTACAAAGGGAAAGGAAAATTTGGCTATTATGCTTGGAAGTCAAAGAAGTTCATTTTTCAAAGAAGGATTAGGATATGATCCATATCAAAAGGATGCTTGTTTATTAAAGAAAATAAATCCTTTGCATAAAACATTCATCAAAAGTAATTTGACTCATTTAAGGTGTAATTATTGCAAGAGAAATGGACATAAAATTTTTGAATGTTCAAAAAGGAATAAAAATTCTATTAAGACAATTTGGGTTATCAAAGACACTTATGTTAAAATTTCTAACCCCAAAGGACCCAAGGATATTTGGGTACCAAAATTTGTCACCTAATTGTTTTTTAGGTTTTCTTGAAGTCCTCCTCTTCCAAGAACAAATGATTCATTTATAGTGGATGCTCAAGAACATGACCAGAGACAAGTCGTAGTTCGGTACCATTTTCTTCGAGACCATGTCTCTAAAGGTAATATCAAACTCGTTTTTAACCGATGATCAACTTGCGGATATTTTTACAAAACTCCTTCAAGAGGATCAATTTAGTTTATCAAAAAAAAAAAAAAAAAAAAGGGTTCAGTCAACCGAATTTAACTCAGCTATGCTAAGTTTTTATGTGCAAAACTTGTCTAAAGCTTAGCCGAGTCTTCTCTCGGTTTCATCCGAATGTTTTGGGGAGTTTTCAATTAAAAACAATTGTTGGGACAGATTTTAGGGCTTCTTCATTTCGTCTCTGTGTCCCTCATCTCTCTCACACAGACCTTTATACCCAAATCGCCTCCTCTGCGCCACCGCGAGACCAGCCTCCGCCGTAACCCATCACCCACAACGCCGCTCCATCTCGACCACCATAGTCGCACCACTGTGTAATCCCCAGCGCGCCGCCCGACCACCAGCTCCAACCTACTACCGATGTTGTGTCTCTACAACCCCATCTGCGCACCATCATCAAACTTCATTCTCCGTCTCCACTCCACCACCATGAACCGCCATCCCCTGCCCTTCACCCTTCTTCATGCAAAAATCTGAACCTTCCCACCAGAGGCATCCACCACCACGAACCGTCACAGACCAAGCCGCCGTGAACCATCACCAACCGTTGCTCTTCTCTACTACACCTCTGTATCAATGAAATCTCCGGTTGCTGTTTTAGCTTGTTTGATTAAATTCTCTTCCGCTGTCGTCAATATCGTCATCCTTCAAAATTTTGGAGTAACTTTTAGCCTTCGATCAAACTGACCCATTACAGATTGAGCCTCAGGTACTGCAATTTTCAGTTGCAATTATTGGAGTAGCTTTTCTGAGTTTCATTGAAGGAATGTTTTTATAATTATTTTTTTTTTCTATTTTGGTTGCAATTTGAGATATATGGTGCATTTTAATTTTGATTTTGATTGTGTTCTACCCTTTTTGTCAAATTGCGTGGAATTTTGTGGTGTTGGGTATTCTTGATGCATTGAATTGGCTCTACTTAATAGTGCACATTGTTTGAACTAGTCATGTGGGTTGTGTGTCTACTGGTCAGTTGTGGGAATTACCTCGTCTCCTATCTATCTCATTTTTTTCAAATTACTCTGTTACAAATTGGGACTTCTTTTGTTCCTTGAATTTCAGTTTGTGGGTATAAAAAAAAAAAAAAAAAATTTGAAATTTTTTTGTGGTTCTAACCGGTACCTTATTTTCTAACCGAAATTCTCTCTCAAAAATTGTATCTTTCATCTCCTAAACTTGGGACTTCAGAAATTGGACATTTCGAAAATTTGGGAATTTGGGAGCAAAATTTCTGAAACTTTTTGAAATTTAAGGATATAAATTTCTGAAATTGTTTGAAATCTTGGGAGCAAAATTATGAAATTTATCCTGTTTTTTTAATTTTGAGAATTCCGAAATTATGGACTTTTTGGATATTGGAGAATTGAATTTCAATTACAGCTCCTATTTAATTTACTCTGCTGTTATGAGTTTGTTTCAACCACTTTGTTTCTCTACTTATGTTTTGACAGTTCAAAAATTGGGCTTGAACAAAAATTTGAAGAATTTTGCAAACATTAGGAATTGTCAAACATAGAGTTTTTGAGCTGGAAAATTTCTCCGAGAATTTGAACTCATATAAATTTGGGATGTAGAGATTTCGGAAGATCTGAACATGAATTGTCAAAAGCTTTTAAGGAAAGTTTGGAAATTTTGAAGCTTTGACAAATTCCTTTTGATTTTCTGAGGTTTGGAACATTTGTTTTTGTGAAAATTTAGAAATTTTACTAACCACGGGCGACCTTGTAAATCACGAATTTTGGGACTTTCTCATAACTATTTGGGGTACAATTTTTTAAGTACTCGAAGAATTGAAAATTCTTGTCTTCTTCTAACGTTTAAAATTCTGCACTACCTTGGACTTTTATTGGATACGAAAGAAATCATTGTCTGAGATTGTTTTTACAAACTGAGGAACTTTGCTTTGGGATTTTCAGTCTTCATTTAAAACTGATGTGTGGCCATTCCTTATTGTACTTACCTTTTATTGAAAACATTTTTCAACACCTCGTGTTGATAGGACTGCTTTTTGGCTTTCCGCCCTTTTTGAGATGACAAAGGGGGAGAAGAAATGTGTGAATCTTTTGAATATCATGTATTCGATATGATGATATGATAATATGACTTTTGACATGCTTATGACAATGTGATACATATGTTATGCCCTGTTTTAATTCTCAAGCTTTTATCAAAACTTATGCATATTAACAGGGGGAGATAATGTTGTCAGGGGGAGAATTTTACAAAATTCAAACCTACATGATACTTTTATACATTATCTCTGTGTACACATTAATATTTTGTCATCATCAAAAAGGGGGAGATTGTTGGCCTTAAGATTTTAATCTAAGGGTAATTTCGTAATTTTGATGATAACAAATCATTAATGATGTATTTGTACTAATGACTACAATGAGTATTTGTCCAAGGTTGGAAGAACAGGAAAATCATATATGGATCACGCGGACAAAAAGATCATGGCGTTGCATTTAAAGCGAACGAACAAGAATATCAAATGCAAAAAGATTGAAGTTCAAGATGATCAAGAGCAAAGAGATTGAAGTTTAAAGCTAATCAATTCAAAGAGGATCAACCACTACTTGAAGATTGGGTAGATAGGTTGGTGAGTGTTTAGATTTTAAATGTCAAAGTAATTATTTGAATTATTTTGAAGCTCTAGAAATCTAAAATCATTATGCATAAAACTATTTTTTTGAAAACAAATAAATATCAAATTAATGAATTTGGGTTTGAGAATTTACATTCAAAGTTTTGCAAATTAAATACAAAACATTTTAGAGACTCAGCTCACCCCATTTGCAAACTCAGCTCACCCTATTCTCATAAATTACAAATGCATAACTCAGCTCACCCCATTCAGGAACTCAGCTCACCCCAATCCCTGAATTGCTTTTCAACGGCTCTATTGCCTTTTCAAACGGCTCTATATGACTTTTTGTCATATTTTATGCCAAAAATGATGAAAATGTTTGCTATAAAAGGACTTAAAACTCTCTTTACAAACCAACTCTTGCAATCTCAATCATACACTTTCATATACAAATTTGTATCATCATTCACATATTTTCAAGTCTAGAGCTTCAATTCTTGATTCAAATTCTTACTCTAGTCTTGTAAGCAAGAGAGCTACAATTGTACAAATCAATCTTTGAGAGATATTTTATTGTACAAGATCATTGTATTCAAAGGGTTGGTGTGGCCCAATTTTAGGCTAAGAGAGAGTGTTCTCTTAGTAAGGAGAAGTGGTGTGCTTTTTGTAAAGGTTTGCTCTTCACCCGTAAGGAGGAGTGGTAGGAGAAGTGGTGTGCTTCTTGTGAAGGTTTTGCTCTCCACCCGTAAGGAGAAGCCATAGTGGATTTGGGAAGTCTCAAGAGAACCTTGAGCCAAGGACGTAGGAATCAAGGGTATTCTGAACCTCGCTAAAATCGCTTGTCCAAGTATTTATATTTCTCTCTCTACTCTTATTTTGATTTATATTGCTTTATGTTTTTATATTAAATCATCTAGCATTGCAATTACATTTATCAAATAGAAATCGAATTAAATTCCATTGTTTAGCAAAGACTCTATTCACCCCCCCCTCTAGAGTCATTTATTGGGCAACATTCCCTTTAATTGTAATTTCGCACAAAAACAAAGTAAAATCCTATACTCTGATGTATATTATGTGTATAGCACGTATATCGAGGTATAAAGTTGCAGCCATCACAAATGAACACAAGTCGGGGTCATTTTTGTCATTTTCCAGCATATAACTCGCCAGAACCCTACGCCTAGGGCGTAGGGCCAAAATACCAGCGTGAAGCCTAGGAGTCAAAATCTCACTTTCTAGCCACTTTTTGTTGCTGGAAACGTAGGTCAGGCGTAACAAAACTCTCGGAACCAACTTTTCTCAGGACTAGTGACATTTGATCCTCCTCGACTCCCCTGTTAAGATTCTTGAAGTTGTGGCTCGAAAAAATGACGTTTCCACCCTCCGGAATGTATTTTCTTCTCAAACTTGCTTCTTCTTCAATTCTTTTGTATTCTTCACTTCTTTAGGCTTGATTTGAATTTAACGAATCTTGTCGATATCTATTAAACCTATCTGACTCCATAATTCACTTAACATGATTATTGTCTAGAACATGCCAAACACAAATAATACTATAAATGTTCTTACATAATCACAATTGAATATCCTTAAAAAATTAGAGAGAACCTTGATATATGATGATTAAATAATCTTTTTCTCTCACTCTCTGCAAACGAATTTGATATATGAAAAAATAGCATAGCACACAAGCCACAATCTTTGAATCATGCCTCTTCTCTTGAATTTAATCCATATATATAGAGAGAAAAGTCTCTAATTAGGGTTAGGATTTCTTTTCCTCCAAGTCTTTGACTTTTGATCATAAAGTCCTCAAAATATGGTCCAATATACCCATAATAACCCTTAGACACGTCCACAAGTGATCCATAAGTGATTAGGAGTCAAACAACATTAGAATAAACGTTCCAAAAATTATGCGATTTTGTATTACGAGATTTCGGGAATTTGTTCGAGATCTCGGGCGAGACTTCGTACTATAAAAATCTCAAAAACTCTCTGGCTGTTTTCCCCACTTTCTCGCTAGTAGAGTCACTAACGGCCAATATCCGAAATCTCGAGAATTACCTCGAGATTTTAAAGTACAAAATTCCAAATTTATTTTCTTGTTCTTTCTTTGCAGTGCCTCTTCCGCCCAACTCTACTTCACTTCTTTTATATATTTTAGCTTTTTTACACCTGATATTGATCGAATAAGCTTTTCGATGTCTCCGTTTGATCTATATCAACTCGATTAATTAACTCGACATACACCTAATAACACTTATCATTACTCAATATCACTTAAAATCACTCAACATGATTTTTGATCAGAATATGTCATTACACACAAATGTTCTTACATCTCTTATTAGGGAATATAGATGTATATCTAATATTATAGTAACACGTGAAGAAGTATTGGATTTTTAATCTTTTTTACTTTTATGAACTTAATCGTAAGATGGTGCATCATGGATGCATATATGATTCGATAAGTATCTCTAACACTATTGTAAAACGTGAGTAATGCTTATGCTTAGTTTGCCAACTTTCTAAGAGTCTGTCATGTTATTGTTGCGGTGATACTGATTGAGTATCTAATGTACTACCTTTTGAATATTAATATATATTTTTTATCCTAAAAAAACTCTTCAAAAATACTTTTTAAAATTTTTCACATAATTATCATTTAACAAAAATGACTAAAAAATATTTATTATTGTAACTTTAAAATTTTCGGTGACACATTATTACAGTTTTTTCTTTATTTCTCTTGAATTCATATTATAAATGAGTATTAATGAACGCATATTAAACAATAATATATTACGCAAAGAATTACCACAACAAGAATTTACATTTTTGTCTACGAGATTTGGGGTTCTTACAAACTGTCAAAGTAGGTAGGACGTTTTTTTTTTTTTTTGGATAAGTTGGTAGATGGACATCTTTATTATTAATATTGAAGAAGTTTAGTAGTGTATCAAATGTATTAAGTTTAGTAGTATTATTAATACATAGTTTGGTTCCTTCATTAATGATTTTGATTTTGGTTTATGTTTTTAAAGAATGTTGAAAATATTTTGATTCTAGATTTATCAAAAATTGCACCAAATCGAATTGTGCACCCTTAGTGCTTGTTTGGTAGACGGTGTGGAGTTGGTTTTTGGTTTTGGTTTGGTTGGAGTTGGGTTGATTGGAGTTGGTGTGGTTTTATTTTGGTTCCAAACCATGTTTAGTGTAGATGGTTTTGGTGTGAGAAAAAGTGATGCTGAAAAACCAAACCATGTTTGGTAGAGTTGGTATGAGTTGAAATTTTGAATATTAATATATTAATATTATAATATATTAATATATTTAATTTTTCGAAATATTTAATTTTTCATAAATATTTAATTTTTCGAAATTTATTAATATCAAAAATGAATTTGCTACAGTGTTGGTACCAAAACCAAAACCAAAACCATGAACCATCAAAAAAGATGGTTCCAAATTTTCCAAAATTCCTTCACAAAGTTGGCTCCATGGAATTGCTACAGTGTTAGTACCAAATTTCCACTCCATTTACCAAACATGGTTTGGTGCCATTTTTTCAAACCAAACCCAAAATTTCCACTCCATTCCATTAGCCAAACAAGCACTTAGTTTTTACTGTATTTTCCTCTCCTTTTTATTTTCTTTTATATATCTTACTATTTTAATTTTAAGTCCATCCGGTCACTGAACTTAGGGCCCGTTTGGGAACTTGGTTTTGGTTTTGGTGGTCTTGGGTGGTTTTAGGTAAATCTAAAACCTATATATAATGTTTGGTAAGGAGTTGGTCTTGGTCTTGGTATAATTATATATATATACTAATATGTATTAAAAATATATAAATATGAAAAATATATATATAAAATTGGAAAAAAATATTAAAATGAATATATATATATATATAATTAAAAAATATTTAAAATTCCCGAAAACATTTGATATTTTTTTTTATTCCAAAAAATATATATATAATCGAAAAAAATATTTTAAAATGTGAAAATTATATATAAAATTCAAATAATATATCTTAAATTCGAAAAAATATATATAATTCAAAAAAAATATAAAATTCTGAATAATTTTATTATATACTGAAAAAATTTAAAAATTTAGAAAAAAAAAAGATATAAAATGGGGAAAAATAATTTTTTCCGAAAATTAATTTTTTTCCGAAAAATATTTTTTTTTGGTAAAAAAATAATATATTATTTTTTTGAAAAAATTATATATTATTTTTTTCAAAATAATTCATATTTTCGGCCATATATATATAGAGAGAGAGAAAAATCAAAATTGGTAGGTCAAAACCTTGATTTTAGTGGTTGGTTTTAAAAGGCCTAAAACCAAGTCCAAAACTCACCAACCAAACATAATTTGGTCTTCGAAATCAAAGACCAAAACCAAAACCAGGCCCAAAACCACCTATCCAAACAGAACCTTAATTCATTTGCATTTTACATGTGGACCAGATTCTGCAAAGATTTGATAGGTGATTTTGAGATCAAACAAAACAACGATTGAATCAACAGACCCTTAATACATTTGCATTTTACATGTGGACCAGATTCTGCAAAGATTTGATAGGTGATTTTGAGATCAAACAAAACAACGATTGAATCACGTGAATGTTGAAATTAAAACACAAAATTATTCTTGATTGTGACATTTTGCAAATTAATAATTTATTATCAAGTTGAATGTTTGTCCTTTTCTTAGCTAGACAATAAGCATCAAATATCTGTTGCAAACTTGGAGTGCCAGTACTTACAGTTATATCTATATCTAGAACACACACAAAACGTGATTCATACTATTGTTAATATGTTATGTATTGCTTGGTTGGTAATATTTTTGAAGGGTTTATTAGGGATATTTATTTGATATTTAGATCAATATTATTCGAGATGGCGAACTATAAGTGTATATTTGTATATCATAATTTAGGATATTAACAACAAACTTATATAATTAGATGGGTGAATGCATAGATAATTAGTTGAGTATCTCTAATATTATAGGAACCCGTATAAATCTAGGACTCAAGATAAATATATTAGTTAAATTCATATTTAATTTGTTAATAATTCGGATTATCGAATTCAAATCATAATAGAATTATCGGATTTTTTTTATAATCCATATCCGACTCATTGGCAGGTCTATTGATATGGATCCCCCCCACCCCCCGATCAATCCAATCCGAATTCGATAATTCGACGGATTTTTATTTAATTAATTCATTGATGAATTTCTTCATTATCGAATATCTGATCCGATAATCCGATCCGATTATATAATTATAAAAATAAAAAAATTAATAAATAATTTTAAATTTTTTCTTCTTTTTCTAAAATCAGTAAACACCAAATTACCAATCAATACTTATAAGTTATAATCAACATTTATATATTAATAAATAGTATATAAATTTAAAGTATAAATATTGAAACATTGAAATTATTCACACTTTTAATAGTATTATTGATTATCCATTATTATTAATAAATAATAAAATAATTAACAATTAACATTTATATATAGGTATAGTATTAAATATATACACATAAAAATATCAAATCTATATTGATATATATATATATATATATATTATAATTTAGGATCGGATTATTATCAGATCAGATTAACATAAATCAAAATATAATAAATCAAAATCTAATCGGGTTATTGGATTTTATTTTCAATTCATATCCGGCTAATCGGATCCGATTCAGACATGATGGATTAAAATTCGATTCATTGACAGGTCTAGCCCCGAATTAAGTTCTTTCACCTAGTAACATTTTTAGGGACAAAAAGGAGAAATTTGGTAAAGTTGGGGGTAGAGGTGGGAATAACTTCTGATTCCAGTGGCTATATATAACCATGCCATCCCTCTTTAATTTCAACACAACTCTTCCTAGCAGCTGATAACCTTTTGATGCAGGGGGATCCGAGTCAGATGATGCTGAGTTGTCAGATTGCTCATTAATGGCGCTAGATTACCTGGAGCGGGAGGATCAGCGCAAAGATGGCAAAAAATCGTGATCTAGTCTAATTGGGGTGGTTTCCGTACACGTGTTGGTTTTTTAGCCATAACTGGAGCTACAAGTGTCCGATTCACGCCCGTGACCCGTCGCTGGGTGTACCGATTTTCGAGCCCTAAATCCGCTGTTTTCCTTTTCGAATCTTTATTTTTAGTTAATTTTTGCTATTTATGGTAATCTTTTATTTGTCAATAAGGAATTGATTCTGAACCCGATTTGGGCCAGATTTTTGGCAATCTTTTGATTTTTTTCCCTATTTTGTTTTGGTATGACTTTTAGGGTTTTGCTATTTTTGGTAAAATTCAGCTATTTTAACCCGGCTTGTGGGTTGTTTTTGATCAGTTTTGAATATTAAGAATTTTATTGAATTCAGAGTGTTTTTTGAATTTTGGGTCCAATTTCTACCCTTTTTCCTTGCAAATTACCCATTGCGCTAGCCTGCAGAATAATCTCTATTCTGTCCGGCGTCACCTTTCTAATCTCTTCTTTGTTTTTGTTATGTAAGTATTTATTTTCCATCTTTTGTGTTAAATTTGAAGGGTTATTTTCTCTCTCTCTCCCCTCCCCTCCTTATACTCTAACATACCCTGGGGTGGAGTGAAAGCCATGCTAGAGGCCATGCGCCTCCCATAGTTTTTTAAAAAACATTTAGTACACTAAAATATATATATTTTATAGATAAAGTTATAAAAAATTGCATATGGCCCCTCCCAAAATTTAAAAAAATTTATTTAGTATTTCAAAAAATATATATATATATATTATAGATAAATTTATAAAAAATTGCATCTGACCCGCCCCTTTCAAAATATTTTTTCAAAATTCTCATTGATAACCTAGAAATATATATATACTTTATAGATATTGCATACGTCCCCTCCCAAAACTTTTTTGTCGCTCCACCCCTTAACATATTTGCAGTAGTTTTATAGCCAAAGATGTAAAAAAAAAGTCCCAAGTATTTCTTTTTTCATAGTTATATTTTTTAATTCCAAGTAGCTCCCAAAGATTGTAATTTTGGGATGGTTATGGAGAAACACCCCCACTAATAAATGTGTATTTTCAATATAACAAAAGAAACACCTCCACTAATGAATGTTTTCATGTATTTTGTCTGCTAGAATCACAAAACATTAGTTATATTCATTTAAGATTTGGATTTGGGTTTTCTAATTTTATCAAACTTATAATTAATGTACAACATTTCAGACAAAACTGCCCCTCTGAAGTCTTATCCCATAGACGGCGATCATATAAGAAATGCTCTCTCAGTTCTACATTACAAATATACATATATATATATACGATTACACATATAATCATGAATTAAGTTATACATTACAAATATATATATATATATATATATATATATATATACCATTACAAATATAAGTTTCATGATATTTTAGCATTTGTCATGCATCTAATTACTTTCTCATGCAAATTACTTGAAGTAGTACCAGTAAGGAATCCATGGCAGCCGCGCAGTTAGTTACTTTGGGGGCATTCGGTAGTTCACGAGGAGACGCATTTGATGATGGAAATTACAGCACGGTCAGAGAAATAATTTTACAAACTAATTCAGCTAATACCGATATTTTTTCCATCCAAGTGATCTATGATGTTGATGGAACGCCTGTACCTGCGGAAAAACATGGGAATATAACCGGAACTCATGAGCACAGGGTAAATATATATATACATATATAAGCATATGTATGAAGAATTATTTGATTGTATATCCGTCATGACTCATGCATGCCTATCATGTTAATACCAAAAGTTAAAACTAATAATTCAACGTGAAATATATGTTTCAGATTACATTAGACTATCCTACGGAGTACCTCGTTTCCATGTCAGGGTACCTTATGGAGGGGAGTGGTGCTTATGTTAAATCGCTGATATTCAAAAGCAATAAAAGAACATTTGCACAAATTGGGACGGTAGGAGTAAGATATTTTTCAGTTGAGCATGCTGATGCAAAGGTGATTGGATTTTTCGGGAGGAGTGGTGACTATGTGGATCAGATTGGAGTACGCATGACACCAGTCTAAACCAAGTCTCTGTGGGATCGATCATATTGGAAGAGCCACCCTTCTCGTACTAGTCTTTTAATTATTAATAATTAAACTATATGCACAAGTTCGAATAATGCATGTGGATGCTCTATGTTCGTCTCCTTGATTAAAAGGTGTGATTAAGGCAACACACATATTAACTTGTGCATATATGTGTGTGAGATTTCAAGTTATTTTCATGTTTAATTGTTTGTTGAGCCCTACATGTTGGGTTGGGGTGTATGTATTTCGTGAAGCTATATATGTCATGTCTAGTCATATATAAGATGATATTGTATGCATGTCATCTTAATTTGGCTTTGCTTATAATAAATTGGTGGTTTGTTGTCCTTATAATTGTGTAGAGAATGAATGGTGAGATCGAACCACACATATATATATATATATATATATATATATTCTTTCCTTCTACAGCTCTTCTCAAATCTCAACCCAACAAAAATACATCAAACTCAAAGTTGGCCTAAACAGGATTTTGCAAGTTATGAGGGGGACCGATTTATCAAACAAGAGTATTAATTCTCCTCTTGTTCTTCATCTGATCAGTCAATTCTACTCCAAGATCTCCATTAGAGCTTCGTTGGTTTCATCTAGTTTAGTAATTGCTCCTTGTGTCTAAATTTTTCATCGAAACAAAAAGTTTGTCTTTGGCAGTCAATTTTTTTTCATATTGCATCAAAAGTTTAACCTAATAAAATAAACGTTTTATAGGAACATATATGTATCATCTTTTTGAAATCTGAGACTAGTTCACACTAGATGGGCAATGGTGCATAGATGACAATTTGTGTCCATGTGTTGTGTTAAAGTGGGTCGTGTCGAAAAAGACCCGGATAATAAAAAAATAAAGAAAAATGACACGAACACAACACACGGACACAAATTGCCACCCCTACTACATCTATGCACCATTGCCCATCATGGTAATTTTGTTAAGGGTTAACTTCATTTACACCTTCTGAGATTTATTTTTATTTCAATCAGACTCCCAAGATTTGAGAATATTCATTTACACCCCTTTTTATTTTAAACCCACATCATTTACACCCCCTATACCGAAAGTACTCTCAATGTTGATATAGGTGGTGTTTTGAAACGAGGTTTGTTGAGATAGATGATGTTTAGAAACAAGGTTTGCTACCCTCATATTTTATTATCCAACAAGGAATTAATTTCTATAATCTATCTCAACAGATTATTTATTTCCTTCTATAGTTTTACAGATTATTTATCCAACAAGTAGAAACAAGGTTTGCTACCCTCATATTTTATTATCCAACAAGACATTAATTTCTGAAGAGAAAGTTTGGCAAAATTTTTAGAAGAGCTTCTAGGCCTTGAAAAAGCATTTTGAAGAAACTAGGAGTACTAGTTTCTCAAAACAACTTGTACTTCTTTTTCTACTACATAAAGTCGAAGTAGAGGCTATGTCAAACATGCCTTAGACCCTTGCACAAATAGTCTCATGCCCTCATTAATCAGAAGCAAGAAGGGGAGAACCTGCCCTCACTTCACTTCACAAAACTTCAGATGATAACAGCCAACAACTCATTCAACCATAAAGAGCACTCTCCAAATTGAAATCTATAAAACTATCGATACAACAAATATAAATCCAACCAACCAAAGAATATTATACAGAAAGATTGATGAATACGTATACAAGTTTTAAAAAGAATATGAATTTCATGTTGGATCTTTAAATATACAAGAAATCATGAACATAAATAACTAAGATAATTAATCCACATACCTCAATTGAGAAGAACTGCAGTATACCTTCAAGTGTTCCTCGTATGCCTGCCTGAAAGTGTATAGCGCACTACCCCCATCTTTCTGTTCTCAAAACCGATGGGGTATATAGGGTGTAGTAACCCTTATATAAAGTAATAACAGGGGGGACGACATCTCCACAAAGGAACATCTAGGGTTTCCCTTTCCATCATGAAAATCCTGATGGATAAGGATTAGAACTAAAAACCATAGTCTAAGTCATATTGTCAATTAGACCACACTTGACAAATATGTCCAACCCATTAATTATCAACAATTACATTGCAATCTTATTTTAAGTAAAACTGTGCATAGGATCATAAAATAGTTTTTAATATAAAATATAATTTATTAATTAAAAACCCAACAATCTCCCACTTGGTCCAGGCACCTTGAAAAATAAAAAATAAAAATGACATGTGGATTGCAATATTACAACATTTGAAAATCGAGTGATCACTCATTATTTTAAAAACACAATTATTGAAATCAATGGGTTGAAACATTCTCCTCCATAGACTTCCTCAATAGTGGATCATGAATGCATAGACAAGTTATATTAGTCTAAACAGTTCCATGGTCACAAAATTGATTCCATCTAAGATTTGAGCAAAACTGCATTTCATGAGATGTGCACACTGCATGTGGTCTAAACGTATATCTCACTAGCCGTCCTACTTCATACTATCAGGGTATGTCACTTTGAACACATTACAACAAACCACCAACATCCTGTTCAGTGTGAAAGGTGTACCGATATGGAGCAAATCCGATATCTAACCCAAGTTATTGCAGGCTTTTGAATTTACCGATATGGTATCAATCTCACATCTATTTTAAATATTTTCATAAGTGAGAAAACACTCCAGACAACCCTGCTAGCAGACACATAATAACAGTATTTCGCATGCAAACAAATAAGCTAAAATAAATATGAGTCAGTACCATAAAAGCCTTAAACTGAAAGCCAACAAGATATATAAAGAATATCAAACATCACAACATAACGGTTTACGAATACCCATCTTTAGCAAGAAAAACCTACAATCATCTTCGGTATCGGCGAACCACAACAACACATATAACTCCCACTAAAGTTGAGGTGTAAAACATCTGTAAACCAGTCATACTCTTATTCTCTAATCTCCCACTAAATTTGACATCCTCGGCAAACATAATATGAAGTTGTAAATATCTCCCAATTAATTGAAATAATAACTATATTATTGTCATAATAAATAATAATTGATCCAAAACTGAAATAAACCACGAAATTCTAATAACCATTAAATCGCGAAACCTAAGACAAGAAAAGTAATAGTAACTAATGCTAGTAGAAACAAACCAATCTCTTTAACTCGAAATAAAATGACATTACCTAACATCAGTTGCTCCTCAATCCTTGGGCTTTCCTGGCTCCTGAACACCTCTTTTCTTCTTATTCAACCAATTTTTATAACGGTAACAATCTTTCTTTCGATGTCCTTTCTTATTGCAGAACCAACATTCAACATCATCATAATCAACTTCTTCTCCTTTGTTGTCCTGCTTCTCATTTTCTTGAATAACTTGATTTGCCCTATTGCCGCCCATTCTCTTAAAATTACTCCCACTCCTATTGTTCATAACAAGATGAGCTGATTCAGTCTTCCTACCCTTGAGTCACTCCTCCTCAGTCACACATAGTGTCAATAGCTGGTTAATGCCCCATTTGACCTCCTGTGAGTTATAATTTACTCTAAAAGTATCAAAAGATCCAGGTAAAGAATAAATCACCATGTGAACCAACAACTCATCATCAAATGCAATTCCTTACTCCCTTAAACCATTAACCAGCTTGCACATTTTGTAGATGTACTCCCTAACTGAACCACCATCATCATATCGGGATGACATAAGCTGCGTTAAATAAAAATATTATAGTTGCTTCTTGGAGCCAATAAATTGTTGGTTAATCAAATCAAGAAGCACTTTGGCAGTATCAAAAACGGGAATCCCACCCTGAATATTCTCACTTATAGTAGCACGGATCAGTCTAATGGCCATGGTATTCGCTTTAGTCCACTTAGCATGTAGTACCTTTTCAACTTCAGAAGACTCGAGAGTAATCAGAAGGTGTTTTTCCTCATAAAGTACGAACTCGAAGTCATAAACCTAACATGATGTCAATACTTCTCCTCCGAGTATTATAATTAGAACCATTCAATGGTTCAATCCCCATGAGCTGTCTTTGAATTGCGAAAAATTCCATAACTGAAATATATATTCATATTGAATAACATCAAATAAATAACATATAAAACATGTCACAGTCATAGGGAATAAAACTTTAATTCGTGTTTTGGGGTTAAAAGCCGAATTTCTCAGGGTGTCTTACTAAGTGCAAAGAACGCCCACCCTGCGGGAACAGGTAAATTCATCTAAAAATTACCTTTTGACAGAATTTTAGATTTATTCACCCCTCAATTAGCGAACAAATCGTCCATAGAACTAGTTGATTTTACTTGAACTATCGCCGAACACTTCCACTACATTTTAGCAAGAGGGTTATTCGGTTCTAATTCAAGCACTCTCAACTATTCTACTCACTTCATCTCACACTAAGACATTGATCACCTTTTCGCATAACAAATGCTGTAATGTAAGCAAGTGCACTATGAGACATGTTTCAAAAATAATAACCTCCATGAGCGTGTCACCTTTTGGCAAGCATAACCCACTTTAGCTACTAACTTGAAACAGTCCTTTTACCGGTCTTCCTAAATCCCGGGAAAGACCTAAACTTTTAAATTTATTTTTATTTAGATTAATGATTTTCTTTAGTAATATGCACATATATAAGCAAGAAAACCCAAATAAAAATAAAATAACTATAATTTCACTGTAATTGAAACTTGCACAAAAACATTATCAAGCATATCAAAACAACAGTCTGAATATGTAAATAATATGGAATTATCACAAAATAATATAATTTAGATTTATATAATTAAATATTACGTCATGGTCCAAATTGGAAACCATTAAACAGTCATACTCTACTATTATTTAATTTAAAAACTCCCACTTATTTAAACTTTACATATATGTATTTCAAAACAGACTCAATTATAAGGTCCAGTATTAATATGAGCTTAAATATTAAACTCATTAAACTTTAATTAAAATAATATAATCTGATCAAAATTATAACTGGACCAAGTTGGCTCGGTAACAGGTCAGCCCATTAGGGCACAAAAATAAGTCATCTTCTTTAGGGAGACCTACAATAGCGGCACCTGTAAAACCTTGCCGCCGACGACAATCACAAAACCGACTGGCCTTTAGATTGCTCGTCGACGCATGCCCGATCGTCGCCGGACAGAACGTCTCCAAAAATAAGATCCATCCCCTTCCTACACACTGATGGGCGTCTGGTGTGTGCAAAATATGTAGTTAAAAACGACACATTAACGACACTTTAGGTTTTACCCTTCTGCAAGCGCACATATCAATTGTAGATAGTTTTGCTTGAGTAGGGGAATATCGATCTCACAGAGATGAGGATTGTTCACTTCAATAGTCTTATATTTTTTCGAAAAGAGTTTGGTTTTGTGAATTATTTAATACTAATGAAAATAAAACAGAAAGCAATAATGAATAATGGTTGTAATTCAGAGAGAGAGAAAACTAGGGTTTCCTCACTCCACCACTAACCGCATAACATAGTCCAAATTTTATTTCAATTACATGAGGGCGATCCATTGACTGTGAATCAGGTCGCACCGCGCCAGCAGTTTGACCCAAAAAAGGATTACTCTCAACCGGATCGCGACAACCCATCTCAAGACTAAACTGATTAGTGCATGCCAACTACTAATAGAAAATAAATGTAGAAAAGTAAATTAAAACATGAAAATAAACTAAAACATGTATATATCAGTTTATCAGGGCATGACCTGTGTCAACCTAGGGTTTCGAGTTTTATAACCATCATTGTGTAGAAAATCACATATTAAATATCCGAGTTCCAGCCCATAGTGAATAATTGTGATTGTGTAAGATAAATATATTTGAAAATTATAAAACAAGAATCAATTCAAATATATAAACTTATATCACGAATAAAAATGGTCTCTCATCTAATACAATCATCACAGTATAGTCACAATTTCCCCTCTCTACAATTGAATATAAAATTATAACTACATTACTTGGCTAGGGTTTTGCGAATAAAACCCTAAATACCGAATTAGTTGATCATGGTAGAAGGAGACTGCATCGTTGATATAGAATCGCCCTCCATGGCCTTTTTCTCCAGATCTCTAGGTCTTGAATGGATCCTCCCTTTTGAATAAGATGAATCTCCAGAGGTGGATCTAAAAATTATGCGTGCCAAGAAACTCTCTAAAATCTGTAGCAAAGCTTGGTATTTATAGACAAAGTTGAAGGAAACCCTAACTTAGATAATAAGATTACCCTTTTTGGTAATTTCACACCAACCAAGAAAAACCCTCTTATTTGATATATAATATGTTTATATTACATGTATAGAGGAGTTAGGGTCGAACTTGAAGCCATCCGGGTGAAAACAAATCAATCCGGGTCAAAATAGAATTTCAGTCCAAAACTGAAATTTTCAACTTTTTCTGCAGGACACCTCTCACTCTTTTGATCATAACTTGAGTTATACACATTTTATGGAGGCGAGCACTTCAAGCTCTTGAGTTTAGGCTCAAGAATCACCTCATTTAAACATTTTTTGACTGAGATATGGTTGCCCAAAGTTGGCTGAAAATTTGTGCAGAAAATACTGTTCACTACGCCCAACCGTAGGTTTGGAGCGTAGGTACGCTCCTTGTGCTCTGATTTGCTGCTTCCAACCTCCTTTAACGACTGTGAGCGTAGGGTAGAGCATAGGAAACTCCTGGAAACTATTTTTCTTGATAATTACTCCGTTTAAACCCCGTCGACTCCTTTACTATGATTCTTGAAGTTGTGGTTCCGAAAAATGACGTTTTCGCCCTCCGGTGTCTGAAAATGACATTTTTGCCATCCGGTAACTACTTTTTTGCTCAAACACACTCCTTGACTTCTTTCTCGAGATAAAAACGAACACAAATTCAGTTAATTTACCGAGATTAACTATGTTTCTTCATTAAGCTCTTGAAACATGCTTAAACACAAAAACGAAATAAAAATACCAAATAACGAAATGTAGAAACATAACAAACACTAGATAGGGGCTTAAAATGTCCAATAATAAGCATCTATCACACACTCTCTGTATATATGTGTATATATATTTATATTAACATGTTCAATTTCCTCGCCGGATTTAATGGAGGAAAACCGATCAAGAGAACCAAAAATTCCGATTGGCTTACTGATCTGATTTCATAGTTACCAATACCCAATTTCGTATATTATATGCACACATATATATACCACATATATACATAGTCTATGCACAACAGAAACACATATATGGCCACATGATATAAAACAGGGGAGAAAGTGGTGACCCAATAACTTTAAATGAATTGTATTTCAATTATGATTGGAAAAAACTCATGATCTGATGCTTTGTATACACATATATGATATATGCATATGTAATATGGTTACAAGTCAAATACATGCCATCTATAAGATATATAAATATATTAACATCCTGAATCACACATATAGGCAGATCTGTACTAGATACATGGTATATGTAAAATGTAACAGTAGATCCGTAACATATATCAATAGCATATATACACGAATGATATACAATATTATAATATATTCTGGACTTCTTGCATATTTACTATTTATTTCATTAAATTCTTAAATCTTGCTTTGATACCAATTGTTGGATCTTTAAATATACAAGAAATCATGAACATAAATAACTAAGATAATTAATCCACATACCTTAATCTAGAAGAACCGCAGTATACCTTCAAGTGCTCCTCGTATGCCTGCCTGAAAGTGTGTAGCGCACTACCCCCGTTTTTCTGTTCTCAAAACCGATGGGGCATATAGGGTGCAATAATCCTTATATAGAGTAACAACAGGGGGGACGACATCTCCACAAAGGAAAATCTAGGGTTTCCGTTCCCATCATGGAAACCCTGATGGATAAGAATTAGAACTAAAAATCATAGTCCAAGTCATATTGTCAATTAGACCACACTTGACAAATATGTCCTACGCATTAATTATCAACAATCACATTACAATCATATTTTAAGTAAAACTGTTCATAGGATCATAAAATAATTTTTAATATAAAATATAATTTATTAATTAAAAACCCAACATTTCAAATCGAGTATATCTTTGATTTTTGCGACTTAATATAGAACAATCTTGGAAAAGAAAGAAAGAAAAAATACATAAGGCTTGGCATCACAATTAGAAGCCAACCAACTTTTTTTTCAATCCTGACTGATCATACTAACAGGAAAAAATAATAAAAGGCATGCGACATATTGTTCAAAGCGTTGATGGTGAAAAAATAGAACCTAAATAATAGTGTATTATCTTACAGTCGCTATCTGTGAATTTTAACCAATATATGCTCGTCTGAAAAAGAACTTCCATATCTCTCTGTCCGTCGTTTCTTTTAGTAAATGGGCTCCGAAAATGCCTTCTTCATCTACCAGACTTCGTAGTTGGCGTGCTGCGCTGTTGAAGCCAACGTAACTCTTCTTTATGGCCAAGAATAATACTCCATATGGAGGCCTCAGGCACTGGTAAGTGTCTTTCTTCAGCAAAATGTACAGAAGCAAATATGCTTTAGGACTTCTATACTTAGCATTTATGTAGACAGGATTATGATATAGGAGACATGCTCAATTTAAGGGCTCTAAGTTTCTATAAGCAACTCATGATTTCTTCAATTTCTATTACCACATGGTTAAGCTGAAACACTGGAGCTAACCAACTCTTGAAGGTGGAGATATTCTTATAGGAAAACTCTATTTAGATGATCCCACATCCCTCTACAGTTGTCTAGACATGTATGAAGATGCCGCTAGCCTACCATTCTCGTGTCTACTTAAATAGCTTATGCTTACCAACCCTAATACGATTTATGCATTTGAAACCTCAGGGAGACATGTAAACAGTATTTTTAAAATCCAGCAAAATAGTCGTATATAAAATGAAAGATAAAAGTTGCGGAAAAAAAAAACACACATCATGTTCTTAAAGAATCAGGAGAGAGTGAATCTTCTACCCATCATGGTAGGGACAAAAGGATGACCTAACCTATGATGTTCACAAATGAGTTAGAGAAATAAAATCACAATAGATACAGCTAAGCCTGGAGGTTAATGCTAAATACCTTGAGGCGAGCAAAAATCCCAGCAAGTCCATACCTGCAACTGAGCTGGAAAAAAAATCACAAAGCAGGAAGATTAGCTCTCAACTTCAAACACAGAGAACAATCAAATACATTAAATTTTCAACTCCCACCATAAAGGAGATGTTAGGGTTTTTACACCCGCTCAAGAATACTGTTAGAAGCCGTGTATACCTGCAAATCAGAAAACGCACACAAACACACACTAAACAATGGACACAAAGATTTATAGTGGTTCGGCCAAAATAAGCCTACGTCCACTGAGAGATTGATCATCAGATCAAACACACGCACACACACAGTGTATACTCACGCCTATATCACCGGAATAATATAAGTCTATATTATTCATAACTCTCATCAAGAAGAATACTAGCATGCATGTATCTCTTCTATTCTCTCTTTCTATGTGTGTACACAATATAATAGAAGAGATCCTATATTTATAGGAAATGATATAGAGGTGATTTTGTCTTTTTGTCAATGTGGGACAACTTTCAATACAAAGTAGTCACCCTTTATACATAACAATTTCCCACTTGACGACTTTGTCATCTTCAATCAACTCCATCAATGATCAGTGCAGTACGGTGCCTTCATTTCTGTCTTCAAGATTAAAGACCCACTGAAGTTGCGCACAACTTTAGTTTCTCTGTTGTCACCACTTTGGTCAACATGTCGGCCGGATTCTTGCTTCCTTGAATCTTCTCAAGAGTCAAAACATCATCATCTAATAGTGATTTCATGAAGTGATAACGAAGATATATATGCTTCGTCCTCGAATGAAATGCTGAATTCTTCGCCAGATGTATCGCACTCTGACTGTCACTGTGCAAAACACTCTTCTTTTGCTCAAATCTCAATTCTGCCAACAATCCCTGTAACCAAATCATTTCTTTGCTAGCCTCTATCACGGCTACATACTAAGCCTCTGTAGTAGATAACGCTACGATATTCTGTAACTATGAAATCCAACTGACTGTTGTAGTACCTACTGTAAAGACATAACCAGTAGTGCTTCTTCTTCGGTCTATCTAACCTGCAAAATCTGAATCTATATAGCCATGTAAATTCACTTCACCTTTTTCAAAACAAAGGCATATGTCTGTGGTACCTCATAGATATCGCAATATCCACTTCACTGTTTCCCAGTGAGTCTTCCCTCGATTAGACATGAACCTGCTGACTGCTCCCACTGCATATGCAATATCTGGTCTCGTACAAACCATCGCATACATTAAGCTACCAATGGTTGAAGCGTATGGAACATTGGCCATATTGTTCCTCTCTGCTTTTGACTTGGGAGAGTGTTCTTTGGATAATCGAAAGTGACTAGCCAAAGGTGTGCTAACCGGCTTAAAATCACTCATGTTGAACCTCTTCAGAATCCGTTCAATGTAGTCAGCTTGAGACAATTGCAAAGTATCCTTCTGCTTGTCTCTGTTGATTCTCATATCAATAACTTGTTTCGTTGTGCCTAAGTCCTTCATCTCGAACTCATTTACCAACTGCTTCTTCAACTTGCTGATTTTCGCAAAATTAGACCCAGCTACTAACATGTCATCAACATAAAGTAGGAGGATGATGTAACTTGTGTTAAACCTTTTAAAGTAGCAACAATGGTCAGCGTTGCACTTGTTGTAACCATGTCTCTGCATAAATCTATCAAACTTCTTGTACCACTGTCTTGGAGCTTGTTTCAAACCATACAAACTCTTTTCCAACTTACATACAAGTTTCTCTTTACCTTTCACTGAGAAACCTTCCGGCTGCTGCATATGGATCTTCTCCTTTAGGTCACTATGGAGGAAAACAGTTTTTATAATGTTAAGAACTGAATGAATGATATTCAGTTTCACAACCGGAGAAAATATGTCGGTGTAGTCGATTCCTGCTTTTTGCTGAAATCCTTTTACTACGAGTCTCGCCTTGTACCTCTTAGAACCATGATGTTCTTCTTTGACCCTGTAGACCCATTTGTTATGGAAAACTTTCTTTCCCACCGGTAGCTTGGTTAGCTTCTATGTCTTGTTGGAGATAAGAAACTTCATCTCATCTTCTATCGCAAGCTCCCATTAGCTCGCATCTGCTGCACTGCATGCTTCATCATAGTACTCTGGTTCACCTCCATCTATGAGCAACATGTAATTCATATATCTCCTATTCGGCACATGCTGCTGTGAAGTCCTCATAGGTACATTAATATGAGTCGGAGATTGCGGTGTATCTTCCTGTTGAGTAGTGCTATCTTCAATCTGTTCTTCTGACTTAGTACTCTCACTGTCTTGAACATCATCTAATTCAACACGCACAAGATCACACTGTGTTGTAGGCTCTGAGGTAGTTATGTGTCTATCCTTGTACATCACATTTTCATTGAACACTACATCTCTGATTCGGATCACCTTTCGATTCTGATCATCCCATATGTGGTAACCATACTCATCACAGCCGTAGCCAATGAAAGTACACTTATGTGACTTGGGATCAAGCTTATCCCTCACATTATCACTAACATGTACATATACAACACAACCAAAAAATTTTAAATGTGAAAGTGTTACTTCTTTACCGCTCCGTACCTCTTTTGGTATTATGTGCTCCAATGGTATTGATGGACCTCGGTTGATTAGATACGCTGTTGTACCGATTGCTTTTGCCCAGAACTATTTTGACAACCCTGCCTGAATGCGCATGCTTCTGGCTCTCTCAATCAATGTCTGGTTCATACATTTTGCTACACCATCTGCTGTGGTGTACGTGGAATAGTTTTCTCCAATTTAATACCATTCTCATAGCAAAATTTTTTGAACCCGGTGTCCTGATATTCTCCACCATTGTCGGATCTTAACCTCTTTATCTTTAAACTCGTCTCATTCTCTATCATAGCCTTCCATTTCATGAACACATCGTACACCTCAGATTTATGTTTCAAGAAGTAAACTTATACCTTCCTTGAATGGTCGTCGATGAAGGTGACGAAATAGGACTTTTCGCCAATAGATGAGATATTTACTGGCCCCCATACATTAGTGTGAACTAGCTCAAGCTTCTCCTTTCTGAGATCTCTATCACTTTTCTAAAAACTAACTCTCTTCTGCTTACCGAATACACAATCCTCACAGAATTCGATATCAATCGAATTTAGGCCTGGTAGCTTTCCCTTTGCGAGCATAACTTTGAGCCCCTTTTCACTCATGTGACCTAGCCTCTGGTGCCAAGAATTGTGATCCTCCTTGCTTTCTGCAACTGCTATCAACGTGCTAGCTTTGTGGTAGTGTACAACATACCGCTCTTCTTTCCTCGTGCTATAGTCATAGCCCCTCTGGAAACTTTCCACTCTTTTTCACTGAAAGTGGTCACATAATCTTCACTCGCCAATTGGCCTACTGAGATCAGGTTCTTCCTCAATTCTGGATTGTGTCTGACATTCTTCAACTTCTATATCGATCTGTTGAGTCTGATATGTATTTCACCCTTGCCAACTACACTGTAGGGCTGATCATCACCTAGATAAACATTGCCAAGGTTTCCAGGCTTAAAGCTCTCAAAAAGCTCTCGACTTGTGGTGGCATGGAATGATGCTCCAAAGTCCAAGACCCAAAACTCTGCTTTGCTCTCCAAAGAGCATTTCAGCGCATCATTGACATCTTCTAAGACAATATTTGCCTCAATCTTGTTCTCCGCTACCTTCTGCGGGGATTTACACTGGTTCTTGAGGTGACCAGTTTTGTCACAATTCCAACACTCAATCTCTTTGGAATTTCTAGGACCTCAAGACTGTGATCTTCCATGTGGTCTTCCCTGTCAAAACTTGGAACGGCCACGCCTTTGGTTTCCACATTTCTTCCTGTTCGAACCTTTGCCTCTAGTGTCGACATTCAATGTTAAGCCACTATTAGAAGAGCCTGACTCACTCTGTCTTCTAATCTCTTCTGTGAGTATCATACTCACTACGGAATCATACTATAACGGTTCCACCCCTGAACAGTTACTGATTGCGGTCTTTGTAGCGCTCCAACTCTCTAGCAATTGACTTATAAGAAAAGCTGTTTTCATTTTGCTAGTGATTAGCATCTCAATTGATTCTAACTGTTCAACAATTTTATTAAGAACACTAATATGTTCACTGACCTTCCCATTCTCGGACATCTTCAGATTTGCCAATCTAGTGATGAGATATACCGCATTCGCTCCAGACGACTGTTCATACATGCTCGAAAGAGCATCCATGAGATACTTTGTTGTCTTCTCATTCTTGATGTTGAAGGCGACGGACTTTGACAACGTCAGTCAGATCGTACCAAGAGCCTTTCGATATAGGATTATCCAATCCTCGTCTTTCATCGATTCTGGCTTCTTTCCTTCTAATGGCAAGAACAAATTTTTCTGGAAGAACACGTCCTCAATCTGCATCTTTCAATAGGCAAAGTTTGTACCGTCAAACTTGTTGATCATTACTGCCTTTTCTTCTTCCATATCTCTCACTAAGCCTATTCGAGGTGTTTGGAGTCAAATCACGTAAAACCAATCACACGTTTCCGTCCGGAGCGATCCAAAACCTTAAGAACGCCTCTGACCATGTCAAAAACGGGTCAAAAATGACTCTAAACGGGCCAATACAATTTTAGCACTAAAAGACAAAATAGTTGATGACATGGCATATTGCTGACATGGCGATGACTTGGCACTGACATCACCTGCTGATGTGGCAACCTTCTTCTCCAATTTTCCAGTCGCCGAACTGGTTTTCCTGGTGACTTTTCCGGCAGCTTCTTCTAGTTGCGCGTGGTGGTACGTGCCAACTTCGATGGGGCTGATTTGTACGCCGAAATGTCAGTCTTCAAAAGAGCTTTTCGTTGATATATTATACACCTTGGTGCGATCAACGATGCTCCGTGAAACAGCCTCGAAACAAAACTGCTATGCTTTGGAACCAAAAAATCTAGTCGAACCTTGCGTTGATGCGTGGAGACTTTTCTCGCGACTCGCTTTTCAGTCCCGGCTTCGTCTTGTCGTGGCGAAGCTCCTGATGTGGTCAGTTTCTCATTTCGTGTAATTTGTTCATCCGAACCTGGACCAGAACAAACGGGGCTTCTCCTTTGCTTCAACCTGAAGCTTTGATACCACTTGTTAGGGTTTTTACACCCGCCCAAAAACACTGTTAGAAGCCGTGTGTACTTGCAAATCAGAAAACGCACATAAACACACTTCAAACAATAAACACAAAGATTATAGTGGTTTGGCCAAAATAAGCCTACGTCCACTGAGAGTGCCGCTTCACTATCAATCAAAGAGAGTATTACAAGGGGTTGATCAGCAGATCAAACACACGTACACACACAGTGTATACTCACGCATGTATCACCGGAATAATATAAGCCTATATTATTCATAACTCTCATCAAGAAGAATACTAGCATGTATCTCTTCTATTCTCTCTCTAGTTGTGCACACAATATAATAGAAGAGACCATATATTTATAGGAAAAGATATAGAGGTGATTTTTTTTTTTAGTCGATGTGAGACAACTTTCAATACAAAATAGTCACCCTTTATATATAATAGGAGAAGATAAGCAAACTTCAAACAACCAAAAACAATGATGAAGTTATAGTAATAAGGGAGGGAGACATATAGTTCAGTGGCATATTCAGACATCTTTGAATCAATTCCTATCAAACTAAACAACCCTTCACGAGAATTTCTGTCTGTATTGCATAACAAAACTATTGCTTTGTGTCCAATCCATAACCAAAGAATTGTTCTGACCCATAATATGAATCAAACTTATTATATTGGAGGCAAATGGTTTCAAACTATCATAGTTCTGGCCGAGCTTTAATTAACTTTTTGATATTTTTTTTCCTACACCAAGAATCACCTCCTTTTGTGGATTGTAAGGAAGGTTGTTAATAGTGAGGCAGTAAATCTGTGTTTCATATCAGACCCATTGGATGGCAAATACAAGAGTTACAAATTTTTTATTATTGGAGGTTTCATACTACACATTGGGTTTCTTATTACAAAAATGATGGAACTATATTACAATGAATGATATTTTCTATTACAAAAATGATGAAATTATATAACAGTGAATATGAAGTGATCTATGTATTTTTCATCATACTCATTTTGATGGTAAATTCAAAGATTATACTTTTATATTGTGTTTTTTTACTACAAAAATAAAGTGGAAGTTATGATATATGTGTTTTCTATTATACACATTTGATGGCATATCCAAGAGTTACAAATTTTTATTATCGGACATTTCATACCACGCATTGGGTTTCTTATTACAAAAATGATGAAATTATATTACATGGAATATGAAGTGATCTATATATTTTTCATTATACTCATTTTGATGGTAAATCCAAGGCTTATACTTTTATGAAACCACCTTTTTTTAAATTATTTTTTTAAAATTGTCATTTTGTAATATAGGTCCCAAAAGTTATCATTTTTTTAATTTTTTTCTAAAACTAATACTGTGACCTTTTACATTAAATAATAATAATACACTTTATTTATGATTTTTTTTTTTTGTATTTTTGAATGTCATACATGTATAAAATTAATTTAATATTTATTATTATTCTTTGTGTAAAATTAATTTAAGCCTTTACACTGTAAAATAATAACAAACTTTACTTATTGTAATTTTTTATATTTTTATAAAAAAATGACAAATGGTTTATTATTTATTAATTTTTTTGTAAAGTTAATTTAAGCCCTTACACTTTAAATAATGACAAATTTTACTTATTATAATTTTTTATATTATAAAAGGTGATAATGAATCGAAATATTAGACAATCATTGTGTTTTTATTAGTAGTATATAGATAGATAAATATATACAGATTTTTGTATTTTAAGTTATATTATTTTTTCTTGCCGAAATATATTTGTCTTATATCTTTACTCTATATCTTATGAAATATTTATTAGAGTTACATTTCAATTAATGTATATTAATTAAATAATATATTTTTTAAAAATATGAAAATATTTATAACCCCTTGTCTTATATCTTTACTCTATATCTTTTGAAATATTCATTAGAATTATACTTCAAGTAATGCATATTAATTAATTATTATTATTATTTAAAAGTATTGAAATATTTTCAACATCTTTTCTTTTACTCTATATCGTTTTGACATACTCCATAGAGTTGCACTTCAACTAATACATATTAATTTATTAATTTTTATTTTGAAATAAATGTTTAGAAATATTCTCAACCCCTCATATTTTAGAATAATTGTTATAGATATATATACATTATAGGGTTTTCATCTTGGGGCATGGAGGTAATTTCACCACCTAGATATTTGTCTCATGAAATAAAGGAGACAACATAAGGGCATTCCGGTCATTTCTCCCCATCAGGGGGTGTCATTGTAAGGAAAATGAAATCTCAGGGACGAGTGCAATTGTTCAAAACTTCAAGGGATCTGAGTGCAAATTACCCTAATTGTAACTAACGGTATTATGACGGGAGGGAGTGAATTGTAAAAATTGTAATAGTTTGGGGGATTTACAGTCAAAAACATAGTTCGAGGGTTAGTTGAGAGAGAGAAAAAAGAATAGAGGGGTTAATGCACTTAACCCATAATAATATGATTGCTATATTGATAAGATATTATTATAATATAGTTTAATTTGAAATAGGAGTGTAGTTGAATAATAGATTAATATGATAGAAGTAGAGTTTAATTATAATTTTATTTATAAAGGTAAAGTGTAATAAATTCTCCTAAACTATTCTAGTTTTGCAACTAACCCCCCTGAACTTCAAATCACCCCCCTGAATTATCATTTTGTTACAAATTGCCTCAATTTCCTTGCAAAAGACTATCCTACCCTTCTTAATAAACTTATCTATTCTTCTAATATTACCACTAATTTTTCCCCCTTTTAAAAAGCTAATTAGACTATGCACCTTTATTGTATCTGTATGAAATATATTCTCAAAAATAAAAGAGAAAAATATAAGTTGTAATTATTTTATATTTGAAACAATAAACTTGTTATTAAATTTAGTTTAATTTAATGTATAAAACTTACTACCTTAAGCTTAAAATTTTCAGATGCTAAGATAAAAAATAAAAATAAAAACTTATTTTCCTAAGATATACGTTCATACAAAATTTATAAATTACTTAGATAAAAAATTATTTTTTTTGTATTATATATATAAATATTGTTGAGTAATTACTAAATCATTTTAAAAATCATTAATTATTCAATTAATTTAAAATTTGTGAAAATTTATACAAAATTTTATGCAGAATAATATGCTATCAAATTTGTATAATTTTTTTCATAATATATGTTAATAAGAAAAATAGATAAGTATAATACAATAAGAAAGGGCATGATGGTCATTTATATAAAAAATGAAGAAATTGGGGCAGTTTGCAATTAAATGTGATAGCTTAAGGGGTTAACTGCACATATCATAGTTCAAGGGGGTTTTGTGCAAAATTGATCATAGTTCAGGGGGGTTTTATGCATTTTATCCTATTTATAATTTAATTAATATTTTAAATTAAAATATAGTGGTTGAAAACCTTTATAAAAATGTGATACATATGTGAATTAGCAAATAAGACAAAAACAACAGCTTTCGGCTTGTGAGAGACGAAAATTTTGGGAATCTGTACATCTATGTGTATCTATATTTATATGTATTCAGTTATTGTGTGTATATATGTATATATCAAATATGAAGTAATGATAAGTTTTTTTTGGATCCAACCGCAAAACATCACGGTTGGACCACAAAACAAGCTTTACACGTGTCCTTAAATTCCAGCATGATTAAATGTAGTATTTGTGCGTTAGCTTCATGCATAAATATCATGTTATATTTACACCCAAATCATAAACGAATGGAGATAAGAGCTAGGACAATAATTTGGTGACAGTTGGACCTCTCTGACAGTGACCAAACAAGCTTTATTCACATGACCTTAATTTCCAACATGATTAAATGTTAGTATTTGTGTGAATATCATGTTATATTTGCACCCAAATCACTGTAGAATGTAGATAAGAGCTAGGACAATAATTTGCTGACAGTTGGGACCATTGAATAAGATAGCAATAATCACGTGTGGTTTAAGAGATCAATTTGCATTTTGCAATCACAGTGAGTGATCACGGGCGTACCATGCATCAAAGTGGGACATGAACACGTGATTCCTATATATATATAATACATAAATATGTATGCAAAATCATTGGATTCACTTTCTAATTGCTACATATTTGTAAATGTTCAAACTATTGCACTCCTAGTGAATTGTGAAAATAATGATCTTTTATTGATATTTATTAGTAACAAACAAACAATGATACACGTACGTGAATAGTATTAGAAACAAAAAAATGATTATCCGTTGTGACAATTTGCAAATAATTAACTTTTTTTAATCAGTAGTATAAACGTTAATTGATACCTTTTGTTAAGTTCAAAGTTTGTCGTTTTCTTAGAGAATTAGCATTATCCGGAAGGTGCCTAGATTTACCATTTAAAACTTTTTAAAATTATTTAGGAAATGGTAAACTATTAGTCAATATGATGAATAGATTTTTTATGAATTAATTAACAAATTAAAATATTAATTGCGGAATATTCAATTTTAATTCATTTCTTTAATAATCCAAACCACGTAATAATAAATATGAGTGCAGAAAATAAAATAGAGATGACACCAATATTTTTACGTGAAAAATCTTGAAAAACGTTCCAAATAAAAATCACAGATACACTTGAGTATCGATATACTATGAATCAAAGAAAATTACATACTTTATAAAGTTAGGACTTACAATCACTCTGATTTACCGTTTTATCACTCGACGTTTGAAAGTCTTGAATCACTCGCGCTATCACGAAACTCTCGCTCCGATCTTCATACTCTGACGGATCTGCTTCTCAACAAATCAAAGAACCACGAAATTTCTCACTCCGATCTCCGCACTTTGACGACTCTGCTTCTCAACGAATCGATGCAACAACGTTGCAACTGGTGGTGTGATAATTTTTCATCAACCAGATCATTTTATTGTGCATAAAGATCTCATATTTTGAATCTGAAATTACCTAGACGATCAATGAAAATAGTCTGGATGAGGGTGAATAGGTTTTTTGTCGATTTTATGATCAATTAAAATTATCTTGCGAAAATTCAATTTTAATCAGTCGCGAATCCCTAATTCTCAAATCAAATCAAATCAATCAAGTAACAATAAAAATAAGTGCAGAAATTAAATCATTAGAAGACATAGGGCCTGTTTGGCAAGCCGGTTTTGGTCTTGGTTTTGGATTTTAAGACCAAACCATGTTTGGTTGGCTAGTTTTGTAGTTGGTTTTGGGCTTTTTAAAACCAACCACTAAAACCTGGTTTTGGCCCACCAATTTTGACTTTTCTCTCTCTCTATATATATATATATATATGGGCAAAAATATGAATTATTTTGAAATTTTTTTTATATTTTTTGGAAAAAATATTTTACGGAAAAATTTTATTTCGGAAAAATTAATTTTCGGAAAATAATTAATTTTCCGGAAAAAAATTATTTTTTCGAAAAAAATCATATTTACGGAAAAAAATTAATTTTCATAAAAAAAAAAAATTTTGGAAAATAATTATTTTTCGGGAAAAATTTATTTTTTCGACAAAAATTATTTTTTCGAAAAAATTAATTAATTATTTTTCCGAAAATTAATTATTTTTCGGAAAAATAATTTTTTCCCGAAAATTAATTTTTTTCCAATTTTATATTTATATATTTTTAATACATATTAGTATATATATATATATATATATAATTATACCAAGACCAACTCCTTACCAAACATTATATATTGGTTTTAGATTTACTAAAACCACCCAAGACCAAAACCAAAACCAAGTTCCCAAACGGACCCATAGAGATTTTTACATGGAAAATCTTGGAAAAACTCCAAGTAAAAACCACGAATATGCTCGGGTATCAATCCACTATGAATCAAGAAGTATACAGACTCTATGAAGTTTTAGACTTACAAATCCCTTTAGATCAGCCTTTCTCCACTCGACGTCTAATAAACTTGAATCACTCACGCTCCACAAAGCTTTCGCTCCAATCTTCGTATTCTGACAACTCCGTTTCTCAACGGATCAAAAAATCACGAAGCTTCTCGTTTTGATCTCCTCACTCAGACGCCTCCGCTTCTCAGCTGATCAATGCAACCACATTGCATAAGATGGTGTGATGATTTTTCAGTAACTAGATCATCTAATTGTGCATAAAGATCGACGGTGTAGAAGCACAATTAGAAAATCCCAATACCAAGAAAGAACTCGAATATTCTCTCACTATATATCTCTGCAAAAGTATATGAACTATAGAAGAATCGTAAAGATCTCTTAAAGGCTCCCCCAAATTTGTAGTAGACCTTGGTATTTATAGACAATGCTGTGAAAAAACCCTAATCTTTCGATCCCTTTATTGTAATTTTACACAAAACAAAGTAAAATCATATACTATGATGTATATTATGTGTATAGCACGTATATCGAGGTGTAAAGTCATAGCTGCCACAAAGAAACACAAGTCGAGATCGTTTTATCATTTTCCAACACATAACTCGCAAGACCCTTACGCCTAGGGCATAGGGCCAAAATACCTGCGTGAAACCCAGACGTCAAAATCTCACTTTCTAGCCATTTTTTGTTGTTAGAAGCGTAGGTCAGGCATAGCAAAACTCTCGGAACCAACTTTTCTCGAAACTAGTGTCATTTGAACTTTCTCGACTCCCTTGTTAAGATTCTTTAAGTTGCGGCTCAAAAAAATGACGTTTCCACCCTCCGGAATGTATTTTTTTCTCAAACTTGTTTCTTCTTCAATTCTCTTGTATTCTTCACTTCTTTAAGCTTGATTTGAATTTAACTAATCTTGTCGGTGCCTATTAAACCTACCCGACTCCGTAAATCACTCAACATGGTTATTGTCTAGAACATGCCAAACATAAATAATATTATAAATGTTCTTACAGAATCATAATTGAATATCCTTAAAAAACTAGAGAGAACCTTGATATATGATGATTAAATAATCTCCTTCTCTCACTCTCTGCAAACGAATCTGATATATGGAAGAATAGCAGAGCACACAAGCCACAATCTTTGAACCACGCCTCTTATCTTGAATTTAATCCATATATATATATAGAGAATAGTCTCCAATTAGGGTTATGATTTCTTTTCCTCCAAGTCTTTGACTTTTGATCATAAAGTCCTCAAAATATGGTCTAATATACTCATAATAACCCTTAGACACGTCCACAAATGATCCTTAAGTGATTAGGAGTCAAAACAACAACAGAATAGACTTTCCAAAAATTATGCGATTTTGTATTATGAGATTTCGGGAATTTGTTCGAGATCTCTGGTGAGACTTCATACTACAAAAATCTTAAAAACTTTATGGCTGTTTTCCCCACTTTCCCGCTAGTAGAGTCACTAATGGCCGAAATCTCGGGAATTACCTCGAGATTTCAAAGTACAAAATTCCAAATATTTATTTTCTTGTTCTTTCTTTGCAGTGCCTCTTCCGCCCAACTCCACTTCACTTCTTTTATATATTTTAGCTTTTTTACACATGATATTGATTGAATAAGTTTTTCGATGTCGCTTTGATGTCTCTGTTTGATTTATATCAACTCGATTAATTAACTCGACATACACCTAATAACACTCAATATCACTTAATATCACTCAACATAATTTTTGATCAGAAGATGCCATTACACACAAATGTTTTTACAACTCTTATTAAGGAATATAAATGTATATCTAATATTATAGTAACACGTGAAGAAGTATTGCATTTTTAATTTTTTTTACTTCTATGAACTTAATCGATAAGTATCTCTAACACTATTGTAAAACGTGAGTAATGCTTATGCTTAGTTTGCCAACTTTCTAAGAGTCAAAGACTTTTATCTCATGTTATTGTTGCGGTGATACTGATTGAGTATCTAATGTACTACCTTCTTAATATTAATTTTTTTTTTCCCTAAAAACACTCTTAAAAAATTTCACATAATTATCATTTAACAAAAATGACTAAAAAATATTTATTATTGTAACTTTAAAATTTTCGGTGACACATTAGTACAGTTTTTTCTTTATTTCTCTTGAATTCATATTATAAATGAGTATTAATGAGCGCATATTAAACAATAATATATTACGCAAAGATTTACCACAACAAGAATTTACATTTTTGTCTACGAGATTTGAGGTTCTTACATATTTATTATCATTCATATTAATTGAAGCTATTGTACATTCAATTCGTATGGCGGTTTCAAAATATAAAAAATATTGGAGAACAATTGTAAATTGACCTAATAGAATAATTATACATAGTTTGGTTTCTTAATTAATGATTTTGGTTTTGATTTATGTTTTTTAAGAATCATTGAAAATATTTTGATTCTAAATTTATCAGAAATTATATCAAATCGAATAGTGTGCACCTTATTTTTTACTGTATTTTCATCTCCTTTTTCTTTTATATATCTTACTATTTTAATTTACTGTGGACCAGATTCTGCAAAGATTTGATAGGTGATTTTGAGATCAAACAAAACAACCATTGAATCACGTGAATGTTGAAATTAAAACACAAAATGATTCTTGATTGTGACATAATTAACAATTTATTATCAAATTGAATGTTTGTCCTTTTCTTAGCTAGACACTAAGGCCATGTTTGGTAAGTGGTCTGGTCCCAGGTGGTCTGGTCTGGTCTTGCGTTTTATGAGACCAGACCGTGTTTGGTAGCATTGGTCCCAAATTTTTGGTTAGACCAAGTAAGACCAAATCAGACCAAAATGGCCTCATTTCAGACCAAAAAAAAAGGTGGTTCCTGGTGGTCCGGTCTGGTCTTATTAATAAAATATATTTATAAATAATTAAAAATGAATAAATAATAATAAGAAATTAATAATAATAATAATAAATTAAATAAAACATATTTTAAAAATAAAATATAAATAATAAATAATAAACAAAATAATAATAAATAATACCTAATAATAATAAATAAATAAATATAATAATAATAAATAAATGAATAAATAATAAAATATATTTATAAATAATTAATAATTAATAATTAATAATATAAATTAAATAAAACATAATAATAATAATAATAAAATGAATACAATAATAATAAATAAATATAATAATAATAAAAAATGGACTAAATAATAAATAATAATAATAAATTACATAAAACATATTTAAAAATATAATAAAAATAATAAATAAAAAAAAAAATGAAATAAATAATAATAATAAATAAATATAATAATAAATAATAAGTAAATATAATAATGAATAAATACTTCATAATAATAATAATAAAATGAGTATAATAATAATAAATTAATATTAAATTAATAAAATATATTTTTAAATAATTAAAAATGAATAAATAATTTATAAATAAAGTGAATTAAATAATGAAATAATAATAAATAAATAGAATATATTTATAAATTAATAAATAATAATTTAATAATATAAATAATAAAGTGAAGAAATAATAAATAAAGAAATAAATAATAGATAAATAAATATTATAATAAATAATAAATAAATAGTAAGACCAGACCGCTTACCAAACAGACTTTTCCAGATCAGATTAGACCAGACCAGACCGGACCAGACCAGACCAAACCAGACCAAACCAGACCAGACCAGAAAGACCGCCTACCAAACATGGCCTAAGCATCAAATATCTGTCGCAGACTTGCAGTTATATCTGTGTCTAGAACACACACAAAACCTGATTCATACTATTGTTGATATGTTATGTATTGCTTGGTTGCAAATATTTTTGAAGGGTTTAATATCCGTATGTACTAAGGATATTTATTTAATACTTAGATCAATATCATCCGAGTTTAATATATTATTATCATAATCGTGACCGAAATAAATACCACGACCGCGAACAACAAATGTATATTTGTATATCCTAATTTAGGATATTAACATCGAACTTATATAATTAGATGGGTGCATGCATAGATAATTAGTTGAGTATCTCTAATATTATAATAACCCGTATAAATCTCGAACTCAAGATAAATATATTAGTTAAATTCATATTCGATTTGTTAATAACTCGGACTATCGAATTCGAATCATAATCGAATTATCGGATTTTTTTTGCTAATCCATATCCGACTCATTGACAGCTCCCGGCCCCCCCCCCCCCCCCCCCGATCCAATTTGATTGGAATTCAATTATTCGACAAATTTTTATTTAGTTAATTCATAGATAAATTTCTTCATTATCGGATATCTGATTCGATAATCCAATCTGATTATTTAATTATAAAAATAAAAAAATAAAAAATAATTTTAAATTTTTTATTATTTTTCTAGAATCAATAAACACTAAATTACCAATCAATACTTATAAGTTATAATCAACATTTATATATTAATAAATAGTATATAAATTTAAAGTATAAATATTAAAATATTGAAATTATTCACACTTGTAATAAGATTATAGATGATTCATCATTATTAATAAATAATAAAATAATTAACAATTAACATTTATATATAGGTATAATATTAAATATATACACATAAAAATATCAAATCTATATTGATATATATATTATATAATTTATGATCGGATTATTATCAGATCAGATTAACATAAATCAAAATCTAATTTGTTAAGAAATCGGATTCGAATTCTAATCGAGTTATCAGATTTTATTTTCAATCCATATCCGGCTAATCGAATCCGATTCGGATAGAATGGATTAAAATTCAATCCATTGACAGGTCTAGCCCAAGTTAAGTTCATTCACCAAGTAACATTTTTAGGGACAAAAAGGAGAAATTTGGTAAAGTTGGGGGTAGAGGTGGGAATAACTTCTGATTCCAGTGGCTATATATAACCATGCCATCCCTCTTTGATTTCAACACAACTCTTCCTAGCAGCTGACAACCTTTCTAATCTCTTCTTTGTTTTTGTTATGTAAGTATTTATTTTCCATCTTTTGTGTTAAATTTGAAGGTTATTGTTTCTCTCTCTTTGTATCTCCTCCTTATACTCTAACACTGAAAAACTAAACATACCCTGGGGTGGAGTGAAAGCCATGCTAGGGCCATGCACCTCCCATATTTTTTAAAAAACATTTAGTATCCTAAAATATATATATATATTTTATAGATAAAGTTATAAAAATTGCATATGGCCCCTTTCAAAATTTAAAAAATTTCGTTTAGTATCTCAATATATATATATATTATAGATAAATTTATAAAAAATTGCATTTGATCATGACCCGCCCCTTTCAATTTTGTTTTTTCAAAATTCTCATTGATAACCCACAAAGATATATATACTTTATAGATATTGCATACGGCCCCTTCCAAAACTTTTTCTGCCTCCGCCCCTGAACATATCTGCAGTAGTTTTATAGCCAAAGAAGTAAAAAAAAAGTCCCAAGTATTTCTTTTTTATTTTTTATTTTTTCATATTTATATTTTTTAATTCGAAGTAGCTCCCAAAGATTGTAATTTTAGGATGGTTATGGAGAAACACCTCCACTAATAAATGTGTATTTTCAATATAACAAAAGAAACACCTCCACTAATGAATGTTAATTTCATGTGTATATTTTGACTGCTAGAATCACAAAATATAAGTTATATTCATTTAAGATTTGGGTTTTCTAATTTTATTAAACTTAGAATTAATGTACAACATTTCAGACAAAACTGCTCCTCTGAAGTCTTATCCCATAGACGGCTCATATAAGAAATGCTCTCTCAGTTCTTCATTACAAATATACATATATATACCATTACACATAATCATGAATTAAGATATACAGTACAAATATACATAGTACATACATATATAAATATATATATATATATATACCATTACAAATATAAGTTCCATGATATTTTAGCATTTCTCATCTAATAACTTTCTCATGCAAACTTGAAGCAATAACAGTAAGGAATCCATGGCAGCCGTGCAGTTAATTACTTCTGGGGCATTCGGTAGTTCAGGAGGAAACGCATTTGATGATGGAAATTACAGCACGGTCAGAGAAATAATTTTACAAACTAATTCAGCTAATACCGATATTCTTAACATCCAAGTGATCTATGATGTTGATGGAACGCCAGTAGCTGGAGAAAGACATGGGACTCTAACCGGAACTGAGCACAGGGTAAATATATATATAGATATATAAGCATATGTATGAAGAATTATTTGATTGTATATCCGTCATGACTCATGCATGCCTATCATGTTAATACCAAAGTTAAAACTAATAATTGAACGTGAAATATATGTTTCAGATTACATTAGACTATCCTACGGAGCACCTCGTTTCCATGTCAGGGTACCTTATGGAGGGGAGCGGTGCTTATGTTAAATCGCTGATATTCAAAAGCAATAAAAGAACATTTGCACAAATTGGGACGGTAGGAGTAAGATATTTTTCAGTTGAGCATGCTGATGCAAAGATGATTGGATTTTTCGGGAGGAGTGGTCACTATGTGGATCAGATTGGAGTACGCATGACACCAGCCTAAACCAAGTCTCTGTGGGATCCATCATATTGGAAGAGCCACCCTTCTCGTACTAGCTAGTCTTTTAATTATTAATAATTAAACTATATGCACAAGTTCGAATAATGCATGTGGATGCTCTATGTTCGTCTCCTTGATTAAAAGGTGTGATTAAGGCAACACACATATTAACTTGTGCATATATGTGTGTGAGATTTCAAGTTATTTTCATGTTTAATTGTTTGTTGAGCCCTACATGTTGGGTTGGGGTGTATGTATTTCGTGAAGCTATATATGTCATGTCTAGTCATATATAAGATGATATTGTATGCATGTCATCTTAATTTGGCTTTGCTTATAATAAATTGGTGGTTTGTTGTCCTTATAATTGTGTAGAGAATGAATGGTGAGATCGAACCACACATATATATATATATATATATTCTTTCCTTCTACAGCTCTTCTCAAATCTCAACCCAACAAAAATACATCAAACTCAAAGTTGGCCTAAACAGGATTTTGCAAGTTATGAGGGTGACCGATTTATCAAACAAGAGTATTAATACTCCTCTTGTTCTTCATTTGATCAGTCAATTCTACTCCAAGATCTCCACTAGAGCTTCGTTGGTTTCATCTAGTTTAGTAATTGCGTCCTTGTGTCTAAATTTTTCAGCGAAACAAAAAGTTTGTCTTTGACAGTCAATTTTTTTTCATATTGCATCAAAAGCTTAACCTAATAAAATAAACGTTTTGCAGGAACATAAATGTATCATCTTTTTGAAATCTGAGACTAGTTCACACTCTAGATAAATTTCAAAGTGAAACAAAAAGTTTGACTTCTTAGCATCAAATGTGTTATCCGATGAAATAAAAAATTTATAGCTACGTACATCTATTTTACATGTGTGAAAAGCTACTATTTAGTACTTTGTGAATTATACTTCTCAAAATTTTGGTTAAACAAAAAAATTTACACCCACATGCCCATATTAGTTATCCACTTTCACAACTTTATCAGTACCAAAATAATTGTCCAGTTTCGAATCTCAATAGAATATAATCTTATACTTTCCCAAATTATCCATCTTCATTAACTTCAAAAATATGGCCCCACTAAAAACTACAATTATACTACATTATCAAATTACATAATTGGAAACACAAAATAACCAATTTTTTTTTTGAAAAATCAGACTTTGACATCTATTGCATGTGGGACAAATGGAGTATATTTTTAAATAACTATTATTTTTTCTAAAATAAATATTCACAAAATGATTTTATCTTTTATATTCTTGAAAGCATCTTCTTCTTTTTTAAACCAACAAACCATAGATACCCAACTATTTATTGTATTTATAGTTTAAAATTAAAGAACAAATAATGTTGAGGTAGATACAAAGTGGAAAGAAATATATTTGGTTACAATAGATGGATAATAAGAGAAATAGAGAAACGGTTGAATGAAGGTGATGATATTGTATGGAAGAGTGATGATGCCCATTCACCAAAAAAATTTCATTAGGGATATTTTGGTAAAAATACATAAGAATGACATTTGCGGCCACCGGCTTAACCACCAGATGTCTTAGGGTGGCTGATTTTGATTTTGATTTTGCAAAATCTCATTATATTGCTTTTGCTTGACAAATGCCTTGGCATGTATTCTGTTCCTTTTGATTGCATTTGTTTTCTTCCTTTTTGCTTTGGTTTAACCTTGTCTTAAGGGATAGAGATTAATCCTACTTTCGAAGGAATCGGTTAGTCGACTAACGGTTTAAGATTTATTCGTTTGCAATTTCCAAATCATGCCCTCCTCTATTCTCTATCTAATTTGCCTACCCAATCTCACAAAACTCAAAAGATAAAACATATTGCATAGATAAATAAATTATGGGTGAATGACGCAAAACCCCCTATAGTTTAAAAATAAACTATAAACAAAAAAATCAGACATATTTTGGACATTAAAAATTCGGATAATGTTCAAAATATATATATATTTTGTTAAATTTGAAAAGTGAACTATAAACGAAAAAATATATACATTCGGATATAATCCATTAATTTATTTTGTTACTTTTAAAATTATATTTTATTTATTTATTTCAACAAATACATCAAAGTCTCTAACTATTAAAATAATATATACATATATATAATTATTTATTATTAACTAATTTTAAAAGTAATTATATATGCAAGAATGATATTTTGTCAATGGAATAAGGATATTTTTGGTATTTGGGAAGAAAGGATGGCATGTGGAAGTCAAAAAGTGAACAAAATCTTGCCATAGGGGTCAATCTGCACACTTTTGGAATAGTAGTGGCGCTTATCTGCACAAAATAAACTTAAGGGGGGTTTTCTGCACATTTTTCAAGTGGGGGTTTTGCGCCATTCACCCAATAAATTATATATATGGTCGGGAGAGTTTAACCCTCTGCACTATCGATATAGTGCGTTAACGTCCATCGGGTGTGGTTAAAAATATGTGTTAAGAATGCACCCTTATGACAGCTTAGGTTTTACCTATTGCAAGCGCACGAATCGTATTATAGTATAGTTCGGCTTGAGAAAGGTTATCGATCTCATAAAGCCTAAGTCGTATTATGAATTCTCGTAAAATAATACTCTTAAATTGTTATAAAAATATGATTTGTTGGTTTTGATTTCTGAACTAGTTAACTAATAAAGTAGTAAAGATAGATTAAGATAAGAACAATAGAAAAAAATTAAGATTTTCATACTCCACTACTAACCGCATAATATAATTCTCTACTTGCTCAATCACAAGAGGGCAATCCATAACTGTGAACCAGGTCATACCGCAAATAGCTAAATAGGACCCCAAAAAGTAATACTGTCAACCGGATTGAGACAACCCATCTCATGACTGAAATGACTAGTATATGCCAATTAAATTACTCTAATCTACTTCTAATGCATGAAATTAAACTAAAGCATGTCTATATCAACTCGCCAAGGCATGGCCTGTGTCAACCTAAGGTTTCGAGTTTTATTACTACCATTGTGTAGAAAATCATGAATTAAGCATCCGAGTTCTAGCCCATAGTGAATAATCATGATTGAATAAAACAATATATTCATTCCATCTAAGACAAGAATTTAGAACAAATATAGAGTTTTGTATCAAGAATAAAAACGGTCACTCATTTACAATAATCATCACAATATGATCATAGATTCCCTTCGTTACAATTGAAAACAAATAAAAGAACAATATTATTGAGTTAGGGTTTTGCTAGAAAATCTTAGATACCGAATTAGTTGCTCATGGTAGAGGGAGACCCCATCGTTGATGTTGAAACGCCCTCTATGATCTTCTTCTCCGGATCTCTTGGTCTTGAATGACTCATCCATTTTGATGATATAAATCTGAAAATAAAGCTCTGAAAATTGGGTAGAAAGAAGTCCTTTAGATCGGGTCCATACATTGGTATTTATAGACAATGCTAAGGGAAACCCTAACTTGCATTAGACTCCTATTGAGAATATGACTCCCCTTTTGTGTGACTTTTCTTCCAAATTGAGACAACCCTTTAATATAATATATAATAAGTCTAAAACATGTGCTTAGAGGTGGTGGGGTCGAACTCAAAGTTATCTGGGTCAAAACAAATCAATCCGGGTCAAAATAGGATTTTGGTTCAAATATGAAATTTCCAGCTTTTTCTGCAGGACACCTCTCACTCTTTTGATCATATCTGGAGCTACACACATTGGATGGAGGCGTGTAATAGCTTTTTGGAAATTTGACTTCAAGATATTGATGATAGACTCAAGAATCACCCCACTTGGACCTGTTTTGACCAAGATATGGGCTCCCGAAGTTGATTGAAAAATTATGCTGAAAACACTGTTCATACGCCTTAGGCGTAGGCTTAAGTGTAGAAACTCACTTTCTGGCCACTTTTTGCTTCTGTAGGTGTAGGCTTAGGCGTAGATTCTTCATAAAAATCAATTTTCTCCGTAACTGTGCCAAAATGACCGTCTTGATTCCACGACTTTTTGCTTCAGGTGACGACTTCGGAAAATGCCGTTTTTGCCCTCTGGGAAGCATTTTTGTCTTGAAAACACCTCTTTGACTCTCCTCTTAGATAGAAACGAACGTGTACTTAGTTAATTCACCAAAGTTAGCTCTATTTTTTCATTAAGCTCCTGAAACATGCTTAAACACACAAACGACATAAAAATATCATATAATGAAATGAAAAGATGTAACAATCATAAGATAGGAGCCTAAAATAGGTTATATTTGGCACCTATCATACCCCTAAACTTACATATTGTTAGTCCCTTAGCAATGAACTCAGAAAAACTTTCAAAACCTCTCTTGTGATGATTGTTTTTATTTTAACTACTCTATACTAATCTACAATACTCCCTTGTTTTCGTGAGGGTTGACGATTATAGTTAGCACGTGTAACAAGCCTTTTAAATCCCTCGGTGACACCAAGTGGACGAGTGAAGTCTCGTGAGGGTTAGTTATACTACCCACAACTTCTCCATTCTTTTTAATCACGCATTCATGCATTCACACACTCATTAACCAAATCATGATAAAATACATAAAATAGCATGGATGCAAATACTCCCACTCACTACCAAACAATAACTATTTTGAGTTTTGTATCATGAATGGTCCCCACTAAAGTGAATGACTTCGCTAATCTCTACTTCCAATCTGGACAACCTTCCGTGTTTTTGTGAACATTCTACTACGGTATTTCAATCTCTCTTCTTCTACTTCATTGATCAAACTTTGCCTTTTTATAATTTAATTTAACACTCCTTCTTCCCACTTTTATTCCTTTTTGTCTTTCTAAGCTCCAGACTTACCAGCGAGGATTTCTAGTCCCAACCAACTGGGCCCGAACTTTTTCCATGGGATTTATGCTCATTATTTTTCTCTCCTTTTTCCGTGAACACTCCTAGTTTGTGATAAGAAACCCGGTTACTCAAATCGAAGAACAACTTTTTGCATATTTTTTTCAAAATAAATTTTCAAAATTTCTCCATTCCATCTCCCCTTCTCCCCTTTTATTGTGGCAAAATTAATTTTTCAACTACATAGTCAAAGATCAACTGCTTTTTCCCATAGTGAATGTGTGCATGTGCTTATAGGTCAAGATCGTCCTTCTCGGTTTCAATTTCACTAATTCATTCACCCATGTAAAACCACATCATTTCACTAACTTGATCTAATCATTACTCTCATGAGTGGGAATATCACATCACATACTACTCATACATCATAAACACAAACTCAATCAACTTGTAATGTAAAACACTCATGCATAAAAATAAAGAATTTCTTTCAAAAAATTTTAATGTTTCAATTTTTTTCAAAATCATTCCCTATAGCTTACTAACTATACATTCCTCCCAAACTTAAATTAAACAATGTCCTCATGATTCACAATCATACTCATGAGAAAGAATATAATTACTCTTGAAGCGCAGTTCCGGAATTTCCTCTCTTCATGTCCGTTCCCCCCCCCCCCCCCCCCCCCAAACTTGAATCGAGTCACCTGTATAAATATTCAACAAAGCACAAATACCCAATATCATAGCAAGATAAGAAGAAATATAATTATCGCTTTCCGGAAATTATTACTCAACCTAGCACAAGGAATGGAATTTTTATTTATATTTTTTTTAAGAAAATAAACATGATTTAGCCTTAAGGGCCTACAATCCTAACGAAATTAAAATTTCAATGATTTGGCCTTAAGGGCCTTCATTCCTAAGGAATTGAAAATTGAATAAATTAAATGACCTACTATTCTACAACCCTAGGCTAGAAACTAACTTTCACAGCCTAAGACCAATGTTTAACGTCTTTGGCACGACGGCTCCGCAAAGGGCTATCCAACACCCTTCCTCTCTTCCACACTTCCACCACATAGTGGAGCAAGTGTGGGAAGTAAATCAGTCCACGATGTCCATTGCGAACACTCAGTAAAAGCAATACATCAAGCACATAATAATCGTAATATAATTTCTCTCATTTATCATACTCTACATTCATCCCATGTTTAATACATGTATCCAACGATTCTTCTGTCCACGAATCAGGTAATGGATCCTTCACCACCTCATCAATCCCTTTAATTACATAGTACGCCTCCCCTCCTTGTTTATCTTCAAAACACAGCTCATCGAGACATTGGGTAAATATTGTTTTAGGTTCAAATGGTGTCTCTTTTGGCTCTTGTGGTAAAGGAATGGTTTGCGCACTCTCGTCATATGCAATGTCACTCTCAGTTTTAAAACTTTCATCTTTTTCACTGTACCCATCTTCCTTATCTTCAAAATTATCTACCACTTGATTTAGAAAATCCTTCATTCTCATTACAGCATCAACTAATTGTTCTCCTTGAATTCCTAACCTAATCAAAGCTTGAGAATTAGAGTTCAATTGGTTTTCAATCTCTCTCAAGGTGCTTATCATTTTATCTCCATCACCAGTTAATCTAGACATCAGATTTTGATTTTGGAACTGGAGTGGATTTTGGTTGGAGGGTTGGAATGATTGGGTATTATTGGACTGGAAATCCTGAGTACTAAATGGTTGTTGACTTCTATTGAAACTTGATTGAGGATTTTTCAGTGTTCAAAGATGCTAGAAATTTATCTTCAAAAAACAATGATCGGTTATTATTGGACTGAAAATCCCAAGTACTGAATGGTTGAGGATTTTCAGTGTTCGAAAAGTATGACTTGTCTCTATTGCATGTGATCTCACATATTCAGAGGTCTATTATGATTTCTCTCAAATTTGCTAAGAATTTATCTTCAAAATACAACGGCTCCGGACACAAATATGCATTTGAATCTTCAAATTAGAATTAATTCGATGGTTGAGGATAATAATTGTACAATCGATACTCTAATCCTTGATCAAAATATCGTGGACCCTCATTAAAGCTTTGATATGAATTTCTTATACCTGATTGTTGGTATTGGAAATTAGGAAGATTTCTCTCAATCCAGGTTGTATGAATTATAATACGGAACACTCGCCGAATTGGTATAACCATTATACATTTTTTTTTTCTGACAATCACAAAATTGGGGTTTTGAGGTCCTAAACGACGTGTTTCGGCCTAAAATAAACTGGGCTCACTGTATACAGTGAGTTTTATTTATTGGCCCACTGAAAAACCTCTCATCTTTTGCGAAAATCTGACTTTCTGACACTTTACATGAAAACTGCAGATATTTTTTCCTTTTCTTTTTTTTTCTTTTCTTTTTTAATAAAAACTAACTACTCTAAATATGGACAGAAAATAAAGCTAAAATTATGCGTAAAATTAAGTTACACAAAAACTCACAAGTGGTCCAACGACGCAATCTCCACTGCTCCGCCGATTCCCTTTGCGCTTTTCAGAGTACCTCGCAAAAACACACAATCCAACTTTTAAAAAAAATAAAAAATAAAAGGAAAGCAAGTAAAAACAATTCAAAAACACTAAATTACTAAAATTCAGAGTAACCGTTAGTCCCCAGCAACGGCGCCAAAAACTTGATGTCCGTCGGGTGTGGTTAAAAATACGTGTTAATTAAGAATACACCCTTATGACGGCTTAGGTTTTACCTATCACAAGCGCATGAATCGTATTATAGTATAGTTTGACTTGAAAATGGTTATCGATCCCACAGAGACTAAGTCGTATTTTGAATTCTCGTAAAATAATACTCTTAAATTGCTATAAAAAATATGATTTGTTGGTTTTGATTTCTGAACTAGTTAACTAATAAAGTAGTAAAGATATATTAAGACAAGAACAGTAGAGAAAAACTAGGGTTTTCATACTCCACCAGTAACCGCATATATAATATAATTCTCTACTTACTCAATCACAAGAGGGCGATCTATAACTGTGAATCAGGTCATACCGCAAATAGCTAAATACGACCCCAAAAAGGAATACCGTCAACTGGATTGCGATAACCCATCTCATGACTGAACTGACTAGTACATGCCAATTAAATTACTCTAATCTACTCATAATGCATGAAAATAAACTAAAGCATGTATATATCTACTCCCTAAGGCATGACCTGTGTCAACCTAGGGTTTCGAGTTTTATTACCACCATTGTGTAGAAAATCATGAATTAAGCATCCGAGTTCTAACCCATAGTGAATAATCATGATTGAGTAAAACAATATATTCATTTCATCTAAGACAAAAATTTTGAATAAATATAGAGTTTTGTATCAAGAATAAAAATGGTCACTCATCTAAGTATGTATATATATATATATATCTGTAAATATATCTATATCAGAACCTGCCAAAACTTTAATCAAATCTTGTCTTGTCTTCTTTCCGATTCTTCGTCTCCGGGTTCTCTCAATTCAATTATTTAATTGATCGCTTGAATTAGTTATGCTTTGCAAATTCAGATCTCTCCTTCAACAAACAAATTCAATTTTGGAGCCATAATGCTACATAGGAGCTTCAAACCCACCAAATGGTTCGTAATTCATATATATATATATATATATATATATATATATGTGTGTGTGTGTGTGTGTGTATACGTCTGTATATTATAGGAGTGTATATATGTGTATATATTTTTGGTTGAGTGAAGTGTTTTGATTCTTTGAATGTTACCTGGATGATAACTTTTTTTCTTGTGAAATTGATGATATACACAGTAAGACATAATATATGTATATGTATTGAGAAAGATAAGGAAAGGGGAAGAGGAAGGAGGGGTATTTTGGTAACACAATAAGGGTATTTTGGTAACACATATTTTTTATATGTCATGTGCAAGTCATGTGATATTTTTCCGGCCAAATGTGGTTGTCCGGTTACTGGTAGGGGTCTAAATGCAACATTTTTAAAAATGGTTGGACTTATGCACACAAAATTAAATTTTTGGGGTTTAAGTGCACATATTTACAAACCAGGGGGGGTTTCGCAAAAAGCCCTTATATATATATTTGTTTATTTCAAACATCTATTTGTGGAGAAGATATTGGGTACCTCGGGGATAAATCCACGTGGTATCCCAAACCAATAATAAAATGAGTATAATACACGCAATGATGGATATAATATATTATACGATTCTATCGCTTACGCCACGTCATAGTTATCCCTGGGGTAACGAATAATCTTCCCTATTTGTGATAATATTTGACTACTGAACACACATGACTACATCTAGAGCTGGCAAAATGAGACACGACACGAATATGACATGAATTAAAAGGGTTATGGTTGATCATAAAAAGGTTCAAGCTGTATAAGGGTCGACCCGAACATGGCACGAAAATATTAGTGTCGGGTTAAGGTCAAACTTGAGTAACCCGAAAAATTCATTTGACACGATTATATTTATATTTTTTCTCTCTCTCTTTTCTAATTGGTTGTGGGTTGAAATATATCAAACAGGTGTAATTGGATCGTGTCAAATTCAATTTGATTTTACTGATAAACATATAAATAATTCTTTTTGTGTTGGGTCGTGTCAAGTTCAATTTAATATTTATGATAAATAAGTTAAACGGATATATGGGTTGGGTCGGGTTATCTGTTTAAAAAATGAATTGAATTAGGGTTGATTATATTTCATACATATATTAACCGGATTTTTTTCGACATAACCCATTTTAACCCGACACGAACACAACCCACAAACATAAATTATCACCCCTAATCTACATCTATGAACCATTGCCCATCATGGTAATTTTGTTAATCACAATCTAATTCTTTTTCTTAAACATATTCTGTCTCTTCAAGATCAACTTCCCTGGGTACCCTATCTATTGGTACTTCAGTACCCTTCTCTTGTTGAAATTTAAAACATTAGTATTGAAGAAAGAACTTTACATGTGGAAAGAAAAGGAAGAAAAAGAAGAAAAAGATTCTTCATGTTTTGTATGCAAGTCAATCATGTTTTAGTCCATATTGTTGAAAATTTTACCTCACCGAAGTACCCAAGAAGCACTGAAAAAAAAAATGGTGGTGGCAGCTAACAAGAGTTGATTAGGGTAGTTGAAGCAATATGAGTAGTTTGGGAATTCTCTTTGCTTTTTTTATTATTTTTTTTTTTTTTTTGTTTTTTGAAAAAAAAAAACTTGATGTTAACTCTTCAAGGGTAATATAGAAATTTAAATAAGGATCAACCTCTAATCTTTTCTGAAAACAACGCTAATGTCTACCCATGCAAAATGATGGGTCTTAAGCATGGTTAATAACATTTTCGGAAGGTGTTGATATCGTTACGGGAATCGATACTCATCCGATAATCACTTTTAAAATTGTTATTATTCGACTCAATTACACCGCAATATCACTTTTAAGGTTGTTATTGTTCGACTTCGTTACGCCACAATATCACTTTTAAGTTTGTTATTGTCGACTCCGTTACACCGCAATATCACTTTTAAGGCCGTTTACACCGCTATTGCGGGGAGGGAGAACTATGGTCTTAAGTTAAAAAAAAACCCAGTAAAAATGGGCTCCGAAAATGCCTTTGGTAGATGGTGAGCGCTTAGATAAACAAACAAAAACAAGAAATTGCCCAAAATTGAAACAAAATATATATATGATCATAGCTGATTTTAGTGCAGAGTACCATTTAGGCCCCGTTTGGATTGATTTTTCAAACATTGTTTTTAGCTTCCTGAAATAAAAAACTGTTTTGAATAGTGTTTGGCAAAAAATTTAGAAGTTTTTCTGGGCCTTGGAATAGCGTTTTCAAGAAACTGGGAGTCCTAGTTTCTCAAAACAACTTCTACTTCTCTTTCTACTGTGTAAAGCCAGAAACACAAGCTATGCCAAACAAACTTTAGACCCTTGGACAAATAGTCTCATGCCCTGATTAATCAGAAACAAGAAAGGGAGAGCCTGCCCTCACTTCACAAACAAAACTTCAGATGATAACAGCCAACAACTCATTCAACCAGAAAGAGCACTCTCCAAATTGAAATCTATGAAACTGTCGATACAACAAATATAAATCCAGCCAACCAAAGAATATTATACAGAAAGATTGATGAATAACGTATACAAGTTTTAAAAAGAATATGAATTTCAAAGCCGGTACATATTTGATTTTTGCAACTTAATATAGAACAATCTTGGAAAAGAAAGAAAGAAAAAAAAGAAAAAATACATAAGGCTTGGCAGGACAATTAGAAGCCAACCAACTTTTTTTTTTCAATCCTGACTGATCATACTAACAGGTAAAAATAATAAAGGCATGTGAAATTGTACAAAGGGTTGATGGTGAAAAAATAGAACCTAAATAATAGTGTATTATCTTACGGTTGCTATCTGTGAATTTTAACCTATATATGCTCATCTGAAAAAGAACTTCCATATCTCTCTGTCCGTCGTTTCTTTTAGTAAATGGGCTCCGAAAATGCCTTCTTCATCTACCAGACATTTTAGTTGGCGTGCTGCGCTGTTGAAGCCAACGTAATTCTTCTTTGTGGCCAAGAATAATACTCCATATGGAGGCCTCAGGCACTGGTTATTATTGCAAACAGAAGAACTTATCAAACAGTGTTCAATAAAATGTGACGCAACAATACGGAAAAAAATGCTAAACAACATTGCAATCCCTCATAAAATGAAATAGAAAAGGTAAAAATATGGAACAAGACTGATGGCATTGTAGGATTTCCGTACTCGCTGTTGGCAAGCCGCCGGCTATAGCCTTCACTTTATAACTGGGTGGGGGTCTATGTAACCTAGCTCTGATAAATTTCGGGAGTAATGATATCAAGTGCATTTGCTTGCTTTTTTTGAGTAAAAAGTTATTTGCTGCAGCGGATCGAATGCATTTGCTTACTTGTTTAAGTAAAAAGTGAACTTGCTTGTTCGTAAAATATACATGTTACAATTTGGTCAAGAATCAGAAGCCAGTGAAGAGAATTAACAATTTCAGACCAACTTTCAATAGGCTCATGAAACAAGCACAAATTACCCAATTGGATCAGGCATATATCTGCAACAGATTATAGAATTCTCTATTCATTCCCCACTAAAACTCAACCTTTACCAGACTCGATCACAAATTTCCCACATACCTTCAATTTTTTAAATGATTTTGTAAGAAAGGAAGAGTACGGATAGCTTTGATGCATTAATATGTATATTAGCCCGTAAGTGAAGCGGAATATAATCACTCACTAACCTTTTTTATGAGTGCATATAGTTTCTTCAACGAGGTCATTGAGTATGGGATCTCCGTCATCAAAATAACATCATAGCCACCTTCTCCTTGGTCTGTTTCACTTGCCCTCTCCCATGCCCGGCTCCCTGAAAGCTTTCTTGATCGCCTCGAGAAAGACTCATTGCCTACAATATTGCTGCCATCTTGACTGCAACACCCATCCATAAAATCATCCTCGAAGGAGCTCAAGTTCGTCCCCGTTGGCACTTCAAATCCATCATTTCTGATGACAGATAGGACAGTGGGGAGCTCTTCCCAATCTCCAGCATAAAAATGCACTGCTGGAGCCAGAATTTGCCTTGATGGAGTCAGGGGACTCTCTGGCTGTCGGCTTTGCCTGTCCCGAGCTTGCTCAAGATTAGCTAGGACATTAGGGATAGTTGTGCATCTTATCGTATCTGCGTTGTGTTCTTGAAAATGAACTGTAGCAGCTCCCTGTAAAAGGTTTGACAGAAGAATCAGATCAACTGAAAGTTCACCTTTTCTAACTCAAGTTCTACTTGAAACTGCTGCTTTCTTTCTTCATAGATTTCTTGCCAAAGCTGTTATGTTCAAATTCTGAATAAATCATTTTTAAGTATTTCCTTTATTTTTACTTACACTAAAACAAGACGACGATTTTTAAGCTTGAAAAAGTAGTGTCATGAACTCATCACACCTAAGAACTCCATTGCCTGATGATTCAGGTATATTTGCATGTGTCCTTCTTAAGCAAAATGTACAGGATGAAATATGCTTTAGAACTTCTCTACACTCATTTAATTAGCATTCATGTAAACAAGATTCTGATATAGATAAGTTCATTGTCAACCAGATTCCAATCTATTGTTCAATTCAAGTATATAAGAAGGAGATATGCTCAATTTAAGGGCTCTAAGTTTCTATACGCAACTCATGATTTCTTCAATTTCTATTACCAGATGGTCAAACATTGAATCTAAGTAGCTAACCAACTCTTGAAGGTGGAGATATTCTTATAGGAGAACTCTATTTAGATGATCCCACATCACTCTACAGTTGTCTAGACATGCATGAACCTTTCCTTTGTGCAAAAAGATGCTGCTAGCCTACCATTCTCGTGTCTACTTAAATAGCTTATGCTTACCAACCCTAATACGATTTAAGCATTTGAAACCTCGGGGAGACATCTAAACAGTATTTTTAAAAACCCAGCAAAACAGTCATATTTAAAATGAAAGATAAAAATTTTGAAAAAAAAAAAAGAGAAAACCCTTTTCAGGTTCTTAAAGAATCAGGAGAGAGTGAACCTTCTACCTATCATGGTAGGGACAAAAGGATGACCTAAGCTATGATGCTCACAAATTAGTTAAAGAGAAATAAAATGACAATAGATACAGCTAAGCCGGAAGGTTAATGCTAAATACCTTGAGGCAAGCAAAAATCCCAGCAAGTCCATACCTGCAACTGAGCTGAAAAAAAAAACACAAAACAGGAAGATTAACTCTCAACTTCAAACACAGAGAACAATCAAATACATTAATTTTTCAACTCCCACCATAAAGGAGAGGATAAGCAAACTTCAAACAACAAAAAACAATGATGAAGTTATAGCAATAAGGGTGGGAGACATAGTCCAGTGGCATATTCAGACATCTTTGAATCAATTCCTTATCAAACTAAACAACCCTTCACGAGAATTTCTGTCTGTATTGCATAACAAAAACTATTACTTTGTGTCCAATCCATAACCAAAGAATTGTTCTGACCCATAATTAACTTTGATTTTTTTTTCCTACGCCAAGAATCACCTCCTTTTGTGGACTGTATGGAAGGTTGTTAATAGCGAGGCAGTATATGTGCAATATTTGATGAAATCAACACCAAGTCGCCAACTCACCAGTATAACCACTGTATTAAAAAAAGCTGAAAGTATATAGGATGAAGTAAATTGTTCCAGAAATGCAGATGTACAAGAACACAGAGCCAGGAGTGGTTCGTGGAAGAATCTTGCCACATAGAATGTAACTATAGTAAACATGAAAATCAACTAAGCAAAAACAGTGACTCTGATTTCTTTTACATTTCTCTTCTCTGAGAACTGCCTCGCCTCATGGATTGGCAGAAGAATGGCAAGGGCAGTGGAGCTGGAGAAGTTATTATATTTTTTGAAAAATTATGCCAACTCATCACTAATTATAACACATAAAAGTGATGTAGATATAGAAAAGCCACTTGAAATTTAAGCATAGCAAAAGAGGAAGATAAACCAAGGGTAAACTAGAAAATAAATCACTTCATTAAAAAATAAATCATTCTTTTAAATAAAGGATGAATATGCTTCCGACAATGTGTCTACACGTGTAAACCAAAATGTACAATAAAATGCTAATTCCTGAAGTAAACCCTTTTCCATTCTCTCGGGTAAGAAGTGGCTGAAGAGTCTTCAAAAGTATATATCATTAAAAGAATTCCTTTAGGCTTTAGAGAAAAATGCAACAACTGGAAGAAGGTCGATCACAACTACTGTCTCAATGAAACAAAATATACACAGAGATGCATATATATAAGCCTTATACTGAATTACCTCGAGTACCCTTCTGCCTCTAAAGATCAACTGTCCATCACGAATTTCATGCTTAAGGACATTAACAAGATCTATTGAGCTGTCCCAAGATTTCAGAGATCCTGCACCAGAACCAAATTAGCTTCTAGCAATAAACTTGATCAAAACAAGAAGCTAATAATTCCAATATGCAGATTGACTAGAAGTGCTTCAAAACATCAATAACATGAACAACTATTTTTTAAGAGAATATTGCAAGGTGGCTTACGGACCATCAGATTTTGAAGAAATGATTTCTGAACCAGTAAACCCAATTATATCAGAAACACTAACTCTTCCCTGCACAAGGAAAAAATGCGAACTGATATTTACTACCCCAGCTATGATATGAAAAGAATATACTGATCTGAAAGGAAAACTTTATTTCATAAATTATATAACCGATCTCATACTAAAATAAGTAACTAAATAACATTTAAAAATAAATAAATAAATCCCCATCATTAATTCATCAATCTACTTCACTAACCGGCTAGCCATAAAGATTCTCCTCCATAGTTGGAAACAAATTGTGACACTCAATTCTATATGAAGTCAAAGTAGGAAGCAGCAAAATACGAAGCAAATAAATACATTTATATCATACTACGAAAGGTCATAGTACACATATTTCTTGATGCGCTCAAAAAATTATAGCAGCTGATTTTATGATGTTATAGTGAACAATACATAGTAGCAAGGTCAAATTGCGCCACATTACCTATCCCTCGCAAAGGAAAAACTTTAGGTGGTCCTGTAACTTCTCGGGAAATTTTAGAGGTATTATTTTTCTTCTATATTTCTTATCGCTTTCTTTACTTTTTTTTGTTTCTGTAATTAGTTTGGGGTATGCCCTAGACTAGTGCTCTCTTCTGTGATCCTTGCTTCTTTTATAACTTCTTCAGTGTACTCTAATGTTCTGTGTTGTATCAATAAAACACATGACTGGAACAACACCCTTGCCCCCAACCTCAATCCCACCAGGCACCATTAAATAAATAAAAACGAAAAAAAAAAATCAGCATTTAACTAAGAGTTCGAAATATATTAACATGTCAATGTTTATTTTAACAGCTTGTTTTGCTGTATTAGACCCCTTCTTCCAGTGCCAGAGAGTCAATATACTTGGACATTGATCAATGAAATGTGACTTTTACTTGAACAGTTTACTTGGGCAAATAGAATGAATTGACCAACGATCAAACCATTTGCTGCCATGTGCATTTTATTTTCCAAATTGAATGTTGCAACAGGGGCTCCGCTAAAGATTTTAGACTAACCACCAAGATATATGTACGAACCAGCAGCAATCATTAACATACGACTTAAAATACCTTGAACACATTGAGTCCTTGCACGTCTACATTCTCGCCAGCATATTTATAAGGGTTAGCTGTCTGCAAAAAGGAAATGATGACCAAATGAACTTCTACGCAATGTCCAATCACCGAAAATGAAACTTCAACTAAAATGTTTCCATGAGCTTTTAACCATGAAAGAATTTTAACATGCAAGCAGAATTTCTACCTTCGATGGGATGATCTCGACAGCTGGTGAAATGAGATGTATGTCTCTCTCAGAAATGGTGGAAATGCTGTGACTTCCCCGCTCATGGAGTACCAACCCAGGCAAGCATTGTGCAAGCAAGGATGGTGCACGCATTGTAGCCGAATCCACGGGGGTTTATAGTTACTGGAAATGAACAACCTGTCAATACGAACAATTCAAATAATTAATTGCCAAAATGAACACATACAATGCTTAGATACTAGAATATTCCTGCATGAATATACAATTCCAATAACGCATAAACACAGAGACTGAGTCACCATAAACTAAGGCACTGATGTCAAACTAGTGATATTGCGATGATACGAGGAGAGAGAAGGACAGGATCAGTGGACTTCTTTAGAGAGAAAAACAAAAAAAAAAATCAAACACCTTTCAACTCCAAAAGGATCCGTGAAATTTCGAAACTATATACCACTGCATTAAAAAACAATAATAATAATTGTACGAGTAGATGGATGACTATGCAACCAGAATAAAAGATTACCAGATGCCTCATATGATTAATCACAATGAACACAAGAGATTAATACAAGTTACCCATCATAAGTTAAAATCAAGTACCCTTGAGAACCAAGTATTATGTGATCAGAAAAACAGACATGAACGTAAGCAAATAACGATTTTATAGCAAAAGAGAGAATCCAATAGGGGTTTCATGCAAATTGATCAGATCATGTCATTTAAGGTTTACAAGTTCATAACACAAGATGTGACATTACTACAAGGACCAATACAAAATAGAAATGAGGTCATTTATTGGAATTACACAATGTGGTTGGTATAAAAAAGTGTAAAGAGACTACAACAAACACGATTCACTAGTTTATTAACTCATCTAATTTCCCCAAGGCATCCAAACTGTCCAAACTTAATTACACCACAAAGTTAAAAGCTGCCTCAGCATAGAACTTCAATTATTGTAGACCAGAAACCCCCAAACACCATGAAAAACCAAACATCAATAGTTCTAGTTCTAGCAAAAGACCAAATAAATTAACCCACTAATCTAGGAAAATAAAAATGAAAATGAAAATGAAAATTTCTAACCCCATTGCACTAACAAAACCCTAGAAAACAACAATGAATCACTGAAGGGTACCTTTTTCCCCCACCAATTTCAACATTGCAAGTAAAATTAAAACAAACCCATAACTCCAATTGCATCCTGGGCATTGACCAAGAAAATATAGAGAGAATTTATTCCAAAAAAAACAAAGAACAAAATCCAAAAAATATACCAAACCCTCAAAATAAATGGCAAGAAAAATAATCAGACGACCTTAAGACTTGCAACAATACTAATACTTTCTAGCACCAAACAAATCCAGAAAATTGACTTTTTTCCCCAAACCAAATGACTCATATTCCTCAAAAACTAAAAATTTTGGATATTCCAGAAAACTAACCAAACCCCACATCTTCAATTGCATCTATGAACAAAACCCACAAAGGAAATATAACTATATAAGCATAATAACATAAAACAAGTCAAGAATGAATTTGATATGAGCAAAGAATATATAACATACCACAGTAGCAATAGAAGTTATTGAGCATAGAGAACAAGAAATCTGAATATAAAATAAGGAAAGTGTTATCCTTTTTTATAGATGAGCCCAAAGTCAAAGATCACAGAACGAAATTTCAGAGAAATAGTTGCCATGACTGGACATTTTTTTTCAAGTCAAAGAAACCGAGGGGGAGAGAGAAGCTTCGTTTCAGACTTTGCACAATTGAACTGCTCCGAATTTCCAATATTGCCCTCCGAATTTTTATATTTTTTAATATATTTTTAAGCAACAACATTTTTTCTTTTACTTTTTACTAAAATCAAAATTTGTTACATACATTAATTACGAGATAAAGGTCTTCAAATCACACATAGTAATATAGTATGGTACTAGTTTGACATTATTTTTGTTTTATTTTTTTATAAAAAAAATAGAAAAAAAGAGGTTCATCACTTTTGTGCACGTTTGTAATATATTATTCAAGGTATCAGTGTTGGTATTGTACAAGTTAAAGTGTCGAATGAATTAATTGAATATTTTAATTTTATCAATGAAGTGTTCATGTGCCAATCAAGGGTATGAAATAATAAAATAAAAGAAAAATAATTGAATTATAAACACTATTACATCATATCAAACTCTTAGGACACCAACATAACATTTTTGTTACAGTATTTTTGTTTTTTGAGATATAAAACTACATATATAGTCATAGAAAGGTGGGGGGGAATCATACATGTGAAACCTATCAATAGAAAAAATAATATGAAAAAATAAATAAATACAAGTCTTTGGTAATTTGACCGTGTATTTTTTGTCAGTATAGAAGAGTTATCTTATAAAATATTTTGATCCTTTATTCTCGGTCTAGCAAGAATGATGAAAAATATTGGAAAAACTAATTTTTGAATGGACAAAATAGACCATAGTACTAAAGAAAGGGAACATGTTATTGAACATGTTTTCTCTTTTGACTTCTTTTCTTTATATTCATTTCTTATACCTTAATAGTTTTGACAGGAGAAGACATTTATATTGATTAAATAAAATAAAAGAAGAGAAAGCGACATTTACTTTAATTGTTTTGAGAGGAGTAGACATTTATATTGTTTAAATAAAATAAAAGAAGAGAAAATTATGAAGCATGGACACTTCGTCTAGGGTGGCCGTACCCGTATCAGACACACGTGTTCGTCTCGGACGTTCGGATACGTCAAAAATACGTGTCCGACACACCAAAAACATGTCCTGGATTTTTTTAAAATTGGACACTCAGTGGACACTCGGAGGACACGGGCGTGTCTGCGTGTTGGACACTCGGTGAGTCGGTTGATTCAATGAAAGATAGATGTCTTATGGAGCTGATAATTTAATGGATTACTTATGAAACTTCAACACCTCTAATTCAATATTTGCCTTTAAAGATACTTGAATATTTTTATTCATCATCATCTTGTTAGATAAATTGTAACACATGTTCATTTATCCAATATTTGAAGAGAAACAAGATAACATCACACAAAGCCGAAGATTTGGTATTTGTGTCTTCCAATCTTTATCTTCAATCAAGAAAATTTTCACAATATAACGAGAGAGATACTAAGATGATGGATGCTAAGATAGATGCATTTGATTTTTTGGATGATAGTGGAATGAAGAATTTTGAACATGTTAGATATTTCATTTAACTTATTTGTTTATTTTTGTTTATAAATTTATTTGGTTATCATTGTTTAAGTGATAAATGAAGTATTTGCATAATATAATATGTATATATATTTTTTTATAAACGTGTTCGCGTCGTGTCGTGTCCTATTTTTTTGAAATTTATCGTATCACAGTGTCCGTGTCGTGTCGTATCTGTGTCGGTGCTTCATAGAAAGAAAGCAAAATAAAATACTACTTCCTTCCCACTATACCGTCGGTATAGGATTTTACGAAAATGGAGGGTGTGTAAAAGTCACTTTGCACAATTTACTCTATATTATTTTGTAACTCTGAGGTTATATACCCACATTATCTTTCTTCAAATCATCTAATCCCCTTCACACACCAAGTTCGTGATCACAGTCTGGATGAATACAGCTTAGGATAAAAGAACAAAAAAAATAAAAATCAACTTCAAGCAGAGCTTGAGCCGCTCATGAAATTAGTCAAGCGGAGTTTGAACAAGGTATTAGGAGCTCGACTCAAGCCTAGCTCAAACAGACTTCTGATAGGTTCAAGTCAAGCCCAAACAAGCCATTACTCGGCTGGGCTCATTTACATCCTTCTCCTAGTCCAATTCTAGCATCACATTGAACCCAAAGTACTAACCCTAGCTTAACTCAATCCTTTTATTTTTGAACTCTCAAGTTTGTAATTAGCTGAGACTTCAGATTACAAAATCGTTATAAGATCAATTTCTATTTGGATTCTAATTCCAAAACAGAATCCAAATCCAAAAGCCCAACTTTGATATGATTCAAATTTGTAAAATTTCAGAATTTCGCTAAACCCTAAAAAACAACTCCATCGCACTCTCAACCCTAATAAAACCCTTCGTACCATAAGTTTATCTGTGAAGGGAACAACTCCATTGTTAATAATAGAGTAATTGGAGTTTTCTGAGTGGACTCATCTGCTGCTTTTTCTTCGAACAATTATGTTGACGGAAAAATCTAACTACAGAGTTGGAGATGGATATACTTTCAAGGCTTCCAGTTAAATCTCTTTTAAGATTCAGATGCGTTTCTAAACGATTTAGCGCGCTAATTTCCGACTTATTTCGTGAACTTGCATCTCAATCGATCAAAAAAGCACCGCTTAATCTTTTGCTCCCATTCCTCTCATTCCTCATATTACGCATCACTATTTGATGGCATCGATGTCGATTTTATCGAGAAAGATGTTAGAGTAATAGAATCCAGTAATGGCTTGATTCTTATATATTATAGTTCATGTTTCCGTGAATGGTATATTGAAAATCTATGTTAAATATATATTCATAGTTATGTGTTATCGTTAAAATTAATTCACGCTAAGTTTTTGCATAAATTATTATATATTCAATCGCTATCTTAGTTTTATTCATTAAGAATTTTGTGTGTTGGACGGTGAAGATGGTATTTTTTGATCTTTTACCAAGAAAGATCTTTTAGTAATAGAAGATGTTGTATAAACATCTTTTAAGATACTATATTGAAATTTTAATATCGAATTTAAAATATGTGAGAAAAGCCGATATACTTAGTAATTCAATGGATTAGGTCCTCTTTTGATACCTAAGCAAGAGGTTAATATGAGGCTCTTTGCATAAGATTTTACATATTTAAAAGAATATTGAAGCATAACTTTTTACTAAAATGATACAAAATATACTAGTACTAGCACAAAACTTAAATCCGATTTGGGTGCTTTATAAAGAGTATCATTTTGTTTACATAATCTAAAACAAATATGATCTTCTTATTCTCGAAATGTAAAATTCAATTTCATATCAAAGCAAGTATGATCATATGTTTTTCTTTTGTTGGTAAAAACCATTGTTTCCATCAATTTTTTTATTTCATGTCACTTTTTCATTTAGTTCTTTCTAATTCCTTTTTTATTTATTTTTTTATTTTCTTTAACTAAGAGTCAAATATTAATCATGCTAAAAATAGTTATATTTGGACATTGAAGAAGATATATGGGACATTCATAAATAAAAAGAGTGTTATTTTTTTTATTGGATTACTTATTAAAGTAATTAAAAACAAACCTTAATTAACCCACCAGCACTAAAATGTAGTATAATTTTTAATTGATCAAATTGGAGTTTAACTTTTATTTGGTTCGAACATTTAAGTTGATAAATTTTATTTTATTTTGGGATCTAAACTAACTACTATTAAAAAAAATTGAGATCCCACCCCTAGGGCACCACTGTAAACTCCATATATTGTTCTTTCCTCCATAATAAGATTTTAATTCTATATATATATAAACAAACTTTTGTACCTATCAATAAATAATTTGAGAAAAAGCATTTACTAGCATTAACAATGCTTATCATACAACACTTGCGAAAATTAAAATAAAAAATAAAAAAAATTGTATAAATTACAATCAAAAGATAGTGTTTCTTTTGCTAAGAATTTTTTATAAAGTTTACTTTAGACTAAATATTATACAATTAAGCCTTGAATAAATTCTTGAGTTTACAATTATTACAATTTTATTCTGGTAAACTTATTAAAATTGAGATTACTATGTTTTAAATGGTGGTGGACAGTTGGAGGGAAAGACGGAACGAAACCGCGGGTTTGTCTGTCTCCGTCCATGGGCCACTCGGTGTAGGACGGAGCACGAGTCAACCTTGACCACGTCGATGACAAGTGGATAAACTAGGTCAAAATATTTAATTATTGCTAGTACTTAACCAACACTATTATTCCCACACTGCATATATATTATCACTTCAATTTATTCAAGATTTCCACTAAATAAATCAACAAAATTACTGTTAAAAATGAAGTGTAAGATGCATTTTTTAATAGTTGGGGAATGTGCATGTTTTCAGAAAGTAATGCGAACAAATTCTCGAATACCCGAAAAATTTTCAAATACCCAATTTCAAATGTTTGTGTGTGTATATATATATATATATAATATTTGTTTTTGAATTTTGTTTATCAACATTAGGTAAGCAGTTCATTGGGGTATGCGGCATATGCCCCAAACTCAACACAATTTTTTAGTTCTTGTTTGGTAGGAGGTTATGGTTCTATCTGGTCTGATTTGATTTGATTTGATCTTCATTTTTAAGGATCAGATCATGTTTGTTTGGACTGGTCTCAAAATTTGGATCCAAATCATATGAGACCAAATTGAATCAAATGTGGTATCTTCGGAACCAGTTTTTTTGATGGTTCCACATGATCTGGTCTGGTCTTTATAACCAAAATCAGATTTTTGAGACCAACGATTAAGACGACCAAAAACCAAAATTGAATAAATATATATATATATATATATATACAAAATAAACTAAACAATACATAAAAATAAATGAATTAAATAATATATAATAATTAATAAATAATAAATTAATAAAATATATTTATAAATAATGAATAATAAACAAAATGAATTAAATAATACATAATGATAATAAATGAATATAATAAAAAATGAATAAATAATAAATTAATAAAATATATTTTGAAATAATTAAAAATGAATAAATAATAATAATAAATTAAATAAAACATATTTAAAAATAAAATAAAATTAATGAATAATAAACACAATGAATTAAATAATACATAATAATAATAAATAAATATATTAATAAATAATAAATTAATAAAATATATTTATAAATAATTTAAAATGAATAAATAATATAAATAAATAATGAAATGAATTAAATAATGAAATAATAGTAAATAAAATGAATTAAATAATAATAAATAATAAATGAATTGAATATATTTATAAATTAATATATAAATGAATAAATAATAATATAAATAATAAATTAATATAATATATTTATAAATGAAAAATAATAAATAATACATAAAAATAATAAATGAATATTATAATAAATAATAAATAATTTTATTTTTTTAAAGCGAAAATATTAGACCAGATCGTTTTACCAAATATGGTCTGGTTCAATATTTGTGAGATCGTGACCATCATACCAGACCGCTTACCAAACAGACTTTTAAATTAAGGATCTAGACAAGATCAGATCACACCAAACCGTCTACCAAACATGGCCTTTAACACTAGAAAACTTTTAAGACAGTCTTTTGGAGCACTATTTACTATTATATAAAACTAGAAGATGTTTTTTCCCCTTAAAATAGAATTACAGAAAGACTTGCCAAAAAAATAGAGAAAACCTTTTACGAAGATTTTAGAGCCTTTTAGTTGTAAAAAAAATTATCCAGTCACTATTTGTACTTGTGCATGATAATCTTCACAAAATGTAGCACAATCAGAGTTTTCTTTAGTGAAAAAAAATACTACTGGGTGTACTAAAATTTGGCACATGTAAATATTTCTTTATAATATACAAAAAGCTATGTAGTCTAGTGCTATTTTTCCCTATAGCGACAAAGTTCAAGAACTCGAGTTCAACAACAAGCATCTGCATGATTTTTTTTTTTTATCTTTTTCTTTTCTTGTGAATTAATAAATATTTTCCTTATACAATCCCAAAAAGAAATATGTGACATATTTTGCCTTTCCTAGCGTAATCTCTCCTCCAAAAGAGAGGTCCATTCTTTGAGTTTGTCAGATAAAATATTAGGTTTATGAGTTTTTTTTCCCCTAAACTTAGAAACAAAAGAAACAGGGGTAAAAAAAGGGTAGTGGATATGTATAACTGGTGGATGTTTCGCGGTTTGATCCAAAAGTTTAAGTTGATGATAAGACTAACATCCATCTATTATATAATCATTCATTTTCTCATCCTTATCCGATATGGGATAAATGGGCACCCTCTAACATTCTCCCTCATCCGAACCCGTGTAACACCCTCGTTGCGGTCGGACCACCCTGCTTGCCCGATCAGGACCTAGACTGCCAACCTGACGGGTGCTTGGCGTGACACAGAATTAAGGATTGGGTCTGGCTCTGATACCAACTGTAACGGGTGGATGCTTTGTGGTTCGACCCAAAAACTTAAACTGATGGGTAAGACTAACATTCACTCATTATATATTCATTCATTTTCCCATCCTTATCCGATATGGGACAAATGGACATCCTCTAATAATATGACTCTACACTAGGAAGCATGATATGAATACGGGTTAGACATGATACAGAACAATTCAAAACGACAAATTTTAAAAAACAGGACACGATAAGATACAGACACGTCTAAAAGTAATAATTATGTAATTTATTATACATTTAAAATAAATAAATTTTAAATATTTTATTCACATAATCATAAAATATAACTCAGTAATGATAGTTAAACAAAAACTCTCAAATCTAATCGGATCAAATTTCATTGATAAAGTAAATTATGTATAGTAAAATTAAAAACCCTTAATTTGCCAACACTAATTGAATGATATTATTTAAACTAATTACAATGAAAAAAAATCAATCTCATTATAATAGATAAGGTTAAATTTCATCAAGTGCAATCAGATAAAAAATCACAATCTATCACCCTATGTGAATAAAAAAAAAAAAATCCCAATCTTAGAATTCTATTTGGGTTCATTTTTTTCAAATAAGTAAAATTACAAAAATAAATCTCCAATATGAATGTAATATGTAGGGGACGAATCACGCAACACCCACTCAATTAGAAAAACAAGCTAAATATTTAATTCAACTTTAAGCAACATGTTTGACCCAAAGAAATTACACAATTGAGCCCATGGTTGTTAAAATCATGATCCTACTGATAAAATCTTACAATTCTACGATTTTATTATGATGTTATACGATTCTACTCACATATCTTTTAGATTTTTTTTGGACTGAAATAGTGGATTGAGTGTTAAATCTCCCATATAAAAAGCTAAAAATCTTAATAATTTAGTCAAATATCCCAATATATGGCCCAAACATATGAGAAAACAATTAAAATTCCAAAATATTAATATGTTTATTAATATTATGTTTTGAGTATATTTTTGTGTTATAAAAATATCAATTTTAAAAAATTGAATATAATTATTTATTAATAATTAGGTAGAATTTTACGATTCTACGGACATCCCAACGATCCTACTTAGACTCCCGATTTTAACAACCTTGATTGAGCCCCGAGTAGGTATGGGTCCGACACAAAGGACTTTGGATTGCGCCTAAAGTAAGTAAGTTGGACCAATCATAGCGAGACTATGACACCCCACTCCAACACTTACTGTGACACCACTCTCCAACAGTCAGTACGATATTGTCCGTTTTGGGCCTAGCCTGCACGATTTTGCTTTTGGGCTCTTCCCCAAAAGGCCTCATACCAATTGGAGACTTACATACACATATAAGAACATCACTAGACCTATACTCGGGCGATGTGGGACGTCACAATTGGTATCAGTGACAGAGCCCAATCGGAATTAAGTGTGGGAACGTGCACAAGCCCGTGGGTTACGTCAGCGAGGATGTTGGGTCCCAAGAGGGGGTAATTGTGACGTTCCACATCACCCAGGTATAGGTCTGGTGATGTTCTCGCTAGCGTAACTCACGGGTTTGTGCACGCTCCCACACTTAATTTCGATTGGGCACTAACTCTTATATCAATTGTAACAGCTTGCTCCAACACTTAGTACAATATTGTCCGTTTTGGGCCTAACCCGCATGATTTTGCTCTTGATCTCCTCCCCAAAATGCCTCATACCAATTGGAGACACACATGCACATATAAGCACTTCACCAGACTTATACACGAACAATGTGGGACGTCACAGATACCATACAAGTCCAGAATCCAAGATGAAAAAAGATGAAAAAAATGGTATTTGTCGTAAAAAATGAAATAATGGACGGACCTTGGATTCCTTCGGTCGCCTAGTTGAAGCAAATATTGAGGCTGAAAGACTAACCTCTAAAGTCAAGTGTGAAAATTACCTAGAAGACAACGAACTAAGCCTAGATAGAGGGTTAATAGGTTTTTTATGAATTAATTGACAAATTAAAATTTTAATTGCGAAATAGTTAATTTTAATTCAATTCGATCACAATATAAACCACGCAATAATAAATATAAGGGCAGAAAATAAATCAGAGACGACACTAATATTTTTACGTGAAAAAACCTTGAAAAGACTCCAAGTAAAAAATCACGGATACGCTCGGGTATCGATGCACTATGAATCAAGAACTACAAGACTCTATGAAGTTTTAAACTTATAAATCACTCATGATCTGTCTTTCTCCACTCGACGTCTGAAAGTCTTGAATCACTCGTGTTCCACGAAGCTCTCGCTCCGATCTCCGTACTCTGACGGCTCCGCTTCTCAGCGGATCAAAGAATCATGAAGCCTCATGCTTCGATCACGGTGGTGTGATGATTTTTCAGCAACTAGATCATCCAATTGTGCATAACGATCTTCGGTGTAGAAGCACAATTGGAAAAACTCAAACCAAGAGAGAACTAGAAAATATATAATCACTCAATAATTTTCTCTATATATATATCTTTGTAGAAGTATATGAATCTGTAGAAGAATTGCAGAGATCTCTCAAAATGCCACAAGTCACCCCCTTCTCTTAGGTTTAACTCATATATATAGAGAAAAATCTTCAATTAATGGTAAGAATCTTTTTCCAATCAGGATTCGTATTTCCACCATTTAAATCTTTCAAATATAAATAAATACGTCAATGATAGTCCAATATACCAATAATAACTTCAAATCATGTCCCAAAGTGGTTAAGAGTTGATTGCATAACAAGACAAGCTCTTCCAAAAATACAATCGCAATTACCAATTTATTGCAGTTCGCCACTTACCGAGTACTCGGTGACTATTCATGTGTGCGCAAGTTCGCAAACACACACTGGCCATTTTTCCACTTTTGCACAAACGTATGCAAGTTCGCACCTTACCGAGTACTTGGTAATGTTCCCACCAAATACTCAGTGAAACAAAATTACGAAAATATAAAACTATAATTTTGTCACGTTTCCGCTTCCTTCCAACCATTGTTCCACTCTTGTATCTTCACCACTGTATATTCACCACTTTATACTTGATTTTACACATAAACTACTTATCATACAATGTTTTAACAACTCGATCTAAAATACACAACTCTCAACATGATTTTTGATCAAAATCATGCCATTAATAAATAAATGTTCTTACAAAGTGAGACTCGATTGCTTCCCCCATGAGAATGATTGAGGAATCTCGCTCTAAAAAAGAAGGTTCCAATGAATCCAAGGAAAAGAGCTATGATTTTGTTTCTTAAGCTTTATCATTCATCACTACGTTTAGTTCTTATAAATTCCCTAGTAAGTGTCCTATTTTCGGTTTTTTCATAAATAATTGAAGAACTTCATGTATGTTAGCGTCGACTAATGGTTTAATATTCTTTCGAATCGAACAGCGAAGCACCTGACTCACTACAAAATAAAAAATAAAAGAGGAAGGCTTGGGGATAAGCCCTGCATCCAAACACCCCTCAATCCTCATAAAGTGGCGCGCAGATCATCATGACCAACATAACTACTTTTCAAATTCAGGATCTTCCGTTATTACCAGACAACCTTCCTCCAACTTAGCATTCCCATCTCCCCTCTCTCTCTCTCTCCTCTCTCCTCTCTCCCTCTCTTCACACACACAAACACCCACACCCACACACACATATACATATAATTCCATTCTCCTCTCTTCCCATGGGATGCTCATGAAATAGATAAATCAATTCATCCAAAATTCCATGGGGGGTTGCGTTTCCTCGCACGGCAAATCCAAATCCTCAACGGAAGCCGACACCGACCACAACCGCCACCATGAAAAACCTCGAAAAACACCCCGAAACTCCGGTCCAATCGCTCCACGCTTCTCCGGTCCAATCACCCCCAAATTCTCCGGCCCGATCAACTCCTCGGGCCCCATCAAATTCTCAGGTCCCATCGCGCCACGGTTCTCGACGCCCATCTCGATCATCAAAGACCCCTCGGGCGATGACATTTTCCGGAGGTACCAGTTAGGGAAGGAATTGGGGAGGGGGGAGTTCGGGGTGACCTACCGGTGTCTGGACACGGAGACAGGGGAGACGGTGGCGTGCAAGAAGATATCGAAGAGCAAGCTGAAGAGCGAGATTGTGGTGGAGGATGTGCGGAGGGAGGTGAAGATCATGAGGCATTTGCCACCTCATCCCAATATTGTTAGGTACAAGGAGGTTTATGAGGACAAGGAGGCTGTGTATCTCATAATGGAGCTCTGCGAGGGCGGAGAGTTGTTCGATAGGATCGTTGCGCGGGGGCATTACACCGAGCAAGCTGCTGCCATGGTCGCCAGGACGATTTTTGAGGTGGTTCAGGTATTGAATTCCTCAGTTCCTCTCTGATTTTGGGTATTTTTTCATTTATTTTTTGGGGGGTTTTTTTTTAAGAGAAAATAATTGCTATCTGAAAATTAGAAGTGGGAAATGTGACATGAACAGTTTTGTGATTGTAAACTATATTTAATATTTTTTAGTTTTTATTGATCAATTTGGGGAAAAATGAGCTTTTTCAATTTGGATTTTGGAGAACAAAATAAGGTGAAGAAATATTGGTTATGGCTCAACATGATGTCAGTTTTAGATCATGTCAATTTGTCTTTTGAAAGATGGAATTATCAAGAGGTGTTGTGTAGGCTACATTTTGATCTTGTATATGATATATATATATATATATATATAAATTTTGTACATTGACATTTAACATATTTTATGTTGCTTGAGGTGAATCTCTGATTGATTTGAATAATGGAGAGCGCTTGTGAGAATTGGAAAATCAGAGGTGGAACTTGTCTTTGAATGAAGAAAAGCTTCATGATACTGCAATGGAACCATGTGATCATGAGTGCAGTCTATAGTATAATTCAGAATTCATTGAAAGAATAACTCATAGGGTGATTTCAAAAGATAGCTTCAATGCAGAAAGGTCAAAACCATATGTTCGCTACAAATAAAACCAAAGAAACTTTCGTATGGTTTGTTGTTACCGGTAGCTACCCGGGTACTCTTAAAGTTTAAGTTGTTAGAGGTGGTGTAACTTTAATATTTAAATCTTTCAACACGCCCCTCACGTGAGCCCTTCTTCTGGTCCTCCGCGTGTTTTCAGTTTTATATATCAGGATGACGAGACCATGGTAGTTACTCATCCACGCTAAAAGCTTAAGGGATTAAAGAGGGTGAAACTGCAATAATTAAAATCTTGTGAATTTTTTGGTCATAGGGTTTAAATCTTCAAGTTCATAATATTTTGGCAGTGTATGATCAAATTTAAATATTTCAGAGATAATTTTTTCTGTTCTTGTGTTCTTTCGATTTCAGTGATGAGCTTATTTTAGCACATAAACGTTTATCAAATGACATTTACATGCGTTGCAGGTATGCCACAATCATGGAGTAGTACACCGAGACCTAAAGCCCGAAAACTTTTTATTTTCTAACGTCACAGAAAATTCTCCCCTAAAGGCAATTGATTTTGGCCTCTCCATATTTTTCAAGCCCGGTATGTCTTCAAGACTCGATCAGCTCTTCCATTACCCGACATTCTCTATAAGCTGCTTCTACATGACCCTTAGCTTTTGCTATCCACAACTATGTTGCTGAAGTGTGATCTCTCTAATTCGATGACAGGTCAGCGTTTCAGCGACATAGTAGGAAGCCCCTATTACATGGCCCCGGAAGTCCTCAGACGCGATTATGGACCAGAATGCGATGTATGGAGTGCAGGTGTTATTCTTTACATCTTACTGTGTGGACTTCCTCCTTTTTGGGCAGGTACATTCTCTGTTTCAATTTTTTTTCTTTAATTCCACTTCAAGTTTCTTATAGTTATCTTCAATTGAATTGTGCTTTTGTTTCATTTTCAATTTTTTTATTTTATTTTTTAATTTTGTTTTTGATGTTGGGACTTGTTGCAAACTAGCACAGAAACTGAAGAAGGAATTGCACATGCAATTGTTAAGAGCAAACTAAATCTTGAGAAGGATCCTTGGCCGAAAATTTCTGAAGGCGCGAAGGATCTTGTGAGGGGTATGCTCGATCCAAATCCATACAACCGGATGACAATTGAAGAAGTCCTTGGTACGCATTCGATAATGCATATGAAAAAATGTAAATTTTATGATTCGAGTTCACACAAAATGAAGAGGAAAAAGCAAATAGAAAGTACCATTCTGCAAAGATCAGAAGCCAAAGAGAGGTCATTTCAAACTACGAAATAAGTTATAGCATCAACAAGTAAACCAAAGAAAATATCCATAAATTTTTCTTTTTCGGAAAATAAATGTCCATAAATTTTGTTTGAAGAGTAGTATTTATTCGAGTATTCTATATTGAAATTCATTCGAAAAGCTTAGAAGCCAAAGAGAGGTCATTTCAAACTACTTTTTCATCAGTATTTTCACAACAGGATTAAGGGTTCGTTCCAGAAGTGCCAATACAGAAAAATTGAACTAATTATTTTCATGTTTTGTGATTTGAAGCACATCGATGGATACAGAATCCGGATAAAGTTCCCACCTGCCCTTTGGGAGAAGGCGTTAGACATAAAATTAAGCAATTCTCCTTGATGAATAAGTTCAAGAAGACGGCCCTCAGAGTGAGTTTGCGAATTGCAATTTGCGTTGTTCATAAGAGCTTGTTGGAGCTTTTCTTCTTTCAACCATACTAATATGCATGTGCTACATTTCTTCGTTCTAGGTGGTCGCATACAACTTGCCGGATGAGGAAGTAAATCAGATAGAAAATATATTCCACATGATGGACATTGACAACAATGGAAATTTGAGTTTTGAGGAGCTCAAACATGGCCTTCATATGATGGGTCAAGTTGCTTCTGATGCTGATGTCAAGATACTAATGGATGCTGTGAGTTTCACTTATTCAAGACCTTACAAAAACGCGTGGATTTTATTGCAATTTTTCTTAAATGGATTGCTTCAAAACATCTCAATTCCTAAACATAGATAGATTATCTTCAATTTATGTTTTGGACTCATAGGACAATTAAAGATATTGCCTTGCATCATTTGAATAAATGATAAATCAGAAACTATATGCATATGGTTCAAGGTCGCTTTTGCATCAATCATCATCCTTGTCTTAACCCCATATGAATGCAGTCAGCAAATTTTTTGCCTTTCGTTACATAAACTCCAAAATATTTTAGTCTAATTTTTGGATTTTTTTCACTACCATCACTAAGAACATATTTTGCTTTTGTTCAAAGGCGGACGTTGATGGAAATGGCACGATAAGTTGTGAAGAGTTTGTTACACTGACAGTGCACCTGAAAAGGATGAGCAATGATGAGCATCTCCGGGAAGCATTCCAGTTCTTCGACAAGAATCGGAGTGGATTCATTGAGTTTGAAGAGCTTAGAGAAGCTTTGTTGAATGACAACCTTGGTCCCAACAGTGACCAAGTCATTGAGGAGATTATGTTTGCTGTCGACTTAAATAAGGTAATGTTCACACAATTGTTTTAGCAAACACCAATGCCATCTTGACCACATTTAGGCCTTGTTTGGTAGAGTTTCTACTTTTATACAAAAGAAAAAAAGGAACCATAAGATTTTTAGAGAAGTTGGTACCCCCTAACTTCTTCAAAATGGTCTTATAAGGCCCAAAAGCTCTTATCAAAATTTTGCCAAATTTTCACTCCAAAAAGTCAAAAATAACTTTTGAAAAGTTAATTCAAACATGGCCCTAGTACCCTTTACTAGCTATATATATATATATATATATATATATATATATATATATGTAGTTTTTGAGTGGTTGGTTGTGTCTATATTCACAGGATGGGCAGATAAGTTATGAAGAGTTTGAGGCCATGATGACAACAGGCATGGATTGGAGGATGGCTTCTAGGAAGTACTCTAGAGCAAGGCTAAATGCACTTAGCCTCAGAATGTTCAAGGACAGATCAGGGCCACTGAATATTCCGAATAGATCAGGGCCGTTGAAAATATCAAATAAATCAGGGCTGTTGCAAATTCCTAACAAATCACTGCCTTTGAAAAAATCAAGCAAATCTGAGAAAATGAAGAATTTGAGCAAATCAGGGCCAGTGATAATTTAAATGTTCTTCTAAGGTAAGGGGAAATGTGGACTTCTCTCAGAGAGTCTCTTTTCTGGAAAATTGTGACAGCTAGACCTTTATCAAACCACATTAACACACAAGAGCAACTCGTAACAGTTTTCTGAAAACTGAAAACTGAAAAATCAGAAACCCATACAGCAATTTTGTTTGCTCGAGTTTTCTGAAAACTGTTCTTAGAAAACTCGGTTATAAAAATGCTTGTTTTCATAGAACTCTCTTTTACTGTTCCAGAAAACAATTTTCTATTTTTAGAATCCTCGAGAACGGTTTTTAGAGATACAAACCAAGCAGACTAGGTTGACACCATTTTTCTTAACACAATGACAATTTTGAGTATAGAATATGTATATATATGTTTTCTTATAACATATGTGAAACAGTTCAATTTGATCTTATTTCCAGCTTTAGAAGCCAGAAACATGGCTGCAGATGTGGAGAAAATGAGAAACCACTTCTGAGAATATTAATCGCGGAGGGTTTAGTCCGGTAAGTTATGCAACTAACGAAAGTGTATGACGACGTTAACGTCTTGAAACTCATCCTTTGGTTGAGGAGCAGAAAATTGTTCTTGAGGATTAGGAAGTGCAGTGAGTCACAAGTTTTGTGTAATGTAACTTGTGCACCTCAATACAACAACAATGTATATATAGTCTGAGGGGTTGCTTCTGTTTTCTTAGAACAATGTATTTATGAGCAGTTGCTTCTCTACCTCAATACAAGAATGTGTCCATTGTAAAAGGTTTGTGTCTTCGTTTTCTTCTGTTGTTACTTCAATTGTATGCAAACCAATTTGCCCATCGAAGAAGTTGGGCTTTGGGAAAGTGTTTCTGTTTAAACTGGAGCATGTTAGGAAAATAGGAATGGGTTTGGCATATTTGTCAAGGAGGACATGGACTTTGGCTAGGGAAATCTGGGGGAAACTCATCGAACTCAGCTGTGTCATGCTAATCGTATCGAGTTGCGCTCTATCCCCTCTGACCTTTTTGGTTAATTGTTCAATAAGATTTGGTGTTTCTTCTGGTATCAAAGGATAAGAACTGAAATCAAGAAGAGAGGAGATATATAAACAAACACACACTCTTTTATTTCTTTCAAGTCTGAATAACATAAGAAGAGGAACTCTCCTTAGTTGTGATAGAATGATTAGCATTTCGAGAAAGCAGTGTGGAAGTACCATCATGATATCTGACATTACATATCGCTCTGCTCATAACGCGTTCAGAAGGTCTGATATAGTTATGTAATACCAATACTTAACATTTAATGAATATAAGTTTGTTATACCGTTACCGTGACTTCAAACCATGAGGACCATAAAATTATTGATGTGTAAAAAAGAAATATTCTTGGGTTGCAAAGGTCACTATATTGGAATTTCTCAGTACCATTTTGAAGCCTCGGCCTTCTTGATTTATAGTTATGAAAACAGTTTTATGTTTTATGAAACAGAAAATCGTACAAAAATCTGATTGGTTAGTTTTCTCAAAACAATTTTCAGAAAGCTCAATTATAAAAATGTCTATTTTCAGATAATTCATTTTTATTATTCTCATAAAACTGTTTTTTATTATCAAAATTCTCGAGAACAATTTTCAAAAATACAAATCAAACAAGCCCATCTCTTTATTTTCTCGTAAGTGTTAAATCTCATGCCTAGTTAATAACTTCGTAAAGCTTTGAGATAAAGTGAGAATTTAGGGAAAGGTAAGCATTCTAAGTTTGTGTTAGTTTTTCAGGAACCAAAAGTGACTTGAGTTGTTCAAGAGTGCTGTCCAGTAGAGAGATGCTTTTAACAATTATATGTAGCAGATCTAAATTACCAACCTACCCCTGCATATTTAACCGAATATAAAAACAGATCGCTGCAAAATACAAGAGTCGATTAACAAACCCATCAAGAGTTCTTCACAAATCCTTTCGAAAGCATTCACTATATCCATTAAACATGTCAGCGGAACAACATTTAAATACGAGTCATTTTGCAGTAATGTCGACTCATAAACAATCTGCAGACAGCTTAAATAATTTCGACGAGGAATGGTCATTTCTGTGCAACGGAGCTCAGCAAAACATGCTTATTATACATTCAAGAAAGTTGCATCGCTCCCTTAACGAGAAACCAGAAGAAAGTTACAAATGAGTGGATTTGCAACTGCCTACGGCCATCTTTGATATAAATAAAAGTCCGTCAATAACACAACAAATCCAATAATCCCACAAAGTAAATAGGCATGAACTATATACAACAGACATCATCTTCGTATCCTCCGCCCTTCGTTTCCTTCTATTTTTTCACTTCTTCACTTTCATGCATCAGCAGTCTCACCTTACCCTTTATGCCCAGGAATAAAAACGGAGCTGCTCAACTTTTATTTCACTTTTCTCATTCTTGTTTCAAGAAGCATCATGTCCATTTGAGATCCCCCCCCTCCCCCCCATGCCAGGTACTGAGTCGTTCATCAATGCTGGCGACACATTTGGCACACGGTTGCAGTCCTGACGTTCCGATATGTGCAATGATCACATGACCAACCACCAGCATCATCTGTGGTTCTTGTTGGCCCACCAGACCGGGAAGAAGCTCCCTTTCCTCTACCACCTTTCCCCTTTCCGGGGCCTCCTACGCTTTTTGAGCTTGCTGTCTTGCTGCAAGCCCCCTCAGAATCCACATCAGAGAGCCCATTTTCTAATGCTCTAACCAGATTCTCAAAGTAATTTCGAGTAACGCTGTTTCAATTGCATATAAATAGCATAATTCATCAGAAAATTTGTGGCATATAACTTGACATATTCACAACTAATATGATAATATATTATCAAGGCTCCAATATGCATGACATATGGACCCACAGTTGCTCAGAACAATAACATCCAACATTGGTAAGCAATTGCCACATATGTAATTAACGACACTATTCCTCATTTTAGAAATACAAAAGTACCAAGGAGTATTCTGGAACCTTCTGTGAAACAACCCATACCAATTGATAAATAATCTCAAAAGAAGTACATTCACAGGAGGAAAACATTCATTATATCCGAGGTTTAACCTCAAGTAACTGAATCTATCTTGCACAAGTAATTTAAATCCAACTTGATAGTCTAGTCCTATTCTATCAGTAGTTGAAGGAGATGAAACTAAAATCAGGCAGTTACCAAGCCCCATATATTTTTCAGACAATACTTTACCATGAAATCCTGGCCACCCTGGAGACGTCCATCCTCCATCACACACTAAATATAAAATGAGAAGTACTAACTGGCACCAATTCCAAAGGAATACGATCAACTGGAAAATCACATGGTTAAACTAAATATATAAAGCAGGTGTCCCTAAAGTGCCTATAATTTTCTTCTTTTCTTCTTTTCTTTTCTTTCTTTTTTTCCTTTTCTTTTCCTTTCCTTTTCACCATAAACCTCCTAGAACTTAGTCTGTAGTTCAATTATACTATGGTGTCGCATGCATCGTATGTCCAAAATAAATAGCAACGCTCTACAAGGATATGGAGAGTGCATTTACTGTGAGAATACATCAATATTCCACCATTTTTTAAAAAATAAGTTGCAAAGGGATAGCTAGAGGCATTGCTTTAATGCAACGATAACAACTAGCAGAGCTGAACATGTCAACCGCCCCTTTGGGGAGGAGACATTCTACCAACCAAACTAATGGCTAGTGTGTCCTACATCAACGTCAACAGCCAAGACAATGGTATCTTTGACTTCATACTTTTTTCATTTCCTTTAATTTCTACCTCTCATACAATCAGTGTTATTAAAGGTTGCCTGGATTCCAGATTCATAGAAGCGCAAGACTAACGCCTGTTGTGCCCTCATGTGCGACTATGATAACATTTGCACCTTTATTACGAAATTTGAATGTGTTAATTGTAATTTTATATTTCCATTGAATTTTTCATTGTGTGCCTTACTTCACTCAGGCGTGTAGGAGGACCATTAGCACCTCAGTGCGCCTTGCGCCTTTAATAACACTACAAAACCCACTGTCTCTCCAAAATAGTTTGGAAGAACATGAAATTTTTTCTACAGTGGCAGTAAAATAGGCCATTGTGCCCACCACCGCAAAAGGGTCCAAAATACAATGGCTAATGGTGTATAAAGTAACACTTGAAATAATGATACAATACACAGATAGAACTCCGTCGTAGTAGATCACTTATTTGCCGTAGTCAGTCTAAGGATTCTGAAAGTGCAAATGTTAAGAGTTAAGGCTAAAGGTTGGTTCGGATAATATGGTTGGATCTGGCAGAAGCTTAGCAATTACCACAATAGTGACTTCAAACTCAATAATGATGATCTTGCCGCCAGAGATGGCAACGTCAGCTTGGAAGTCCTTTCCTTTCAACTCCCTTTTTTATTAAGATTTTCCTGCCACATCTTTTCCCCATAGTTTCTTGGATCCAATAAATATAACATTTCTGTCTATTCTACTAAGGAAATTTCCGATAATATAAACTGCACGAATATACGAGTGAAAGGATTGGAAGTTCTGGTGAAGAAAACAGATTTATACCAGAGCTGGATTTGGATATGTAAAAAAAAGCAGATAGAAAGAGCCAGAGAGAATTCTTCCAGAGGGCAGAGTGCCTCCATGAGGTTATACCAGAGCTATAACTTGCTCAAAATAAATAAGCTCTACTTGCCTAGCTATCCCAACAAGATTTTTGAGGCTAAGCAATACTTTAAAGTTAGGATTGTGCCTATGCCTTGCGACGAGCAGGGCATTCCTAATACCCAGTCTATATATCCAAGATTTTTATGGGACTATTACTAGAACAAAAACTCCAGGAAAAATATACCTAGTGAGCCCAGCTAATTTAGTACGAAAATTATTAAAGTCATCTGAAGGGCCATCCGCATTGAGGTAAGTTTGTAAATCCTTCTCTGCGCATTGGTGAAGCCTTTCTAATCCAGCTTCAGCCTCACCTGAAAGGAAATGCAAACATCACAGATGAAATACTAACCTGAATCGGAAACAAACAATTCTGTTATGTGTAGGGCAGATATCAACAGAGAGAACACACCTTGCAAGTACTCAAAAAACTGCCTTTTTGCATGCTCATACTCCGGCAAATAGAATCCATAAGCATAGGTCCATTTTAGCACTCGCCTACATTCAACAATCTGCAAACATGTACCAGATTAAAAAAAAAAGGTCAAAAATAAGAATTGGGTTGTGCCATATATATGAAAGAACTATGACCTAATTATGTTAATATATCAAGCTTTAGGAAAAAACCAATTCTTTCTCTCTCTTCTCGCATGAAGACACAACTAGAGAGCCCAATGAAAATTTTAGCAATAAGTTCCATGCCTAACATTGAGCCACAAAAAAATCTGAGCAGCTGCAAGACAACTATATAAAGACAATCCCCGCTATCGATGAAGCTGAAATTTAATCTATATATCCTTCTTCAGGTAAGTGGTTCAATCATTTCCTAATTGACACAGTATGTGGTCCATTTCTATTTGCCAGCAATAGCTGCTTCGGGTAGTACCATATGCTTTCATAATTCTACATAGCTTCGGTAACAGGGCCTCACCAGCAAGCATGGGAGCATCCTGCTAAGTATTTTGGCTTTCAACATCTAGAGCTTTTAGACAGGAATTACTGCTAGCTATTTATGAATTATATGTACTTTTAAGAAAAGATCAAATGGATTTAATTAGATTATTCACTTCTTTTAAAGAATATGAAAGGATAGTAGATCAGGCATAGAACAACTAGATAACGTTTAAATAATTAGAAAACAAGGGGTGACGGTTGGAGCCTGTTGTTCCGTTTGTTTAGGATTCAGTGTGTTATGCACCCCAGTCAGAGAGAGGCTTGATGTATAGTTGGAGAGGATGGTATGTGGGTTCCCACACCCACAATTTTTGGAGGTGCGGCCCTTGCGCCTTTGGTGGTGCATTTAGAAGGAGCAGAATAGAAGATCCTTCGACGGAAAGGAATCTCCAATCAGGAACTTAAAATTTGTCTTGATTTACTTGTTTCATTTGGGCTATGTGCTGAAATTGTACATCTATAAAGGAGAGAGTTGATTTTTTGGGTTCTTTGCTGCACAAGCCCTGGGGGCTTTTGAGTAGTTCTTTAGGATGAGTTCCCCTATTGAACACTTTCTATTACCATCTTACCATTTAAAGATAAAAATAAGAAACAAAAGAGGCAGGTAACGGTGGCCTAAAGAAAAAAATAAAGCAGTGGCACTTTGTGAAAAAAAAAACATTGAACTGCCAAAACAAAGAAATGTAAAACTGTTCAAAAGTCACAGTAAGAGATATATAGAGTATGTGGAGAAAAAAATTATATTCAAAGTTTGAGTGGATGGAAGCACAAACCAACCATTGGAAAGTTAGCAAAGAACACCTAACTTTGCTAGTTTCGGAATTTAAACATCATCTGAGATAAAGGCACAAGAGTCATCTTGTGGCACAAGGCAGGACAACATTGTAACACAAATTTTAATATAGCTTAGCATCAGCTCACACTCAGCCAACCAGTCAAAGAATTAAAGAAGACCTCAAACAACGCGGTTTAGGGCCCAACCCATAAAAACCACCTAGGGACAGAAACTCGGGAGTAAGTCTGAAGGGTGAGAGAGAGAGTATTACAACTACCAAATACAGATTTACCACAAAAATCATGACAACATTGTTCCATATTTAAAAGAGTTAATATTAAGAACTATACGCACTTAAGCTGACCTTTTTGAGTCCCACTAGACACCACACTGTCTCTTCCATCTTCGCAAGTGCTAGGAGTCAGCAATCTATCAGAGAGATTTGATCAAGTTTATGACCTCGGCACTGATAAACTCCCGGGGATAGGGAAGCAGAGAAGCTACACCTCTAAGACAAGATTAGGTTCGTGTTCCATAGTAGATCGTCTTTCTTGCTTATGGTGACCATCAGTGCGCTGGTCTGCTTTGCTCGTTTGTACAGAAGGTCTGCCAGCCTTTAGAAAGCTTGTTGCAGACTCAGAGGTTCTATCCTCCTAAAACCCATAAAACAGAACTACCCCTATCGCCCCCATAATTTCTTTCCCCAACCGAGCTTCCTGAGAGGTGAGAAGTATTTCAACAAGCAGAGTTTCGCTCCTAAACCGGATAATAGATCATTTTTTCACCTTGATTTTCTATCGTAAGCCCACTTTCAGTGCATTTTGCCTAAATAGAAATGGGCATAAAGAGCAAGTCCTAAGACTGCAGAGTCTAAGGACGAAAAGAATGCTTTACCAAACTCTTTACTTGGCCAAGGAATTTTCTTTGAAGAGATTGCTAAAGAGAAGCTTGACATGAGTTGTTGAGAGAGAGAGCTTGCATGAATTTTCAAATCTTTATGACTACTCCTGAGACCTCATTATATATCGCTCGAAAAATATCAACCTTAATTCCCCAAGGTCGTCAAAGAAGTTAAGCAAAACTTAATGACAATGGTAGAAGATCAGCCTGACTAAATTATAAGGTAGTACGCCAAAACAAGATTAGCCAAAATGCGCACATGACCAATCATAATATTCTAAGATCAAATTTAAATTTTATATTCTTTGTTCCAATAATAAAACAAATTCACATTCTTGACTTTAAAAGGCACAAGAACTACCACATACCTGTAGCCAGGCCTCTAAAATGAACTTAAGCTGCGACTCAGGCTGGGATTGTTTGTCACTTATCTTCTCAAGCTGAAAAAGAAAAAGATACACAAGAAAAGAATGCATCAAGAATAAATAAAAACGCATGGACCTCTTAACAAGTCAAAAGCCAGATGAATGACAAGTTTTATCAGATCATATTAGGCAAAAAGGACAACGCAGTAATGTTTTACGTTAAGGCAGTATCTTAAGCAGCTGATTTTATCCAAGCAAATCATCTCGGCCAAACAGTCGACTAGTTTTAGATGATCTTGCCGTCCAATTGTATTTTAAGATCATAACAGGAAAACGACATAAAATAGGATACACTATATTAGGTAAAAATCTTGAAAGCAGGTTCTGCTGCCATCACAACTAAATCGAAGAGCTTTTACACTGATGTTTTGTCTTCACAATTTGTTTCATTCAGTTGCTCCAGTCTATTTCACATGTTCAGCAACAGAAACGAACTAAGAATTCCGTTTCCGAGGAAAAAAATAATTACTTCTTTCAGCAAGCAACATTAACAAAATGCTTCACCAGAACTTTTCAAAATAACAATTTAAGGAAAGAAATATCCATCAATGACTGGCAAAAACCTTTTTTCCTGCATTTTAACTACATATAATAGAGGTGATCAAGTTCAAGATAGTATTTTTTTTTCATTTATTTTCTTTTTATATAAAAAAAAAAAAGACAATAAGAGTTTGAAGAAGGCATGCACTTGTGGGGAGGGGGCAATGCACCAAAGAATTGATATAAAGATACACTTAAATCTGCACAAATGAAGCCATATCTTCATAAATTTGTAAGAGGCCCATATAAAACAACAAATGTTAGCTCTCTCTCTCTCCAATCAATACGCACAGTTATTAGTAGGGAATCTACCTAGACAAGCACAACCATAAATTGCAAATATAGAAAAGGGAATCTGCTTACATGCACAGTTTGCATTTGATGCAAATCCACAAGAGCTTTTTGCCTTGACTGTCACCAAAGAAAACAAAATACATATTATGCCCAAAAGGGGAAAAACAAATTGTGACTTCAATGAGAGTATTATGGACAAAATTATTTGAAATATACAGTTCATAAGTCACAAGGGGTTAAATTAGGGCTCACTCGTTGAAGACAGATATATCTCAACAACAGAAACTTCTTGAAAAAAGCCAACCCACTTTCTTTAAGCAGGTAGCAAAATGTTAATTACTACTCATGATTACAATGAGATCACATGAGAGAGAGAGAGAGAGAGAGAGAGAGAGAGGATGAATAAATCCTAATGGATTAACTGAATTGGGATGCGACACGATTTTGTATATCTTGGCCTCTGACATGATGGCAAAAACTAGTAAATTCATCTTTTCCTCTAGTTTTCTCCTCTTCTAGTTCTAGGTAAGGAAATTAATTTACGGGTATTCTTTTTCTTTTATAATTTTTTCTCCTTAACTCACGGAATTTATAATTCAGATCATGTAAAGGCTAAAAATGTTTGACAACCTTTATCCGATAAATACTGATTCTCTTGAACACAACTAGGGCTATAAATGAGTCGAGCCGAGCTTTGAAGTGTTCGGATCGGCTACTTCAGACAAGACCTCGAACTCGGCTCAAGCTCGATCGAGCTTTGAGGAGCCAAGATCGAACTCGGCTGGCTCAAAGCTCAATCGAGCTCTAGCCGAGCTCACAAGATGAGTTCGCAAGCCGAGTTCGCGAGCTGAGCTCGAAGCCGAGTTAAAGCTCGTCTCACTGTATTTGTGTATCTATGGACTTTAGGGAAAGGGAGAGAGGAGAGATGGACAATGGCATAATTTATGTAATTACAGACGTCTATACATATATATATACATACATATACACACAAATATTCACTCACTAGTTTTAGAAATCACATGGTTTTGACATTCGATTCCCCAAGATCTTCAAATCGGAGCAACGTTTTTTTTATCGAAAATTGCTAGTCGTGTTGGTTGGTTTTGGGTACTCCCCGGTTGGTTGCACAGCTATCGTTTTCCCTTCTCTCATTCCTTTGAAGCGGCTAGGGTTTCAATGTTAGGGAAAGAGACAGAAATATTTTTTTTCTGTTTGTCTAAACTTAGATTGTGTAAATGGGCTGGTCTCATTTAAATGAAAAGGGTTAATTGGGCCTTGATAATTGGGTTGGGTTAGAGACTAGGCCTTTCATAGTTTTTAATACAATAACAGTGTTTGGTTTTAATACGTTAATAGGGCTAGGACTTAAATCTAATATTTGGATTAAACTTATATTGTGTCATAAATATATTAAAATTTTATATTATGATATAAAATATAATAATCTATACTATATAATTAGTTCACAAACGCGTTCATAAACATGTTCACGAGCTTTGTTCATGATCATGTTCACGAGCTTTGTTCGCGACATTTTTGAGCCGAGCTCATTGTTGTTTGAGCTTGGTTCATTTATAAAACGAGCTTGAAATTTTTGTTTGAATTTGGTTCAATTACTAAATAAACAAATGCGGGCAGAGTTTTTATCGAGCCGAGCTCGTGCTACTTGTAGACTGCTCTGTTCATTTACAGCCCTAGACACAACACAAGAAACAGTGACACATACTGGACTTTGTTAGAACCATACTTCAGCAATTAAATTTTTAAGATAATGTTCAAGTATCCAGTGTACTCGTGTCCAACACATTATAGATGAGAGATAGCCCATGGTAAAATCCAGAACCAGTAGTCAACAGACTAATAATGTGCCATCGAGTACGAAGCTAATGAACAAGCTTTAATTATGAAAACCCGTTCAAAATAGATATCAACAGTTGAATGATGACATCCACAATGTCATAGACACACATTAGTAACACGAGCATTCGGATAAGAATATAAATGTAACTTAATGCAGTCACTATTATCCAAATCTGATACCAGCTATAAATACTCACATTTGGAACCCAATAGAAGTTCTAGGGATTTACAGTGAGAACGTGACCTTTTTTGTTAACTACCCAACTACTCTAAAAAACTCAAGTATTTAGAGAGGGTGTAAATTAAGTATCTATATCCTTACACGGCCCCTCACATGTGGCCATCTCTTTTTTGGTACAACACTTGTAACAACTTTTCAACAAGGGTGGTTGTGAGGTTTGAACACGAGACCTTTCGCTCTGATACCAACTCTCTCTCTTCATCTTTCTTTATCTTTATTCTAGTTTAATTTTTTCTTAATTGCAACATTTTTAAATAAAGATATAGGAATACTAAACCCAGATCATAGAGTATCAAAAGCAGAGCTGGATATGAAAAAGTGTCCTTACCGACTGGTTGGTTGCCCACCGTTCATAGTAATGAGTATATCTCTCTAAAGAGTTCTTAGCCATTTCCCTCCTTTTTTCTGTCTCATCATACTATAACAACAAAACAGACAACAAAATTAAAAAATTATAAATAGTTATTTGCAGCTAAGCAAGAAAGTAGCAAAACCAATGAAGTATACTATACTGAATAGATGACTAAGGACAAAATCATTAGGTCAATTACCGCTCCCTCTTGCTTCGCTGCCTCATAGCGGTTACATGCATAGAAACCGCCTGTCCTTTCGCCATGATCTGACCATGCACCAAGGCATAACCTGCATGTAAGATGATTGAAGGTACACATTATGTCACACCACAACCAGAGTGAGAAACAGAGACAGAGAGACCAAAAAAGGCAAGAAACAAAAATATTTATCCTGGTGCAATAAGAATGCATTTTAGGGTCGCAATTTTTTTCACAAAAAAAAAAAGTTAGGCAGTGCTCTATATTCTAGTTGTAAATTAATTCGCAGAAGGGGACACCTGAAAAGAACATAAAACAATAGCAATCAAATGATCAGGAATTTCAGTTTGGAACAGAGGAAAAAAAGGCTTACCAGCAAAATTCAAATTTGCAAGGTGGCGTGCATGTAATATGCATACACCCTTGGTTTTTCTCAATTGGTCGCTTGCACTTTGGACAAGGTTTGGAATTGGCTAGTATCCTGAGAGTCATTACATCAACATTGACCATATCAGAAATAATACTAATAATAATATTTAGAAAAATATATATCTATACAACAATGTACAAACATGCACACATTTGAAACCCACTTTTTTGACAGTTACAATAAACCGAAAAAGGAAACAAACATCTTCACTTCACATAAAGAAAGAGAAAAAGAAAAAGTCAAACATTTATCCTAGATAGAAAAGCGCAATGCATTAGTACTTCTGGAATCACAAGTAGGACGGTGGGGAAAAAAGACAACTCACAAATAAATAAACAAACAGCGTAGAAGAAAAGATTCTTCTACTCACTCTGACCATAATAAATGCCCCTTATGGGGACTCTAATATTTTAAGGGCAAATGCATTGTTCCCCTTTTAAATTCCCAATGTACCCTTTAAGGTTAATTCAAATTCTTACGGGCACAAAGATCTCTAAACCCGGAGAAGTCTGCAATGCAAGAACACCTCATAACTGTAGGTAAAGGTCGCAAGTTCTGCAAAATTAAAATATATTGCCAAGTGCATATTACTACGAATAATCACTGGAAAAGGACCATCTGTTGGATATCATGGATAGATCTACAAGAAATGTAAGAATAATATCCTCAGTCAGTCCTAGATTGCTTAGCTCTACTATAGAGGTAACACGGATATCCATAAGTAATGAGGAAGTAACAAATCCCGTATAGCAGGTTAAATTTTACAGTATCCAAGATCCAAACCCCAATCTACTAGCTCGTTTATATTAGAATACATATTGCAGAGACAAATCAAGCATTCAATAATACCCAAAGCATATAATCACATATAAGCACAAAGGAAACTGATTAGAATATTGAACCAACAAAATCAGCAATTGCTAGTACTATCAAAAGTGTTCGAAGATGCTGCAGCATATGCACTACCAATTCATGTTTTCAGACTCAGCGCTGTTTTTCAGAATCCACTTGGAGACAGTGCCACAATCCACCGGACGATGTGCTTCCTCTGTACACTGCAATTTATAAGATTAATGATCTCCAATGAACAGATATTCTGAAACTACAACTATGAATTTCAAATTAATCCGGATAAAGCATACATTCCAACAGAAACCATATGCGCAAAGGCACATAACATCGTAGCTTCCACTGCCAACAACAAACTCAACAGCATGCTCGCAGCCAGGTGCAGGACACCACTTGGTCTAAGGAACAAGCAAACAAAGAAAAAATAATTAATGACTCTAAAGCAGAGAGGGAAAAAGAGAACATAATCATCATCGGCAAGGAAAACAAGAATGAAAGTAATAATGGAAACAAATCTAAGAGACTAAGAGCTTCTCATTGACTAAGACATAATGCTGCTCAAATAGTAAAAGAACAGAAGAAGAAAAAAAGTGACTGTTCCATGGCACATAAATATATAAATTGCAAATATAAGCAACCGGATACCACTATTCAAATTTTATTTAAAGTCGATCCACCCAATAAAAAATACTCTAAAACAAAACAACCACCACCAAGACTTTTTTCCCCAACTACTTGGCCAACTATGTGAATTCTATGTTTCCTTTTCGCTTTTATCTAAGGCCATCACCTCCCTAAGAGCCAATGCAGCATTCCTTGTCTTTGCCCATTTTTTAAAGCATCCGGTTGCTTGAGGTTAAGCCCTAGCTTTTACTCAGGTATTATGTCTTGGCACTTGTCATTTTAGAAGATCGAGCAAGTTATGAGCAGCCTAACATCACAAGAGCTAAAATCATAACTCTCGTTGACCATCACATATGGGATTTTACCCGTGGTAGTGGCGGCTGGCTACTTTTGAAAGAGATACTTAAAAGAGATCAATGGTCACTGTCACGGGTTCCAATTTGTCCAATATCATGGGTATCCAAATGGTTTGATTGTGCCAACACTGATCTCCTTCATCCCATATATGTTGACTGAGTGTGCGAATAGACGCAATACTAAGCATAAGCTTGTGGTAAATATACATATATGGGTGTGTGTGATTATAAATATATTTAATTGACATATAGTTATATATCTATGTTAACATATACAGAAGTATATATGAGTATATGGTATGTGACTATATGCATATATGCATGTACAAGCATAAAGTATCAATTCCTAGAATTAATAAATAGTAATAAGCGAAACAAGGACTTTGATGAGAAATTTGAAGCAAAAGAACTCTGTCGGAGATGCTGTGGCAAGCCGGAGAGACAATTGGACGCATGTTTAATATGGCTTAAGAGTATCCGCAACTCTAAATGCTTATCTTCTTCAATGGAAGTGGCAAAAACACGGCCCAGATATGGAAATGACATGGCTGGAACAAGTTTCGGGACATGACGCTGTCAATTTGTAAATACTCCCAAAAAAAATGATGGGGACTTAGCTCAAATTGTAAACTTTATTGTCGTTGAAATGTCCTACAAATAAGGATTCGAACTCCAACAGGACAAGTGTACTTGACTCAGGGTAAAAAACGGGAGGGGACTAGTATTCACATCTTCTGCTCCTTTCGCCTGAAGTTTAGATCTCACATGTAATAACAAAATGTAGGCCGCCAAATCAAGAATGCGTGATACAGTTCAGAAACAAATGTCATTATTTCAGTAAAATAATACACTTTATTTATTATTTACTTTTTGAACGTATCCTTGCCCTTATTTTCCAGCTTTGTGGTACCACTGTACCCATGTAGTGTCGTACTTGTGTCCATTTTCATGCTTCCAAAATAATAGGAGATGAGTTACAAAAAAGCTAAACGAGGGCTTAAGAAAGTGAGAGCCAACAGTCAAATACTAACATACAAAGATATTAAGAGTTCAGGGTATCCGAATACTTTTCTTAAGTAAGGCTGCTTTTGTCATCACATTAATTACAGGGGTAAACTAGAATTTCATAGATGTAAATACTAATATATGAACTTCACTCCTAGACCATTTTGACCATTCATGTAACCATACATACCCCAAAGGAGTACCATGTAATGTCACCAAATCTCAGGGGGAGGTAAGTAGGTGTAATTGCAGCTCAAAATTCAAGGTCATATGGTGTCAATCTACCCTCTAATTATCATTTTTCCTAATCCCGTTCAGTCAGTAATGAATCAATACGCAAGGAAAGTTTCTTGGAACCTCAAGTCGAGGATATAGCAATAAAGACTAGTTAGGGCAAATATCACTGGGACATTGTCAACCAACATATTAGTTCTTGGAACATCAATTAGATATAAATAATTGGCATAACTTGATAAATCAATCTCATAAACAGAAGGGTTCAAGTCCCAAGTGTACCTTTCTATTGTCTTCAATATAAGATCTAAGAAGGTAACTCGAATATTTTTCCTTATCTTCATTAGACACCAATAAATTGATCATATCTTGACCAATAGCAGCGATACAAGATGGATCAGGACATCTCAGCGTCAAACAACCAGGACCGTCGTTAATGGATGTGCTAATGTAGCCTGCAATAATTAGAAAAAGAAGATTATACCTATACATGTTCTAAATGAACAAACGTACTTATAAGTTCATTTTTAGATTCTGAGCGAGTTAATTCTCCACAACCAAAGTAACAGATGTCATTTGGATATTAGTATGAAATCAAGTCCAACAATGACATAAACATACCTGTCCAGCATGCACTGCAAAAAGGATGACCGCAGGCAGCATTATTTATTCTATCACGAGGATAGCTTTCAAAACAGATCCCGCAAGTCAGCTGCCAAAAAGAAATAAATAAATGCAAATTTATTTTCAAAACAGTGTATATCCACAACTTGTGTACAAATATGCTTCAAAAAAAATCACATCTATTTTCTTAGTTAGAGAAAACTTACTTGTCTAGCATTAGGAAATTGAACTACTGGCTTCTCCAACATGCCAACAGTCCTGCGCACTCCATCTTCATCAGCAAACCAAGCCTCATGCACGTTACTCACACTCCTGCATTACAAAATAATATTAGGCATTGAACAACAAAAGAAAAAGAAAAAAAGTGGTAGTCTTCTAGTTAATACAAAGCCTTGTAACATAGAAATTCTGCCCGAACACATAGCAACATGTAATGTTTCCAACTCTTTTAAGTGTCATAAACACTCGTGCATATGTGCTTCAGTTCCATAAAATCATATTCAAATCTCTGCCAGAACTAAAATATATAGAATACAAAAGATGTGACAACTATATTGCTTACAAATGCCAAAGAATGAACAATTTACCAATGATAATGGCGGAGCAGGATGCATGCAGCTACTTTTGATATGGAAAGAACATCAGAAACTGTAGTGATGTCCTCCTCTTGACGTTTGCGTATATCTTCTAGCTCCAAGATAGTATAACCTTTCTGAAAATACAACCAGCACATGACAAATTCAGAACAAAAGAAATAATGAAGAATAATCTCTATAATGTGACATCAAACTTAAATATTCCAGAGGATATCAAGAGTTGACATAATGTATCTATAATGTGACATCAAACTTAAATAAATGACATGTACTCTTAAAAGAACTAGAATACAAGTGCAGAAGTGATTATCGAAAGAGATACAAAGAATAGAACGATTTTGCTTCTTTATGACAAATTGGAGATGATGTTTCGTATTGATTTAAACCAGTATTAAAAAACAGAAGTGTGCTTCTAGTCATTGTGGGACAAAAAACTGGGCATTAAGTAACATGTTCATAAAACCAACCTTTGTCAAATTTGTATAGTGAGATGGGTTAGTTAAGGGTATGTGAAATGGAAATCAAATTTTACATAAACAAAACACATAAAATATCACCTAATAAAGACAAAATGACATAAAACAACTAAAATGATATGGGTATGTACAGACTACAGAGAAACCCAATAATTGCTCCAGTAAAGAAGAGTGGCATGGTCTACATTGAGTGGCATGGTAGGATAGCAAAAATATTATTATTAAATAATTACTTGTGCTTTATCATGATGTCCCAATTACTGATAATAAAACATAAAAACATATTTGATAATATTATTTTCTTCAAGAGTGAGTTATAATGGTTTTAGGGAAAGATGAAATTAGAGGAAACTGTAAATATACTTTGAGAGCTTGTTAAATGATAATTATATCAATTGAAAATTCCTCATTCCTGAGCTACTTAACCTCGTAGAAGTAAATGATATCACAATGGAGATCAACGAAAGCAATTGTCTTTGCAAGGTTAACATATCCAAGGTAAAGTGAGTGATAAACAAGATGAAAACAGGAATGTCTATAGGACCTTACGACATTCCTATTGATTTCTAAAGATGTTACTTGTTGATGGTGTGCCTTGGCTGAAACAATAGTTCAATGCAGCAATAATAAATAGAATGATGCTTGGATCGGAAAGTATTCCATTACCTATATATGAAAAATAAAGGGAATATTCATATTATGAAACTACCCTGGTATAAATTAATAGACATGCTATCAAACTCTCTCAGAGTAATTAAGAAACCACAAAGCATAAACCTATAGTGTAATACCAACTACAGATTTATGTTGGGGAGTTCACAATAAAGCTCTTTATTCATTAAAGAGATTAATGGCAATCTATGGAGGGAAAAATCCACATGTAGATTTTACATATTGGGAGGAAGTGAAGGAATTTAGACTATAAAAAATTTTTTAGTAGAATTATTGATATGCTAAAGGACATGTCAAACAAGTGAATTTTCCACTACTTTTTGTTTGTATCACTTTTATGCTTTTGCCTTTATTATAAATGAACTGAAAAAACAGTGGTTGACGCAACTGAAGTAAGTTAATCAAATTAGCAAGAATACATAACAACTGAAGTCCTACATGTTAACAACCATATAATCTAAAAGCTCAAACCAATTTACAGATAATGTAATCTTAGTATTTATATTCTCAAACCCATTGTCAATTTTAACTACCCATGTTTGAACTCAAGATGTCTCTCAACCCTAAAATTTTAAGCCATTAAAAAGGGTGTACCTTCAACATAAATCCTCAAGCAAATCTAATTATCATTCAAACCCAATCCTATCCACAAAATTCAATTCCAAAATAAAACTATGAGAACATTGTTTCGACACATAATCACACAATTACCCAAAATTCTCTCAAAAACAAGCAATTCTGATTCAAACATCACATATAGATATATAATCAATCAAAACAGAAACAAAACCAAATTCCACAAAAGGGTAGCTAAGATCAACACAAACAAATTCAATCCACAGACCCAAAATCAGCAATAAACCAATTATACCCAAAATCTAAACAAAAGCAATAAACCAATTATACCCAAAATCTAAACAAACCCAGAAAAGCTTAAACACTGAAACTTTGTTTTCCCCCAAATTCACCTGCTGACGATTGACCAAGACGTCATCGCCAATATCGGAGTCATTGTCCATGTATTCGAAATCGGCGCCGTCGTAGTCGCTGTCGACGGCCGTGTCGCTGCTGTAGAACTCCTCCATGTACTCGGAATCGTTGGCGTCATGCATATCGTCCTCCGAATCCATTGCTGTAGAGAATCGGAGGTGGGTCAGACGGCTAGATAGAGAAAGTGAAGAGAGAAAGTTGTAGAGAGAATAAGAAAAGGGTTTGATCGGATGGTGTTTTTGGGTTGGGTTTCAGTTTTGCTTTTGGATTTTTCACCGAGAAAGACTTTTGAGTACGTGTAGGAAGAGAGAGATGAGGGGGTGAGTGAACGGACTTCGTAGGCCGAAATAGGAAACCGAGTTTGGTGAGATCGGTGGGGTTCATCAATTACACGTTTAATGGGATATCTGTTTTTTGGAATTGCATCAAGTTGTAATTGCAATTCCACATTTCAAATATATTATTTGAATAAGTCTTGTGTAATTACATTTCAATCTTAAATTCAATTTCAATTCAAACCTAATTTTAATTTTAAATTTAATTTGAATGTAAAATATATCAGTGGGGTTCATCAATTACATATTTAATGGGGATATTGATTTTTGGAATTGCATTGGAGTTGTAATTGTAATTCCACATTCCAAATAGTACATTGTTCGAATAAGTCTCAGAGTGTAATTACATTTCAATTTCAATACAAATCATATTTTAATCTAAATTTCAATCATAAACCTAATTTGAATGTAATATATCATAAATTTTGAATTAAATTATATTATATAGATAGATTTAAGTTTGTAAATATAGGTATAAAACTTACTTTTTATATTAACAGTTAGATATGATTTTGAAATTTTAAATAATAATTCTCTTATTTATGTGAATCAATGGTTAATATGAAAAGTGAGTATATTTATATTGCTCCTTGTGAAATCATTTTCGTATATATAATATATATATATATGCATGTGTATTTGTATGTGTGAATATGTAAATATGCCTGAATTATGCGCATTCATAGTTGTATATATATACATCTATGTGTACATATATATGTATATATAGAGATACTTATATATAGGTCTTTGTGAATATATATGTATGTTTGTAGTCGTAAAAAGTTAGTTGTTAGAAAGAAAGTATTTATTGGGTTGAAGATTTGAAGAATATTTAAAATTTAAAAATCACAACTTCTCATATAAAATTCAAATTATAGATTTGGAATTGGAATCCAAAATATTTTGTTGCATCCGAGCAACAAATCCAAGGCTACAATTTGGTTCGTAAAATTTTAACAATAATTTTTAAAACATACCATATTTGTAAAATTTTGAAAGTTTCCGATTAATACTACATTAGAAAGTTTAAATGAAGTGGAATTAAAAGTAATTTTCTTAATTATCACACATATGGAAAGTCAATGCAATTTTTCAAAATAGAATTCTTGCAAGTGATAAAAAGCAAATTCCATAAAGGATTCAAAGGTTTCTTTTTTATTTCCTTTTGTCTTTTTTCTTCTTTTATGTACTTTTTTTTTACCTTACTAGAAACAAGTCACACAAAACAATAATGAGAAGAGAAGAAAAAGCATTAAACCAGAGATATATAAATAAGTCATAAAGAACTTTTCGATTAAATTATTACTCCAAAATATTTATATCAATTCGATAGTGAGTCTAGGGACTATTGTTTAAATGAACTCTCTGAAATTAATTCCAAATAACTACGGATTAATGCACTTTTAAATTTAAAAAGTTACATATGAACATATTCAATTACTACTAAAAATAATTTGAATTGCTATCAATTTTAGGTTAGTATAGTTTTTAATGAAGCAAATATTTGAGATATTCTAAATAATATTTTAATTGTGTTTTTTAAGACAATTTTATCCTATTGTTTTTTAAAAAAATTAAAATAGAATGATCATACCTACCCAAACTATTATTCTTTGTTTGGCTAATAAAGAAAAAATATTCTTAATATTTTTAAAATATTCTTTCAAAGCTCATAATTTTTTATAAAATTTTGCGAAACACCAATCACAACATTTTTTCAACCTAAACAGTCAAAAACAATTCTCGAAAAATCAATTCAAACATGACAAAAAAAGAATTTAAAAGCCACCTGAGCTTCACGATTAAAAAAAGAAACAATTAAAACCCGAATAGCGTCATTTTGGAAGTGCTCCTAACTATTTCAAACTAGGAAGTGATATTTGGTATCCAAAATTGGAACGGAAAAGTCAATCAACTTAATGGCCTATTTTCTTTTCTGGTGCATTTGGAAAGCTTGTTTTTTTATTTGTTTTCTGTTCTTAAATATAAAATTTATTTTTGTATTTATTTTTATTTTTTTCAGCAAAAAATTAAAAATAAAAAAGCGTTTGGATCAAAATTTGTATTGAAAAATAAAATGGTATTGGTGGGCGGCGGTGGTGGCCAGCGGTGACCGGCGGCGGCGGGGGGCAGTGGTGGTGGGTAACTGGCGGAGGCCGGCAGCGATGGGGTGGTGGTGGTTGGTGGCGGCGGCGATGGGGGCGGTGGCAAGGGTGGTACCCTAAACAGTGAAAAAACTCAAAAAACAACTAAAAGTTGTATTTGGTGTTTTCACCACTTTTATCCACTAATCACAGAAAACAGTTTTCTTGGGGGGAAAAAATGAATAGTAAACGCATTTGCCAAACGTATTTTTATTTTTGAAATGGATGAATAGTAAAAAAACAAAACTATTTTCGCGTTTGCCAAATGGACCCTTCCCTTTTCAAATGTTTTTTTTTTGGCTTTTGAAGTGAAAAACTATTTTAAATAGTATTTAACAATAATTTAAAAAAATTTCTAAATATTGGAAGTGCGTTTGAAGTTAAAGGGCATCATCTTCTCATAACAAGTTCTATTTCTCCTTTTTCTCTGTAAAAAAGTGGAAGTAAAAGTTTTGTAAAAAAAGGTCAATGTTTTTCTTCAAATTCTATACGGATTTTAATTCTCTATTATTGAAAGTTATGACCCATCGAGACTAGTGTTTTAAATAAAAATATTTTTACCTATTTAAATAGCTATTCTAAACAGACTCCAATTCAAATTAGCAAGTAATATCATTGAAATTTTGGTATTCTAATTTAAGTCGAAACTAATTAAGGTCTTGTTCGGCAGATTTTCAAAATAAATAAAAATATTTTGAGAAGCCGATATTCACTAATTATTTCAAAACATTTTTCCATGACTTAGAAACGTGTTTACTAATTTTGTTCAACCCCATTCAAAACAGGTTTTTACTCTACAATATCAAAACTAAATTTTGAAAAAAGTCATCCAAACATGGCTTAACATTAAAAACCACCCATATGATTGAGGTAGTATGATTAAATTTTCCGTGGGCTGTTATGATAATGAGGGACCAAAATGAGATGTTCTTAATTATTTAACCTAAGATATGTTTAAATTACAAAGACTCTATTAATCTCTTGTAAGGTAAATGGGTGATCAATTGATGGTACATTTTGTGTGAGAGAGTATTACTCAGCCGCCTTTGTCAGCATGTGTGTTGGTAATGGTCAACAAACTCAAGCTAGATGATCTAGGTTCACATGATTTGTCTACCCATGGTCAAGATCATTTACGGTAAAACATATTCTCCTCAAAAAAAAAAAAAAACATATTCTCCTCATAAAATTACTTAGCCCTCTTTGGTTCGCGGTCCGGTCCCATGTGATCTGGTCTTATAATGATTTTTTTGGGACCAGACACTATTTGGCAACACGGTTCCAAAAAAACAAGGACCACTTGGGACCAAAAGGGGTAATTTGAGACAACAAAAAATGATGGTCTCAAGTGGTCTTATATACAATTGTCTTAACACATGAGACCATAAAATTTAAAATATATATATAATTTGAAAATAATATATAAAATTAAAAAAATAATATAAAAAATTTGAAATAATGTATAAATTTTGAAATATATATATAATTCAAAATTAATATATAAAATGCAAAAAATATATTTAAAATTTGGGAAAATAAAAAAAATCCAAAATAATAGAAAAAATAAAAAATAATGTATAAAATTCGAAAATAATATATAAAATTTGAAAAATAATATATATTTTTAAAAATAATGTATTAAATTCAAAAAAAATATATAAAACTCAAAATTAATATATAAAATTTTAAATATATATATAATTTAAAAAATAATATATAAGTTTTCAAAAATAATATAAATTTTTTTGAAATAATGTATAAAATTTGAAAATAATATAAAATTCAAAAATAATATACAAAATTAGATATATATATATATTTGAGAAAATATAAAAAATTTGAAAATAATATAAAAAATCAAAAATAATATATAAAATTCAAAAAATAATATATAAAAATTCGAAATAATTTATAAATTTTGAAATATATATTATTTTTGAATTTCTTATATTATTTTCAATTTTTTTATATTTTTTCAAATTTTATATATTTTTCATACTTAATATATTTTTTGAATTTTATATATTATTTTTTTATTTTTTGGATTATTTTCCAAACATAAGACCAAACAGCTTGAATAAGACCATAAGACCAGACAGCTTTACCAAACAAACTTTCAGAACACCACTCAGATAAGAACAGACCAAACCGGACCAGATAAAACCAGACCGGACCGTCTACCAAACGGGCCCTTAATTGACCCTAATAGTTACACTAATATGAACCATCAATTTGGTCAGAACAAAATGCATCTATGATTGGCATAAGAAATTAAGGGTGTTCTGTTTCTCGTTTTTTTGTTTCCACCTACCAAAAAGCAGAAACAGAAATAATAATAATGTTTAATAAACTGCTTCTGTTTCAAAATAATGAGAAATCTTTCAAACGTTTCACATGAAATTGAGAAACAAAAAAAAATTGTTTCACTTGTTTCTCAACTATTCCAAGTGAAACTATTGGCATTTAATGCTTTTACTATTTGCAATTATTTCTTATTTGCTTTATTATTTATAACCCATTTGTCCAATTTACTCTAGATGTTGCTTCCTCATTTATAACCCATCTGCTATCTAATTTACTCCAAATTTTAATATAAATTTGACCACCATATTTTAATGTTGTACCTCCTGAGATCCGCAACAATGAGAAGTTTAATCCATTTTTTCAAGTATGTTTTTTAAAAGTATCATTGTCTTCCTTCTTTTGCTTAATTCTTTTTTATTTGTAAAAATCATATATATATGTATATTTAAATGTAGAATTGTGTGGGAGCAATTGATGGAACACACGTCCATGCACATATTGCATCAGCGGACCAAATTCCTTATCGTGGAAGGAAGTCTGATACAACAAAAAATATTTTGGCCGTTTGTTCTTTTGACATGCGCTTTACATATATATTAGCTGGATGGGAATGAAGTGCAAATGACTCAAGAGTTCTAATAAAGACTATATTTAATCCTACTATGCAGTTTCCAATACCACCCGAAAGTAATGGTCTAATAATATTATATTATTTTTTTACATTGAGAATATATGCTAACTTGTAACCATATTATGTGATAGGTAAATACTACTTAGTTGATTCTGGATATGCTAATATGTCGACATTTTTAGCACCTTATCGTGGTATTCCGTATCATTTGCAAGACTATAGAGGGCGTAGAGGACAACTTCGAGGTCCTAAAGAGTTATTCAACTATAGGCATTCCTCACTTAGGAATGTCATTGAACGTTGTTTTGGGGTACTTAAGAAACGTTTTCCCATTCTGAAGTTAATGTCCAATTATTATGTCGAGGTACAAGCTCAAATCGTGGTTGCTTGTTGCACAATCCATAACTTTGTTCGGGATGAGGCACGTTTAGATCGTTTGTTTGATAAGTATGAAAATGAGAATATCAAACTTGAAGATAAAGAGTCAACTAGTTCCTCAACACTTCAAATACTAGCAGATGTGAGGGTCACTCAAGATCAAATACGATTAATGAATGGAGTTCGTGATTCAATCTCAAATGCATTGTGGAACAACTACCAAAGAGAGTGATTTATATTATCATATGTTTGGATATTATTTTATTTTGTAAACTTTAAAAATTAATGTTATAATTGATTAATCGTTAGAAGTTGTAACTTTAATACTTTAATAATTTCTTTAATTTAATTTATTTTATCTACGCAAGTAAATGCCAAAATAAAAATATAAAAAAAAATATTCAAAAAAAAAAATGAGAAACAAATGTGTTACTAAACATTATTATTTGTTTATGTTTCAATAATTGTGAGAACAAAATGAAATTAACAAATGTCATTTTTATTTTTTTATTTCTCGTAAGTGAAACGTTTTTTTATTTCTATTCCTAAAAAACAGAAACGAAAAAATAGAAACATTACTAAACGCACTAAATAAGTTGTCTTGCGACTTGTGAGAGTGTTTAAATCATGAACATTCCACCAAGATATTTTGTGGAGAGATGATAAATGCACTTAATTTTAAAAATTAAAAGTTAAAATAATATTAAATTACAAAATCCTTATAATAGATCGGTGTATAAAAATTAAAGATTTTTTTTTTCGTGTCAACCTCCTAAAGTGAGGTAAACATCTTAATGTATTCTTCCTTAGATCGAGTTTAACGAAGAGAGATTTAGCTAGAGATGATCATTTTTATGATTACCATGGGCTTTGTATGAATCGCGAAAATAAGTGTATAAAAAACTTTTAAGTTCTGTATTTTTTAGTATATTGTGTGACAATCACTCAACCGGAAGCTTGGAAGAAAAGTAGTGACAAGAATATAAGTTATAACCAGGTATGACTTAAGAAGTGTGTGAGATGTAACCATAAAATGAAGTTATGCTTTGGAAAACATTGTACAATTGCACAACCTTTTAATTTATATATATGTAATATCATCTCTCTCTAAGATTATTTTTACGGACATAAAAATACCCAAAATATATAAGACTTGGCAAATAGTCATTGGAAGACAAACAAAAATTCAAAAGTTATATATTTTTAGAAAATAATGCTTTAATTGATTTAATATAATATTATATTTCCTTCGTCCCATATTAATATTTCACTTTCACAATTTTATCCGTCCAAAAATAATTATCCAATTTTGAATCCCAATACAATATAAGATTAATTTCGTTTACTGCCTCTAAGATTTATCCAATCTTCTGTCAGACCCTAAAGTTTGCAAAAATAAAATCAGACCCCCTATGTCCGCACTTGTGGGTTGACAATGGTTAATATTTTGGTAAAATTTTAAATTGCCCTTAAACTAAACAACGTATATCTTGGATTATAGCCCCCCATATAAGATTAATTTCGTTTACTGCCTCTAAGATTTATCTAATCTTCTGTCAGACCCTAAAGTTTGCAAAAATAAAATCAGACCCCCTATGTCCGCACTTGTGGGTTGACAATGGTTAATATTTTGGTAAAATTTTAAATTGCCCTTAAACTAAACAACGTATATCTTGGATTATAGCCCCCCCATATAAGATTAATTTCGTTTACTGCCTCTAAGATTTATCCAATCTTCTGTCAGACCCTAAAATTTGCAAAAATAAAATCAGACCCCCTATGTCCGCACTTGTGGGTTGACAATGGTTAATATTTTGGTAAAATTTTAAATTGCCCTTAAACTAAACAACGTATATCTTGGATTATAGCCGCCCCCCCCCACCCCCCCCCCCCCCCCCCCATGTAATTTCCAGATATGTATGTATTACACATTTCCATTTTCCCCTCAATATAATAATTAAGACGTACTTTTAGGACATGTCTAAAAGAGTCATTTTAAATTTCCAAATTTTTCTTTGCTTTTAAAAAAAATTAAGACAAGAGTATTTTAGAGATATTACACCTCCCGCGCACCGGCAAATGCCAAATAAATGTAATATGGACACTATTTCAAATACTATAGTCTTTGAGAACAACAAGGGTTTATATGAACTATATCGATATTATAAAGGGTTAATCGTTCGTCACCTTTTTAAGTTTTATCCCTCTTACATATGTATGTACATATATATATATATATGTATATTCATGTTTTATTAGCCTATTAGGTTCAGAGACGAAATGATAAAGATAAGAGAAAAAAAAGTGTGGAAATGGTTTTTTACTAATTAAAAATTAAGTGATACTAAATTTGAAATCCAATTATTAATGAAGGCTAAAATGAAAATTAAATAATTTTAAATATTATTATTTTTTGAATAATTTTAAATTTGATTTTGAGACATGTAGAATTCCTCATACTCAATGCAAAAAACTTATGTCAACGGATAAAATTTGTAAACAAATCACCTAAATCGGTGGCTCTAACACCAAAGGTGTTGTTTGAAAAAACAGAAAAAGTAAGTATGAAAAATTTTAAGAACTTAATTTTAAGTGGTTTAAAAATATATATAATTTTTGGAATCTCTAATTTTTTTGGTGTCAAAATTGTTTATTAAACAAACCTAATAGAGAAGGTATTTAATATGTTAAAAATGAGGGAGTCAAAGTAGTTAGGGGGTGACACTGAGGAATTAAAGTAAAGCAATTTGTGCCAAATTGTTAAACAACAAAGGTGAGATATGTTATATATTGATGGTAGTTTAGGTATTAAATTCAAGGGTTAATTTTATTTACATCTCCTGAGGTTTGTCTTATCTTTACTTATATTTTTCAGGTTTACATATTTTCATTTACACCCCCTCATGGTGTGAAATGTCTAAAATACCCTTATACTAAACACCCCTTAAATCAATTTAATCCCTAAATCAATTTAACCCTCCAACCAAACACCCCCTTAAATCAATTTAACCCTCCAACCAAACACCCCAACCCTAACCACCACCGTCGCCACCGCCGCCACCCGTCGCCACTACCACCACCACCACCACTATCCGCCGCCACTACCACAACCACATCATCCACCGACATATATATATGTGTGTATGTATATATATGTGTGTGTGTGTGTGTATGTATATATATATACATATATATATAGGTAGGGGGGGCGGCACCGACAGTGGGAGTGGGGTGGTGGTGGGAGGGGGCGGCGCCAGCAGGGGGATGGCTGCGGCGCCGACAGTGGGAGGGGGTGGTGATATATATATATATATATATATATGTGTGTGTGTGTGTGTGTATATATATGTATATATGCGTGCAAAGTGTGTGTGTGTGGGTGTGTGAGAGAGAGAGATTAATTAATTTATTTGTAAAAATTAAATATTTGGGGTTGGGTTAGGGGTTTTATGATTTAATTTTTATTCACAAATTTAAAAAATTAGTTTTCAAAAAATTTAAATATTTGTTTGTGAATATTTGGGGTTGGTGTTTGGGTGTTTGGGTTTTTGGATTTTATATGTTTTTTTTTATTTTATAATTATTTTCAAATTTAATAATTCTTTTCAAAATTTAATATATATTTTTGAATTTTATATGTTTTATTTTTAATTTTATATATTTGTTTCAAATTTTTTGCGATTTTTATATTTCTTTTCAAAATTTAATATGTTTTTTTGAAAATTTTTTTTTCGAAATTTATATATTTTTTTAATTTTATATTTATTTTCGAATTTATAATATTTTTCAAATTTTAATATATATTTTTTCGAATTTTATATATATTTTCAAATTTTAATACAAATTAAATTATTAAATGATGGGAGGGGGTCTAATTGATAAAAACACTATCCTTGTTTCCAAATAGAATAAGGATAAGACATTGAGGGTAGTTTAGGGATTTAAAAAAAAAATCAGCTGATGTCATCATTCAGGGGGTCTAAGTGATGAGAATATTGAAAAGTAAATGGTGTAAATTAAGATATGCAAACCTGGAGGGGTGTAAGTGAAGATAAGACAAATTTCAGAGAATATAAATGAAGTTAACCCTAAATTCAAATTGTATAGTGATGTCATGTCTGATTTAACTTGAAAGTGCCATTAGGGGATGTAAATCATGTGTGTCGGAAAAAGTAAGGGGCCTTTGACTGCATTTTTGCAAACTTTGGGGGATCTGACTGAAGATTGGACAAACGTAAGGAAGTGTGAATAAAATTAATCCTATAATATAATCCTACTTTTTTAAATCATCCTTCTTCATTCATTTAAAAAACAATGTAACTCACTAAAAAGTAACTAAGAGTTGTCCAAAATAGTAGTATAACATAATAAAGAAGAAGCTATAATCCAATGAACTTGATGCATTGAGGACGAAGAATATAATACCAGGTGAAAACCAAGTTTATGATAAAATACTTACTTAAATAATAGGAACAAAATTACTGATTATATGCCTTGATGATTCGGTCAATGCTAAGTCTTCAAGGGTCATTATATTGTAGGGGCAGAACTAAAAAAAAATATTCACTATGATATAATAGCAGGGATTTTGTCTTTTTCAGTCAAAATTGTTTTACTTTTTGTAGAATTTTATGAAAAGTGGCTAAAGTTCAAATATAAATCTGATACTTTAATAAAAATAATTATTGTAATATAATAATTTATCGTAACCCACAAAATTTTGGACAAAATTTATGTACAAAATTTCTGTAGATATCAAAATTTGATGTGTATATTATTTAATTAACTATTTTGAACATGTGTCTTTATTTTACTGTTTCTTACTTTAATGGTAAGTGAAAATTACATCAATTTCATGCAACAACTCTGAGAGCTTCAACGTGCGCAAAAAAGTTATGAGAGATAAATTAGTTTATAGTTTATACTAATTATTAACCTTTTCGATCCTTTCATCAAATCAATTTCAATCACGATGATGTCTTTGGCTTCGTTTGGATGGGCAAGAGACAAAAGAAAAATAAGGATATTATTAGTTATGAGAGAAAAGAAATGATAGCTAAAATTTATATTTATGTTTGGATAAATTATGAAGGAAAAGAAAAGAAACGAAAACATTTGTGTTTGGTAAGGCTATAAGAGAGAAAAGAAAAGATATTATTTTAACTCATATACATTCTCACCATTTTAATTCAAATCTTTTAAAATTATGTGTTTTTAAATATTATTGAGGGTATTTTTGGTATTTTAAAAGTTATGCTTAATTTGCTATCTTTTCTTTATAATCTTCTCATTGTTGGAAGGATAACAAATGAGAGATTTGAAGAGATAAGTTATTCTTCTAATGACACGTTTGGTACGGTTGAATGGAATGGAATGAAAGTGAGAAATGAATGAGAATGAGAATGGAATGGAATAATCATTCTCATTCTATTGTTTGGTTGTAAATATGAAGCACATTGGGAATGGAATGAACTTGAATTTTTTTTCTCAAAAATACCCTTCTTAGTATTAAATATAAAATAAAATAAAATAATACTATTTTTTAATTTTTTTACAAAAAAAAATGATAAAACGTAACGGGAATAGTAATGACGGACAATAAAGGTGGCGGCGGCGGCGAAATGGCGGTGGCGGTGACTTATTTTTTTGAAATGTGAGAGGGTTATTTAAGCAATTTTATGTTTTAAAAGCATTCCTAAATGAATGGAATGACCATTCCATAACTTTAGTAATAGAATGAAAATCCATTCCCAATAATGAAATTTCATTCCTTGAGAATGATCATTCTCATTCATTATGTTGTACCAAAACAAGGAATGAAATGAATGAGCATTTCATTCCATTCCATTCCAACATACCAAACATGCACTAAATCTCTTCAAATAATTTTTATTCTTTCATAATTGACAATCCAAACACAAAAATCACTATCTTTTATTTTTTTCTTTTTCCAAATCATTCTACCAATCAAAGCCTTAGTTAATGATAAATTTCATTACAAAAAGTTTATAATCACTTTTCCAACAACAGAAATATGTTTTCGATCACTGTAAAAAAAAAATACAAAATTTGGAGTTACTAAATAGACCCGATAAAAGTTCGAAATTTGAAAGCAAAAATTTGCACAAGCCTTTCACGATTTTGATTTAGAGGGTGTCCTAGTGTACAAATTAACAAAATTAAATATACGCAAACCTTTAAATATCGATCAATTAAAATCAAATTTCGGAAGTGTGTGTCATCATTGAAAGGACTACGGCCCTGTTTGATATAGATTCTACTTCTGGGTTTTCACAAAAGAAGAAGAGAAGTAGAAACTGTTTTAAGAAGTTAGTATCCCCACTTCTTTAAAACGTTATTTCAAGGCCCAAAAGTTTCTTCTAACAATTTTGTCAAACATCGTTCAAAACAGTTTTTTCTTCTAGGAAGTCAAAAACAGCGTTTGAAAAGTCAATTCATAGAGGGCCTATATAATCCACATATTTGTTTGAATATGTAATCACAATAACATATTCTCCTAAGGCCCTGTTTTGTAACATGGTTTGGTGCCAAAAATATGGTTTTGGTACGAAAAAATGGCACCAAACCATGTTTGGTAAAATGGTGTGAAAATTTGGTTCGGTTACTGTACCAAACCATGGTGTGAAAATTGTGAAGGAATTTGGAATCATCTTTGTGAATGGTTTTGTATGGTGCGGACAGTGTAGCAAACCCACTATAGCACCCCACTGTAGCAACCTGAATCACTGTAGCACTGTAGCACGTATAATATTTATATTTTAATATTATAAATTTTAATATTAATATTAATATATATATATTAAATATTAATATTAATATTATAAATTTTAATTTTAATATTAATATATTATATTAATATTAATATTAATATATATTAATATTAATATTAAAATATATTAATATATTATATTAATATATTTTTAATATATATATTTTTATTATATTAATATATTTTAATATTATAAATTTTAATATTAATATATTAGTATATTAATATATTTTAATATTACAAAATTTTAATATTTATAAATAAAATGTGAAACCACCCCAAGTTACCAAACATGATTTGGTTTCAGAATTTCAACCCATACCAACTCTACCAAACATCGTTTGGTTTTTCAGCATCACTTTTTCTCACACCAAAACCATCTGCACCAAACATGGTTTGAAACCAAAATAAAACCACACCAAACCAAATCCAACCAACCCAAACCAAAATAAAAAACTAACACCGCACCAAACCGTTACCAAACGCAACCTAAGGGTTCCAGTCAAGCACATACCTATGTTAGGACGAATGGGCACAGTGGCCCCTACTGATGTTTTTTTTTTTTTACATAATTTACCCTTAATCCATAATGAAGAATGTTATTACTCAGATTAGAGAGTTTCAGATATTTTTATTTATTGACAGAAGATATATATTGTAAGAACATTTTTAATTTTGGTATATCTAGTCAATAATCATGTTGAATGAATTGTAACTCTGGTGAATTTACGAAGATTGTGTGGCCAAGCAAATGACATGCATCAATGTCAAAGGTTGAAGAAGTGATTGCAAACAAAACAAGAAACGAAACAAACGGCTGAAAATTGGCAAAAGTGTATTTGCAATCCACGCACAAAAGGTGCGATCCATCGCAAGAAGTTGCGATTGATAGCATAAAGGTTGTGATCGATCACAGGTCTACGAATCAAAATATTATGACGATACTTTCCTAATGGCGTGTCTAAGGGTTTGTATTGATATATGGGATAATATCTGAGGACCTAATAGTAAAAAGACAAATTCTTGAGAGAGGAAGACATGTTTTGAAGCTCTGCAATTCTCCCACAGTTCATATAATTTTTGCACAAAGAGAGAGAGAGAGGGAAACATTAATTGATCATTCATCTTCTAGTTCTCTCTAGTTTTTGGGGGTTTTTAATTGTGCTACAATAGTTGTGATCTTTATACACAATTGAATGACCTAGCTAGATATTGAAAAATCATAAAATCATCTGTTGCATTGTGTGTGCGTTAATCTGTTAAGAAATGAAGTAATCAGAGTAAGGTGGTCAGAGCAAGAAGCTTCGTGGACCATCAATCTGTTGAGAAGCAGAGTCGTCAGAGTATGGAGATCGAAGCGAGAAGCTTTGTGGAGTGCGAGTGGATCAAGACTTTCAGACGTCGAGTGAACAAAGAGAGTCAGAGTTATTGTAAGTCCTTTCTTTATAGAGTCTGTATAAATTCTTTGATTCATAGTGTATCGATATCGATGGTATCGATGGTTTTTTATTTGAATTTTTTTTAGGTTTTTCCACGTAAAAATATGTGCGTCATCTCTTAATCTTTATTTTGCACTTATATTAATCTTTGTTTAATCTTATATTGTGTTGGAAATTAGGTTTTGGTACCGCCCGTTTTAACCTCAGAAACCAGAATTCAATTTTAGAGTTTTGCGATCGATTCTAGAAATTTTCAATCAATCTTAAAAATTTGTGATCGATCTTGATTTCCGATTGATCCGAGAAATTTGCAATCGATCTTAGAGACCTGCGATCGATCATAGAAATTTGCCATTGATCTCAAATTTAAAAAAAATCCAGAAAAAATATTTTTAATAGAAATTTATTTTATTCCTGATTAATATTATTATTGTAGATTTTTTTTAATAACCTATCTATTCCCATTAAAATCAAATATTCTGCAAATAATTTAATTGGTCAATAATTTTATAAAAAGCCTATTCAACCCACCCCTCTAGAATTATTTTCGTTATTTTCTAAGTAATTTCATATATATATATATATATATATAAACATATATATTTATCACTCTATGTAATTATAATTCCCATCTTAGCAATAAAACTTGAATACTATCAAAGTGGATGTAGTTTGACAAACTCAGACTGCCTTGGTAATGTCAAAATTATCCCGAAATAATTAAGTAATGTACTGTATGTGCATTTTATAAACCAAGGGCCTAAATTTTAATGTTGAAAATGAAATTAATGTAATTTTGAATGGTGAGGGATAGAGCCAAAGTTTATAAGCCACTTGCAAGTTGTCTCTGACTCTATGTCTTGACTAAACTACGTGTATCATTATATGCCATATTAAAAAAGACCAAAAAAATGTTGAATATTATTTGGTTGGCTGAATTAGTTACTGGAGCAAGGTTGTTGAATTATTTATAGAATTAAAAAAGTTGGCACATATTGGTAGAAGTTATAGATAAAACGAAGGCGGTCAAAATCGAGAAGGTAGGTAGGATGGTTTTAGGTCCGTAGAATCATAAATAGAAACGTGAATTTTTATCAAATTATCATAAAAATAATTTAATTTTATTTCTTAAATAATAATATTTTTATAATACAATAAAAAATATTTAAAATAATTTATATAAATAAAAATATCACCTTAAAGTCATAGCATTGTGCAAATATTTGAATTATATCACATTACTGCTTGCTTAAAAGCTTTAAAACTAATTAAAAATATAAAATTAAAATTGAAACACAATTCCTAGAAGCCTAAACGAATATCATTTAACAAACTTAATATAAATTCCAATCACTGCTAAATAAGATCATTGTTACGGTCAAAATCTTCATCCAATTCACAATTACCGTCAAAATCATTATGACCAACATCACTACTACTATCCTTCTCATTACTAACATCATGGATGTTCATCTTACCAAATTTTTCATCATTATATATTTCATGAATTTCCTTCACTAAAGCATACAAATAAACAAACAAAATTATAATAATTCATATGATAAAATTACAAATTTAAATAATAAATTTGTAATTAATTGGAACATATAATTTATTTAATGTAGTTCATTTCTGATTTTTTTAACATAATAGTCAAATATTTATTTTGAAAATTTAAATCATATTAAAGTTTTTGTTTTCAATATATTGGACCTTTAATTATTTTTTTCATAAATTTGGCTACATATTGAAATATTTGACTAAATCATTAACGTTTTAGGTCTCATATGGATGATTCAACCCTAAAACTATTATTTTAGCCAAAAAATACCAAAAATACATGTGAATACAACAACGTGGTGTGTGAAAAGCTTACATTTTACAAAACTTCTTCTTTTTTTTTTTTTTTTGTATAATCTTACGATTCTACCACAATTCTATACGATTCTACCTATTTTAGCCCAAAAATTCTCTAAAATAGCATAATCGTGTAGAATCGATATATGAACGATTTTGGTACGATTTGAGTTGTTTTGGGGTTCTAGGATCGTAGAAACACGATTTTGACTACCTTGGATAAAACAAAGGACAAGACAAGAAACAATAGGGGAAATCCAATTGAATAAGGTTATGTTCTCTTATCTAAAAATAAATAAAAGTATAGGTTCAATTTAAATTTTATTAATTTATGCTTAAAATTAACCATAACTAAATAATGATTTGAGAGACTTTTTTATTTATTTTCTTTCCTTCCTTCCTTCATTCTTCTTTCTTTTTATTTTTTATGATGTTAATTGATTTATATAGAATTAATAAAACGTATTTCAAACCCTACGATCAAAAGACCGGTCCAATAAAAATTCTTGAAGAAGTGATTGTCCTGTGTACTATATTCAAGTTTAATTACGAAGCTTGAATTCGAGAACTAATATTCTGTTTGGATTGACTTTTCAAATACTGTTTTTGACTTCCTGAAGGAAAAATCTGTTTTGAACATTGTTTGACAAAAATTTTAGAAAAACTTTTGAGCCTTGAAAAAACGTTTTAAAGAAGCTAGGGATACCATTTTCTGCGAAAAGCTATAAGCAAAAGTTATGCCAAACATAGTCTAAAAGTTGCAAGTAACATGCAATTTTTTTTAATTGGTGACGAGGAAACACTTTTGATGTAATAAATTATTATAAAATTACTTTTCTAAGTAGAGTTATTTAATTATAACAATAAATTACTACAATTGTTGCAACTAATAATTTCTAACTAAAGCTAAAGTGTACAAAAAAATCCTATGAACTATATGATTGTTGTTAGGGTTACAAACGAACCAAGCGCTCAACAAGCAACTTGAGCTCGGCTCGATAAAAACTAGACTCACATTTGTTTATTTAATAAGTGAATCAGACTCGAACATTTTTTTCAAGCTCTCTTCATAAACGAACCAAGCTAAAACAAGTATGAGCTTGGCTAAAAAATATTCGCCAACAAAGTTCGTGAACAAGGCTTGTTAATAGCTCACTTATATATTTATATATATATTATAAATTATTATATTATGTAATGTATAATATAAAATTTTAACATATTTAAAGCATAATTTACTTTATACAAATTTAATCTAATATATGACAAATTTCTCACCCAACAAATATATTAAGTCTAATATTATTATTATTACATTAAAAATTATCAAAGACTCTAATCTCTAACAAATAACCCAATATAGGTGACTATTGGTAAGAGTAATATATGCTATAATTCAACCAAGCCGTTTGTGAACAGGCTCGAGCTTGACTAGCTAAAACTAATGTTCGGCTCAGGCTCATTCATTTAACAAATGAACCAAGTTTGAACACAATTTTTAAGCTCGTTTAATAAATAAACAAGATTGAACATTGCTTAGCTTGCTCGGCTCATTTACAACCCTAATTATTGCATAATACTCTCATATATTAATTTGCTCATCAAATCACTACCCTCAATTATTAAGGCCCTGTTTGGGAAGGTTTGTTTTTGTTTTTTGGCACTCTTCATGAGAACAAAACATGTTTGGGAGGGTTTTTACTGTTCACTTTGTTCTTATTTTGGAAATAATTTTCATGAACAGTGCAGAAAACAAGGAGAACAAGAAAATCATGTTTTATTGTTCTCTCTACTGTATGTTCTCAAGAAGAAAAAAAAACTCTCGTCTCTCCCATTCCTCAAACAACCACTAGCCGCCACACCACGCCACCAAACTGAACCAATAAAGGCTGAATGTTAAAAAAAAATGCCCAAATTGAACTCTAAAACCCTAAAATAAAAATTGAGAAAATCGGCACCACCACAACACCACCACGCCGCCGCCACCTGCAACCACCACAACCAATATCCACCCCCAATTCGAAACCGGAACCCTAACCCTTTAGCGGCATATATATGTATATGGATAGATTTGTTGCTTACCTTCAGTGGCGAAAAAGTGATGTCGTTGATGAAAACCTAGAATATGCGTTTGAGGAATGGGAGTGTGTGATTCAGTGGCATATATATGTTTATGGATATATGTGTGTGCGTGTGAGAGAAAAAACTAATATATTTTTTGATCTCAAATATGTTTTTTGTTCTTCTTTTTTTGGGTGAGAAAAGAAGAACAAGAACAAGAACAAGAATTGTTCTTGTTTTTTGGTTCACAAAACAAAAATAAAAACAAAAATAATGGTTCCAAACAGACCCTAAAACGGAGTAATTTACCTTTTATAAACAACTGAAGTTATTTTCAAGACATTGGAGTGCCGCAATGACTAAGGGCCGTTTACAATCCATTTTTGTTTTTTGAAAAAATAGAATTATGATTTTGATTTATTTAAAGAAACAAAAATTAAAATCATATTTATTAATTATTGATTATTTTCAAAAACTTAGGGCCTGTTTGATTGGGCTGTTTTTGTGTTTGTTTATTTGTTTTGTGTTTATAAACTTGTTTGGTTAGTGTTTTTGGGATATGTGTGTTTAAAAACACTTTTTCACTTTAGGAAAATTTTAGGCATATGAGAATAAACATGAATTTGGTGTTTATTGAGGTGTTTATCACTTACACTTTCTTCACTTTATAATATATTTTATTATTTATTAATTTATATATTTATTTATAAATATATTCTATTTATTTATTTATTTATTTATTATTATTTCATTATTTAATTCATTTTATTTATTCATTTTAATTATTTAAAAATATATTTTATTAATTTAATATTAATTTATTATTATTATACTCATTTATTATTATTATTATGAAGTATTTATTTGTTATTATATTTACTTATTATTTATTATTATATTTTATTATATTTATTTTTTATTATTATTTATTTCATTTTGTTTATTATTTATTATTTTTATTATATGTTTAAATATGTTTTATGTAATTTATTATTTATTTTATTAAATTATTATTATTATTTATTATTTAGTCCATTTTTTATTATTATATTTATTTATTATTATTGTATTCATTTATTATTATTATTATTATATTATATTATATTTATTATTTATATTATTAAATTAGTATTTATTAATTTATATATTAATTTATAAATATATTTTATTTATTTATTTATTATTATTTTATTATTTAATTCATTTTATTTATAAATTATTTATTCATTTTTAATTATTTAAAAATATATTTTATTAATTTATTATTATTATTATGAAGTATTTATTTGTTATTATATTTACTTATTATTTATTATTATATTTATTTATTATTTTTTATTATTATTTATTTCCTTTTGTTTATTATTTGTTATTTTATTATATTTTTAAATATGTTTTATGTAATTTATTATTTATTTTATTAATTTATTATTATTATTTATTATTTAGTCCATTTTTTTTTATTATTATATTTATTATTTATATTATTAATTTTTAATTATTGATTTTTAATTTTTTAATTTCAACCCAAAAAATATCCCTACCAAACATACTTATGTTTTTGGATGAATAAACAAAAAAACAAAAAACGTGTTTTTTGTTTATTTCAACACAAACACAAACATAAACACAACTCTACCAAACAGACCCTTAGTTGTCGGTGCTGCTATTGACATAACAACCTCCATTGGAGTCTTCATTTGTTGTTTTTACAATATCAAAACCTTGAAATTTCAAAAATTACTGAGATAGTTTTAGGTTACCAATATTGTCTTTCTTTTTGAGAATTCTATGTATTGAGATTTATGAACTCTCTCCTCTTTCCCAAGTTCTATATTTATATATATATATATATATATGTGCGCGCCTGTATATATAAATATCTGATTTATCTTACTTTATATTTGATACACGCATTAACTTTTAATTTATTAATTATATATATTTTTCTCGAACACAACATTACAAGTCACAACAACCGATTTCATCTAGTTCCGGTTCATATGAAACTAGCATCCCTCTTTATCTTTTTGGGCTTTTTCCCTAGCATCTTTAAAAGTAGGTTCGGATCCATTGGGCCCGACATTTTCTACAACTCTTTTCTGAAATTGGATATCTTAATGCCCCCCCCAAAAAAAAGTTACAAAGAAAACTAGTTCAATACATTTATATGATTAAAAAATTAAAATTCAAACCATCGTTGTTCAATTACCACTCATTTGGTATTTCAAATATTGGATACAATTTTTTTTTGTTAAACACAAAAATGTAAAGTGACAAAAAATTGACATTAATTAAATAAATATAATACACACACACACACACAAAGGTCTAACTAATAAGGATGATTTTTTGGACCTAGACACCGAAGGTTCGCCATTCCACAATTGTACAGACCAAAAATCTAAGCCCACTAAGAGGCATGCCCAGTGAAGAATGTTGAAGCCATTAATGCCTAAGTCCAATTCTTAAAGCCCAACCCATTAAAAAATCATTCTAGAATTTTTTTATGAGCAAGCTAAAATCCCAATTTGTTAGGGGATAGATGGAGGTAAATATGTAATGCCTGAGTGTATGCAAAAAACTACATCTACAACCCTTGGAGAAGGACCAATGGAACACGGCGAAAAGAAAGCTATGTATCCCACTTGGGATGCCCGGTACAACGCTCTTCCTGCGGAGAGTTTGAGGGAATTGCTCAATGTAGTGGAGAGTAAGCTTGAACTTGCCAAAGCCCGCCTCGAATCTTTGAAAAAGGCTAACCAAAATGTGGATCAAGCCAAACACAGCTCACTTGGTGATTCCGGAGCTACTTAGTATGGTTTTGTCTAGCAAATGGTGTACTATGAACTTCATTAGCTTTGATATGCACAAACAACATATGGCTTATATGATTATATATATATCAGTAGCTTGGGCTATAGGAATTTGATCTGTTTTTAGATTTTTGATCTTCTATGCTTGTCCTTCATGAAACCTAAATGGATTTATAAACTTCAGAAATTTCTATATGGCATATGATATGGCTTTAGTTAAAGATGAATTGTTAGAGTTGCATTTAAGTGGCAATGGTTCCTGCTGAATCATATATATTCTGCAAGTGATGCGTTTTTTTTTTAGAAACCTGGCTTAGATGGAGCTGGTTTATTACATAGTTGTCATAAACGTGCCTTGCCATTTATCTTCTTCTTTTTTTTTTTCTCCGATAACCGGGGTGAATCTACGGATCCCTGCCAATGCACCTTGCTTGTGACAAACCATGATATGGTGCGTGCATTTTTTTTTTTCCCTATAACTGAGGTGTCGGGCTTTCATTCTGATTAATCCAGGAAATCCGCGCAAATGCACCTTGCTTGTGATAAATCTTGATCGGGATTGTTCTTTTTTTCCCTATAATCGAGGTGTCGGGCTTTCACCAAGATAATCCACGGGACCGTGGAAGCTAATCCAAGGATGATGTGTTCAAGCTAGAAACTTGAGGTTCATAACTGTGTATGAATATTCATGGAATCTCCAAGGATCAAGTGATCCAAGCTTGGGAGACCATTATGAGCACATAGGCCTTGTCTAACAATCTTGATCAATAAATGTTTTGCAATGACTTTTGAAATTATTGAAAAGAATTGTGAAGTTTGATTTATTATATCTACAAAATTGCATAATTTTTTATTTGTAAACATGAGACTGCTGTAAGAATATTTTAATATTCTATTATGACCCACATGATTATTTGGACATGTGTTATATTTTGCTTAGTGGTCAAGTAAATAGATATCAGATTTGAAGTGTATGAGATTTGGTCAAACTTATAATTTAAATCATATATTATTGATTGAGAAAAATTTCCTTAATGATGACTCATTTTGATGGAAAGTGAGAAATTAAGTTTTCTTGATGAACAAGTATTCTTGGAAAACAAAGTCTTCTCTCTGCTTATAAAAAGTGCATATATTCCATCAATTATACACATCAATGATACAACACATTTATGTTTACGTGTGCAAAATGGTCAAGAAAGAGAAACTTGTTTCTTTTGTGTAGATTTATGGATCTGTTTGCAATCGCGACGATTTATATTTGTGCCTTATTTTCTTGCATGAATATTAAGAATTATTTTACAACTGCATTTCACAAATCCACTTTTGTCTTGACTCTATCCTAAATTCTCAGTAAAAGGTACGTCCTCATGCCTCAAGTATAGAAAAATTGAATAGGGGAGAGAGAGACATAATGTAATTATGAATAACTTGAAATGGTAAACATGGAATGTTGCTTAACATAATAAAATATTTTTAGGTCATGTGTTATGATTTTGCCTGGAACATTTGATTGAGCTCAAGTTGAAACTCCTTCAATTAAAGTTGAAGCAAAAAAATTGACAAGGCACTTCAGTTGGTAGTTGGTAGGTACACCCAAAGACAGAGCCATCCTTGATATCTTTTGGTGCATTATTCAAATAGGAGCAGATATCCCAATCAGATTTTATTTTATTTCAAATATTCTGCAGTAATTGCGATACCATGATAATATAGTATAACGAATTCGAACAATATTAAATTTTTTAAAAATATTACAAACAAAAAAATATATAATATATCAAAAAATACGACCAACCATGAATAGGATTCAATAACTAGAAAGAAATAAATAAAAACCTTACAAATGGGACAAGGATAAGGCGGGCCAACCATTCATAGGACTCAATAATTAAAAAAAATATGCCAGATATCATAATATTAGAGAGACAACTCTCTAGAAATATCTTGCACCAACACTATTCCATAAGTTGGAACAATATATGTTGTGCTTATCCATGTTTAATAAGCTCATTAAACAGCCTTTTATGATTAGAATGATTATAAATGGTCAGATACAGAGGAGATCATGGTTTCCGATGGCTTGAGCATAATTTTTTATTATTTAATTTATTATAAAGTAATTTTTCATATCTATTCAAGTAGATGTATATCACCCTCTAATATATTTCTTTCCCGACATGGCACCATGTGTTCTGATGGCTTGAGGTTCGTTTTTTTCTTTTTCTTTTTTCATTTAGGTTATACGAGTGTTATTTTTTGCTCAAACACTCAGAATGATTTTATTAAGGTTCTTATGATCATATTTATATAAGAGGTTGATAGATTTTTTTGCCCATATGAATCATATCCTTTAATTATTGGAATTTACAATAATTCTTTTTTATCCCAATAAATCCCTATTTGATTGGAATTTTGACTTTGACCCAAAGAAACTCTAAAATTCTCTTCTCAATGGGTCAGGCCTGCACTAAATGAGCTTTAACATGTTACAGCTACAATTGATATGAGTGTGCTTGATATTTTTTACTTTTACAGGTTAATTTAGGGCAATTATTATAAAACTCTCATATGGTTTCAAAAATGTTCAATAACCCTTGTAGTTAGGGATGACAACGGGTCGAGTTTGGGACGAGTTTGATTAATATCATTACCACCCCATTTAAAAATTACTAATATCAAACCCACCCCAAACCCGCAACGAGTTGTAATCGGTAATATCATTATCATCCCGTCGGTATAAACGGGTTTCATCGGGTTACCATCGATTCCACTAAGTTATTTCTAATAAATTATAAACATACTTGCTCTGCTAAAATATTTATGCTAAATTATAAGCACTGTGTTGAAGAAGGTGGATGTGAGGGTGAGAAACATTGAATTGAAAATTATTATTTTTAGTTAAAATGTTAAAATTAACAATAAAAATAATATTGTATAAAAAAATAAAAAATAAATTTAAAGGGTAAAATAATCGATAGAATTAATTCAAGTAGTCCTCATGTAGAGAGTTGATTAATGAATTAAATTGTTTTTATGTGTAATTTACAATATTAACTTTGTACATTTAAAATTTAATGTCATTTATTATATCAATTATATTTTTAGAATAAAATTTTCACGTTATAATAATTAAAATTAAAATTCTGAAAAATGTATAAATAAAAGAAAACGTCTTTACATTCTTATAATAGTGAATGTAAACTAAAATTATTAATTGTAGGAGAGAAAAAGAAAGAAAATATAAATTAAAATCAAACACCACGCATTTAGGGTTCAGTCGTCTTTTGTTTGTTTCCTCGGCGAAAAACATCTCATGGGTGAAGCACTGAAACTGATCGGTGAGATGAAAATAGAGATCAATTTTTTCATGGTCAAAGATGTGATTGTGATCAAATATTGTGATTCTATGAATATATGTGAATCAATAAGACGACATTGACTTATGTCTTAAGCGTAGGATAAGTAAGCCGTTGAGATTGAGAGTAGTTCATGAAATGATGTACTAGAGAATTTTTTTTTAATTTTTTAATTTCATCTGTGTTGTTGCCAAACAAGTCCCTATCAATTAGACTGTCACTAATAATATGCCCTTCAGTGACAATTTTTTAGACTGTAACTAAAGGAATGTCACTAATTACACTTTTTTGTAGTGCAAAATAGTACTTTCACAAATTTATTTTATTTTTATTCCTCACCTATATGTATATATATATATGCATACGACTCTTATATTTGTGTTGTATATTATAGTCAAATAATTACTCAATTAACATAGTTAATTGATTAAATTAATTAATTGAATATTTCTGAGTATATATTTTTTCTTTTTTCTTAAAAGGTTTAAAAAAATAGAATTCATTATCAGTAATTGAAATCCAATAGTTATATTATATATTGTTACTTATTTTGATTATTAATGAAATATTTTACTATAATATTTTTTAGTGTACTGGAGACATTTATTCTTATAAGATGCTTCTAGAATAATTATTTTAAAATTTATATAAATTTATCAATATATCTTATCTTATCTCACACTTTGATTTTTTTTATAAAAAGGGGGTGATTATATATTTTTGAGGCTTACTTTGGGTATATAGAATTTTACATGGGGTCTTTTAAAAATAATAATAATAATAAATAAAAAAAATCATAAATGGGTCGATTCGAGTTGGGTTACCAACGGGTTTTCCAAAAAATCCAAACCCGCTTCGGATTTTAGTTTTTGATACCAAACCCGACCCAAACTCGTTTTTAAGTATACCAAACCGGCCCCATTCGGGTTGGACCGAGTCAGACCATTTTGCCATCCTTATTTGTAGTTTTAAAAACCCTTACATAATTTCCAATTTTATCAAATACCCACGTATCTGTCAATTTGAGTCTAACTTCGTTAACTGAAGTGACAACTTATTATAAGGCTTTTAGTTAAAATGACACCAGCAATTATCATAAAATCATCCTATAATTTCAAAAATGTTCAAATAACCCCTGTGATTTAAAAAAAATCCCATATAGTTTCCAATTTTATTAAATACCCCCTTGTCCATCAATTTGAGCCAAACTACATTAACAGAAATGATGATTTACGAAAAGACCCCTAGTTAAAATGAGACCGTTTGAAGCTAACTAAGGCCCTGTTTGGTAACTGGTCTGGTCTGGTCCGATCCCTGAATAGAAAGTCTGTTTGGTAAGCGGTCTGGTCTGATGGTCTCAATTTGAAAAAAATGGAACCAGACCATTTATAAATATATTTTATTTTATTTATTATTTATTCATTTATTTTTATTAATTTATAAATATATTTTATTAATTTATTATTATTCTTTTTATGTATTTTTAATTCATTTTGTTTATTTTTCATTCATTTATTTTTATTAATTTATAAATATATTTAATTTAATTTATTATTTATTCATTTATTATTATATTTATTTATTTTTATGTATTATTTAATTTATTTTGTTTATTATTCATTATTTTGTTTATTTTTTATTCATTTATTTTTATTAATTTATAAATATATTTATTTTTATTTATTATTTATATTATTATTTATTCATTTATTTTATTTTATTCATAAATATATTTTATTTATTATTTTTTCATTTATTTTTATTAATTTATAAATATATTTTATTATTTATTAATTAATTTATTATTATTTTTATGTATTGTTTAATTCATTTTGTTTTGTTTGTTTGGTGATTGGTGTCTCAAAATTTTGATTTTGGTTACCAATTTTTGGAATTAGACCAACTTGACCCAACAAAAAGTTGGATCCAAAAATACTCCATTTGGTTCAATTTGGTCTGGGTCCAATTCTTGAGACCAAGTCAAAATAAACATGGTTTGGTCTCTAAAATCTAAGACCAGACCAAATCAAATGGATCGGGAACTAAAAAACAAACAAGGCATAATATAAATAATAAATTAATAAAATAAAATAATATAATTCCAACTAACCCTTATAGAATCGACATTGTTCCTTATACATGTATAGAAAGTCGTGTAATTTTTGCTATTATTGTGATATTAATAAGTGGTTGTTAGCAGGCAATTGCAAATGTTAATTGTTTGGACTCTCTTAATGCAAAGATTATTACAAATGTAAGCTAAGATAGTATTTCTAATCATGTCTCATTGGAAAACAGGAATCTTTGAGCAATTCATTGCAATTGTCAATTGCCTACAATATTCAATATAAAATGCACATTCTTGCACCACTAACCAAAAGAAGGCATTCATATATTAATTCCACTATTTCCAGGATGATAAAATGACAACCATGGGTGTAAATTGAGGGAGATGGGTGGAAAAGATAAAATAAGGGCATTTTTGAAATAACAAAAGTTTCAAACCACAAAGGGGTAATTTGGGAATAACAAACTCATAAGTCACACATTTGACAAACATATGACCAAAATTGGACGGAATTAAGCTCAAATTGACGGATAGGGAGGTATTTGATAAAATTGATAACTATAGGGAGGTTTTCAAATTATATGAGATTATTTAAATATTTTTGAAATTATAGAGAATTTTATGATAATTGGGCATTTTTTGAATAACAAGTCTCCAACCACTTGCATTTTTCAAAATTTGAGGATAAGAAACTCACAATCCACTTGCATGACAAAGAAGTGATCAAAATTAAACTACTCAAATTGACGGATCAAGGAGTATTTGATAAAATTAAAAATTATAGAGGAGTTTTTGAAACTATAGGGATTATCTGAATATTTTTAAAATTATAAGAGAATTTTATGATAATTGCCCTTAATTTTATTAGCCCTTTTGATAATCTATTTATGTCAAAAATGAATATACATCAAAAAATTTTGGGTCATATGATAGGTTGTGATGGCGTGAGCAATGATTTTTCTTCTTTTTTTTCACAAAAATAAAAAAATAAAATATACAGAATTAAAGATAATGGAGTTTGATTCAGAGAAAGATATTTTCTTCACATTCTGGAGGGGTTTAATTGAACTTATGAAAAAAATAAATCACATGTTAATAAGATTTTGTTTATGCAAAGTAATCATTATTAGATTCGATGGCCTGAACTATTTGTTTTAGTTCAATTAAAATTCTCTTTTATTAAAAAACATGCATAAGATATTAAAATTAAAAAAATAATTGAAAACCAGAGGAGATTAAAATTAAGGACCACTCTAACGTGGATTTTGGAATATTCATTTAGGTGAGAAAATGCTGACTGGAATTGGCCGCCGAATTATTGACCCGACAAAGACGGGCCACGTGGGTTGTTGGGCTGTGATTGTCTTATTGGAACAGATCCAATATCAGGGGCCCACGTGGCATGTCATGAATCACATGGTTATGTTATGCCATGATGGGTCTATGAATGAGTGATGATGCATGATCTATGTCGCATATACATCATACAGGAAATGAATGCAGTGATGGCTTTTGGATATATGGAAATCATGGATCTAGGGTGACCCACCCCGCCAAAAGCTGATAGCTAAACTCGGCTGGCTCATACTCACATCCTTCTTATTCTCAGAATCTCAGCATCAGTTATATTTTTATTTTATATTTAAGTGAGATTCAAAGTAACTAGTTATTAATAACATTTTACATTTATTTATTTAGTTTCACGTATGCACCCAATGTTATTTGTTTTTAAAATAAAAATTAAGAGTGAAATTTGAATTTTTTTCAATTATATAATTCTCTATTGAAACATGTTTTTATGTTTGTGAAGAAACTTTTGAGTAAAACCTCCCTAGATAAAAAATAATAATAATGATAATAAAAAAATTATATATATAGTAAGGGAATAATTAGGTGAGTAGTTTTATTTACCCAAAAAATAATAATTAGGTGAGTAGTTTCTTTTTTTCTATTTTATTCCTTGACCCTCTTTATTTTCAATTTATCTCCAACGGATTGACCCAGTTCGAAAAGGCTTAGGACCTAGTGCTTCAGGGAGCATTATGTCTCATATTCGATTCCTACCGGGTGCAAATAATTTATTGGGGCAACGCCCGAAAAAAAAAATTATATATATATATATATATATATATATAGAGTAAGGGAATAATTAGGTGAGTAATTTTATTTACCGAAAAAATAATAATTAGGTGAGTAGTTTTTTTTTCTTTTCTTCTATTTTATCCATTGACTCTCTTTCTTTTTCCATTTTAACCCAAACGGAATGACCCAGTTGTAAAAAGGCTTGGGACCTAATGCCCCCTAAGGCAATAGGTCTCATGTTAGATTCCTACCGGATGTAAACAATTTGTTTGGGCCACGATCGTTGACATTATCCGAGTTTTACCCAATTCGTATGGAGGGTTCACTTTGTACGGGTTCCATGGATTAGTCGAGGCGAAAGCCCCGGACACCCCAGTTATCAAAAAGATTTTGTTCATTTAAAAAAAAAAGAGGAAAGATTTTGTTAATTTTTTTTAAAAAAAGTTTCATTAGCGTCCATAAATTGGTTTGAGACAAATTTTGTCGCAGACTAATTTTTAAACCGCCGTGACAGTCAATAAGTATCGGAGACAAGCATGTTGGTTGACATATGAGCTTAAATAACTATGAAATAGTTCCAGGAAATGTGCGTGCGGGACACAAGACTGCACCTCTTTAGAATTCGGGCATGTTCAAACTGGTCGGAAGTTGGAGCTATTCCACATATGAAACCAAGCAGGTCAAAACCACTCAATGTACATGCCAAAAGGAAGTAGGTCATGAAAGGCTTAGCATGCCCCTGCGTGTCCATATGTGGGTATGGTGCCACAGTGTCGTACCGCTGCGCGAAAAACTCTAAGTTCTTCACACTCCGCTATATTGTGAGAGATTTATAATGTTAATAATTAAGATCAATTTTGTTCGGGATTAATCAAGTAATAAATTTTAGATATTTTTTGTGGTTATCTTTTATCTTTTGACTAGTTTAGGGTTCCTTTAGATATTTTTTGTTTAGGTTTAATCACTAAGTTATAATTTTCTCATGTTAATATTCTTTGTGGTGAAATAAAAAATGATATAATAATTTGTTTATTTAATTCTTAGAAAAATAGTTAGAAGATAAATTGAAGAATCCAAACCAAAAGAGAACAATTTGGTATGACGTGGAGCAAACTCAGTATTAATCACAAGCACCTGAATAATACAAAAATATTCAGAAAATTGAAAAATGATCCATTATTAGCAAGTTGGCAACATCATTCTTACAAGTAATTTATTAATTCGTGGTTCGCCTTTGCGGTATCGGTATAATAGATACATATAATATTAATTTTAAAAGTAAATATCGAATAAGTATCGATGTTAATTAACGATATTGATATTTTTTAAAAACATTACGAACTGAATAATACGTAACAGTATCAAATGATACGATCAACCATGATTTAAACACCAATTATATAGAACAAAACAATACAATGTGTCACCTTAATTCAATTTGGTACCATATATATGTTTTTCTATCTTCCCTCTTCATATATTTCTTTTTCCTCTTTCTTTCAAAAGTAAAACAAGCCTTTGCACATTCTCAAAAGTAAGAATGGAATGTCCGTCTCTACAATTTCGTTTTCATGTTTTCTCTTTTTCCATTTTCATCACTTGTTGACTAAGATGCAGACTCCAAACACAATTTTACTGTATAATAGATCAAATATTTCATGGTTTAAATTAAAAAAATTAACTGATAGATGAGCATAACATCTACTCATTTATACACAAAATCATTTTCTCATGAGGAATAAGATCCTCTGATAACTTGTTTGTAGATTTATCGTTTGAAAAATATTTTTTAAATATCTTTTTAATTAAATTATTAAATCTCTAGTTTCTACACTCATTGATATTGCAAATAATTCGTATTAGTTCTAATTTTATTAGATAAGTCACTTTACACGGATCTCATAAATTTTTTGGAATGAAGTTGACCCGGTTTCGAAAAGCAAAAAATACTATTAAAACCCTTTTCTTTGTAGGGCAACATAAAATTCTATGGAAATAAAATAAAAATAAAAGTAAAAATCTGATCTTTGAAAAGAAAAATAGGGTTTGAACTAGTGCACCCTTAGATCAATTTTTTTGTTAGTTGCTCGTAGTTATGAATGCATCCACATACATATTTCGGATACCTCACATTAATTACTAAGCCAAAATTCTTCTTATCCATGTATGCAAAACTTTGATTTCATGTACTACTATTTTAATATTTTTGAATTGAGATGTGGTTATTGACGGTAATGTTATGAGTGAAGAAATATACGAATAAACTCTTCACACACACTAAAATAAATAAATGAATAAAATAAAATAAAATAAAATATAGAATTGACTCTTGTATAATTTATTACTAATTCACCACCCTAAATAGTATATGGTGCTGTATATCCACCTTTATACCTTTAATATCTATTTTACCTGTATGAGGTGAAACAAAATCATGTGATCATGATGAGACAAGAAACTTTCAAATTAATTTATGTGACACCCAAGGAACTTAAACAATAAAGATTTTGGAAACTTTCAAATTAATATTTTGTGGAGTAACAAATTGGGAACAGATTAAATAAAGGAATCAAGGATTTATTCACCAGAAACAAGAAAGGGGATCTCCCTATCAATCTTACATATTCCTGTCTGTGTATATATATATATATATATGTTTGGCGCACCAAATAACAGCAAAGCTGAGCTGGTAGCTAGCTTGCTACTTGCAAAATCATTGGGCAAGTGGGAACTGATTAAAATAGAAGATCATAATGATTTCTTTGACAAAGAAAACATTTATATACTATACTATAGCATGATTATACTAGTATTACTATTATATGTATATAAATATCTACTCAAAACCTTGACAAGTTGATGGTGTCTTTGAACATAATGGACCAAAAGCATAATTCACCAAAGATTCCGGATCAAAGGTTTCTTTTTAATTAGTTGTAAGCTCACAAAAGACCAGGATTTGTTATGGACTCTAGAGAGTTTGATTCAATCAATCATATATTATTGCCAATTCGTAGTCCAAAGTGGACACTAATTTTTTATTGGTGTATATATATATATAAGATTACTTTGAGACTTTATCTAGATTAAATGGGCTTGAGAATTAGGAAGGTTACAAAATAGGAAAAAAGAATTGGTCAATGTGTTAGACTAGTAAGGGTGAATTACTTCAAAACAAAAATTGAATAATTATAATCCTCTCTAAGAGGGTCAAACACCGTGCCATTGGTTACTTCTACTCTCCCAGTGTACTTTTGTTCAGTTCAGGTTTTATGGATTAGATTTGATATGTGCCGAGTCGTGGCGTGACGGTCATGAATTGTATTTCTGTGATTTTTTTTTGATATACTATATTATTAGATCAGTAAAAGATTTAACCGATCAAATTTGATCATTCGATCGATCGAATTCCAATGAAATATAAAATCGGATCCGATTGTCCAAATTGTAAGAGTCCAGTGAGAGAATAAAATGAGAGAATCCAGATTGATTTTTATAGACTCAACCACCATATCGGAAGTATTTCGGAGATGAAATGATCATCGTGATTTCTCTATCGAAAATTATTTTAGGATGAATAGTATCACAAGCTAGACATGTCAAAGAAAAATGTAATTGTTCTTCTCAAGATTTTATTATTAGTAGTATTAGTATTTATTCTTGTTCCAAATTTTGCATTCAAAGAAGTTAGTTAGTTGGTAAATGTATAGCCTTGATTTCATCTATGGATGATAGAATCATTGCTAAATCTTAATTCTTCTAGATGAACAAATCAAACTTTATGCTATAGTGGCATATAATAGGCACATTTTCTTATAGGGAAATGATATTTTCTACATTTACAAACTTATTTATTGAATCATGGTTTTGAATGTTTATATGAAATAAACACAATTAATTATGCATTAAGCTATGATTATCTTATACTGAGCACTCAGTATCATGCAATAATTTTTTTTATGAGAAGAAATCTTGATTGGTGAGTATATTTTTGTATAATTTTTCATCTTCTCCTAATAAGAACTGTCCTTGAAGTCATTTAGTAGGTACCAGTCTCTGTACTAATTAAGTCCTTTGCTAATACGTTGAGTCAATTCGTGAACTAAATTTTAGATCTGCTTCAAGCTTCATAATTCATGGGGCCTTGATGATGTCATACTAAGATATTTGTTGAACTTTTCTATTTTGTATTTATGACAGGACATTTTGAGTATTTAATATAGCATACATATAAGAGCATCCACAATGCATTTTACCTTTTAAACACTCCACTTTCACAAAGTGGAGTGCCATATCACATTTTTAGAGTGTGGGGCCCATTATTTTATTTGGAGTGTGGGTATTGTATGGTATGGGGATTGTATGATTCACTCCACTTTATATTATTTTATTATAAAATAAATTTAATTATATAATTTAACATTAAAATAATTTTACACATATGAAAAAAAATAAGATTAGATACAATAAATATAATTATTATTTTTAATATTATTATGCTATTTTATTATGTCACAATAATATGGAATCAATTTTTTTTTTATAAAAAAGATATTACTTTGTAGAAATAAAAAAATACATTAATATCACAATAATAAAGTTAGATTAGATACAATAAATATAATTATTATTTTTATCAATTGAATAATTAAATATTGTAATATTTAAGTTAAAAGGCAAGAGTTTTTTTTTTAAAAAATAAAATAAAATATTAATTGAATGTTACAATAAATTTTTTTAATTAATTAATTAAAATTTTAATTAAATTTTTTATAAATTAATTAATTAAAGTTAAATTTATTTATTAAAATATTAATAAAATAAACTAAATTTATTTAATTAATTAACTGAATGTTACAATAAAAAGATTGCATTGTACATTAAATACTATAAATAAAAAAATATTATCAAATTTTATACAAATAAGATATTACTTTCTACAAATAAAAAAATATACATTAATAAATTTTCACATACAAAGTAAATATTAAACATATAAAAATAATACAAATAAATTTTTGGGACCCACATTTGGAATCACCATTGGCTACTTGACCCTCTATATGTGGAGAGTCAAGTGCAAGGTTTGGCATGGGACCCACAAAATGGCGAGCCGCGCTCCAGCCCACTCCAGCCTCCACATTTCGTCACAGAGCATGGCCAGGCGCCACTTGGCCATGCAGTTTGGATGCTCTAAGTAATTAAGGTTGGTATACAAAGCTGGCTAAATTCATAAATTATGATAAAAATTATGGATTGAATAGGCCGTTCGTTTGATCCTGTGTTCTAATCATTTTGAAATAATTACGTATACATGCATTTGTAAATCCTTATTTATTATTTGATCATGTAGTTTCAAAATAATAGTGTAAATTTTTTTATTTGGGTACGTGTAATGAGTTGTTCCGTCAAAAAGAGGGACAATGCACATTCTCTCTCTCATCCGAACTCATGAGTTCATATCTACACGAACTCCTCTTGGATTGGACATACTCCAACCGGAGTTTGGTGTAGCATTGGATCAAAGATTGAGTTTAACTTTGATACTGTAAGTGCTATTTTTCACTCACCCAAAAACATATCTTATTCAGGCTCCAATGACCATATTTATATTCTCATTCTTGTACAAGCTTTTCCTATTTTAAAGGATCATGCTCCTCAAAATAGGGAGTCATGATCCACTTTAATATTAACTTCCCATTACCTCTAGGTAGTGGGTTGTTAATTCCCATTTTATAAGGGATGATGTGCCTGTCCTAATAAGTATTGGGCCAATTATTCATATACGGGCCAGATCAATATTGGGCTTTGAAAACATATTTTGGGCTTGTTGAATTTTCCTATTTACACTAGCCCCATTCGGGTCGGGTTGATGGATCCGTGGGCTTGACCCGAATTAATTTGAAATGATTGCTTTACAGCTGTGCCTGATGACGTCACCCTCATCATTGTGAGAAGACGTGCGGATTTTAAATTTCAGAAAGGTGGCTGCCTGTTCCGCTTTCACCGTATTTGTGGTCTTGGGAAACGGCGCGCCTCCTCAGTCATTTAATGCCGGCTGTTGGTATGTCTGACTCTATATAAACTCTTTGTGGGCTTCATTTTGATTTTCCTTGTTTCAATTTCTGTGTGATTTACAAGTGTGCTCTGATCTTCACTGCTGTTCATATCTTGGCTGCCGGAAGTTCCTTCTTTCTTTCCGTCGGTGTTTTCTGTGTAAGTTTCCATTCTCTTCTCATCATGTCTGATACTAGTGCCTCAAAATCTACCGAAGGGATGATTCCTCAGGAATATGGGGGGTCTGATGTTCCCAGCCCCCCTTGTGCAAATCCATCTTCCTCTTTGCCCATACCTAGTCGTCGGGACCCATCTGGCTTGGGAGTAACTATTTCGAAGGTGAATAATCAGGCAGGTGTCGCTGATACTTTTCTTGTTGGGACTTCTGTTATATCCAACCCGGTAGGGACCGATGCTCCTGGAGGCGTTCCCGTTGGTCCCTCTACTGAATCAACCCCATTTGTGGCTGAACCACTTGAAGCTCATAAAAGAAAATCTGTGAACCTTAAAAGTCTGAGGAGGGACTATAGGATCCCAAAAGAGGTGATCTTGATGGAGTATGATCCTTCTCTTGATTTCAGATTGGGCGACGGAGTGGGTCCGGATGAAGTGTTATTGTCGGCCCTTCAGATAAAGATGCTTCGATTTCCTCTTCATCCTCTTTTTCATTTCATTTTCTTCACCCTAGGAAAAGCCCATCTGCAAGTCAATCCAAACTTCTTCAGAATAATTTCCATGTTAATCCTGATTAACAGAGAGAAAAAACTATCCGTGGGTCTGGCAGATCTTCTGCTTAGCTACAAAATTGTGGGTCTAAAAGACTGTGAGGGGAGGTACAACTTCTACCCCTTCAAAGGTCGGGCGATCTGCCATGGGACTGAGAAAACAGAGAAGTACTGGAAGGAGAAGATGGTTTTGGTAAAGGGGGCTTGGTTTTACCCCTATTCTATGAGATGGCCGATCCCTAGTGTTTTTAAGCATCTAGCCCTTCTTCCTTTTTCATTTATCCATAAGGAATATTGCCTCTATTCCGTGTGTGACCAGCTCCGAGCGGATTTTGTTTATAAGTCTTTAGGTTATAGGGATACAGATATAGTGGCTCAGGATGTAGAAGCCCGTATTTCTTTATTAAAGTCCAAGGTCTGGTCGGACCCTATGTCATGCGCTGACCTGCTTACTCCTGCCAATTTGCAGGGTATATCCAGGTTAGGAGCCAAGTACAAGATCATGATGGATCCGATCAGACCAGTGATTGAGGACGACGATGATGATATGGAGGAACTGACTGCACCCTCAACTGGTCAAGGACAAATGCCTTTGGATCCTGATCCTCAGGCTGTGACCGTTGCCCTGATGGGCGATGCTTCTTGGTCTGCACTTGTGCAGACCACTATTCTTGAGATGCTTCATCCTTCCTCTGCCCGAACCAGACCGGTGGGGGAAGAGAGACCCAGTAAGAAAAGGAAGCATAAGGGTAAGGAGAAGAGTTCTGCTTCTTCTAACCAGTCCACCTCCAGCCTTACATCCATGTCTGCCATGATAACTCGGGCGCAGGGACTCTGGACGTCGGAGGAGCTCGAGGCACAGAGAGATGCTGACCCTGATTGCATTGTGCGTAAAACTCCGGGGTTGTTACTGGGGGTACGTCTTTGCTTGATCCCATGTCTTATTCCTGCTTTTGTATATATTACTAACCCATTTTGCCTTGCATTTTCATTTTTAGGCTCTATTCAGTGTCAATGCGTTATGCCTTGCCCACGAGGAGGGTGTGGAGGAGCTTGAACGCCTGAAAGCTGACCTAGCTGAGAGGGACGATCAGGAGAAAGAGCTGAAGGCTCAGCTAGGAGACCTCCCTTCCAGGGTTGCTCAATTGGAAGAAGAACTAGCTCAAGCAAAAGAGCAGAATGCCAAGCTATCCAGTGAGAAAGATAAGCTGACATCCGACCATGAGGCTCTTCAACACCAATTCGGCATCTCTAAGTCAGCCCTAGAGATGTGTAAGAAATGAGGGCTTGACATGCACCAGCACTATTCAAAGATGAACAGGATTGTAGCTGGTAAATTCTGGAGGAAGGGCTTTGTTGTTGGAGAGAAGGATCCAACAATGAGGAAGATCAAAGACCCTGATGCCATGGATAAGGCGTTAGGGGTACAAAGGCCATATTCCAGCCCCGAGACTAGTCATGCTCAGAATCTTTTCACAGAATTCCTTAAGGGATATCTTCCTGCTGACCCTCTCAACCCCTCCATAGAATTCTTCCCTCCGACCACACATGTAGATTCCTTAGGAAATGATTTCAGTGGTTCAGGCCATGCTTAGGTTATTCCATATTCCTTCTGTAGTGCTGTATTTTGTAACATGCCCTTCAGGCAATTTTGTGAAATAATCAGTTGTTATTAGTGCTTGATTTACTGATCTGAGAGCCATGGGAAGTGGTCCAACTGCATCAATCTCCCATTGCGCAAATGGGTGCGGGCTGAATATGGGGTTAAGCAGTTCTGGTGGCGGATGGATGAAATCTCCATGGAACTGACACTTTCTGCATCTTCTGACAAAGGCTTCAGTATCATGGGAAAGATAAGGCCAAAAATATCATTGGCTTAGTACTTTATGGGCCAAAGCTCGTCCCCCTGAGTGATTTCCGCATGACCCTTCATGGATTTCCTTCATTATGGTCGATGCCTCTGAAGGTGTGAGGCATCGAAGGTAGGATCCCCCAAAAGATCTTCTATATAGCTGGCCGTGTAGCAAGGCATATCTGGCCGACTTCATGCGAATTTTCCGAGCCTCTGCTTTATCATCAGGAAGTGTACCATTCCTGAGGTATTCTGCTATGGGGTCCATCCAGCTCGGCTCCCAAGGTATTGCGCACACCACATCTGACTGGTGGATGCTTGGGACATCAAGATAGTCGATCGGGACGACCCTGGTCAGGTCTTGATCATTGACTGAAGCCATGTTGGCCAATCGATCCGCATTTTCATTTTCCTCCCTGGGGATCTGACTGAGGGAATACTGCTCTAGTCTGTCTAGCTCCATCTGAGCCAACTTCTTATAGGGCTACAGTTTTTCTCCTGCGTCGTACTCGTCTTGAACTTGTTTTACCACCAGCTGTGAGTCACTGAAAATACGGAGCTTCTTAATACAGAGGCTCTGAGCTAGTCGCAGCCCAACGAGGAGTGCCTCGTACTCAGCTTCCTTATTGGTGGCGGGAAACTCCAGGCGCATTGACTGCTGGATTCGGGTCCCATCTAGTGTTATAATTTCGAGCCCAATTCCCGAACCAGCTGAGCCAACTGATCCGTCTACATAGAGCGTCCATTCGGGTTCGTCTGGATCTTGGAGGATTGACTCTGGCTCTGCCTCTAGGAGAAAATCAGCTAAGGCTTGACCTTTGATAGCTGTTCGTGGCACATATGTGATGTCAAATGTCCCGAGTTCCAACGCCCATTTGGTTATTCTTCCCGTCAGATCGGGTTTGGACATGATGGATCTCATTGGCATGGTAGTCGGCACCACGATTGGATGAGTTTCAAAATAGTGCCTCATTCGTCTCTTTGCGTTGATTATAGAAAGAACAGCTCGCTCCGCCATGGTGTATCTGGTTTCCGCATCAGATAGGGACTTGCTGCTGAAGAAGACTGGTTTCTGGCACTTTTTGTCATCTTTTACAAGTGCTGCGCTGGTTGAGGTTGCTGATATGGCAAGGTACATATGCAATGGTTCTCCTGGATTTGGTGAGGCGAGGATCGGTGGATTTTGGAGATACTGCTTCAATTATTGGAGGGCCTCTGCCTGTTCTGGCCCCCATATGCTTCATTTCCCGCCTTTAATTGCCTGAAAAAATGGTCTGCATCGGTCTGTCAGTCGGGATACGAACCTGCTCAGTGCGGCTACCCTTCATGTCAGAATCTGGACCTCCTTTTGCGTTTTTGGCTCTTCGCAGCTTATCAGAGTCTTGACTTGCGATGGGCTGGCTTCGATTCCTGTTCGGTTGATAATATGTCCGAGGAACTGTCCGGATGAGACTCCGAAAAAACACTTGGTTGGATTGAGCTTCATCCCGTGCCTTCGGAGTGCATCGAACACTTCTTCCAGGTGCTTGAAGTGGTCGCCTTTCCTTCTGCTTTTTACCACCGTGTCATCTATGTAGGCTTCGACCGTTTTGCCCATCTGACTTTTGAATATCCTTCTGACAAGCCTTTGATAGGTGGCACCTGCATTTTTAAGTCCGAAAGGCATTACTCTGTAGCAGTACGTACCTTCTTCGGTAATGAAGGCTGTTTTCTCCTCATCAGCCTGATTCATCGGGATCTGATTGTAGCCGGAGTACACATCAAGAAAAGAGAGTCTTTCATATCCCGAGGTGGCATCTACCATTTGATCAATTTTCGGTAGGGGGAAGCAATCCTTCGGGCAAGCTTTGTTTAAGTTGGTGAAGTCTATGCAGACTCTCCATTTCCCGTTCTTCTTTCTGACTACCACCACGTTTGACAACCATGATAGGTACTTCACTTCCCTTATGAATCCAGCTTCTAGCAGCTTTCCCACTTCCTCGGATATGATCTGGTTCCTTTCTACCCCGAACCTCCTCTACTTCTGCCTTACCGGTCTGACATTTGGATCAACATTTAGGTTATGCTGAGCGACCAAAGGATCAATGCCCGGCATGTCGAGATGAGACCAGGCGAACACGTCTGAGTTTAGTTGGAGAAAATGAATCAGCTTGTCTTTTTCTTCTTTCTGGAGGTATGAGCCGATGAATGTGACTCTGGTGTGATCCGTCATACTAACTTTCACCTCTTCTAGGGGTTCCGTTGTTGCTTGAGTCTCCTGACCCTCTGAGGAAGGGCCTGACTGTAATTGTTATTTCTCGTTGTACAGGGACTCTTCTGGCGCTTCCAACACTTGTTTATTTTTCTGGTTCAGGTCCTTCATGGATACTGAGTAGCATTCCTTTGCTGCTACCTGGTCTCCAGGAATATCTGTCACGTCCACTCCATTTGGGTCGAGACACCGCATGACCTGATGGAGTGTCGAAGGAACTCCTTGCATCCGATGGATCCACCCTCGTCCCATCAGCAGATTGTACGATGGTTTGATGTCCACTACGACGAAAGCTTCTTTTAGAGTTCGGCGTGCCGCTGATACTGACAAATGGACTACGCCTATCGGCTCAACGCGTCGTCCGTCAAAACCAGCCAGAGGAATCCAAGCCGGGTGAAGCTGCGATACATCAATTCTGATTTTGTCGAAGGCCCATTTTGTCATGATATTGGTGCTGCTTCCTGGGTCAATCATTACACGTTTGATCAGACAATTAACTATCAGGAGAGTGATTACCAGAGGATCTTCGTGGGGCGTCTGAATATTCTGCATATCGTCATTCGAAAACATGATCATTGATTCTCCTTGAATGAGGGTTGTTTGGCAAACTTCGCCGACTCGTCTGAGTTTGTGTGTTTTTCTTAGCTTTGACCTTCTGCTTCCTTCGGCCTCCAACACCTCTTCACCTCCTTGGACCATGTGGATAACCCTCACCGGTTGTCCTGATACAGTGCTATTGGGCTGTGTCCTGTGTGGTTTGTCTGGTCTCGGCTGATCCCCTATTATGTAATCTGCAAGCTCCCCTTTGGCGATCATTGCCTCTACCTGCCTTCGGAGATTTATGCAGTCATTTGTATGATGACCGTACTCGCTGTGAAAGGCGCAGTGCTTGGTCATGTCCCTCAGCTCCATCGGTTATCTGATCGGTGGAGGTGGTCTGAAAATCCCTTTATTTTTGTTTTCTTGGAAGAGCTTTCAAAGGCTGGTCTTGAGCGGAGTGGTTCTTTCTTCCGTCCATTGACGCTTGTCTAAATTTCTGGATGATGAGGTTTGCCGGGGTGGATCGGGTCGTTGAGGCCTCTGATCCTTCATCCTTTCTTTGGATTTTGCTTCCACCGTTACCAGAGAGGCTTTTTTTTGCCTGACTGCTTCCTCCTCTTCTATTCTGAGATACCCTTGTGCTCTGGAGTTGAGCTCACCGATGTTGACAGGGGGTCGTTTTACTAGTGAAGAGTGGAATTTCGTGCCAAGGATGACAGCCATACGGAATGCTTCTACCGCTGACAATTGGTCGCAGTCATCGATAGAAGACATTTCTACGTTGAATCTGGATAAAAAATTCTTGAGGCTCTCCCCTTTTTCCTGGGTCATGGTGAAAAGGCTTGATATCGTTTTCCTCTGCCTCCGGTTGCTGAAGTATTGACCGATAAAGCGTCTGCAGAGGTCATTCCAGTTGCTGATAGATCCAGGAGTCTGTTTCCTGAACCACAGAAGTGGTGCCTCTGTCAAACTGGTTGAGAAGACTTTGCACAGTAGTGCTTGGTTTCTCCCATAAACAGTCATTTTGGTCTGCACTTGGTAGATGTGATCAAGTGGATCTTTTGTACCATCATATAGCGTAAAAGTTGGCAGTACAAACTTCTTCGAGAATTCTGCTGCTTCAATTTCTTCTGTGAATGGAGATTGAGTCACATCCGTTGTCGCATGGATGGCCAGATCATCAGGGGTCTGCAATTTCAAATCTTTCATCATGTCTCTCTGGATTCTGGCAGCCATTTCGTGCAGGTCGTTCTGGGTCGGGACCTGTATCGTTGGCATTCCCCCGGTTATGGGGTGAGAGGATTCTTCATCTTCCCTTGGGACTTTATCTTTTTGGGCAGCGGATGCATCTTGCTCGTGATGAGAGTTGAAGGGCTCTGACTCATCTGCACACTCTGCTGGATTCGGATTTTGGAGAGGAAAAGGGCCCTGAGTCACTCGATGGAGCAATTCAGCATTCTGCTGCTCGAGGGCCGCATTTCTCTGCTCCACAGCCTCCAACCTCCTCATGACTTATTCGAACCTGACTTCATTGTTTGTTGACCGTGTGGACACCATTTTATTTTTTGTAAAAATAAAATAAATTTGTTGTAAGTGGAACCAAAATGTTCGCTTCCCACAGACGGCGCCAAATGTAAGTGCTATTTTTCACTCACCCAAAAACATATCTTATTCAGGCTCCAATGGCCATATTTATATTCTCATTCTTGTACAAGCTTTTTCTATTTTAAAGGATCATGCTCCTCAAAATAGGGAGTCATGATCCACTTTAATATTAACTTCCCACTACCTCTAGGTAGTGGGTCGTTAATTCCCATTTTCTAAGGGATGATGGGCCTGTCCTAATCAGTATTGGGTCAATTATTCATATACGGGCCAGATCAATATTGGGCTTTGAAAACATATTTTGGGCCTGTTGAATTTTCCTATTTACAGATACCAAAGTAATGGATTAGATATTTCGCGGTTCAATCCAATACTGTAAGCTAATATGTGAGACTACCATTCACCCATTTTATAAACTCAATCATTTTTTTAACCGGATCCGATGTGGGACAAGATCATCTAATTGTACCACTCTTGGACATATTCTCCGCAAACTATTTTTAAGTTTTTGGACAAAATAATGTACTGGCTTATGCAAGAAATATTACCTCTATACACAAAGTAATGTTTCTAGTATTTCGATGATCATTTGATTTCTAGCAAAAGATTTTCATGAAGTTCTTGAAAAAAAAATGAATTAGTGATTATGGAAGTGATATATGACTCTCTCTCATGATATTAATAAATTTTGTTTTATTTTGTTGAGGATGGAAAAGAGAAGCCTTTGTATAAAGCATTTGTTGGATCGAATGGAGTAATAATAATATTCTTTTAAACACGATATATTGAAACAAAAAGAACTTTAAGGAAAATATATGGATGATGTGTTTTACTTATTAGATAAGCTCACACTTACTTAAAATTACACTAAATATTGAAGTCCTTTTTCTGATTGGATAATACTTGGGTCATTTCGGAGAGGATGAAGTTGGTCATCCCTCTTACATGCTCCAATAAAATTATGACACGTGTCAAAAAAATAAACAAAAAATATATATTTATTACCCATATTTTATGGGTTTTAAACCAAATCTTTAATAATTTTTTCCCTATTCATTCTAATCTCTTTACCATCACCTATCTTCATCATAAACCCTAATTTATTTTCATCTCTCTTATTTATCAGACACTTATTTAAGAATTTTGAACAATGAACCCTATACTAATCCGACGTTTTTCAAATTTCTTTGAGAGCCTTTAACAATAAAGAAACACAGACCACCAATTATTATCAATTCAAATATCATATAAGTCATGATAAGCAATCATACAATGTTAGTTGTTTTCTCTCAATCTTCTGTAATTTCACATTAAAAACTTCAAATGGTTGCTCCCCTGATTTCCTCTTGGAAAACAAATTGAAGATGACAAAAGTTACAAATCTACCTATAGATTCGTTTGTTTAATATCAAAGCTCATTACCAAATCTACCCGCACCATACACTTTCTAGCAGATTAGTAATCTAGAGTCCAAAGCCAGAGGTGTTTTAGTTCAGATGGAGATTTGGAACGGCAAACAGACGAGTGTAAAAAAAGAAAATGACAAAAATAATAATTTTAGATTTAAGTTAAAACCCATAAAATATGGGTAATAATTATTTATATTTTTTATTTATTTTTTCACACGTGTTTTAATTTTATTGGACTATGTAAGGAGGATGATCAACTTCATCCTTCCCAGGAGGACCCAAGTATTGTCCGTTCTAGTTTGGGCGTTGGTAGGGCTGACAATTCATGTCGGTGGGTCGTGTTCGTGTCGGGTTAAGATCGTGTAGTGTCGAAAAAAACTTGGTTAATATACGTGTCAAATATGCTAACCCTAACCCAACCCACATGTTATCCGTGTCGATCCACGTAATCCATTTAACATAAAAATTATAATATATTAAATTAAATTTGACACAATCCAACATGAAACAAACTATTTAACCTATTATCGGTAAAATTAAATTGAATTTGACACGATCCAATAATAATTTATTGATATATTTTAACTCATAAGCAAGTACAGAAGAGAAAGAAATATAAATAAATATAATCGTGTCAAACGTGTCGTGTTCGGGTCGACCATTATACAGCTTCAACCCATTTATAATCAACCATATCCCTTTTAATTCATACCGTGTTCGTATCGTGTTACTGTATCGTATCTCATTTTGCTATCTCTAGGCATTGGAGACAACTCATATTCCAAAAGGACTATGGCCTTGTTTGGCCTACCTTTTGTTTTTGGTTTTCCGCATAAGAAAAAGATAAGCAAAAACTATTAGTACCCCAAGCTTCTTTAATACGATCTTCCAAGACTCAAAAGCTCTTCTAAAAATTTTGTCAAACACTGTTCAAAATAATTTTTTCCTCTAAAAAACCAAAAGCAACATTTAAAAGAATGTTTTATTTAGGCTCAAATGGCCATATTTATACATTTTTATGCTCTTGGGTCATGGCCTAAGTTCATGGGGTCATGATCCACTTTCTTAATAACTACCCACTCCCTTTTTGGTAGTGGGTTGTTGATCCATTTTTCAAGGGAATGGACCCACGTTGATGGTCCCACGTATATTTGGTGGGTACAATATATGGGCTATTTATTATTCACATACTACATGGGCTCAATACTCTTTGGGCCTAATACATGGACCTGGGCCTATAATTTTCACTATTTACACTAGCCCCATTCGGGTCGGGCATACGGTTCGTGGGCTTGGCCCGAATTTATTTGAATTGATTGATGCCAGCCGTTTTTTTGATGACGTCAGTGTCATTATTGTGGAGAGACGTGTGCTTTCGAAGTTCATAATGGCAGCCGCCGGTTCGCTGTACTCGAGGCATAGGGAATCGACGCATCTCTTCAGCCTTAATGGTGTCTGTTGGTATGCAGTGTGTATATAAACCCTTGTGTGATCTCATTTTCACTCTTTATCGCTTTCAAATCTTGCAAGCAATCTTTAGCAGTGTTCAAGCTTTGACCGCCGATTGTACTTTGATTACCGGAGGTTCTTCTTTCTTCTCGCCGGTTATCTGTGTAAGTTTGTCATTCTCATCATGTCTGATAGTAGCGCCACAAGATCTATCGAAGAGATGACCCATCAAGAATATGGGGGATCTGAGGTTCCGAGCCTCTCTTCTGCAAATCCATCTTCTTCATCTTTTCCTCCTTCTTTGTCCATACCTTGTCGTCCGGACCTATCTGGCTTGGGAGCAACTGTTTCGGAGATAAACAACCAGGCAGATATTGCTGATGTAGTTCCGATTGGAATTCCTGTAATATCCGACCCGGTTGGGACCGATGCTCCTGAAGGTGCTCCCGTTGGACCCTCCACCGAACCAGCTCCTTTCGTGGCAGAACCACTTGAAGCTCACAAAAGAAAATCTGTGAACCTTAAAAGTCTGAGGAGGGATTGTAGGATCCCAAAAGAGGTGATCTTGATGGAGTACGATCCTTCTTTCGACTTCAGATTGGGCGACGGAGTGGGTCCGGACGAGGTGTTGTTGTCGGCCCTTCATATAAAAATGCTTCGATTTCCTCTCCATCCTATTTTTCATTTTATTTTCTTCACCCTAGGAATAGCCCCTCTGCAAGTCAATCCAAACTTCTTCAGGATAATTTCCATGTTAATCCTGATCAACAGAAAGAAAAGGCTATCCTTGGGTCTGGCAGATCTTCTGCTCAGCTACAAGATTGTGGGTCTGAAAGACTGTGAAGGGAGGTACAACTTCTACCCATTCAAGGGTCGGGCGATCTGCCAGGGGACTGAGAAAACAGAGAAGTACTGGAAGGAGAAGATGGTTTTGGTGAAGGGGGCTTGGTTTTACCCCTATTCTAGGAGATGGCCGATCCCATGTGTTTTCAAGCATTTAGCCCTTCTTCCCTTTTCTTTTATCCATAAGGAATCCTGCCTCTGTTCCGGATGCGACCAGCTCAGGGCGGATTTTGTTTATAAGTCTTTAGGTTATAGGGATACAGAGATAGTGGCTCAGGATGTAGAAGCCCGTATTTCTTTGTTAAAATCCAAGGTCTGGTCGGACCGTTTATCATGCACTGACCTGCTTACTCCTGCCAATTTGCAGGGTATATCCAGGTTAGGAGCCAAGTACAAGATCATTATGGATCCGATCAGACCAGTGATTGAGGATGATGATGATGACATGGAGGAGATGGCTGCTCCTTCGACCGATCAAGGGCAAGTGCCTCTGGATTCTAGTCTTCAGGCTGCGAATGTCAACCTGGCGGGCGATGCTTCTGGGTCTGCACTTGTGCAGACCACCATCCCTGAGCTGCTTCAACCTTCTTCCGCCCGAACCAGACCGACGGGGGAAGAAAGGCCCAGTAAGAAGAGGAAGCATAAGGGTAAGGAGAAGAGTTCTGCTTCTTCTGACCAATCCACCTCCAGCCTTTCTTCTATGTCTGCCATGATGACTCGGGCGCAGGCACTCTGGACGCCGGAGGAGCTTGAGGCACAGAGGCATGCTGATCCTGACCGCCTTGTGCGCAAAACTCCGGGGTTGTTACTGGGGGTATGTATTTGCTTGATTCCATGTCTCATTCTTACGTTTGTATACATTACTGACCCACTTTGCCTTGCATCTTTATTCTTAGGCTCTCTTCAGTGTTAATGCGTTATGCCTCGCTCACGAGGAGAGTCTGAAGGAGCTTGAACGCCTGAGAGCTGACCTAGCTGAGAAGGACGATCAGGAGAAAGGGCTGAAGGCTTAGCTAGGAGATCTCCCATCCCGGGTTGCTAAATTGGAAGAAGAGATAGCTCAAACAAAAGAGCAAAATGCCAAACTGTCCAGTGAGAAGGAGAAGCTGGCATCCGACCATGAGACTCTTCAACACCAATTCGGCATCTCTCAGTCAGCCCTGGAGATGTGTAAGAAAGGAGGGCTTGACATGCACCAGCACTATTCACAGATGAATAGGATTGTGGCTGGTGAATTCTGGAGGAAGGGCTTTGTTGTTGGGGAGAAGGATCCAGCAAGGAGGAAGATCAAAGACCCTGATGCCATGGATAAGGTGTTAGGGGTGCAGAGGCCATATTCCAGCCCCGAGCCTAGTCATGCTCAGACTCTTTTCACAGAATTTCTTAAGGGATATCTCCCTGCTGACCCTCTCAACCCTTCCATAGAATTCTTCCCCCCGACCACACATGTAGATTCCTTAGGAAAGGATCTTGGTGGTACAGGTCATGCTTAGGTTAATTTATATTCCTTTTGTAGTGCTGTTTTTTGTAACAGGCCTTTCAGGCAATTTTGTAATACAAAACAGCAATTTTTGCTTACTTAATGGAATATGCACTTTTTATACGGTACGAGTCATTTTTTTTTTTTTTTAGTCAGGCTTATAAGCCTCTGTCATCTCATTACTTTGGAATAATTTTTAAAACTTATTCCTCTGAAAGGGTGAGTCAGGCTTGTGAGCCTTTGTCACCTTTTAGAATATATTCCTCTGAAAGAGTGAGTCAAGCATATAAGCCTCTGGCACCTTCTAGAATTTATTCCTCTGAAAGAGTGGATCAGGCATATATGCCTCTAATACCTCACTAATTAGGAATTATTCCTTAAACTTATTCCTCTGAAAGAGTGGGTCAGGCATATATGCCTCTAATACCTCACTAATTAGGAGTTATTCCTTAAACTTATTCCTCTGAAAGAGTGAGTCAGGCATATGAGCCTCTGTCACCTTCTAGAATTTATTCCTCTGAAAGAGTGAGTCAGGCATATAAGCCTCTGTCACCTTCTAGAATTTATTCCTCTGAAAGAGTGAGTCAGGCATATAAGCCCCTAGCACCTCACTAATTAGGAATTATTCCTTAAACTTATTCCTCTGAAAGAGTGAGTCAGGCATATGAGCCTCTGTCACCTTCTAGAATTTATTCCGCTGAAAGAGTGAGTCAGGCATATAAGCCTCTGGCAACTCACTAATTAGGAATTATTTTGTAAACTTATTCCTCTGAAAGAGTGAGTCAGGCATATGAGCCTCTGTCATCTCACTACTTAGGATTATGATTAATTTTTGGCTATCTGTTTGCAAGAAGGATGACCATCTTTTTATTATAACCGTGAAATTACAAAGATAACAATATCTGACTGAGTCAGGACAACAAAAATGGAAATTTTAGAGAGATAAAGCTGGGCTCAGATGCCTCTGTTTAATTATTCTGAGAACGAAATAAATATCAGGGATAATACCTCTTCAGTCGTGAGGCATTCTGTGAATTGGGTTCCATATTGCCGTCACTTTTCCTGAGGCGGTAAGCCCCACGTCCTATGACCTCTGTGACTGTGTATGGTCCTTCCCAATTTTCCCTGAGTTTTCCGATTAGCCCGATCTTCTTTCGTAGTACCATATCGCCCACCTGGAATTCTCGTCTTTTGACTTTTTTGTTGAAGGTGTTTCTGACCCTCTGATGGTAGGCTGCTAGCCTGATGGCAGCTTGTTCTCGCTTCTCTTCGAGCAGATCGAGTCCATCAACCAGCTGTTGGTCGTTCAGTTCTTCCTGATACAGCTCTGTCCTGGCTGTTGGCACTATTTGTTCTGTTGGAATGACTGCTTCTGTCCCATACGCCATTGAGAATGGTGTTTCTCCTGTAGGGATTCTTGATGTTGTTCTGTAAGACCACAGTACCTCTGGAAGTTTGTCTGGCCACACTCCCTTATGCTCTTCTAGCTTCTTCTTTAGGGTATTCAATATGGTTCTGTTGGATCTTTCGGCCTGGCCATTTCCTTGAGGGTATGCGACCGATGACGTTCTCAACTGGATCCCATGTTCGTTACAGAATTGTCTGGTCCACTGATTATCCAGATTTAATCCGTTGTCAATCACTATCGCCCTCGGTACTCCGAACCTGCAGATGATATTGGTCCATATGAATTTGATCACGTGCCTATGAGTGATGCTGGAATAAGCTTCTGCCTCGACCCACTTGGTGAAATAATCAGTTGCTATCAGTGCTTGATTCACTGATCTGAGGGCCATGGGAAGTGGTCCAACTGCATCAATCCCCCATTGTGCAAATGGGTGTGGGCTGAATATGGGGTTAAGCAGTTCTGGTGGCGGATGGATGAAATCCCCATGGAACTGACACTTTCTGCACCTTCTGACAAAGGCTTCAGTATCATGGGAAAGATAAGGCCAGAAATATCCTTGGCTTAGTACTTTATGGGCCAAAGCTCGTCCCCCTGAGTGATTTCCGCATGACCCTTCATGGATTTCTTTCATTACGGCCGATGCCTCTGAAGGTGTGAGGCATCGAAGGTAGGGTCCACCAAAAGATCTTCTATACAGCTGGCCGTGTAGCAAGGCATATCTGGCCGACTTCATGCGGATTTTCCGAGCCTCTGTTTTATCATCAAAGAGTGTACCATTTCTGAGGTATTCTGCTATGGGGTCCATCCAGCTCGGCTCCCAAGGTATTGCGCACACCACATCTGACTGATGGATGCTTGGGACATCAAGATAGTCGATCGGGGCGATTCTGGTCAGGTCTTGATCATTGATTGAAGCCATGTTGGCCAATCGATCCGCATTTTCATTTTCCTCCCTTGGGATCTGACTGAGGGAATACTGTTCCAGTCTGTCTAGCTCCATCTGAGCCAACTTCTTATAGGGCTGCAGCTTTTCTCCTGCGTCGTACTCGTCTTCAACTTGTTTCACCACCAGCTGTGAGTCACTGAAAATACGGAGCTTCTTAATACGGAGGCTCTGAGCTAGTCGCAGCCCAGCTAGGAGTGCCTCGTACTCTGCTTCGTTATTGGTGGCGGGGAACTCCAGACGCACTGACTGCTGGATTCGGGTCCCATCTGGTGTTATAATTTCGAGCCCAATTCCCGAGCCAGCTGAACCAACTGATCCGTCTACATAGAGAGTCCATTCGGGTTCATCTGGATCTTGGAGGATGGACTCTGGCTCTGCTTCTAGGAGAAAATCAGCTAAGGCTTGACCTTTGATAGCTGTTCGTGGCACATACGTAATGTCAAATGTCCCGAGTTCCAACGCCCATTTGGTTATTCTTCCAGTCAGATCGGGTTTGGACATAATAGATCTCATCGGCATGGTGGTTGGCACCACGATTGGATGAGTTTCGAAATAGTGCCTCAGTCGTCTCTTTGCGTTGATTAGAGAAAGAACAGCTCGCTCCGCCATAGTGTATCTGGTTTCCGCATCAGATAGGGACTTGCTGCTGAAGAAGACTGGTTTCTGGCACTTTTTGTCATCTTTTATTAGCGCTGCGCTGGTTGAGGTTGTTGACATGGCGAGGTACAGATGCAATGGTTCTCCTGGATTTGGTGAGGCGAGGATCGGTGGATTTTGGAGATACTGTTTCAACTTCTGGAGGGCCTCTGCCTGTTCTGGCCCCCATATGTTTCATTTTCCGCCTTTAATTGCCTGGAAAAATGGTCTGCATCGGTCTGTCAGTCGGGATACGAACCTGCTCAGGGCGGCTACCCTTCCTGTTAGAATTTGGACCTCCTTTTGCGTTTTTGGCTCTTCGCAGCTTACCAGAGTCTTGACTTGCGATGGGCTGGCTTCGATTCCTCTTCGGTTGACTATATGTCCGAGGAACTGTCCGGATGAGACTCCGAAAGAACACTTGGCTGGATTGAGCTTCATCTTGTACCTTCGGAGTGCATCGAACACTTCTTCCAAGTGCTTGAGATGATCGCCTTTCCTCCTGCTTTTTACCACCGTGTCATCTATGTAGGCTTCAACCGTTTTGCCCATCTGACCTTTGAATATTCCTCTGACAAGCCTTTGATAGGTGGCACCTGCATTTTTAAGTCCGAAAGGCATTACTTTATAACAGTACGTACCTTCTTCGGTAATGAAGGCTGTTTTCTCCTCATCAGCCTGGCTCATCGGAATCTGGTTATAGCCGGAGTATGCATCAAGAAAAGAGAGCCTTTCATATCCCGAGGTGGCATCTACCATCTGATCAATTTTCGGCAGAGGGAAGCAATCCTTCGGGCAGGCCTTGTTTAAGTTTGTGAAGTCAATGCAGACTCTCCATTTCCCATTCTTCTTTCTGACTACCACCACGTTTGATAACCATGATGGGTACTTCACTTCCCTTATGAATCCAGCTTCTAGCAGCTTTCCCACTTCTTCGGATATGATCTGGTTCCTTTCTATCCCGAACCTCCTCTGCTTCTGCCTTACCGGTCTGACATTTGGATCAACATTCAGGTTATGCTGAGCGATCAAAGGATCGATGCCCGGCATGTCGAGATGAGACCAGGCGAACACGTCTGAATTTGTTTTGAGGAAATGAATCAGCCTGTCCTTTTCTTCTTTCTGGAGATATGATCCGATGAACGTGACTCTGGTGTGATCCGTCCCTCTGAGGTAGGGTCTGACTGTAATTGCTATTTCTCGTTGTACAGGGACTCTTCTGGTGCTTCCAACACTTGTTTATTTCTCTGGTTCAGGTCCTTCATGCATACTGAGTAGCATTCCTTCGCTGCTACTTGGTCTCCAGGAATATCTGTCACGTCCACTCCATTCGGGTTAAGACAACGCATGACCTGATGGAGTGTCGAAGGAACACCTTGCATCCGATGGATCCACCCTCGTCCCATCAGCAGATTGTACGATGGCTTGACGTCCACCACGATGAAGGCTTCTCTCAGGGTTCGGCGTGCTGCTGATACCGACAAATGGACTACGCCTATTGGCTCTACGCGTCGTCCGTCAAAGCCGGCCAAAGGAATCCGAGCCGGGTGAAGCTGTGATACATCAATTCCGATTTTGTCGAAGGCCCATTTTGTCATGATATTGGTGCTGCTTCCTGGGTCAATCATTACGCGTTTGATCAGACAATTAGCTACCAGAAGAGTGATTACCAGAGGGTCTTCGTGAGGCATCTGTATATTCTGCATGTCAGCTTTTGAGAACATGATCTTCGATTCTCCCTGTAGGAAGGTTGTCTGGCAGACTTCCCCGACTCGCCTGAGTTTGTGTGCTTTTCTTAGCTTTGACCTTCTGCTTCCTTCGGCCTCCAACGCCTCTTCACCCCCTTGGATCATGTGGATAACCCTCACCGGTTGCCCTGATGTGGTGCTGTTCGGCTGTGTCTTGTGCGGTTTGTCTGGTCTCGGTTGATCCCTTATTACGTAATCTGCAAGCTCTCCTTTGGCGATCATTGCCTCTACCTGCCTTCGGAGGTTTCTGCAGTCATTTGTATGATGACCATACTCGCTGTGAAAGGCACAGTGCTTGGTCATGTCCCTCTGCTCCATCGGTTGTCTCATCGATGGAGGCGGTCTGAAAATATCTTTGTTTTTGTTTTCTTGGAAGAGCTTTCCCAGGCTGGTTTTGAGCGGAGTAGTTCTTTCTTCCGTCCGTTGACGCTTGTCTGAATTTCTGGATGATGAGGTTTGTCGAGGTGGATCTTGTCGTTGAGGCCTCTGATCCCTCATCCTTTCTTTGGATTTTGCCTCTACCGTTACCAGAGAGGCTCTTCTGTGTCTGACAGCTTCCTCCTCTTCTATTCTGAGATACCCTTGTGCTCTGGAGTTGAGTTCACCAATGTTGACAGGGGGTCTTTTCACTAGTGAAGAATGGAATTTCGTGCCAGGGATGACCGCCATACGGAATGCTTCTACCGCTGACAACTGATCGTAGTCGTCGATAGAAGACATTTCGACGTTGAATCTGGATAAGAAGTTCTTGAGGCTTTCTCCTTTTTCTTGGGTCATGGTGAAAAGGCTTGATATCGTTTTCCTCTGCCTCCGGTTGCTGAAGTATTGACCGATAAAGCGTCTGCAGAGGTCATTCCAACTGCTGATGGATCCAGGCGTCTGCTTCCTGAACCACAGAAGTGGTGCCTCCGTCAGACTGGTTGAAAAGACTTTGCACAAGAGCGCTTGGTTTCTCCCGTAAACAGTCATTTTGGTCTGCACCTGGTAGATGTGATCAAGTGGGTCTTTCGTACCATCATACAGCATAAAAGTTGGCAGTACAAACTTCTTCGGGAATTCTACTGCTTCAATTTCTTCTGTGAACGGAGACTGAGTCATATCCGTTGTCGCGTGGATCGCCAGATCGTCAGGGGTCTGCAATTTCAAATCTTTCATTACTTCTCTCTGGATTTTGGCAGCCATTTCGTGCAGGTCGTTCTGGGTCGGGACCTGCATCCTTGGCATTCCTCCTGTAGTGGGGTGAGAGGATTCTTCTTCTTCCCTCGGGACTTTATCTCCTCTGGCAGCATATGCATCTTCCTCGTGACGAGAGTTGAAGTGCTCTGGCTCATCTGCGCATTCTGCTTGGTCGGAATTTTGGAGAGGAAATGGGCCCCGAGTCACTCGATGGAGCAGTTCGGCATTCTGCTGCTCGAGGGCCGCGTTCCTCTGTTCTACAGCCTCCAACCTCCTCATGACTTCTTCGAATCTGCTTTCATTGTTTGTTGACCGTGTGGACACAATTTTTTTTGTAAAAATAAAACTTGCAAGTGGAAAAATATATTATCTTTCCCACAGACGGCGCCAAATGTAAGTGTCAAATTTCACTCACATCAAAAGAATGTTTTATTTAGGCTCAAATGGCCATATTTATACATTTTTATGCTCTTGGGTCATGACCTAAGTTCATGGGGTCATGATCCACTTTCTTAATAACTACCCACTCCCTTTTTGGTAGTGGGTTGTTGATCCATTTTTCAAGGGAATGGACCCACGTTGATGGTCCCACGTATATTTGGTGGGTACAATATATGGGCTATTTATTATTCACATACTACATGGGCTCAATACTCTTTGGGCCTAATACATGGACCTGGGCCTGTAATTTTCACTATTTACAATATCACCCAGTAATTACCTAAGCATGAACTGTTATATTCTCTCACATCCTTTAAACATTTATATATATATTTTTACCTTTCTTAATTATTTTTATTTTCTCCAAATTAAAGAAGCCCCACAAGCCTGACAAAGAGAAAAAGCTGTCTATATATATATATATATATATATAATATGCCTTCTATATATAATGTTATATTTCTTGTTACTTTTGCAAAATGATTTGTTTCTTTTCTAAAGTTAGAACTCAATACACTTTTTATCCTTGTACTGTGTGGCACATGATTTCAATTCGTTTGTGTGGTCTGAAAATGTCATTTCCTTTCCCATCAATAAAAAGCAAGTTTGGGTTTTCATCCCTTTGCTCCAAAGCATCCCACCATCATTCCATTTTCCTTTTCGTGTGTCTATATTTCTTTGTTTCATGCTATTCTGCAATTTTATGTAACTTTAAAGGGTTTTCTCTGTCCTATTTTTATTTATTATTTTCTTATTTTAATTTTGATATATTCATTAATATCAGTGACTAACTTTGATTTTCTTCTAATTTATATTGCTTTTGGGAGTATTGAATTAGCACTTTTGAATTTGAAATTCCTTGGATTTCAAATTTTGATGAATTTATTTCCAACTTGAAATTTAAAACGCACAATTTGGTACTTTAAAAGGTAAATTTAATTGTAAAATAAATGTCTTTGAATTGAAAGTAAATCTTATTTGAATTTCATCTACAATTTCAAAATCAGTTTTACACTTTTAAATGCAACATTAATACTGTGTGGTCATAGATTTACATACAATATTCACATAGATATGGATAATAAGGATGGTGGTGTGATAAATAAAAAAAATTCTTCCATAAATCACTCTCGATATAACTCGTGAGGAATTCACTTGATCAAACTGTGTTTATCGGATCGTACATTTAAAATATTAAATTATAGAAGAGTAACAAGTTGAATTGTAGTGCATTCTCGACTAAGTTAGTAAAAATATATATATATTTAATTTTTTGCTTGTTATGTTATATTATGAATAATATAATTTCACAGCATCTCTGATTTTTATTTTAGGTATTTGGGCCTTCACCTCGTGTATACTAATATCCATTTGGAGATAATTTTTTTAAGTTAAGCATTTACTTACACATACTGCCTCCACTAAAACTCGAACTTTTGTCATTTCATTTGAGAGTAAGGACTTGGTACCATTGAACTTTGGTAACAATAATATAGCTCATACAGGTAATCCGCATTTACTATTGTCTATTTACTTAAGTGATGACATAGACTTTTGCAATCAAGAGATACCTATATATACACATACATGTTTACTAATGGTCATTTCATTTATTAAAGAACTCAACATGGTTGCAGAAATTAGAAAGATCTTCGGAGAATCCGCTTATTGTGTTAACTAACAGGATCCCTTCTTGTCGTGGAAAGCTCCCTCGCTAGAACTTTAGCTGGTACTTCACCAAGAGGATTTGTCGATGAAGAGTTTAAGAACAAAAGAGCCTAAGATTTTTGTTTGAGCTTAGTTTGTTTATTAAATAAACGATCACGAGCTGAACTCGAATAGTTTGTCGAGCATTTGATTCATTTGCAACCCTATGCATACCACACTGTACTTTATCAATTCCCGTGAGACTACGTCATCTCTGGCCTGTAATATAAGTAACATTTTACTTGTCCTAACTTTTAAAGATTCTTGTATCATTCTGTTGAACCAAAATGGAAGAATGGTGGTATTACTTTGATGTTATGTTTGGTATGAAAGAATAGATGGAATGTAATGTTTTTTTATTCCATTCTTTGTTTGGTATTTTCTTTAAAATGAGAATGAAGGTTCTCAAGGAATGAATATTCTCTTGAATGAAAATTCATTCCATTACCAAACATATAAAATAGTCATTTCATTCCTTAGGTAATATTGTTAGAATATAAAATTGGCAAAAGTGCAAAATACCCCCCCGAACTATTCTCAAGTGAGTAAAATACCCCTTGTACTATAAAAGTGAGCAAATCGGTCCCTCAAGTTCTCAAAATTGAGCAAGTTGCTCTCCTGGACATACTTTTTGAATGTCAAATTACCATTGTACCCATATATTAACATTTTGTAAAATATTAAAATAATGGTTAACTTTATTTATACCCCTGAGATTTATTTTATCTTCAATTAGACCCCCTCAAGTTTAATATTATTATCTAGGTATATAAATTATTTGTTATATATATATATATTACTATAAAATATTTTTTTATGCTAAATTAAAAAATTAATGCCGAAGTTTTTTTTTTTATTTCTTTATGCCCAAATAGGCTATTCTCAGTATTTGAAGCCACGAATCCATTGTTTGATAGTTTGAGTCATTACCACTGAAACAGGAAATGTGTTTTAAAATCATCAAACTTTAGGTGCCAATTGAGAAAATCTTTTGGTCAATATATATAACCAACCTTTTGTTTTCGAACTACCATTAATTTCGGCATTAATATTTTGGTAAAATTTCAGTCAATAGACAAAACCAATCTTTTTGGTCAAATTTCAGCATTAAGTTTTTATTTCGGCATAAAAAATTATTTATAGTAATATATATATATATAATAATAATTTATATAACTAGATAATAATGTTAAAAGAGGGAAAATAATATACCCTAATTGGTAGTTTGAAAAAATATATTTTGGCATTTATTTTTTATTTTGGCATATATCAAAAAATAAATTCGTTTATAGTAAAATATATATATATATATATAAATTATTTTTATAACTAGATAATAATGTTAAAAGTGGAAAAATATTGGATAGAGATAATAAAATTTTAGGGTAGTAAAGAAATTGAATCCTTGTTTCCAAACACCACCTATCTCACCATTGAGGGTAGTTTAGGTATTAAGTGACATCAGAGGGTATAAATGATGTGAGTTTAAAAAAATAAGAGGTGTAAATGAAGTTTGTCAAACTTGAGGGGTCTAATTGAAAGTAAAATAAATCTCAAGGGTGCGAATGAAGTTAACCATTGTTTTTATATTTTACAAAAGGTTAATATATGGGTATAATGATAATTTGACATTCAAAAAGTGAGTCCATGGACAACTTGCTCAATTATAAGAACTCGAGGAATTGATTTCCTCACTTTTATAGTACAGGGGGTATTTTGCACTTTTGCCTATAAAATTACTAAAATAATCATCTCACACTTTTAAGTAGGCAAACCACCACCGCCATTGCCTTCCACCTCCTCCATCACCACGTTCATTGTCCGTCACTACTATTCCCATTTCCTTTCAATATCTTTTGTAAAAAAAATACAAAATAATATTATTTTTATTAAAATTATAAATGTATTACTATTAAGGTTCTTTTAAAAAAAAATATTCTAAATTCATTTCATTCCTAATGTGCTACTTGTTTACAATCATATAATAGAATGAGAATGATGTGGAAACATCATTCTCATTCTCTGTTGCATTATATTCTATTGTGCTTCTAAATTATAATTATCCAAAAAAATAAGGCGTGCGAGCGTAATTTGAAAAATCTTGAAGGAAGTGGTAATAACAAGGAATAAGCATTGAAAAAAAAAGCTAGTGTTTTAAAATGATAATAATAGTTATTATTTATAATTGATTAAATTAAAATAGAAAGGGAAAAAAAATCATTTTCAACTTAGGACACTTGATCAACATCTTTTTAAATAGAATTCATCTTGATTTATATATTTATTAATTTTATTTTAATATTTTTTTTTATAAAAAATTATAATTACGTGTCCAACTTATATTGTACCAAGACAAACTTGATCATGGAATATGGAAGGCATAAGTATTGTCCCTCAACTTATATCTAGGGTCCCAATTGGTGGACCTCACCTTCCTAAAGTAGGTCCAACATAAATCTGGTGGTCTTCCCATCATCATCATCCATCTTCCAACACAGCTATACTAGTCCACATCATTATATCACATAAATATATATACATATATACATACATAATATATACACAAATATCCAATGTCCATACATAATACATGTACATTATTTCAGCATCCATCCATCCATCATTCACAACATACCCGTTATAAAACAGGCTCCCCCCTCGAAACAAAAACACTTTTAGAGAAAGAAAATGGGGAGCTTCACACCTGAAACAAGATCTGACCTCATTAATATTGAAACCCAAGACTCTACAGAGCAAACAAAGGCCAACCCATCAACCGAATCGCTCGAAAATGAAGACCCATGGCTGAGAAACAAGGCCAAGAAGAAGAAAAAGCAGGTGTTCCTTGAAGGGTATGTGGAGACGCCTGAGGAAGACGAGCTGTTGAGGACCAAGAGCTTGACGGACGACGATTTGGATGAGCTCAAGGGGTGTTTGGACCTGGGTTTTGGGTTCAGCTATGAGGAAATTCCTGAGCTCTGCAACACTTTGCCTGCTCTCGAGCTCTGTTATTCCATGAATCAGAAGTTCCTTGATGAGAAGCAGAGGTCGCCGGAGGCCCATTTAGTGGCGTCGGAGACTCCCATTGCTAGTTGGAAGATCTCTAGTCCTGGTGAGTGATTTGGCACATTTTTTAAAAAATTTAAATTTTTTTGGGGTTTATTTATTTATTCATGATTTGGGTATGGTTATGATGTTGTGTTGATGTAATGACAATGTGGGTTTTTGATTTGGTAACAAAGTTGTGTTTAGATTTTAGAATAAAGTGATTTGATGGTTTTTGAAGCTTCATTTTTTATTCAGGGTGGTATATAAGACCGTTGGAGTGATTTAGCAGATTTTTTTATTTTTTGGGTTTATTTGATTTGGGTATGTTTGTGATGATCTGTTGATGGAATGATCATGTAGGTTTTTGATTTGGGGACAAATTTGTGTTTAGATTTTTAGAATTGTGTGATTTGGTTGTTTTCTGAAGTTTTAGTTGTGATGTGGGTCTGTTTAGGGTATATAAGAGTGTTTGAATTTTGTAGTGAATTGTGGGTGTTCACTGGATCTGATTTCTTTGGGTGGTTTGTTGTTGGTTGGGATCTGTTTTGTTTTGGGTGTTTTGTAATATAGATCTGTTTGGGATATTATTATTTTTTTGTGACAAAAAAAATCAGCTTGATTTGATGCAACCTTATTTGGCTGTAATAACACACCCCTATGCTTCTTGAAGTTATTATATTTATTGTTTTTGCAATTAAGTTGAAATCTGACTTAAATTGAAGCTTAGTGGCCTTTGATTTGTAAAGCTCTTGGTTAACTTAGTTTGATTTATGGTTCCAAGTTCTAACCTCTCTGTTGCCCTTTGTATCAATGCAGGTGATCATCCTGAAGATGTCAAAGCAAGACTCAAATTCTGGGCACAGGCTGTGGCATGCACTGTGAAGTTATGCAGCTAAACGCCATTCAAAGTTCCAAAATTAATCATCTGAGGAAAATGAATGGACACACATTCTTCACCCATGGGGTTTCTGATCTCCATTTGATCCTTTGCAGGATCAATTGGTATCCGCCGGACGAGAGCTCCTTCGATTCTTTACCCGGAGATGGACATGATTGAATCTGTCGATGACGGGTCCGTTTTGAATAAGCTGAAGATGAAGAAGGAAAATGAGGAGAAACTGTTTCGGGTCTGAGGTTTAGCCGAATGCCGGAAATTAGGCTCGACATAATTCATTCTTTTGAGGCTAAAATATGAGACCATAATTCTTGTATTTGATACAATGATAATAAGTTTAAGGCATGAAATAAAATTCTTTCTTCTTTATCTCGTTCAATTCTGTTGGGTATTTAGTGTTTGTGATTAGTGTTGTGCAATTCCATATCAGTTGCTAATTTGTGTTCAGTAATAGGATATATGTATATATATATATATATGTATACTCTCCATTGGAGCTTCAGCAGCTACTTGGAGTCCTCTGCATTTGCTGAGGCAACAACTCTAGTTTAACGATCATCAACCTTTCCTAGGTGTGAAGTATGTGAAATTGTGGATTCATGGGGAATTTTTTTGCTGTGAATTGTCTTGTGGGTCATGGATTCAAGTCTATGAAACGGTGAGATTTTGATGTCGAATCTTTTCATTTTAAATCATATTAATGTTGCAGCCTTTCGATTTTTTGCACACTATTTTTTTATTTTTTTAAAAAAAATTATTTATCTTCACCATTACATAAGGCCTCGCATCATAACATTTACATGGTTTGGTTAAGGCCTTTATTTACTTTGATCATTTATTATAGTCATAATAAAGATTTCAATATAATTATATTAATCCAATACGGGCTAATAAATATTCACTTGTTGGCGTGCACGAAACAAGTGGAGATGGGGGATAGAGTATCATATATATATATATAACATGTATATAAATCACACCAGGGAAGGATCCAATTAAGGCCCAGTGGCCCAGTGGGGCCATTTTTTTTTTTATATTTTTTATTTTAAAATTTTAGATATTTAGTATTTAGTTCTATTAAATTTTTTATTTTATTTGAAGTATCACATAATTTAAATTTATTTACAAATAAACCCTCATTGAAAATTTATTTTAAACTCCATTAAAATAAATATATATTATTTATATTCTAAAAATCCAAAAAAAACAATTTTAACCCCCACTGACGGATCCCTAGATCCGTCAGTCTTGACAACATAATTAGCCATCAACTCGTCTTGTTATTGCTTGTTTATGAACTCATGATGGCGTAGAAAAGTCAGAGCATTGTATTTGAAGGGTGTCTTAAACATTTTTTACTTTTTCATTTTCATTGCATTTAAACTTTTTTACTTTCCTTAATCATGTAATGTATTTCATTTTTTCTTTTTAATTTTAGGAATAAATACAGTTACTTTCCCTCAAAATTTATAAAATTATGCCCCCACTTCATTTAATCTGAATAATTACTATTACCTCTCATCTATTTTATATTTGAGTTAATTTCAGTAAACTCCCTGTTGTTTCAAAAAAGATCACTTTGCCCTCCTCCTATACAGAAAATCCCAATACACTTATCAAATTGTATTAGCTTGTCTTCTTCCCTATAATTTTGGACCAAAATACCCCTGAGATTTAATGAAAAATGATTAAAATTAAAAAAAAAAACATATAAAATTCGTAAAAAATATTAACAATTTGAAAAAATATAAAATTCGATAAAAACATATAAAATTCAAAAAAAATATATAAAATTAGAAAAAAAAACATATAAAATTTGAAAAAACAATATAAAATTAGAAAAAAGAACATATAAAATTCGAATCAATATATATAAAATTTATAAAAATGATTTAAAATTCAAAAAATGATTAAATGATTTAAAAATACCCCTGGGATTTAATGAAAAATGATTTAAAATTCAAAAACCATATAAAATTCGTAAAAATATATATAAAATTCGAAAACAATATAAAATTAAAAAAAAAACATATAAAATTTGAAACAAATATAGAAAATTTAAAAAATATATAAAATTTGAGAAAAACATATAAAATTCATAAATATATATATAATTAGTAAAAAATATATTAAATTCGAAACAAATATATAAAATTCAAAATTTATATGTTTTTTATATGTTTTTTTCGAAATGTATATGTTTGTTTTCGAATTTTATGTATTTTTTTAAAATTTTATATATTTGTTTCGAATTTTATATGTTTTGTTTTTGAATTTTATATGTTTTTCTCAAATTTTATATTTTTTCTTTGAATTTTATTTACTTTTTTGAATTTTATATATGTTTTTCGAATTATATATATATATTTCGAATTTTATATATATTTTTTAAATTTTATATGTTTTTTTGAATTTTAATCATTTTTCATTAAATCACAGGGGTATTTTTGTCCAAAATTATAGGGAAGGGGGCAAGCTGATACAATTTGATAAGTGAATGGGGGTTTTCTGTATAAGAGGAGGGCAAAGTGATCTTTTTTTAAACAACAGGGAGTTTACTGAAATTAACTCTTTATATTTTGTATCAAATTTTCCTTTTGGCTAACGTCTGATATTTTTTGGTGGTGAAATAATTATAATACTCTCACTTATTTTGAAGATATTTATTTTCTAATTTAAAAGTAATAAAAATATATGAGTATAAGGGTAATTCCATATTTCTGCGGTTGAAAATGGACATCAATCACTTAAAAGAAGAGAGAAGAAATTGTAATTATCTAAAATATAGGGGATGCAAGTATAATTTGACAAATCTCAAGTGAAGGTAAGAATAATTATCCCTTTTATTATTCATCTTTATAACATTCAAATTTTGTGATTAGTTTTAGGGTTTAGAAAATTCCCCCCAGTGTTTAAAATGGGGTGGGTTGGTCTAATTGAAAAAGACTTGGGACTTGGTGTCTCAAGAAGCATGAGGTCTTACGTTAGATTCCTACTAAGTACAACCAATTTATTAGAGCTACGACCGCGGACATAGTCATTAGAAATTTAAATTGTTCTATGTTTTCTAATATAGAGAACCATTGCAAGAAAACACTGCTACTATAAATAAAAATACCCAAAATGAAACGTAACTTCTAATATGCTAAATGATGGTGGCCTTGTTGTATACCATTTAATTTTCTCTCTATATAAGAGTATATGTTAATAGTAGTGTACTATAGGATTTGTATGTTCACATATAATTCTCTGTAGTCATTACTATATGAAAATTTATTTTCTCGTCATAACAACAATATGATAGAGATGATAAGAGTTGAGAGTCGAGACACCTTATACTATACAAGAAAAAATTGATAATATTTTTATGGAAACTCCATGTTTGGTAATTAGTTTTTGCTGATTTTATTTTGGTTTTTTTTTTTTTTCAGAGACCAAACTTGTTTGGTGTGCTTTGTTTTTAAATTCAAAACCAAAATTACTTAAAACTTTGGTATTGGATTTGGTTGAAAATAAAGTAAAACTAAGACAAAAAAAAAGTTGATTTTTCTTGGTCTTACCCCACAAATTTTGACTGTTTTGTTTCTCTCTCTCTTCTATATATATATATATATAATTCATGTACTAAAATTAAAAAATAATATATATGAAAGAATATTATTAAATATATATATATGAAATATATATAAAAATAATATATATTAATATATATAGAATAATATATATTTTTTTATTTTATAATAATATATATAAAATAATATTATTAAATATATATATAAATTCAAAAATAATATATATTAATATATATAGAATAATATTTATTTTTTATTTTATAATAATATATATAGAATAATATTATTAAATTTATATATATTAAATATATATAAAAATAATATATAAATTCAAAAATAATATATATATAAATATATATATATAATTAAAAAATAATATATATACATAAAATAAGATATCGAATAATATATATTATTATTTTATAATAATATATAAATTCAAAAATAATATATATATAAAGATATATAAAATTAAAAAATAATATATATTAATAATATATAGAATAATATAATTTTATTAAATATATATATAATATTTTTAAATATATATAATATATTATATATATTTAATAATATATTATAAATATATATTTAATAATATATAAAGATAGATACATAAAATAATATATATAAAATTTTAGTTTTCTCATACCAGACCAGAAAATCAGACCGCTTATCAAACAGAGTTTTAAATTCAAGAAAAGACAAGACTAGACCAGACTAGGCGAGACAAACAAAATAAAATCAAACAAAATTACTTTCCAAACGGCCTCTAGCACCGTTGAATTATAAAATGTAATAAAGGCATATAGCCAACTGAAGCCACGGGCCGCCTTCATCAACCTTAACCTGTCCAAGTACTAGGTACAAGAGGCTGCTAGTCATGCCAAAACAAAACTGCAAATGTGTGTGTGTATATATATAGATATTGTCACATGATTCAGAGAACTGTGTTTGTCAAAGTAACTACTAATAAGGTGGTGTTTGGATCTGGTTTAGTCTTCGTGATAGTTTAAGTGATGATTGAAATTAATTCAAATAAAAGGATTTTAAAATTAAAAAGGTGTTTGGTGGGTATGTTTTAAAAAGCTATTTAAGAATCGAAAATATTTTTGAATTCAAAATCTTAAAAAGTTGTTAACGTTAAGTGGTAAGAGAAAGAATGCTACACTAATGTGATTCTATCTAATATGATAATAATAGTGAGAAACATAAGGATAAATAAAACAAAATTTGAGGATAGTATTGGAAATAAAAATTATATAATAATTAGTAAATTAAAGATGATTGTAAATAAATATACATATGATTTTCCGAAAGTTACTCCAAAAAATAAATTTTACTTATTTATATTATACAAACTTTTAAATTGTTGGCTTTTATTAAAAATCTATTTTAATAAATTCACCAAACACCCGTATTTTATTTTGGGATTTAAAAGTTCACTTTGAGCTACTCAAAAGCCCTCCCTCAACTTCTCAAAGGCAAAGAAAACTCGGAGATTTATATTTTGGACTAATAACAGTTACCTTCCCCAAGACTAGTAAAATTATGCTCTCACACCTTTAATTTTGATAATTATTATTGCCTCCTCTGCAATTTATATTTTGTAACAAATACCTCATTTTGACAGTTTTTCAGAAGTGAAATAATTATAATGCTCTCACCTATTTGTAAAGATATTTAAGTCCATGCAAAAATCACATTTGTGTAAGGGTAATTTCATATTTTCGGTAGCCGTATATGAACGTCGATCATTTAAAAAAAAGAAAACTGTAATTATCAAAAAGATTGAAGGTGTGATTGTAATTTAATAAATTTGGAGGGAATGTAATTGAAATTATCCATTATATTTTTAATAGTATCCTTTAGGGGTGATCAAAAATCCGGCAAATCCGTAAATCCATCCGTATATATTGGATCGGATTTTTTATGGATTGGATTGGACTTGAATCCAAAAATACCCAATCCGGTATTTTACAGATCAATTCTGGATTGTATTTTCAATAATTTGGTTAATCCGGTCCAATCCGGTATTGTTCATATATATTTTAATATATTATATTAATAATATATCACATAAGATATTATTTTAAATTAAACTATAATATCTTATATCAATAATATACTATTCTAAACTAAATCATAATATCTTATTTTATACTAAATAGTTATCTATATGTATCCATACTATTGTAAAAATGTAAGTCATTTCTAATATTTACATACATTAAAACATTCATTATTGCAATTTTTAGAAAAATATAATGGAAGAGTTTCTATTAGTTATTTACTATTATAAAATAGTAAGGCCTCTAAAATATTTTTATACATTTATTCCATTTGAAAAATTACAATTAAATTTTAATTTAATAAAGACTTTAAAAACTAAATTTTAAAAAATTACTTCTAAAGTTGTTGAAACCTTGATTTGTGCACAGATTGGTTACATGTCTCGCAAGTGACGATTCAAATTGAAGCACAAATGGACAAAATTGAAGCACTCGACTCTTTTCATATTGAATCAAGTATGTTTATTTATTCACTATATATTAAGTATATTTGATTTATTCACTATAATTTATTTATAGTTATTTGTTAATAATTTACTAAACTTAGTTTTACTTTTGTAGCCATAACTACTGTTTGAGGAGTTTTGAAGGTAGTACCGTATTTTTGAATCAATCCGTTGAAGTTTCATGATGTTGCATGAATATTTTCTTTATTTATCCCAACTTTATTATTTTTTGTTTATGTACAATTTGCTACTGTAACACTATCACTTGTATGCCTTATATGTTTATTATTTTATGTTTGTGTCAATTTGCTACTATGACACTATCATTGTTTGGCTTGTATATTTGTTATCTATATTTGTATCAATTTGCTACTGTGACACTATCAATACAAGTCACCAGTATTGTTTTGGTATATATGTTTATGTACAATTTACTCAAATTTATTTTCTATATTTTTGGATCAAGTATGTTTAGTATTGTTATTTGTTACATCGTACTGTGACACTCACTTTTATTGGTAAAAGTTTCTTGTTATTCTCTTTGCTATAATTATTTTTTAATCTTTGAATCCGTGAATTCGATTTGAACCAATCCGGCTCATCGTGATCCGATTTGGATTGGATTCATAATTGGTTAATCCAATATTAGTGGATTGGATCCAAAATACCTTCAATCTGGTCCAATCCGATCCGTGAACACTACTACTTTGCTCTCATACCCATCACAATCATTTCTTCTCCTCTCTTTGTATTTTTGAACATATATATATATATATATATATATATATATATATATATATATATATATACATGCGTGTGTATATCTATAGATCTTCCTTTACATTCACCATATTAAGGTCCTGTTTGTTTATTGGTTATGGTCCCATTTTTCTGGTCTTGTCATGATTTTTTGAGACCAGACTATATTTGTTTTGGATTGATCTCAAAAAATATAATCAGACCAAATTGAACCAAAATGACATTTTTATGACAAATTTTTTTGATGATTATATCTGGTTTAGTTAAAAAATCTATCTAAAATCTAACCAAAATGTCATCTAATAATTTAACCACATCAAACCAAATCAATAATTTATGCCCAAAAATCATTTTTATGACCAAGTTAGATTTTTATGACCAACATCGATCCCCTTATCCACATCCTGCTCTCAAACCCTATCGTGATCCACTTTCTTGACGAACCCTACTGCACAAACCCTCGTTCCACCAAATCATTTTTATGCCCAAAAATTATTGAACCAAATCACACTCTATGTTTTCCTTCCTCCACTCTCTCGACGACCCTAATATGCACAAACCCTATCGCCTCCACTCTTCCCCTCTCTCCATTCATCACCACTCTCCACGTTCCCATCTCTAAATTTCGCTTCGATGAATAATTTGAGTTTTCACATAAAACCAACCCTCTTCAAAGTTTTGCTCCTCAGCCGCTATGGTTGTCTTATCCAACTGTCATAGTCTCATGGTTCCACATCTGTTCAAAAGCATTAAACTCATAAACTTACTCAATCAACCAAAGTCAAAGCAAACAACTACACACTGAAAAATTAGAACTGAAAAGTCATACCGTCGGCGCATTCTGTTGGTAGTGCTGAATCAGATTCCTCACAAACCGGACCAGCTCCAGAAAATTAGTTGTATTATACTTTACGACTTTTGGCTTATTTTGCCCCGACTGATTCACCTGCAGCATTGATGAATACTTTAGTCGCAATTGACTGTGGGTATCTAGCAAAGACAACATCACACCTTGATCCCCACAACCTTTTGTCCTATACAACTTAAATCATCAGCATCAAGGAGATAAAAGCACATTTGCATGAGATAGCCTAATGTTTGTTGATTTGTCATCAAAATGGGGAATTTTTTTTAGATGGGATGGCCTACGAATCAAAATAACACAGTTGTGTTAGAAACCCCAAATTCTGCTGATCTGTCATCGTAATAACAAAAAGTCTGGGTCGCTACTTATTCCACTTGTGGTACCCGAAAAAGATCGACGAATCTCAACCAAAGAGCTAGACGCGGATAATTGTATCCATCTTGAATATTGCGTACTTGAAAAAATTGCCATGTCGCGGACATTTTGCTTTCCAATGTACCTACTACTGGCTTTACATCTCTTAAAAAAAACAAGTATAACTAGTCATTTTTAATGACATAGGAATGGTCTGTCCATAAAGCACCGTGAACCAGGTCCTTATTGTTGTGTACATCTCTTGAAAGAAGCATATCTACACAACAAGGACATGGTTCACGGTGCTTTATGGATAGACCATTCCTATATCATTAAAAATGACCAGTAATACTTGCTTCTTTCAGAAGATGTAAAGCCAGTGGTAGGTATTGGAAAGCAGAAAGTCCGCGGACATGGGCGATTTTCTCAAGTTCTTGAAACTCAATATTCATCTTATACTTGCTTCTTTCAAGAGATGTGAAGTCAGTGATAGGTACATTGGAAAACAGAAAGTCCGCGAACATGGGCGATTTTCTCAAGTTCTTGAAACACAATATTCAAGATGACATATGAATGATCTGTCCACAAAGCACCGTGAACCATGTCCTTGTTGTGTAGATATGAGATGGCCTTCGCAATGTTTCTATTACCAGCGAGTGTTAGTAAGATATGACTGACTATAATGATTAACCACAAATACATATATATATATATATACACGAAACATTTATGATTTACCTTATGGATTGTTGCCAAAAAGTGATTAATTGATTATTTTCAAATCTTTTGTTTGTTTCTTTTGCGTATCTCCATTGAGCCAATGAATCATGGAGTATTCGAAGTTTTCGAAAACAAGAAACACTCGTTGTTGATTGACATCCAGAAGTACTTTCCTGGGACTAAGTATACGGCAAGTGTTGACATCTCGCCACGATTGTAGCACTCTACTAATGCAGTTCGAGTCAATTACTCATTCCGATAATAAAAGACCCTCTTTCTCTCTTCGTCATACCTCCATGCCTCTCCTTGCATAGGTTCTTCGTTGTCTAGCTCTGCTATCGTGTACCTCAAGTAGACATTGGTGCTGCCACCATTTTGATTAGGAAAACAATAATGTCTTGTTTAGTAACTGGTCTGGTCTAGTCTTGGTTTTTAGAGACCAAATCATATTTGTGTTGACATGGTCTCACTTTTTGGATCCAGACCAAATGAGACTAAAAAAAATATCAAATTGTGTGTTTTGTACCTAATAAATTGATGGGTCCAATTGATATAGTATGGTCTTTGGTCAAAAAAGTGAAAAATAGATATTCATGGGTAGAATCTTTCTAATTTTTATGAGTAACTTTTGTCTTTTTCATCAATTTAGTTTCTGACTATTTTGGATTGATATTTGAGCTACTAAACTTGTTTGCTTGTTTTTAATCCAATCATGTATAGTTGGGGATGGCTAAATGCTTTGGATCCAACAACTCTTGATCAAAGGCTTCTAGAACAATATGGTCCGTTTGGCTTACTAGAAACAATTTTTTTTTTTTTTTTTTTTTCTGTTCATCCATTTCAAAAATAAAAACACGTTTGGCAAACGCGTTTACTGTTCACTTTTTTTTTTCTAAGAAAACTGTTTTCTATGAATAGTGGATAAAAGTGGTGAAAACACCAAATACAACTTTTAGTTATTTTTTGAATTTTTTCACTCTTTAGGATACCACCTCTGCCACCGCCGTCATCACCGCCGCCGCCACCAACCACCATCACCCCCGCCACCGGTCGCCGCCGCCGGCCCCCACCACCACCGCCCCCCGCCGTCACCGGACACCGCCAGCCACCACTGCCGCCCACCAATACCATTTTATTTTTTAATACAAATTTTGATCCAAACATTTTTTTGTTTTTAGTTTTTTTGCTGAAAAAAACAAAGACAAATACAAATACAGTTTTTATATTTGAAAACAGAAAATAAATACAAAAAACAGGCTTTCCAAACGCACCCTATGCCTCTTCAGGTAGTTACTTTTTCAGTATTATTCCCCATTTATGTTCTTTAAAATGAAATGTCTGTTTCAGGGCTTGAATGACATGTATGTTTTTTGTAGCCATATTTTTTTGTTAGTTAATGATATATAAGACCTTTCTCATGTACTTAAAACTCTGTCTTAAGAAGATAAATATTTTAAATGATGACCAATGTACTTAAAACTCTGTCTTAATGATATAAAAGCCAGGTATGTTTTCTCATGTACTTAAAATGTTTGAAAAAAAGTTTTAATCCTTAAAGTATTAGAATGATTGCTTCTTAGCTTTGATTAAAATATTTGTTGCTAATTACAAAGGTTTGATATAAAAAAATACGCTTTAGGCAAAAGAAATCAAGTTCTTGCAAAAAAACAATACATTAGGCGACAAATTCAAATTTTGTCCCATTTCGTTTTGTTGCCAACTCTTTCGTACATAATACTAATGCAATAATAACCATCTCAAATTTTCTTTATCGTTATGGATAAAATTAAAAACATATATAAACTAATAATTAAAATCCATTAAAAAATTTGGACCAAAAGGATTTCAAAAAGAGATTTTTAATACATGAGAAATGTCAGATATGACAATAATTAGGGAAGAGATATTGCTCAAATAAATCATACCTGCTTTTTCCCGTCACAACTCACTCCCGTGAGTTTTTTGCAATTCCCAATAAACAAACCTAGAAATTATGGAAAGAGAGATCATATTTTCAAAAACATTGGTAGCTGAAGTATGTTTATTTCATGACTTAAGCTACCGGTACAACTACAATGATATGTAAAAAAAATCTATACTGAAAATGATTTCGAATAATAAATAAATGATAAGGGAGAAACAAACATAGCATTCTAAACCGTGGAGGAGATATGTCATTTTAAAGAACAAATAATGGGATAGTACTGAAAACTTAAGTACCTGAGGACCGAGGAGGCATCTTATTCTACAAGCCTTTGAGTAGGAGTGGTTAGATCCAAAACATTGGTGGATGCCCAACTATACATGTTCAGATTAAAAACATGCAAATCAGTATAGTATCTCAAACTTCAATCCAAAATGTTCCCATAAAGATCCTAGCGAATTTTAACAATTCAACAATGACACATCTAAAATAAAGTAAGAAATGAAAATAACAATTAAATATTAACATATACTTATCAATATGACCAATAAGTTTGATGCTGGAATATTAGATTTATAGTGATGGAGTGGAAGATATAGCCCAGAATGCAAAGTAGTTAGTATGAAAAAAGGATTTAAGAGTAATAAGTTTTGATAATGATATAGTATCATAACTGATTTGAATTTACAATGCAATATTGTTGAATATATAGATGAAGTGCAAATTCGTATATAACTACATAACATAAAATCTCAAAACCAAACTGAAATGAGAAGTTACCAATGTTATACAAATATAAAGAATATATTTTTCCACTGTTTAACATTGAATAAGATTTAAATTCAAATTTACAGACATAGAAAAAATGTAAAATCAAGCTTCTTTCATTGATTTTTTTTGCTTTCTATTTCTTTTTTAAGTTTTGTTTATAAACATCAAAGTTAAGCACATTTACTTCAGCACATTTAGGAACCTAGATATAAATCTACCTAAAAACTCAAAAATTAATTCAAAAAACAGACAGTAAAACAAAGAGATCTAACCATACAAAAGAGACACTAGATATACACCAATCGGCTCTAAACAACCGATCTATTACATACATATACAAACCACCACATATACATAAATATATATATATATATATATATATTGTACGAGGATCCCATTATCTCTTTTTTTTTTAAAAGTATGTTACAAAAAAAAACACAGAGTGCGTCCCATAAACAAGTGGAAGACATTGAATTAATTTACGATCTTTATTGATAGGTCTTTTAAATAAAATCCAAATTAGCAATAGCAATTGTACATGATAAAAAAAAAAAAAAAAAAAAAAAAAAAAAAAACGCCCTAGATTTTATAACTTGCATTTGGAATAATGGACTAGGTGCTTGTTACAGAAATAATTAGAAGAATACATAGATATTTACATATATATTCAGAAAATTGAAATCGCATGAGAGAACAGACCTTTAAAGAAACACTGAGCCTCCTGACGATAGAGATAGCAGCTCTGTAGAGTGAAAGGCGACTAAGGCTTGAATGTTTATATAAGGCGGAAACATTAAGGTTTCTTTAGGACCGTATGATGAAGTTTGATATGTCTTAATCTGTCCATCCAACGGTCAATGCTTCATATATATCTATAGCGCTATTAACAAACAATTACTATGATTTCAAACTTTTAACAACAGATGTCATATGTTTTTTTCACCGTTAATATTATGTTAACAAACACCCCAATATTTAGAAATTGATATTTTATGCCTAAAATATTTTTAAATTGATATTTTTTGTTCAAAATATCTTTAAATTAATATTTTATGCCTAAAATATTCCTAATTTAATATTTTATATCCAAAATACCCCTAAATATAAATTGGTAACTAAATTAAGATTTTTTAATAAATTATAAATTATTTTTTATTTAATTTTTCTTATTTATTTAAATTCAAATCTAAAAAAATATATTACAAATTATAAGGGCGAAGCTCTTATAAAATTCTTATGCATCTATTCTCTTAAAAAATATATACATATATTTAAAGTGTATTATTGTCAAAGTGTAGCAATTACACTCAATAAACTATTATGAAAATGTAATAAAAGTATATTAAAGTATAAGTGTAAATAGTGAAAATTACAGGCCCAGGTCCATGTATTAGGCCCAAAGAATATTGAGCCCATGTAGTATGTGAATAATAAATAGCCAATATATTGTACCCACCAAATACACGTGGGACCATCAACGTGGGTCCATTCCCTTGAAAAATGGATCAACAACCCACTACCAAAAAGAGAGTGGGTAGTTATTAAGAAAGTGGGTCATGACCCCATGAACTTAGGCCATGACCCAAGAGCATAAAAATGTATAAATATGGTCATTTGAGGCTAAATAAGATATTCTTGGATGTGAGTGAAATTTGACACTTACATTTGGCGCCGTCTGTGGGAAACGATTATATATTTTTCCACTTGCAAGTTTTATTTTTACAAAAAAAAAAAATGGTGTCCACACGGTCAACAAACAATGAGAGCAGATTCGAAGAAGTCATGAGGAGGTTGGAGGCTGTAGAACAGAGGAACGCGGCCCTCGAGCAGCAGAATGCCGAATTGCTCCATCGAGTGACTCGGGGCCCATTTCCTCTCCAAAATTCCGACCCAGCAGAATGCGCAGATGAGCCAGAGCACTTCAACTCTCGTCACGAGAAAGATGCATATGCTGCCAGAGGAGATAAAGTCCCGAGGGAAGAAGAAGAATCCTCTCACCCCACTACAGGAGGAATGCCAAGGACGCAGGTCCCGACCCAGAACAGCCTGCACGAAATGGCTGCCAAAATCCAGAGAGAAGTAATGAAAGATTTGAAATTGCAGACCCCTGACGATCTGGCGATCCACGCGACAACGGATATGACTCAGTCTCCGTTCACAGAAGAAATTGAAGCAGTAGAATTCCCGAAGAAGTTTGTACTGCCAACTTTTATGCTGTATGATGGTACGAAAGACCCACTTGATCACATCTACCAGGTGCAGACCAAAATGACTGTTTACGGGAGAAACCAAGCGCTCTTGTGCAAAGTCTTTTCAACCAGTCTGACGGAGGCACCACTTCTGTGGTTCAGGAAGCAGACGCCTGGATCCATCAGCAGTTGGAATGACCTCTGCAGACGCTTTATCGGTCAATACTTCAGCAACCGGAGGCAGAGGAAAACGATATCAAGCCTTTTCACCATGACCCAAGAAAAAGGAGAAAGCCTCAAGAACTTCTTATCCAGATTCAACGTCGAAATGTCTTCTATCGACGACTGCGATCAGTTGTCAGCGGTAGAAGCATTCCGTATGGCGGTCATCCCTGGCACGAAATTCCATTCTTCACTAGTGAAAAGACCCCCTGTCAACATTGGTGAACTCAACTCCAGAGCACAAGGGTATCTCAGAATAGAAGAGGAGGAAGTTGTCAGATACAGAAGAGCCTCTCTGGTAACGGTAGAGGCAAAATCCAAAGAAAGGATGAGGGATCAGAGGCCTCAACGACAAGATCCACCTCGACAAACCTCATCATCCAGAAATTCAGACAAGCGTCAACGAACGGAAGAAAGAACTACTCCGCTCAAAACCAGCCTGGGAAAGCTCTTCCAAGAAAACAAAAACAAAGGTATTTTCAGACCGCCTCCACCGATGAGACAGCCGATGGAGCAGAGGGATATGACCAAGCACTGTGCCTTTCACAGCGAGTATGGTCATCATACAAATGACTGCAGAAACCTCCGAAGGCAGGTGGAGGCAATGATCGCCAAAGGAGAGCTTGCAGATTACGTAATAAGGGATCAACCGAGACCAGACAAACCGCACACGACACAGCCGAATAGCACCACATCAGGGCAACCGGTGAGGGTTATCCACATGATCCAAGGGGGTGAAGAGGCGTTGGAGGCCGAAGGAAGCAGAAGGTCAAAGCTAAGAAAAGCACACAAACTCAGGCGAGTCGGGGAAGTCTGCCAGACAACCCTCCTTCAGGGAGAATCGAAGATCATGTTCTCAAAAGTTGACATGCAGAATATTCAGATGCCTCACGAAGACCCTCTGGTAATCACTCTTCTGGTAGCTAATTGTCTGATCAAACGCGTAATGATTGACCCAGGAAGCAGCACCAATATCATGACAAAATGGGCCTTCGACAAAATCGGAATTGATGTATCACAGCTTCACCCGGCTCGGATTCCTTTGGCCGGCTTTGACGGACGACGCGTAGAGCCAATAGGCGTAGTCCATTTATCGGTATCAGCAGCACGCCGAACCCTGAGAGAAGCCTTCATCGTGGTGGACGTCAAGCCATCGTACAATCTGCTGATGGGACGGGGGTGGATCCATCGGATGCAAGGTGTTCCTTCGACACTCCATCAGGTCATGCGTTGTCTTGACCCGAATGGAGTGGACGTGACAGATATTCCTGGAGACCAAGTAGCAGCGAAGGAATGCTACTCAGTATGCATGAAGGACCTGAACCAGAGAAATAAACAAGCGTTGGAAGCACCAGAAGAGTCCCTGTACAACGAGAAATAGCAATTACAGTCAGACCCTACCTCAGAGGGTCAGGAGACTCAATCAACAACGGAACCACTGGAAGAGGTGGAAATTTGTCAGACGGATCACACCAGGGTCACGTTCATCGGATCATATCTCCAGAAAGAAGAAAAGGACAGGCTGATTCATTTCCTCAAAACAAATTCAGACGTGTTCGCCTGGTCTCATCTCGACATGCCGGGCATCGATCCTTTGATCACTCAGCATAACCTGAATGTTGATCCAAATGTCAGACCGGTAAGGCAGAAGCAGAGGAGGTTCGGGATAGAAATGAACCAGATCATATCCGAAGAAGTGGGAAAGCTGCTAGAAGCTGGATTCATAAGGGAAGTGAAGTACCCATCATGGTTATCAAACGTGGTGGTAGTCAGAAAGAAGAATGGGAAATGGAGAGTCTGCGTTGACTTCACAAACTTAAACAAGGCCTGCCCGAAGGATTGCTTCCTTCTGCCGAAAATTGATCAGATGGTAGATGCCACCTCGGGATATGAAAGGCTCTCTTTTCTTGATGCATACTCCGGCTATAACCAGATTCCGATGAGCCAGACTGATGAGGAGAAAACAGCCTTCATTACCGAAGAAGGTACGTACTGTTATAAAGTAATGCCTTTCGGACTTAAAAATGCAGGTGCCACCTATCAAAGGCTTGTCAGAGGAATATTCAAAGGTCAGATGGGCAAAACGGTTGAAGCCTACATAGATGACACGGTGGTGAAAAGCAGGAGGAAAGGCGATCATCTCAAGCACTTGGAAGAAGTGTTCGATGCACTCCGAAGGTACAAGATGAAGCTCAATCCAGCCAAGTGTTCTTTCGGAGTCTCATCCGGACAGTTCCTCGGACATATAGTCAACCGAAGAGGAATCGAAGCCAGCCCATCGCAAGTCAAGACTCTAGTAAGCTGCGAAGAGCCAAAAACGCAAAAGGAGGTCCAAATTCTGACAGGAAGGGTAGCCGCCCTGAGCAGGTTCGTATCCCGACTGACAGACCGATGCAGACCATTTTTCCAGGCAATTAAAAGCGGAAAAGGAAACATATGGGGGCCAGAACAGGCAGAGGCCCTCCAGAAGTTGAAACAGTATCTCCAAAGTCCACCGATCCTCGCCTCACCAAATCCAGGAGAACCATTGCATCTGTACCTCGCCATGTCAACAACCTCAACCAGCGCAGCGCTAATAAAAGATGACAAAAAGTGCCAGAAACCAGTCTTCTTCAGCAGCAAGTCCCTATCTGATGCGGAAACCAGATACACCATGGCGGAGCGAGCTGTTCTTTCTCTAATCAACGCAAAGAGACGACTGAGGCACTATTTCGAAACTCATCCAATCGTGGTGCCAACCACTATGCCGATGAGATCTATCATGTCCAAACCCGATCTGACTGGAAGAATAACCAGATGGGCGTTGGAACTCGGGACATTTGACATTACGTATGTGCCACGAACAGCTATCAAAGGTCAAGCCTTAGCTGATTTTCTCCTAGAAGCAGAGCCAGAGTCCATCCTCCAAGATCCAGATGAACCCGAATGGACTCTCTATGTAGACGGATCAGTTGGTTCAGCTGGCTCGGGAATTGGGCTCGAAATTATAACACCAGATGGGACCCGAATCCAGCAGTCAGTGCGTCTGGAGTTCCCCGCCACCAATAACGAAGCAGAGTACGAGGCACTCCTAGCTGGGCTGCGACTAGCTCAGAGCCTCCGTATTAAGAAGCTCCGTATTTTCAGTGACTCACAGCTGGTGGTGAAACAAGTTCAAGACGTGTACGACGCAGGAGAAAAGTTGCAGCCCTATAAGAAGTTGGCTCAGATGGAGCTAGACAGACTGGAGCAGTATTCCCTCAGTCAGATCCCAAGGGAGGAAAATGAAAATGCGGATCGATTGGCCAACATGGCTTCAATCAACGATCAAGACCTGACCAGAATCGCCCCGATCGACTATCTTGATGTCCCAAGCATCCATCAGTCAAATGTGGTGTGCGCAATACCTTGGGAGCCGAGCTGGATGGACCCCATAGCAGAATACCTCAGAAATGGTACACTCCCTGATGATAAAACAGAGGCTCGGAAAATCCGCATGAAGTCGGCCAGGTATGCCTTGCTACACAGCCAGTTGTATAGAAGATCTTTTGGTGGACCCTACCTTCGATGCCTCACACCTTCAGAGGCATCGGCCGTAATGAAAGAAATCCATGAAGGGTCATGCGGAAATCACTCAGGGGGACGAGCTTTGGCCCATAAAGTACTAAGCCAAGGATATTTCTGGCCTTATCTTTCCCACGATACTGAAGCCTTTGTCAGAAGGTGCCAAAAGTGTCAGTTCCATGGGGATTTCATCCATCCGCCACCAGAACTGCTTAACCCCATATTCAGCCCACACCCATTTGCACAATGGGGGATTGATGCAGTTGGACCACTTCCCATGGCCCTCAGATCAGTGAATCAAGCACTGATAGCAACTGATTATTTCACCAAGTGGGTCGAGGCAGAAGCTTATTCCAGCATCACTCATAGGCACGTGATCAAATTCATATGGACCAATATCATCTGCAGGTTCGGAGTACCGAGGGCGATAGTGATTGACAACGGATTAAATCTGGATAATCAGTGGACCAGACAATTCTGTAACGAACATGGGATCCAGTTGAGAACGTCATCGGTCGCATACCCTCAAGGAAATGGCCAGGCCGAAAGATCCAACAGAACCATATTGAATACCCTAAAGAAGAAGCTAGAAGAGCATAAGGGAGTGTGGCCAGACAAACTTCCAGAGGTACTGTGGTCTTACAGAACAACATCAAGAATCCCTACAGGAGAAACACCATTCTCAATGGCGTATGGGACAGAAGCAGTCATTCCAACAGAACAAATAGTGCCAACAGCCAGGACAGAGCTGTATCAGGAAGAACTGAACGACCAACAGCTGGTTGATGGACTCGATCTGCTCGAAGAGAAGCGAGAACAAGCTGCCATCAGGCTAGCAGCCTACCATCAGAGGGTCAGGAACACCTTCAACAAAAAAGTCAAAAGACGAGAATTCCAGGTGGGCGATATGGTACTACGAAAGAAGATCGGGCTAATCGGAAAACTCAGGGAAAATTGGGAAGGACCATACACAGTCACAGAGGTCATAGGACGTGGGGCTTACCGCCTCAGGAAAAGTGACGGCAATATGGAACCCAATTCACAGAATGCCTCACGACTAAAGAGGTATTATCCCTGATATTTATTTCGTTCTCAGAATAATTAAACAGAGGCATCTGAGCCCAACTTTATCTCTCTAAAATTTCCATTTTTGTTGTCCTGACTCAGTCAGATATTGTTATCTTTGTAATTTCACGGTTATAATAAAAAGATGGTCATCCTTCTTGCAAACAGATAGCCAAAAATTAATCAATCCTAAGTAGTGAGATGACAGAGGCTCATATGCCTGACTCACTCTTTCAGAGGAATAAGTTTACAAAATAATTCCTAATTAGTGAGGTGTCAAAGGCTTATATGCCTGACTCACTCTTTCAGAGGAATAAATTCTAGAAGGTGACAGAGGCTCATATGCCTGACTCACTCTTTCAGAGGAATAAGTTTACAAAATAATTCCTAATTAGTGAGGTGCCAGAGGCTTATATGCCTGACTCACTCTTTCAGAGGAATAAATTCTTGAAGGTGACAGAGGCTCATATGCCTGACTCACTCTTTCAGAGGAATAAGTTTACAAAATAATTCCTAATTAGTGAGGTGCCAGAGGCTTATATGCCTGACTCACTCTTTCAGAGGAACAAATTCTAGAAGGTGACAGAGGCTCATATGCCTGACTCACTCTTTCAGAGGAATAATTCCTAATTAGTGAGGTGCCAGAGGCTTATAAGTCTGACTCACTCTTTCAGAGGAACAAATACTAGAAGGTGACAGAGGCTCATATGCCTGACTCACTCTTTCAGAGGAATAAGTTTAAGGAATAATTCCTAATTAGTGAGGTGCCAGAGGCTTATAAGCCTGACTCACTCCCAGAGGAATAACATTAAAATATTTCCAAGTGGTGAAATGACAGAGGCTTGCAAGCCTGACTCACTCCCAGAGGAATAAAATTAAAATATTTCCTAAGTGGCGAAATGACAGAGGCTTACAAGCCTGATTCACTCCCAGAGGAATAAAATTAAAATAATTTCAAGTAATGAGATGACAGAGGCTCATAAGTCTGATTCACGATAAAAATTGCCTGACTCGTACCATAGGAAAGTGCAGTTTCCATTAAATAAAGCAAAAAATTGCCGTTTTGTATTACAAAATTGCCTGAAAGGCATGTTACAAAATACAGCACTACAAAAGGAACACGGAGTGACCTAAGCTTGGCCTGAACCACTAAAATCTTTTCCTAAGGTATCCACATGTGTGGTCGGAGGGAAGAATTCTATGGAGGGGTTGAGAGGGTCAGCAGGGAGATATCCCTGAAGGAATTCTGTGAAAAGATTCTGAGCATGACTAGGCTCGGGGCTGGAATATGGCCTCTGCACCCCTAACACCTTATCCATGGCATCAGGATCTTTGATCTTCCTCCTTGCTGGATCCTTTTCTCCAACAACAAAGCCCTTCCTCCAGAATTCACCAGCTACAATCCTGTTCATCTGGGAATAGTGCTGGTGCATGTCAAGCCCTCCTTTCTTACACATCTCCAGGGCTAACTGAGAGATGCCGAATCGGTGTTGAAGAGCCTCATGGTCAGATGCCAGCTTCTCCTTCTCACTGGTCAACCTGGCATTTTGCTCTTTTGTTTGAGCCAGTTCCTCTTCCAATTGGGCAACCCTGGATGGGAGGTCCCCTAGCTGAGCTTTCAGTTTTTTCTCCTGATCGTCCTTCTCAGCTAGGTCAGCTCTCAGGCGTTCAAGCTCCTTCACGCCCTCCTCGTGGGAAAGACATAACGCATTGACGCTGAAGAGAGCCTGAGAATAAAAATTCAAGGCAAAATGGGTCAGCAATGTGGGTCAGTAATGTATACAAAAGTAGGAATAACATGGAATCAAGCAAATACGTACCCCCAATAACAACCCCGGAGTTTTGCGCACAAGGCGGTCAGGGTCAGCATGCCTCTGTGCCTCGAGCTCCTCCGACGTCCAGAGCGCCTGCGCCCGTGTTATCATGGCGGACATAGAAGTAAGGCTGGAGGTGGATTGGTCAGAAGAAGCAGAACTCTTCTCCTTACCCTTATGCTTCCTCTTCTTACTGGGCCTTTCTTCCCCCGTCGGTCTGGTTCGGGCGGAAGAAGGTTGAAGCAGCTCAGGGATGGTGGTCTGCACAAGTGCAGACCCGGAAGCATCGCCCGCCGGGTTGACATTCGCAGCCTGAAGACTAGAATCTAGAGGCACTTGCCTTTGATCGGTCGAAGGAGCAGCCATCTCCTCCATGTCATCATCATCATCCTCAATCACTGGTCTGATCGGATCCATAATGATCTTGTACTTGGCTCCTAACCTGGATATACCCTGCAAATTGGCAGGAGTAAGCAGGTCAGTGCATGATAAACGGTCCGACCAGACCTTGGATTTTAACAAAGAAATACGGGCTTCTACATCCTGAGCCACTATCTCTGTATCCCTATAACCTAAAGACTTATAAACAAAATCCGCCCTGAGCTGGTCGCATCCGGAACAGAGGCAGGATTCCTTATGGATAAAAGAAAAGGGAAGAAGGGCTAAATGCTTGAAAACACATGGGATCGGCCATCTCCTAGAATAGGGGTAAAACCAAGCCCCCTTCACCAAAACCATCTTCTCCTTCCAGTACTTCTCTGTTTTCTCAGTCCCCTGGCAGATCGCCCGACCCTTGAATGGGTAGAAGTTGTACCTCCCTTCACAGTCTTTCAGACCCACAATCTTGTAGCTGAGCAGAAGATCTGTCAGACCCAAGGATAGCCTTTTCTTTCTGTTGATCAGGATTAACATGGAAATTATCCTGAAGAAGTTTGGGTTGACTTGCAGAGGGGCTATTCCTAGGGTGAAGAAAATAAAATGAAAAAGAGGATGGAGAGGAAATCGAAGCATTTTTATCTGAAGGGCCGACAACAACACCTCGTCCGGACCCACTCCGTCGCCCAATCTGAAGTCGAAAGAAGGATCGTACTCCATCAAGATCACCTCTTTTGGAATCCTACAATCCCTCCTCAGACTTTTAAGGTTCACAGATTTTCTTTTGTGAGCTTCAAGTGGTTCTGCCACGAAGGGAGCTGGTTCGGTGGAGGGTCCAACGGGAGCACCTCCAGGAGCATCGGTCCCAACCGGGTCGGATATTACAGGAATTCCAATCGGAATTACATCAGCAATATCTGCCTGGTTGTTTATCTCCGAAACAGTTGCTCTCAAGCCAGATAGGTCCGGACGACTTGGTATGGACAAAGAAGGAGGAGAAGATGAAGAAGATGGATTTGCAGAAGGGGGGCTCGGAACCTCAGATCCCCCATATTCTTGATGGGTCGTCTCTTCGGTAGATCTTGTGGCGCTACTATCAGACATGATGAGAATGACAAACTTACACAGATAACCGGCGAGAAGAAAGAAGAACCTCCGGTAATCAAAGTACAATCGGCGGTCAAAGCTTGAACACTGCTAAAGATTGCTTGCAAGATTTGAAAGCGATGAAGAGTGAAAATGAGATCACACAAGGGTTTATATACGCACTGCATATCAACAGACACCGTTAAGGCTGAAGAGATGCGTCGATTCCCTATGCCTCGAGTACAGCGAACCGGCGGCTGCCATCATGAACTTCGAAAACACACGTCTCTCCACAATAATGACACTGACGTCATCAACAAAACGGCTGGCATCAATCAATTCAAATAAATTCGGGCCAAGCCCACGAATCGTATGCCCGACCCGAATGGGGCTAGTGTAAATAGTGAAAATTACAGGGCCAGGTCCATGTATTAGGCCCAAAGAATATTGAGCCCATGTAGTATGTGAATAATAAATAGCCCATATATTGTACCCACCAAATACACGTGGGACCATCAACGTGGGTCCATTCCCTTGAAAAATGGATCAACAACCCACTACCAAAAAGAGAGTGGGTAGTTATTAAGAAAGTGGGTCATGACCCCATGAACTTAGGCCATGACCCAAGAGCATAAAAATGTATAAATATGGTCATTTGAGGCTAAATAAGATATTCTTGGATGTGAGTGAAATTTGACACTTACAATAAGTTTTTAATAAAAAAAAATTTAAGCAAGATGAATAGATACCTAAATTCATTTATTTTTGTTTTTTAATTTTATATTTAATTAATATATATATATATATGTATATTGCTTATAAAAGTGTGGGGGTTTAAACTTAGTATACATACATACATATATATATATATATATATTAAAAGGCCCACACTTTTATAAGTAATATACATATATATATATGTATAATTTATTCAAAATTTTAAATTTAATTACCAATTTATTTTTAGAGGTATTTTGGGTATAAAATATCAATTTATGTATATTTTAGGCATAAAATATCAATTTAAGGGTATTTTGGATATAAAATATCAATTTCTAACGACAGAGGTGTTTGTTAACGGAATAGTAACGGAATTGGGGTTGTGTGTAAGGTGGGAAAAGTACAGGAGGTTAGGGTGTTTGTTAAAAGTTTGAAATCAGAGGGGGTTGTTTGTTAAAATAAATATATATAATCATTGAATTAAGAATCATAATTAGATTTTTTATTAAAATTAATATTTGCACTTACAAAGTATAAAAATGGTGGTTAATATAATTTAAAGATTAAATAAAATCCAAATGTATATGTAAACAATAAAATTTCAATTTGCTAAAATAAATAGTAATTATTATATAGACATCCAATTATAAAATATACACTTTGTCTTCTTTCCTTTAAATTTTTATGTGAATTGTTATAGAGAGAAGAATTTTATCCGGCAGTTAAACCTCATCAACCATATAAAAGATGACTTCCAACTTGGAAGTTCCAAGTTAAATCCTAATTGTATTGTTGATTTACATGTTTGCAAGTTTGGTTTCACTTGGTGTCTTGAAATTGATTATGATTAGTATTATTATTGTTATTGTTATTTTCTTTTTGTCTTAATTCAAAATGGAGACACTGATTTCATACTACCGACAAAGTTTTTCTTTGATCTTCTCCAAAAGGCCCATTACAATTGGCTCTTTTAATTGTCTTTCCTCATACCTTGAATGTAATTTTTGACACTTGTAGGTCCTTAATACCCTAATTCTGATTTGTATGTTTTCTTGTAACAAATTTAATCACGCGGAAATGTGAAGTTCAGGCGCGCAATCACTATATTTCATGCGTATTTTACATATCTTTCAATTATTAATCGAAAATACACTTCATAAGTAATGAATAAATTTTTGGAATGATGGTAATTATAAAACAACATGTGGGTGACATGGATAAATTGCATATATAGTTGTCAGAATCCCGATTTTAATTGGTAAAATTTTACGATTCTGTACGATTTTATCATCATTCTACTACGTTAAAATAATGGTTAGACGATTAAGCCTTCTACATGAAATGACCAAAATCTTAATAATTTAGTCCAATATCCCAATATACACCCTAAATTTATAAGAAAATATTTTAAGGCTCAATGATTTAGAAAATTTTAAAAATTCTAATATGAGTTAGACTTTCAAATTAAATATTTATCATTTAATATATATTTTAAAAAAATTAATATATTTAAGTAGAATCTTAGTGTTCTACTTACAATTCCGATTTTATATACCTAAAATAATTCTACCTAGGCTGACAGTGATTAATTGATTTACTTCCATGCTTGCTACAAACAAGTTCGGTTTATAGAGCCCAAAAATGTTTTGGCCCATTTAATTTCAAGTCCTCAAAAGGCCTGACCCAGGCAGCCCACTCACTCACCGACCGAATGGACCTGATTTCTATTCCTCACAATATAAGTGCATGTTTGGTAGAGGGTGTGGAGTTGGTTTTTGGTTTTGGTTTGGTTGGAGTTGGGTTGGAGTTGGAGTGGTTGGAGTTGGTGTGGTTTTATTTTGGTTCCAAACCATGTTTGGTGCATATGGTTTTAGTGTGAGAAAAAGTGATGCTGAAAAACCAAACCATGTTTGGTAGAGTTGGTATGGGTTGAAATTCTGAATATTAATATATTAATAAATATTAATATTAATATATTAAAATATATTAATATATGAGTTTCACATTTTATTTATTAATAAATATTAATATTTATTAAATAAATATTAATATATATTAATATATGGGTTTCACATTTTATTTATTAATAAATATTAATATTAATATATTTATTTTTTCATAAATATTAATATTAATATATTAAAATATATTAATATATTAATATTAAAATATTAAAATATATTAATATTAATATTTTTTAATATATTAATATTATAATATATTAAAATATTTAATTTTTTGAAATATTTAATTTTTCATAAATATTAATATTAATATATTAAAATATATTATAATATATTAATATTAATATTTATGAAAAATTAAATATTTCAAAAAATTAAATATATTAATATATTAAAAAATATTAATATTATAATATTAAAATATATTAATATTAATATTAATATTTTTTAATATATTAATATATTTAATTTTTCGAAATATTTAATTTTTCATAAATATTAATATTAATATATTAAAATATATTAATATTATAATATTAAAATATATTAATATTAATATTTTTTAATATATTAATATTATAATATATTAATATATTTAATTTTTCGAAATATTTATTTTTCATAAATATTTAATTTTTCAGAATATTTAATTTTTCGAAATTTATTAATATCAAAAATAAATTTGCTACAGTGTTGGTACCAAAACCAAAACCATGAACCTTCAAAAATTTGGTTCCAAATTTTGGCTCATTCCTTCACAAAAGTTGCACCATGGTTCAGCTACAGTGTCGGCTCCAAATTTTGACTCCATTTGCCAAACATGGGTTTGGTGCCAATTTTTTGAAACCAAACCCAAAACCATGGCTCCACTCCTTAGCCAAACATAGCCTAAGTGTCAACAACTAGGAGTAGCAACTATAATCCTTTGTGGTGGGTTTGGAAACACTGTTTTTTGTTCTGTTTTTGTTTTTTGACACTGTTTATGAGAATAGATTGTGTTTGACAATCCTTTTTATTATTTGTTCTGTTCTCAATTTGGAAAGTATTTTCGTGAATAGTAGAAAAAATAAGGGAACAACAAAAACCTGTTTTTTTATTCTCTTTGTGATTTTCCAAAAAAAAAATCAAAAAATTGTCACGAACAATTCTGCAATTGGCACCACCCCTTTCACCTCCACCCTCAACCCTCAACGCCACCACCCTTCACCACTTCCAACAACAACCTTCGACCACCATCAAACCCCCATACACATACATACATACATATATATATATATATGTATACACACACACAGAACCCTAGTTGTCACTACCAATCGGCACCACCCCACCATCCGCCACTGCCACCACCACAACCACCACCCGATGACACCACCACAACCTTTAGATCGACTCTCCGAACCCTAAATCGAAACCGCTAAATCGACTTTGCAAACCCTAAATCGAACTCCTCTCCACCATCTGTAACTGCAACTCCACCACCATCGAACCATATCCACCACCTTTGACACCATATGCAACTGCAACTGTAAATCGTGTGTGTGTGTGTAGGAGAAAAAGAAGACTTGTGTTTTTTGTTTTTTTGTCCCAAACAAAATTGTGTTTTTTTGTTTTTAAGATAGAAAACAAGGACAAGAACAAAAATATTTTTTTGTTTTTAAGAGGACAAAAACAAAAACAAAAACAAAATTTCCAAATGGGGCCTTGCTCTTGCTCTTGCTCTTGTGAGAAAGGTTAGGGATGTCACCATGGAGTTCAAGATGGACGTGTTTTTTTTCATTTCAAGACACCCCTTCTTCATACCCTCCCACTAATAAAATTAATTTTTGGGTTAACTTCATTTACACCCTCTGAGATTTGTTCTAACTTCAATTACACCCCATCAAGTTTGCAAATCTTCAATTACACCCCCTTATGGTATGAAATGTATAAAATACCCCTAAACCAAACACCCCTTAAATCCCTTAAACCAATTTAATCTTAGAATACTATTAACCCTATATCCAACCATATATATTCAACCCTAAAATATATATCCAAACACCTCAATCCCCCATCATCATCATCATCACCACCACCCCCACCCGCTGCCGCTCCCCCAACCCCACCACCACGAGCTGCCGCCACGAGCCCCAACCCCACCCGCTGGCACACCACCCTACCGCACCTGCTCCATATGTATGATAGAAAACGAAAAAATGTCTACCGACTTTGGGCTCTGTCAAAGTAATTTTGTGAGTCCTAACCCCACCACAAGAATGTATAAAGTTGTTCCATATGTATGATATATGTATATATGTATATATATATATGTATACATATATCCAAACTACTCTTTCTCTCTCTAGGAATTAGACTGGGAAACAATTGTTAGAGAAATCATGGTGATGGTGGTGGTGCTACAAGAGGCGGTGGTGGGTGGGTGGGTGAAAACTAGGGTTAGGGTTAGATTTAGAATATGGGGGTTGAAGGAGATGGATTAGGTGTTTGGGTATAGGGATTGTAGGTGTTTGAGGGGTCAAATTGATAAAATAAGGAATACTACCTCAATCCCATATTAGTTGTCCACTATTGCAATTTTACTTGTCCCAAAATACTTGTCCAGTTCGAATTTCAATGCAATTTAACATTCCACTTTTCTCAACTACCTTTCTTCCACTAACTTTAAACAAATATCGAACCCCACCTTAATACTATATCATTAAGAGCAAAATTAGAAATTACACACTAGTCAACCTACATCAATAAAATGTTAAAAAGTCCAAATTGGACAACTATTGCAGGACGGAGGGAGTACTTGTTTCCAAACACTCCTTATGTAAACTTCAAGGGTAATTTAGGTATTAAATTAAAAAATTTAGCTGATGTCATGAATTAGGGGGTGTCAATGATGTTAGTTTCAAAACACAAGGGGTGTGATTGAAGATTTATAAACTTAAAAAAATGTGATTGAAATAAAAATAAACCTCAAGGGGTATAAATAAAGTTAATTTTTAATTTTTTTGCTCAACCGACTCAAACGGATAAATCCTATGCAAAACATGTTTGGTAAGGGTTTTTTTTTTTAAAGGTAAGGATTTTTTTTTTTCTACACACACCCATTTTGTATAATTGTATAATTAACAATAACAATAATAATAAAAAAATTCATTAAAAATTATAATTAGTATAAGAAATTAGGTTCGGTGGATTCCAGATTTTAAACACTCTTTCCAAACCTACGCTATGTTCCATTAGGATAATCTATTTATCTGTTGAATTTTTATGTAACATGATTTTCAAATCTTTTTTAATGTGTAGTTTTAAGAATACTACTATTATGCTTCATCTTGCGACGGATTTCAATAGCACCACCCTTTCAGTATCATGCTTGTATAGATACATATATATCATATGTATAGACTTTTAATACACAATATATTGATCTAGAGAGAAAAAAGAGGTACATTTTTGCTTTCTAATGCTCTCTGGAACTTGTTCTAGAAAAGGGTCTCTTGCCCTCTGTTCAGATTTATACAAGTTCCTCATTGCTTCTCCATTTTCATCAAACCCTAACCCTAATTTTGTTCACTCCAAATATGCCAACCAAAACCCTAAACCCACCGCCCGAAAACCCACTCAAATCACCCCACATCCCAGATTTGCCTCCAGAGTTTCATCATTACAGCTCTGTGAAACTTCAGATGCTGTAAGTCCCTCTTATGTCAATTCAATCTGTTCTATACTCTCCAATCATAGCATTGAAAAAACTAGTTTTGACAATTTGCTGAGTAATTTCAAAGACAAGCTTAGTTCAGAACTTGTTCTGCAAGTTCTGATGAATTATAGGCAATTGGGTAGGACTAACACCTTGGAATTCTTTACTTGGGCTGGACTGCAAATGGGTTTTCAATTTGATGACCCTGTGATTGAGTACATGGCTGATTTCTTAGGTAGGAGGAAGCTTTTTGATGATTTGAAGTGTTTCCTGATTACTGTTTGGTCAAACAATTGTAGGATTTCGTGCCGGGCATTTTCGATTTGTATTAGGTTTTTGGGGAGGCAAGGGAGAATTAAGGAAGCCCTTTGCTTGTTCCAAGAAATGGAGTCCAAATTTGACTGTAAACCTGATAATCTTGTGTACAATAATGTGTTGTATGTGCTTTGTAAGAAGGAATGTTCGGGGGAATTCATTGAAGTTGCGATTATGGTTTTTCGAATGATTGGATCCCCTGATACGTATTCTTATAGTAATATTCTTGTGGGTTTGTGTAAATTTGGTAGATTCGAGACTGCCCTCGAAGTTTTCCGTGAAATGGGTCGTGCTGGTTTGGCTCCAACACGGTCTGCAATCAACTTTCTTATTGGGGAGTTGTGTATGCTAAGTGCAAAAGAAGGAGCCATTGAGAAAATTAGGGTGAAAGATGCTCGGAGACCTTATACTATTTTAGTACCAAATGTGTGCTCGAATACTGGTGCTATACTGCCTGCAAGTGCGGTATTTTGGGCAACTTATGATGTAGGTTTATTGCCCAGTGCATTTGTTATTAAACAGCTTCTTTCAGAGCTTTGTCGACTGGGAAAGACGGATGAGGCTCTCAAGGTATTGAAGGTTGTAGAGGAGAAGAAGCTGAGGTTTGTGGAAGAGAGTTACACTATTGTGATACAGTGTTTATGTGAACGTCGCCAAGTAGAAGAAGTTAGCCTTTTGTTTGGGAGGATGCTTTCGCAGGGCTTCAAGCCAAAATTAGTAGTTTACAATGCCATTATTTGTATGCTGTGCAAAATGGGCAATTTGGATCGTGCTGAAACGGTGTTTAAGATTATGAACAAGAAGAGATGTCTTCCAGATAGTGTAACATATACTATGTTAATCCATGCTTTTGGTGAAGTGGGGAATTGGGAAGCTGCTTACAGCTTGTTTGTGGAAATGTTGGGACTAGGCTTGTATCCGCATTTTCACACGTGTAATTTAGTGGATAGACTTTTAAGGGAACATGAGCGGGAGGATTTATCCGTCACATTGGAAGGGAAAATAGAAGCCCAGATGTTGCACAAGCATTGTAAGTTGGGTGAACTGGAGGCTGCATATGAGAAGCTGAGATCGATGCTTGAAAAGGGTGTCTGCCCTCCAATCTATATCAGGGAAGCTTTTGAACATGCATTTGAAAAGGCTGGCAAGTTGAAGATAGCTCGTGAATTGCTTAAGAAAATTGATGAAATAATTTGCAAAACAGAGGAGACAGAATTTAAAGGTTCTGATCAATTATGCCCAAGAAGTTATTGCAACTCTATTACTTGATTGTACAAAGAATTGCCTGAGCAGGAGTAACTGCATTCATTAACAGAGTACCACTTTAATATCTACTAATTCATGTATACATATAGGATAAATTTTGATTATCTGCACACACACGTGTGTGGATGCATCAATGGTTGCTTGATTACTCATTGCTGGCATGTACATTTCTGAGATAGTTGATAGAATCCTGTATATTGCAGCATCCATATTAATTTATTTATAATAGTCCAGTGTCCACATTAGGCCCTCACTAAGGAGGAGAGAAGAGGACGTGGTGTATCGTCATTCAAATCTCTTATTATTGGAGCTCATCAAGTTTTCCAGGTCTTGCTTCTATGTTCGGGGATGGTCAACACGCCAGAGTTGCCTGGGGTTGGATTAGGTATGTGTTGTTTAGTTTCAGTCTTAACGCTTTTCTCTCAGAATTTCGCATTTGTGCAAGTTGATTAAATACCAGCCTCAATTACTATGGTGTTTGAATTCCAGATTACGCCCTTTGTTCTCCTGTCCTTGTTACCACATTCAGCCTAATATCAAGTATCAAAATTAAGATGTTTGACAAGCATTGAATAGAGTCTTGTGTGTAATTTATTTGTCCATGAATTGAAACGAGTGCAGGTCAAGGAGATGTAAAAGTGGTTGTAGTTCATCTTACCTTGAAAATAGAGAGCCCAATAACCTAGGGTTATTTTGATTTTAGGCCTATCTGAGAGCATTTTGATGTAGTCCATAAAAGTTCTTTAGCTCCATTCCTGTGTGCAATTTTTGTTGGAGCTAGAGGGCCGTTGCCTACTTTAGCAGTTTATAGCTTGAACATTAGTACCTAAATGAGAGTGCAAGCCTCAGAGCAGCCGATTTGTTAAGTACCAAAGGTTAGGTCCTTTTAGTCCTCTCTCCCGAGGTAGAACTGGTAATGTCACTCTATGTTCCTTTCAGCTAGGTATGATGCTTTGCTTATTATACTTTTTTATTTTTTTTCCTTTGTAATTTGCTCTATACTAGCCATCAGAATCCATAACCAGACCTGCCTTATATGTGCAAAATTCATGGTCAAGCCCTAGTTCTTCAACTTTCAAATATTTAACTAGACCATACAAAAGCATGAAAACCAGTTTAATTTACTGTAATAGGTAAACTGCAAAAATAAATAAATTAAAAAATAAAGAGAGAGAAGAAATAAAATAATAATAAATCATCGAAGGATCGAATTTCTGTTGTAATTAAGAGAAAATCAAACAAAAATAAAGATGAAGAGAAAAAGAAGAAGAGGAAGAGAAAGAGAGAGAAATTTGGGGAAAGAGTGAAAGAATGAATTGAATCGTATTCATCCTTCCACTATACTTTGTATATATATTAATAAGTTTCTAAAAATACAAAATCACCCCACTTTAAATAAATAATAACAAATAACTCCCTTGCAACACTTTCATGATGTCATAGTAGATTTTTTCTTACTCAACTTTCAAAGAGCTTCTTAAAGTTTTTTAAACTTACGTTGATTGAACTTGAAGGAGTTTGCTTATACGCGAGTACTTGATTTTCTTTCTTGAAGTAAATACTCCATTTTTTCTACTGCTGCATGCACTTTGGCTTGAAAGTTGGAATTGAAAATACCATATAGTTAGACCAATAACACACCTTGAAATATAATTTCTGGTATATAGTAGACTACTACAGCCATGTCCGTCCACTCTAATAATTTATAATTACCACATTGAATTCAAACTTTTATAAGCATATAAATGTAGGCGAAAAAATTAATTCAGAAAACATGAAATAAGATTAAAAGAACATGGAACTTTGACTATATGGTGTATTGCATCTTCCCTTCAACCTGAGTGAGTTTTTAAAAGATTCTTCTCTTTAACTATGCTTTCTTGAGCTTCTCACTACAGCACCAATTTGATTTAGAAAGCAAATATTTTCTCATCCATAAAGAGTAAAACAACCTCCTCAAAACCTTAAACATAAAACTATCCGTAAATAAGTCCACCATAGTACCAATTATACATGGCAATACACCTCCTTTTAAGTGATGTTCTGCTTTTAGTGCAGTATTAGAGCTATTAAAAGAGTACTTCAAGGGGTATTACCAATTATGCATGGCACTCATCCTGGTTTTTGCCTGGTTTTCGCTTTAGGTGGATTCTCGGGCTAGTAGGAGGAGCAATTGTCTTAGATTGCACTGACATGGCCATTAAATACAAATTGTTGTTCAACTCCTGAATGTGACATGGATATCGTATGCTATAATGCAATTTTTCGCTCTCCCTCCTCCCCCTCCCCTTCTTCTCTTTCTATATGCGGAACATACATATGTTAATAAAAGATCTCCTTTCCAACAGTTGCTTATATAACATGTGCTTTAGACGAACCACTTCCTTTAAATTGCTCATTAGTGTTTTTTTATCCCTTTACCGTGTTGACATATGTTTTGTCTTGCCTTGTAATTAGACCTGTCAATGGATTGGATTTTGACCCGAATCCGATCCGATTAGTCGGATTTGGATTGGAAAAAAAATCTGATAACTTGAATACGATCCGAATCCGATAATCCGATTCCTTAACAAATTGGATTTGAATTTGCCTAATCCGATCCGATAATAACCCGATCCGATTAATTTTATATATACACATATATATTATGTTATTAATATGTAAATATTAAATGATATACTTAATTATATTTCAAATTTTTTTTCGCTTTTTCATTTTTATGTTTTTATAGTCATGTATTATAAGCATTGATTGTAAAATATATAATTTAGTATTTAATATTCTTAAAACATAACATAAAAAAAAAAAAATTAATAATTTTTTGTATTTTTTTTTTACTTAATCGGATCGGGTTATCGGATCGGATATCCGAAAATTAACAAATTCGGATTTGGATCAATAAAGTAAAAATTCATCGGGTTATCGGGTCGGATCGGATCGGATCAGGACAGATCCGATCCGAATCCGACCCGTTTACAGGTCTAAGTGTAATGGTTGAGGGAAGCTGAAAATAGCACTTCATGATGTGTATCAAATAAGTTATTTAAATTTGGCGAGCTGCATTCTTTTTTCTTAAATCCACTTTTCCTTTTTTGCTGGGCTGCTGGGGCTAGCATGAATAGACCTAGTTAGAGATGTTAAAATAATTTCAATGGATTCGTGCATGCTGTGCAAGGCACATGCTGAAGGCGATTAATCTACACTGTTCTATCACCGCCAGTTATTTTGCAAGAAGTGGCTGCTCAAATTAAATTGTATCATGCTGGTCAGCTCAATTTTCAACCGTTTGTACCAAGTAAACCACTATAGGTATGCTCAAAGGTATGCTCAAATGTTAAGTTCTTTACTTGTACATTCTGTTTGATTACATTGGTGGTTAGTACCACTGGTATCTCAACAGAAAGGCTTCACCATGTCCATGCTTTTCTGGGTTTATCAGGTTGAAAGTCCACCCTAGCCTGCATCACCTTTTGTCGCTTCAACGCCACTTCACTTGGTATTCCTCGCAAGTCTTTTTGGAACCGCCTCATGGCGACACATTTATTTCGGTGGTATCTCAATGATTTGCCTTCTTGATTTATTTTGCTCTTGCAGAAGATGCTTTTAATTAATAGCAGTAGGCAATCTCCATAGAATGCATTCTCATACGAGTCTAATTCAAATTCAGTGACCGGAAGTTCATTGCTGGTTCTCTGATACTTCAGGTTGTCTGGGGAAGATCTCGGATTCAGTGGGTTATGCCTTGGACTTGAGAGTGTTTTTGTGCCAAACGATTGTAGCGGATGCTAGATTCTGAAGATCATCCAATCCAATCCAACTGTACATATATATATATATATATAAAGAAAATAATTCGGTACCTGCTGTGTCCAATAATACAGTGCTCTCGCTCAATCATTTCTGTTGTCTATAGGATAGGATGACTTTCAATTTGATTGGTATGATAAAATTATTTGTTAAAAAAAAATTGATTTTCTGTTTGTCATAGTTCCCACCAGGTTCCAGAAGGTAACCACTGATATGGAGTTGCAACTGTGAAATAATACCATGTTAAACTTATTTCAAGAAAAATTCAAGCACATTTTTATTTCTGGGAATGTATGATATCTTTCTCACAGTGATTTGTGATGGTATTTCCTCTCCTTTGAAAGTAAATGGTATAGTCTCAAGTGCATTGGCGAATTTAGTGTGATTGGAAATGGAAATTTACTATATAAAGAGACTGATGAAACCTTTTTTAACTGACAATACTAGTTTTAAAATCAGAGAGTTCAACTCTAACACTATCACCAATTTTTCCCTACAATAATTCAACACCATCATAAGAAGCATTTGTAGATCTTATTAATGTTGTCACCAACCTTTTTTTCCGTAAAATTTAATACAACATATCTGAAGCAGCAATCACTTAGGACTTGAAGAATACTAAGACTTTCATATACATATTCTTCAAGTCCATTCAAGCTTGCCTCTACTACAAAGTCACAAATATGTGCCATAACTTGGAGTACCAAGCATTGTCCTTAGTTTTTGCACAGGACATGGATGTGCTTACATTTCAAACTGTTCCTTTTTGCATTGAAGAACCCATATGCAGATAATACTTAACTTATAAATAAATAAATATATATATATATATATATATATATATATATATGCAGATAATTCTATAGTAGCGTATGCAAGTGAAGAACAGTTTCAAATGGTAAAAATCACCCATGTCATGTGCAGAAAATAATTCTTAGTAGTTTTTAGTAGCTTGTAAATATTAGATAATCTTGTGAAGTATTTTAGAACACAATGTGGTAGAATTCTTGTATATTTTAAGGAATTGTGCCTATAAAAGGATACAAGAGGTGATCAATTCCCTTCCATTCTCTAAGTTAACAAAGTTAATAGTATATTATTTTATAAAGTTAAACATATAAAACAATTAGGTTTAAACCTAGTATATGGGTATAGGTTTGTCCATTAATTTAATAACTTGAAACTTTCCAACCATATGACACTTGTCTAGCTCATTTTCCTACCTGCTGTGTGCTCTGTTGAAGCAAAATGAGCTTCTATCTCATCCTTCAACAGAGTCTCCGTCTTTCTTTTTGATTCTTAGTTTTATAAGTTGAATTCTATAATTCTAATCCAATTTATATTTAGATTATAACTATAATATTTTATTGAATTTTATAACTCTAATTCAAGTAAAATCATATTGAAAACAAACACTTATTTATGTATAAATTCTATCACTAAAATTTAATTGAATTTTAATTATATTAAACTATATAAATATATACGTGCTACAAATCTGCTTGTGATAGCATGTTTGGTAAATGGAATATTAGCACCCTTAAATATATTATATATATATATATATATATATATATGTGTATATATCTATACTATCAACATAAAAATGCACTCAACTTCGTGTCATATATTGCTTTAAACATATAAAACAATTAGGTTTAAACCTAGTATATGGATATAGGTTTGTATATTAATTTAAGAGTAAAGTGCAACAAATCCCCCTAAACTATTTCAATTTTGCAACTAACCCCCTGAACTAAAAATCACCTCCCTAAATTATCAAATTGGTGCAATAAGCCCCCGTTCCCTTGTAAAAGACCAACCTACCCTTTTAATAAAAAAAATTCATTCTTCTAATTATACCACTATATTTTTTATCTTTTAAATTTTAATTTTACCATTCACCTTAATCGTATTCGCGTCAAGTATATTCTCAAAAATAATAATACAAAAGTTCATAGGAGGTAATTATTGAATTTTTAAGTAATAAACTTGATACTAGAATTTTGTTTGATTTAATGTATAAAAGTTCTCACCCTAAATTTAAAATTTTTAAAAGCTAAAATAATTTATTTATTTTCCTAAGATATAAAAATTACTTGAATAACAAAAAATTAAATTTTTGTGATATATATAAATGGACCCTTTTAATAAAAAAATTTATACTTCTAATTATGACATTATATTTTTTTGATCTTTTGAGATGTTAATTCTACCTAGGGGTGTTCAAAACCGGTTCGGTTCCGGTTCCGGCCGCAACCGATTTTTTTTTATTTTAAAAAATAATAATAATAACACCAAATATCAAAAAATAATATAATTATAAACTAAATTAAAGAAAGTATTTAAAAATTTTAATTATTACAAACCTAAAGTTAATTAAAACATATCAAATTATAACTTAATATATATATAAAATTCAAAAAAATATATATTAAATTTTGAAAAAAATTAAAAAATAAATATAAAATTTGAAATATATTTATAAATTTCAAAAAAAAATTCAAAAATAAATAAAAAATTCAAAAAATATATATAAATTTTGAAAAAAACATATAAAATTTGAAAACAAATATATAAAATTCGAAAATATATATATATAATTCGAAAAACATATAAAATTCATAACAAACATATAAAATTTGTAATATATATATAAAATTAGAAAATATATATATATAAATCAGAAATATATATATATATAATTAAAAATATATATAAAATTCATTTTTTTACAAACATAGAATTTATTTATTTTTTCTTCCAAAAACCTCATTAATTGATAAAATCAAATAGTGTTATGTTGTTAAATCAATTTACCTCCTACACTTTTGACATTGGAAATCAAATAACCAGATAGAGGCAGTCAGTCAAAGCATATCCAATGTCCCCAAAAGATTAATAATTCTTTGTTACGCTCAACTAAAACCAAAATTCGAATTTTATATAAAATATATATAAAATTCAGAAAAAACTATATAAATTTAAAAAATATATATTTTGAAAAAACAAATATAAAATTAAAAAAAAAAATGTTTCTGCCAAATGTTATTTTGGTGTATTGTACTTTGGTTATTTTAAATGTTGTTTTGGTGTATTGTACTTTGGTTACTTGTATTTTTTGTATTTCTATTTACACAACTATTTGTAAAAAAGTAAATTTTATATGTTTTTTTTAATTATATATATATATATATATATATATTTCCGATTTATATATATATATTTTCGAATTTTATATATATATTACGAATTTATATGTTTTTTTAAATTTTTATATGTTTTTTTTAATTTTATATTTATTTTATAAAAAAAATCAAAAATTTATATATATTTTTGAATTTTATAATTTCTTTTGAATTTTATAAATATTTTTGAATTATATATATATATATTTTGAATTTTATATGTTTTTTTGAATTTTATATATTTATTTTTGAATTTTATAATTTTTTTCGAATTTTATATATATATTTTTCGAATTTTATATTTTTTTTGAAATTTAATATATATATTTTTGAATTTTATATCTTTGTTTGAAATTTAATATAGACAAAAGGGAGCAATTTGCAACCCTTAGAAAGATGAGGGTAGTGAAATATGGGTAAAAAAAGCATAGGGGGGTTTTATGCTCTTTTGCCAAATATATATAAAGGTAAGAATATAACACTAATATATATTAAGTTTGGTTCCAAAGGGGTAAGAACCGGAACCGAACCTAATATTTCGGTTCTTTGATTTTTCGAACCGGAATCGAACACCCCGGTTCCGGCCGGTTCCAGTTTGGTTCCGGTTCGATTCTTGGACACCCCTAATTCTACTATTCACTTTAGTTGTATTCGCATTAAGTATATGCTCAAAAATAATAAAAAAATGTATAAGTTGTAATTATTAATTTTTAAAATTTTGTTTGATTTAATGTATAAAAATTCTCACCCTAAATTTTAACTTTTTCATGGAGGATATATTATTAAATTTGTATAAATTATTCCATAATGTATGTTAATAAGAAAAATACATAAATATAATTCAATAATCAATAAGAAATGTCATTATGGTCATTTATAAAATAATTTGGGTAATTTGCAACTTCATGTCATAGTTAAGAGATTTTTGCCATTTTTAAAGTTAAAGTTTAGAGGGATTTGTTGGAAAAGGAGTATAGTTTCGGGGGTTTATTGCCCTTAATTTAATAACTTGAAACTTTCCAACCATATGGCACCTGTCTAGCTCATTTTCATACCTCCTGTGTCCTCTATTGAAGCAAAATGACACCCTCGCACCATAGGACAAATAGAAATAACAAATGTTTACAATTCCTTATCATTTATTAACAAGAACAGAAGGTTACATGAAAAAAGAAAAAAAAAATGAAATGATATGTGGCAATCTATTGTTACAAAATGGTATAATATTGAAATAATATGTCAATAACATTATATTATTACTTTCTAAACATTATTTTATTCTTTATTATTCTGAACGATCTTTCATTTTTCTGACTGTAAAGGTGGTAACTCGCGAATGATTTAATCCACGAGGATTTATCTGGGATATGGCCCAAGGTATGGCATATTTGGGAAAACCGGCTCAAGTAAAAGATTAATTGGGAGATTGACCCAAATAATTGATTACTTGGAGAAATAACCCAAATAAGATTTCACGCGAGAGCTTGCATTATACAGAGGGAGGTATGAGGAGCTGATGTGTTTTATAGCTCACATCAGAGACTCATAATCCTATATACTGCTCGCGTAGCGAGTACTACTCGGAATCTAGGGGAAATGCTTGGGATGAGTAAATATTGGGTCGCGACCTTATTTACACCATCTTAAACAAAAGTACCTTAGGCCGATAGTATTCAGGGACATGACCAAGGCATGCATGATTGGTCATGACCCAACAAAAGCTATAACAGCATCCTTGGCTAAGGATAAATCAGATCCGCGATAAAACAGGCGCGGATTACAGGTCATGGTGCGCAGTACAATCCGCGCATGAGATTATGCAAATATGTTTTCGCGGAGTTAAGGGCGCGAGATAGTACTTGCGAATATTTATGTTGCGGATTGGTACGCGGGAATTATGTCGCAAGACAAGTGCTGACGTGGCAAGACAATACGCGAGGACTACTGGACACTCATGCCTATAAATAGAGATGCGAGAGCTCATTTCAGAGGACTTTTTGGAAATGGGGACTAAGAGAGAAATTTTTAGAAAGGAAAAGTATTTTTCAATCATTTGTGTTTCCTATCTTTTCTTCCATTTCTCTGTAAAAGAAGAATTAGAAGAAAGCAATAAAAGCATCATTATTGTCATCTAGCTGAAGAACTTGTGTAGAAACTATTTTCGCATGCTCAAGATATCGGAACCCCTGTACTGACAAACTTGGTACATAAATGAGTTGGCCAGCTTGGCACCACAATAACCAAGTAATATAATACTAGTAATAATTTTTTGTACAAGCTTGGTAACACAAATAAGTTGAACAGCTTGGCACCACAGAAAACAACACAACAATTATAACCATCAATATAATTAATATACGTACAGACACCATTTCCAAATTTATAAAATAAAAAAGAAAAAAATCATCTTTTCTTTTCTTTTGACTTTATAATCGATTCAGATGTATAATAATTAATATTAATTTCAGCAATAAACAAGTAATATAATCAAGACAATCAATATGTGATAATCCATAAATCATATAAATGTGCAAATTATTTCGTAAATGTATTGATATTATTATTTTTCTTTCACTAACCAAAGGGCTTCACAACAACGATACAACCTTCCCACTCTCCAACAGTTACACTGCATAGTGAGTCCTGTCCTGATCTTATTTTATCACCATTAAGACTAGTAATTTACAAGTCTTGTTCAACCAAACTCCCAACAAAAACAATAATTAAAACTGGTACTTCTACAAGACTTAGCCCTGTTTTGTTTGTTAGTCTTTATTAGTTTTATTTTTGTTTTAGAAACTAATTTATATTTGGGTAAGTTAGTTTTAGATTTTTAAGACAAAATATTTCAAAATATATTAAAATCAAACCCTTTTTTTTATAAGTAATGAAAGACCAAAAAATATTTAGTCTTTCAACCATCATATTTGACTTTCTTCATGCGGGCCCCATCTCTCTCTCCCGCGCAAAAGCCAAAAGCTACCCCTTTATAATTATTTTTTTTTTTCTTCCTTTCTCTATCTCTTTCCTATATATATATATATATATGTAATTCATATACTAAAATTAAAAAATATATTTAAAATTTGAAAAAAGTTTTATAAAATTTGAAAATAATATATATATAAATATATATAAAATAATATTATTAAATATATATAAAAATAATATATATTAATATATATTTTTTATTTTATAATAATATATATAAAATAATATTATTAAATATATATATAAATTCAAAATAATATATAATTTTTTTTAATTTTATTATAGTATTTTGGAATTTTATATATTATTTTTGTATTTTATATAATTTTTGAATTTTGTATATTATTTTTATTATATATATATTTTGAATTTTGTATATTATTTTTAATTTATATTTTTTTAAAAATTTTATTAGAGTATTTTGGAATTATATATATATATTTTTATTTTTTATATATTTTTTAATTATATATATATTTTTAATTTTATTACAATATTTTAGAATTTTATATATTATTTTTGTATTATATATATTTTTTTAATTTTATATATTATCACAATATAGTTTAAAAATAGAGATAGTTGTTCTTTGGGAATAGGAATAGTAACTCAAACATTCTATATATATTTATTATATCTTATTTTAAGAAAAAAAACTATTTTGATTTTTTGATTTTTAAAGTTTATTACAAAATAAAGACTATTATATTCCAATATATTTACAATCAGTTTCAAACCAGATCATTATTTGGAACCAGACAGTTTGCCAAACATGATTTTGTTTTAGTTTTTCAGAGAAAACCTGAAAGACCAGACCGCTTACCAAACAGAGTTTCAAATCAGCACCAAGACAAAACCAGACCAGACAAACCCCTTTCCAAACAGGGCCTTAGTGGAGAGCATTTATGTTTCTTTGATTACTAGGCAGTGGTGGCTACCTCTTAAAGCACACACAGCTCCTCAACCAGCCTCCCAAAAGAATGGCATTGTGAAGATTCAAGTTCCCAACAAAACTTTTATGTTCATATCCTGAAATCACTGCCACCACCGGCCACTACCAAGACTATAGTCCACCACTACGACCTCCACCTCCTCAACCACCGTAGCTTCCATCACAACAGTCACTTACAGTGCCTTCGACAACGTCATTGCCATGGTCTGGTTCTAAAAATATAAAAAAATTATATTATTGTTCTGGACAAAATCAAACAAGACCAGAATAACAAAGACCAGTTTCCAAACATGCCCAAAGACAATGCATAGAAACTTGTACATTACCACAAATGCATATCTAGTACCTATATTGGCAAATCGGTGAGATATTTTCTTATTCTTAAATTTAATTATATATATGTTTGTTTGTTTTATGATCTGCTCACATCTATATTGCAATGGTTTTCACATATGTTGAGAGCGAATATTGTAGTTTTGAGGTGCATACAACAGACAGGGCTGATTAAACATACACAAAACATCACCAACAAATATCTCTTTTACACATATGGAACCAGATTTAAAGCACAAAGCAACACATAAACACAGAATCATCAACTCTGGAAATTAAGTAACAACTCGTCGCTTTTCATGTCCTGCAATGCCAAAAAAAAAACAGATAAGTTAAAGTACTACCATATATACACATTCCAGCTAATTTCAGTAGCTTTAAAATTAAATTCAGATTGTTGATTTCAAACTGACTAATTAGGAACTTTGTGTGATTGAGGTCACATCTTTTGTAAATGGAAATTTACAATATAAAGAGCCTGATGAAGCTTCTTTTAACTGACATTACTAGTTCTAAAGAGAGAGAGTTCAACAGGACTTTAAAATTCTTTGTTTCTCCAAGAGAAAATGTAATATAAAAGGAAAAATCTAATTTTCTCTATGGTGCAGAGAAGAATATGAAAAGAGGGAGCATAAGAGTAAAAATTCTTTTGGTTCAAATGTCCAATCTGATTTTTGTGAAGACAAAAAGGCTGATGAAGCTGCTTCGTGTTAAACTAGTTCTAACAAGGTGGAGTACCACAACAAACCTCTGTGCTCAAGAAGAACCCAACAGACTTTCTATGTCTTTCTGCAAAAGAGAAAGAATGTGAACAACAATCAAATGCAATTCTTTTACTTCCTGAGAACCATTTAAATAAAATGGATAGGTGTAGTAATAAGAATAAAAATAATAAAAAATATCGATCAAACCTCAATTTGCAGAGGTGATGTCCTAGGACCATATCTCTCCACAACCTTCCCTTCCTTGTTCACCAGAAACTTAGTGAAGTTCCATTTGATGCCATCAACGAGTATCCCACCTTTCTCTGATTTTAGGTACTTGTAGAGGGGTGCTGCATTCTTTCCATTCACATCAATCTACAACATCCACAGAAAAACGTTGTAAGAAAATTCACATTCTCAGTATAGTCTTTGATACTGTGGAAAAGTGCAGAAAGGTAACCGGAAAACATATATATATACCAAATTTGTAACTTATGTACGCATAACTATCATTTTCTATCTCTAAGATATATACTTCATATATGCCTGCATCGAAAATTTGTTTTGGACTGCATGAGTCAAAAGGCCATTTTGCCATATGGAGAAGGAACTTGATATTATTACCATTCCCATCATTATTCTCTTTATAAAAAGGAAAAGGACCATATATGTGTATATAGTAGCATTATGGTTCAAAGCAATATACATTTATCCCTCACAATGCCTTTTTAGCATCGACATACCCATGCCAGTTCTGTAATACTTCAATGCTACACCTTCTACATATTGTTAATTCCCTGATAAATTCCAACCAATTGATAGAGGTGATACATTATGCAAATGTATTATGTATATTTAGAGAAATAGTTCCCTTCCGCTATCCATCTCCACTGCAGAACCAAACACATCTGCGTGTTTATGAGATTATGGACTTATCATATGCTCAAGGATCTTTAAGGGAGAATTTGTGTGAATCATGGATTTTAGGTCCTCCATAGATGTCTAGCAGATATCGGGCACAGGCAGTGGGGTGATGCACAACGTTTTTCTCTCATAATGCATCTATATCATGCATATTATATATATATATATGTGTGTGTGTGTTTATCAATCACAAGTAGCATGTTGATTGAGTCCAGGTTTCTTTGCTCAATATAAAAAAATGTTACTTGATATCAATACAAAATTTAGATTAATGTTGGGACTTGGGACTGCATTCAGATTGCTAGTTTGGTTACGAAAGAGAGATTTTGTAGCTGTCTAGTGAAGGAAAAATGACTTCCTTCGGAAATTGATTTCTTACCCAATGTTGCATTTCATAGTGAATGGTTTATGCAAGCCCCAATCAATTCAAAATCTCCAAATGTGATGTTTAATAGCAAGACACTTAATAAAAATTTGAAATGACATCACACCCCTCAACATATGGACTGTCTCCGCAGAAAGACATACATGAAAAACTATAGGTCACGATTTTAAGATTTACATATTTTGTTTCATGTACACCAAGTGCATGTTTGGTAGAGGGTGTGGAGTTGGTTTTTGGTTTTGGTTTGGTTGGAGTTGGAGTGGTTGGAGTTGGTGTGGTTTTATTTTGGTTCCAAACCATGTTTGGTGCATATGGTTTTAGTGTGAGAAAAAGTGATGCTGAAAAACCAAACCATGTTTGGTAGAGTTGGTATGGGTTGAAATTCTGAATATTAATATTAATATATTAAAATATATTAATATATGAGTTTCACATTTTATTTATTAATAAATATTAATATTTATTAAATAAATATTAATATATATTAATATATGGGTTTCACATTTTATTTATTAATAAATATTAATATTAATATATTTATTTTTTCATAAATATTAATATTAATATATTAAAATATATTAATATATTAATATTAAAATATTAAAATATATTAATATTAATATTTTTTAATATATTAATATTATAATATATTAATATATTAAAATATTTAATTTTTTGAAATATTTAATTTTTCATAAATATTAATATTAATATATTAAAATATATTATAATATATTAATATTAATATTTATGAAAAATTAAATATTTCAAAAAATTAAATATATTAATATATTAAAAAATATTAATATTAATATTAATATATTTTAATATTATAATATTAATATTTTTTAATATATTAATATATTTAATTTTTCGAAATATTTAATTTTTCATAAATATTAATATTAATATATTAAAATATATTAATATTATAATATTAAAATATATTAATATTAATATTTTTTAATATATTAATATTATAATATATTAATATATTTAATTTTTCGAAATATTTATTTTTCATAAATATTTAATTTTTCAGAATATTTAATTTTTCGAAATTTATTAATATCAAAAATAAATTTGCTACAGTGTTGGTACCAAAACCAAAACCATGAACCTTCAAAAATTTGGTTCCAAATTTTGGCTCATTCCTTCACAAAAGTTGCACCATGGTTCAGCTACAGTGTCGGCTCCAAATTTTGACTCCATTTGCCAAACATGGGTTTGGTGCCAATTTTTTGAAACCAAACCCAAAACCATGGCTCCACTCCTTAGCCAAACATAGCCCAAGAGTTCCAATTTGTAGTAACACCAACATTATAGTGTCTGCATACATGTCGTTTTACCAAATATATTTTTGACAATGTTATGACATATTGGATCAGATAATGAGTTCTGTTTAAGAAAATGGTTAGAAGCTTTCTGTAGCATGGTACATTCTCTAGTATTAAGTATAAGTTGAAGGTAAAAAAGAAGCTTTACTACTCTGAAACACAATATGATATATACTCCATTTGTCATATACTTTACCTTATCAAATATTGGGAACTCAGCTTTGAACATAGTGCAGGCAGTTTCCTGAATCTCCTCATTAGTTCCCGGTTCTTGCCAACCAAACTGGTTGCAAGGAAATGCCAAGATTTCCAAACCTGCCACAAAAATACCGGCCATGGTTGTATGAATCTCAATCTCTCAATAATAGAAGAGAACACAGACGCTTAAACAGAAAAATACATATCAGTGAATCTAAAGAACAATCTAGAAAGGATTACTGACCTTGGTCTTTGTACTTTTCATAGAGAATGTTCAACTCTTTGTAGTTTGATTGTGTTAAACCACTGCAAAAGAGGGGCCGAAAATTGGAGAGTGAAAAGATAGTTTGAACAGCATAATTATAGGAGGGAGAAGTTAGTTCGGACTATAGATTAAACCCCAAGTAATAAGTAGGCTGCAATAAACAATTAACATCATCACCGCAGAAGTTTGAAACTATGGATATATAGTGGACATGTTGTATAGTGTAATCTAGATTGAACTAAAACCCAGAGCAACCAAGTATATTTCGAGAAACATGCTGCATTTCTTACCCCTAAATTTTCAAAAGTGGAACCATCAGCCTAGGGGTGGCAATTCGTGTTAACGGGTCGTGTTCGTGTCGGGTCGTGTTCGTGTTGTTACTATACGTGTCGTGTTCGTGTCGTGTCGTATTCATGTCGTGTTCGGGTCGACCCACGGGTCGACCCATGTAAATTATGTAATTATTATTATTTTTATTTATTTTTTTTTAATGGTAAAATGATATAAAAATAAATAAAGGCCTAAGCCATACATGTGCTAATTCATTTAGCCCATTTATTATAATATTTTAAATTAAATTTGACATAATCCAACACGAAATAAATTATTTAACCTATTATCAACAAAATTAAATTGATTTTGACACGATCCTGTATTATTTTATTGATATATTTCAATTCATGATCAATTAGAGAAGAGAAAAATATAAAAATAAAGATAAATATGAACAGTAATCGTGTCAAACGTGTTGTGTTCGGGTTATCCGTGTCGTGTCAACCCATTTAAGGCCTTAAACCGTGTCGTGTCGTGTTCGTGTTCGTGTCGGGTCGTGTCGGATTTTCGTGTCGTGTTCAATTTTGCCAGCTCTACATCAGCCCCCTGGAAGTGGTATATTACCAAGCGGACTTATCAGCATCATGCCTAAAAAAAGTGATAAACCGCGCGAATTGGCAACTTTATGTCGCCTGATGGGCATGCCACACCTCAGTTTGCACCGTTAGTTGGTTAATTTGAAGGTTTAATTTACATGGTAGAATCATTCCCTTATAGAACTTCCACTCTCAAAGCATACTACGACAAGGAATATACCAACTGTTTAGCTGTCAAGCTTTACACAAGTTGTGCAGTGCAGTCGAATATTCACTGCTTTAGTGGCATTGTTCCTATATAAGTTGTGTCGGACATTATAGTTGACTGCAAAACAAAGCCTAAAGAAAACCAGCCAATATACATAGTACATAACATTTCATTTTTTCCTTTTTGTTGTGATGGCCTAATAATAATCACCATATCAATGACAACTGTGTGCTATGTTTAACTTGAGTTGTGTGCTTCTAACTACATTCAAAACCTGTAACAATCTTTATGAAATTATGACATGGACTGGTTTTTTCCTGTAAAATTTATAAGGAGCCCATTAAGGGATCGAATCATTACCCTCATAATGGTCCACTATCAAATAGAAGGTTATAGAAAGTGAAGCCTTTCTAGCATTTTTCTAGTCCCTGTAACACTGGAATTTTCTTCCATCCAGATCTGCTCTAAAGATGATTCTTGCACCCCAAAATGTCATGTGAATACCATAATAGAAACTAATTTGTGTGTAACGTCTAAATTGCCCCCCAAGTTTTCTCACCTTCACTACTCGAACAATTTTTGGCTTCTGAAAATAAAATTATTGATAAAATTCCATCTTAGACACTTCATGCTAGTAAACTAGTTTACATCATGTGTCCACTAAGAGATGGTTGCGAAAGTTTCATGAAATTGCTCCAATGCTACATCACTTTATTATCTCTAATTAAGTAGTATGAGCTCTGATAAATCGGCCTGCAAAAATTGAGAACTTCCATCCACTCTCTCTCTTTTCTTCATTGTCCTTGACAAGTGTCCTTTATCAAGGTCAGTGATTCTCAAACCTAAAAGTCTCACCAAGAATGCTAGTTGAGAGAATTTACCCCCCTGAAACATTGGCCAAGATCGGCTAGCAGTCTCGGGTAGATCCATCATCAGAACCAATATGAGAAAGCCTTACTAACTTTGTCCTATTTCCATCACCAGCTAACGTAGAGTTTACTAACCTAAATTAGGAGTAAGCAAACTCTACCTAAATTATGAGTAAGCAATTTAGGTGGACGAAGTTACTAGTATTGCTTCACAAATTTTCGTTATAACAAAATAGTAAAAGATGTTCGGATCCCCCGCCCACTGGTCCACTGCTTACGCATTTTAAGGTTCGATTTTGGAATCTGTATATAATGAAGAATTGGAATAAATATTGTGACTAGCAATAACAAAAGGGTTCTTCTAAAGATTCCCAAAGTATTATCCTTTTTCCTTGGAAATTCAAACAAGCAGCATCTAGTGTACTATAAAACTTAATGAATAAGAACGGTTAGCAACAAAGCCACGGAACAAATATAAATCAGAAATTTGGGTATTTGATGATCAAAATAAATTGGACTTGGATTGAGAGATTTAGACAAACCATTTCGAAGCAACATTGACTATTAGAAGAACCTTTCCGTTGTAATTGCTCAGAGGTACATCGTTTCCACGAATATCCTGCACTTAAATTAACCATCAATTCCACATGGAAGCCACAAAAATAAGGAAAAAACTCATGAAACAAACAGTAACAAGTGAAGTGTACCAACTGGACCAAGGCATCAAAAACTAGAAAGTATTTTTTGAGACAGTAATATGGAAGGAAAAGGAGAATTCCAAATCACAAGTTCTATTCTTTTCCTCCCTTTATTCTCAGCATCCAAACAAAGCACCAACAGAAAGGGCCAGACAACTGAAAAAGCAACAACATCCCATTTTGTTTCTTTTTCTTTTTTTATTCTCATAATCCAAATAAAGCACACATAAGAAAGAGGTAGCAAACTCAAAAGAATCTCATCCCCAAACTCTTTATATATAGATAGATAGATAGATATATGCATCTACATAGAGAGAATAAATTGGTGTTGATAATTGAAATTGCATCACAGAACTTTAACCTAAAGAATGGAAGATCAAAAGAAAGATGCAACCACCACAAACACACACACACACAAAGCAAGAAATCAACAAACAAATTGGAGCAGAAAATTCAAATTACCTAAGTGACCTACAAGATGGTGAGAAACCCAAAAATGTTATAAGCTAAAGATGAACTCAAATCAAAAGCACAAGAACAATATTCATGAGAGTATTTCAAAAAAACAAAAAATGAAATAAGACAGAACCCATAGCAAAATAATACCTTAACAGTGAAATCATAAATGGATTTGGGGTTTTCTTCAGCCATGTGTTGAGACAAAGGAGATGGGTCTCAGTAGAATAGCACCAAAGCAAAGCCCAGAAGCAGGAGTTGCCGTTGCTGAATATATACAAATGCAGGTTACCCATCAGCATAAAACATGTATATATATAATAGTCAAAATTTTCATTTTTTTATTCATTTACTAGTCTATTGGAGAAAATTTCAAAATAAGGTAATATAAAACAAAAGTTCCTTATTACTATAATAGAAGTTTGAATTTGACAATTTTAATAGCTATGAATTTGAATAATTGAATGTGATATCTATCATCTGGCTGCTACCAGTATGCTTCTAGAGGATCATGCTGTTCCATATATATATTACCAATATCCAACCAGTTTTCAAGAATTATGTCTGTTTTAAATTTTTGTCTAACAAAAAATGCCTTACAAAAAAAAGTCCATAAAAAAAATAAAAATAAAATAAAAAACAGATTTCCAAATTAAAAAGTAAAAAAGAGTTTATACAAGCATTTTCCTTAACGTAATTTTTTAAAATGAAGTAAAAAGAAAAAAATTACCACTTAAGGAGTAAATCAGAATAGTGAGTCTAGAGTAACTTCATATTCTCTTTATATATAACAATAAATTTGTGAGCTAACGAATTTTAAAAGTATTGAGTTATTAGCAAAAATAATGAAAAATAGAAAATGATTTATGTTGCAATAACAAGAAAGTGTAATCCTAGAAGACCACAAACCATCTTTCCTAATATCGGCATAATTACAGGCAGGATGTTATGTAATGAAACTAACTTAATTTGGTTTGATATTCTTATTCTTCATTTTATTTATTTATTATTTATAATTATACTTTCTGTTTGGGATTAGTAATGGCAATTGCCCATGCCCCACCGAGTACCCGCCCGTTTTATTTATAGCAGATTTTGGGTGATCCGTTTAAATTATTTGGGCGGGGATGGGATGGGATTAGGGAGAAAAACCCGTGCTTAAACGAGGTGGAGGCGGTTTTAGATTGTCCTGCCCAATCCCATTTAAACATATTATAATATATACAAATAAAATAAATAAAAAATAAGTAAATCCTAGAATCTTATTTCTACATAAAACAAGATTCATGGAAAGCATTTGAGTGATTTAAGTCAATATATTGTTGATCAATTTTTTTTGTTTTGATTGAAATGAACTTACAATTGGATAATTTTTTTAATGTTGTTTTTGAAAGAATGTATTATAATTTAGATTATTGAATAATTTAGTAGTTTGTTTAGTTTTTATAGTGTTGAATTTGGTGTTTTAAGTATATAATTTTGAGAATTATTTAATTTATAATGATATATTTTTAAAAAATTTAATTATTAACGGGTACCTGCGAGTGCCCATGAATTTTAAAAAATCCAAGAACGGAGTGATCTCTCTGTTTAATCAATTTTGGACAAAAATAGAGTGAGATTACCTTAATGGTTGCGGCAACAAAATAAGATACACCCACTAGAACCGCACCGTTCTCATCTCTATTTGGATAAACATTCATGTGAAATCTATTTGGACAAAAGGTTTTGAAAGTGCCATATATCTCCTGTAATTAATGGGAATGTGAGCCAACTATCTGAATTGACTGAAATGTGCACCCAAGATTTTCAATATTTTTAATTACCTATATATAATTTAAAACATAAGTTTTAAATAGGTGGGTAAAGTGCATTAAACCCCTGAACTATTTTCTCTATCTCAATTAACCCCCTGAATTATATTTTTTACACAAAATTTCCTAAATTATCTTAACTTTTACAATTCACTCCATTCCGTTATAATACCGTTAGTTAAATTAGGATAATTTGCACTCAGATCCTCTGAGGTTTCGGTCAATTGCACTCGCCCCCTGAGATTTCATTTTCCTTACAATGACACCCCCTGAAGGGGTGAAGACCCCATGAATGACTTTTGTGCCCTTACTTTATTGTAAAAGACATGTTGGCTAAATTAATAGACCAAACAACCCTTGTGTCTTAAGCTCAATTTGAAAAACTTTTCAAGTACTTTGGATACAATGATTTTTGAAATATTATCACATTTCTTTAAATTATTTTTTTTTAAATTGTCATTTTTGTAATATAGGCCCCAAAAGTTATCATTTTTTAATTTTTCCCTAAAACTAATATTGTGACATTTTACATTAAATAATAATAATACACTTTATTTATGATTATATATTTTTTTTGTATTTTAAAAGGTGATACAAGTATAAAATATTTGTGAGCTCATATAATTTAATTTATTTTGTAAATAAATAGTATATAACTCCTACAATTTAAACAAGTAGTAATACATTTTAATTATAGTTTTTGTTATATTGTAAGAGGTGATAAATGTATAAAAATGTTACAAATGGTTTATAATTTATTATTTTTTGTGTAAAATTAATTTAAGCCCTTACACTGTAAAAGAATAACAAACTTTACTTATTGTAATTTTTTATATTTTTATAAAAATATGACAAATGGTCTATTATTTATTAATTTTTTTGTAAAGTTAATTTAAACCCTTACACTTTAAATAATGTCAAACTTTATTTATTATAATTTTTATATTGTAAAAGGTGATAATGAATCGAGATATTAGATAGTTCTTGTATTTTTATTAGTAGTATATAGATAGATAGATAAATATACAGATTTCTGTATTTTAAGTTATATTATTTTTCCTTACCGAAATATATTTATCTTATATCTTTACTCTATATCTTATGAAATATTCATTAGAGTTAGATTTCAATTAATGTATATTAATTAATTAATTTTTTAATAAAAAAATATGTAAATATTTATAACCCCTTTTCGTATATCTTTACTCTATATCTTTTGAAATATTCATTAGATTTACACTTCAAGTAATGCATATTAATTAATTATTATTATTTTTTAAAAGTATTGAAATATTTTCAACCCCTTTTCTTTTACTCTATATCGTTTTGACATACTCCTTAGAGTTGCACTTCAACTAATACATATTAATTCATTAATTTTTATTTTGAATAAAATGTTTGGAAATATTTCCAACTCCTCATATTTTAGAATAGTTGTTATAGATTTATATACATTATAGGGTTTTCATCTTAGGTCATGGAGGTAATTTAACCGCCTAAATATTTATCTCATGAAATAAGGGAGACAACACAAGGGCATTCTGGTCATTTCTCCCCTTTAGGGGGTGTCATTGTAAGGAAAATAAAATCTTAAGGGCACGAGTGCAATTGACCAAAACCTCAGGGGATCTGAGTAAAAATTATCCTAATTCAACTAACGGTGTTATAACGGAATGGAGTGAATTGTAAAAGTTAGGATAGTTTAGGGAGTTTTGTGTAAAAAGTGTAGTTCAGGGGGGTTAGTTAATAGAGATAAAATAGTCCAAAGGGGTTTAATGCATTTTACCCTAAATAGGTTGAATTGGCCCCTCCTCAAAAAGATTTACGGATTGTCCAATATATTTTGTGGATAATAACTTACAAAATAAAAAATTCTAATTAATGGCCTGTAAGGGCCAAAATTCTCGGTCCATCAAAGAGAAAGTCCAAGAACAAATTGCTCAAAAGGTAAGCAGGCCCAGGCTCGTTGAAGATGAAGCAAGCCCAGCAAGGAGGGCCTATAAATGGTTCGAATCTAAGCCCAAAATGATCAAGCCCATAAGTTATCACAACTTGGGGCTAAAGTCAAAATTTTGGTTTGATAAGGAATGCATCTTGTATAAGGAAATAAAATCCTAAGAATAAAGGATTTTAACCTAATCATGATGGGCTGAAGACCCATTTATTTTGTAAAAATATGGCCTTAGAGCCTCAATAAAATTCATTCGAGTGTTTGTGCAAAAATACCCATCTACATTTTGACGCCGTCTATGGGAAACAAAGGTTGATTATCAATCTTTTCTCACCCCAGATTCGGTTTCTTCTCTTCTTCTTCTCCCTTTTTCAAACATCTTTTCAGGGTAATCATGGTGGTGGATACGAGGTCCTCAGTGGCATTAGCTGAGGCAATCAATGCTCAAATTGCCCAAATTCAAGCAATTATGGAGAGACTGCGACGGTAGAAATAAGGAACGAAGAGCTAGAACATCAAAACGCAGAACTCCGTCAGAGGCAAGGTCAGGCTCCTAACCCTGACAATCCAAGAAACCAAGCCAATGCCACTAATTACAAAGGCGTCCTCCCAGATCCACCCCGGAATGATAGGAACCACAATAATGGGAGAGAAGGCACGGGGAACAGAGTAGTTGACGAACAAGAAGAGGTCATCGGCCAAAGACACAAGGATCCCCTAGTCCAGATTCAGCCTAAGATGAAGGATCTGGAGGATATGGTCGCTAAAATCCAGAGGCAACTGCTGGAAAACATGAATGTCTAGGAACCCACGATGAAAGATTTGGTGGCCCATACAGCTGTAGACATGATCAGATCGCCGTTCACAGATGATATAGACCAGGCTGAGTACCCAAAAAAGTTTAGGTTGTCAACCTTCACCTTTTATGACGGAACCAAGGACCCAATGGATCACATCTACCAATACCAAACCAAGATGACCACATGGAAGAAGGATGAGGCCTTGATATGCAACGTATTTACCACCAACCTGACAGAGGCACCCCTTCTATGGTTCAGGAAGCAACCCCCTAGTTCCATTAACAGTTGGAACAAGTTGTGCGAACTCTTCATAGCACAGTACTATGGCAATCATAGGTGAAGAAGATCATCTCCAGCCTATTCACTATGACCCAGGATAAGGATGAAAGTCTCCAGAGTTTCTTGTCCAGATTCACCAGAGAGATGTCCTCTATAGATCAATGCGACCAACTTTCGACGGTAGAAGCATGCAGGATGGCCCTGATCCCAGGTACTAAGTTCCATGTTTCTTTGGTAAAAAGGCTCCTGAGTAATATAGAGGAGCTAAACTCCAGAGCCCAGGGTTACCTCCGAATTGAGGAGGAAGAGGCGGTCAGGCGTAAAAGGGCTGTTATGGTTATCGTAGAAGCCCGCACCAAGGACCTATCAAAGAGCAAAAAGTAGCCCTCCAGGCTCTAAGCTCTTCATCGAGCAAATTGACCAGCAAGAAACAAAGGGTGGAAGACAAGGTGACCCTTCTTCAAGTAAGTTTGGGGAAACTTTACCTAGAGAAGAAAAATAAGGGAATTTTTAGGCCCCCTTTGCCCATGAGACAACCAATGGAGCAGAAAGATATGACGAAGCATTGCGCCTTCCACAATGAGTATGGTCATCATACTAACGATTGCAGGAACCTATGCAGACAGGTAAAAACAATGATTGTAAAAAGAAAACTAGTCAAATATGTAGTAAAGGATCAAGTACGAATAGAACATCAACAAAAAGCCCCTCAGAACAATACTACAGCAGGGCAACCAGTACGAGTGATCCATATGGTACAAGGTGGCAGAACGTCCGAAGAGATGGAGGGGGTCAGAAGATCTCAGATGCGTCAGGCTCACAAACTCAGGAGGATTGGCGAGATTTGCCAGACCTCCAACAGAAAGGAGGAGCCACAGATCAGTTTCTCCAAAACTGACCTCAAGAATGTACAGATGCCAAATGAAGACCCTATGGTAGACCCTGGAAGTAGCACGAATATCATAACCAAGTGGGCCTTTGACAAACTTGGAGTGGATACCAACCAGATATAACCCGCCAGAGTCCCCCTCGTCGAATTTGACGGGCGATGGGTGGAGCCGATTGGAGTCATCCAACTACCTGTGTCAGCCTCCAGAAGGACACTCAGGGAAAATTTTGTGGTCGTAGATGTATAGCCGTCGTACAACCTCCTTATGGGCAGAGACTGGATTCACAGGATGCAGGGTGTACCATCAAATCTCCATCAAGTGATGAGGTGTATAGATCCCAACAGAGTAGACATGATAGACATCCCAGGGGATCAGGTAATAGCAAAAGAGTGTTATGCAATATCAATGAAGAACCTCAACACTTGGACTAAGTCCGGCGAGGAGAATCAGGAGAGCTCAAAGCAAAGGGAAAAATAAAAATTACAGATTAACCCTTTTGAGGAAGGTCGAGAAAATCAGGTTACAACAGATCCACTCCAAGAAGTGGATATCAGCCCCACTGGTGAAAGACGAACCACATTCATTGGGTCTGCCTTAACAACCATTGAAAAGGTAGATCTAATAAAATTATAACAAGACAACATGGACTTATTCGTCTGGTCACACCTAGATATGCCATGCATAAATCCGTCAATTGCACTGCACAACTTGAATGTTGACCCTATTGCTAGACCCATCAAGCAGAGGCAAAGGCGCTTCGGAATGGAAAGGAATCAGATCATGGCTGACGAAGTCAGAAAGTTACTAGAGGCCGGGTTTATCAAGGAAGTCAAATATCCCACTTGGCTCTCTAACGTAGTTATCGTCAAGAAGAAGAACGGGAAATGGAGGGTATGTATCGACTTCACCAATTTAAACAAGGCTTACCCGAAAAATTGTTTCCCTCTACCAAAAATTAACCAGATAGTGGACGCTACAGCAGGATATGAAAGACTTTCATTCCTAGATGCGTACTACGGGTACAACCAGATACCCATGAATTTAGCAAATGAGGAAAAAACGTCTTTTATCACAGAAGAAGGTACATTTTGTTATAAAGTAATGCATTTTGGACTAAAGAATGCAGGGGCTACTTACCAAAGGCTTGTAAAGAAAATTGTTGGACACCTGATGGGCCATACTGTGGAAGCATACATTGACGACACAGTGGTTAAAAGAAAAAAGAAAAAGAAGGATCACCTCCAACACCTAAGAGACATGTTCCAGGCAGTTAGACTCTACGAAATGCGGCTCAATCCATCAAAGTGTTCATTCGGGGTTTCATTCAGCCAATTCTTAGGCCATATCATGAACAGAACAGGGATTGAAGCAAGCCCCGCTCAAATCAAGGCCTTAGTGCACATTGAGGAACCGCGGACCCAGAAAGAAATCCAGACCCTCACTGAAAGGGTGGCCGCACTAAATAGGTTTATTTCCAGACTCACAGACAAATGCAGACCATTCTTTCAAGCCATAAAAGCAGGGAAGGGCAACAAATGGGGACCAGAACAAACCAATGCGCTAAAAAATTTGAAGGAATACCTCATGAGTCCTTTAGTGCTAATTTATCCGAAGCCAGATGAGAGGCTACATCTATACTTGGTAGTTTCAGTTTCCTCAACAAGTGCAACACTGGTCAAAGAAGAGAAAACTTGCCAGACCCCAGTCTTTTACACCAGCAAATCACTCACAAACCCTGAGACAAGGTACACTATCACAGAACGAGTAATTATATCGTTAGTCAATGCCAAAAAAAGACTCAGGCATTATTTCGAAACACACCCTATCATTGTCCCGACGTCATTCCCCATCAGGGCAATAATGTCCAAACCTGACCTGACTGGGAGAATCACCAGATGGGCAATTGAGTTGGGAGCTTTTGATATCACCTATGTCCCCAGAACCACCATTAAAGGGCAGGCTCTAGCTGATTTCCTCTTAGAAGCAGAACCAGAGCTTGAGCATCCAGAGCCATAATGGAAGTTGTTTGTTAACGGATCAGTCGGAGTTGCAAATGCTATATTAGGTCTGGAAGTCGTAACGCCAAATGAAACAAAAATACATCAGTCAGTACGATTGGAATTTTCAGTCTCCAATAATGAAGTTGAGTATGAGGCATTACTAGCAGGGATCAAATTATATCAGAGTCTTCAAGTAAGACGCCTCAGGATATACAGCGACTCCCAGCTGGTTATTAAGTAAGTCAATGGGGAATATGAGGTTGGTGAGAAACTAGAACCGTATAAGGCCTTGGCTCATTCAGAGCTCAATCATTTCGATCAATTCACCCTTCAGCAGATCTCGCGAGAAGAAAACGAATGTGCAGATAAACTAGCCAATATGGCGTCACCCAACTCACAAGACTTGATCAAGGTGGCGCCAATAGACTACTTGGAGATTCCAAGCACAAAGCAACCGAGGAATGTCTGCATAATTTCATGGGAACCCAGTTGGATGGATCCAATTATGTCTTATTTAAGAGATAGAACCCTGCCTGAAAACAAGCCTGAGACAAGATAAATCCGTATGAAGTCCACCAAGTATTCTAATTAACGGACACCTATACCACAAATCCTTTAGATGACCATACCTCATATGCCTTACTCCTTCCGAGGCCAAAGCCATTATGAAGGAAATTCATGAAGGAGCATGTGGAAACCACTCAGAAGGAATGTCACTTGCTCACAAGGTACTGAATTAAGGCTATTTATGGCCTTATTTTTCCGAAGATACAAAAACCTTCGTTAGAAGATGCCACAAATGCCAGATCCACAGCGACAACATTCATCCCCCACCAGAGCTTCTCAATCCTACACTTAATCCACACCCTTTTGTACAATGGGGGATTGACATCGTAGGACCACTTCCAAAAGCACTAAGGAATATGAAAATAACGTTGATTGCTACATACTACTTCACCAAGTGGATAGAGGCAGAGTCATATTCAGTGATCACTCGCAAACATGTGATCAAATTCATTTGGACGCACATCATATGCCATTTTGGGGGGCCCAGAGTCATAATGATCGATAATGGTCTAAACTTAGACAACAAGTGGACCGGGGTTTTCTGTGAAGAGCATGGCCTATAGCTCAAGACGTCTTCAGTTGGATATTCGCAGGGAAACGGACAGGCTGAAAGGACGAACATGACTATTCTAAATAATCTCAAAAAGAAGTTGGAAGACGCCAAGGGACTCTGGCCAGATAAACTACCATAAGTTTTATCAGCATATAGAACTACACCAAGATTCCCTACTGGAGAAACCCCATTTTCCATGACATATGGAGCAGAAGCTGTAATCCCAACAGAAAATGTGGTCCCAACCATCATAAGTGAAAATTACAAGAGGATCAAAACAATCAGAACCTGGTGCAAGCTCTCGACACTCTGGAAGAGAAGCGTGATAAGGCAACCACAAGATTGGCTAAGTTTCATCAGAGGATAAGAATAAGATATAACCAAAAAGTAAAGAGACGTGAATTCCATGTAGGATATATGGTCCTCAGGAAGAAATTTGGCATAATAGGAAAGCTTCGAGAAAATTGGGAAGGACCTTACACCATGACCGAAGTCATTGGCAAAGGAGTTTACCAGCTCAGAAAATCCAATGGTCACATGGAGCCCAACTCTCAAAATGCCTCCAGATTGAAGAGGTACTATCCATAGATAGATTCCCAGCTCTTTAAGAAATTATCTAGGGCAATCCTTGCCTACATTGTTTGTTATTTATTTTGATTCAATGAATAAAAGAGGCTAAAGGCTCGGTATTTGTCTTCTCAAAATACATATTTTAGCAAACAATTACCGAAGTGTTTTATTTAAAATTTAAAAGAGGAATTTATTCCTAAGTTACAAATTTGGCAAAGGCATATGCCTCGACCATTTAAAAGATGAATTTATTCCTAAGTTATAAAAATGGCTGAGGCATATGTCTGACCTATTTAAAAGAGGAATTTATTCCTAAGTTATAAAAATGATAGAGGCATATGCCTGACCCATTTAAAAGAGGAATTTATTCCTAAGTTACAAAATTGGCAGAGGCATAAACCTAGACCATTTTGAAAGTGGAATTTATTTCTAAGTTATAAAAATGGTAGAGGCATATGCCTGACCCATTTAAAAGAGGAATTTATTCCTAAATTATAAAAATGGCAGAGGCATATGTCTGGCCCATTTAAAAAAGGAATTTATTCCTAAGTTACAAAATTGAGAGAGGCATACGCCTGGACCATTTAAAAGTGGAATTTATTTCTAAGTTATAAAATTGGCAAAGGCATATGTCTGGCCCATTTAAAAGATGAATTTATTCCTAAGTTATAAAAATGGCAGAGGCATATGTCTGACCCATTTAAAAGAGGAATTTATTCCTAAATTATAAAAATGGCAGAAGCATATGCCTGACCCATTTAAAAGAGAAATTTATTTTTAAGTTACAAAATTGGCAGAGGCATACACCTGGACCATTTACAAGAGGAATTTATTCCTAAGTTATAAAAATGAGATATGCATATGCCTGGCCCATTTAAAAGAGGAATTTATTCCTAAGTTATAAAAAACAGAGGCACATGTCTGAGCCAACTCAAGGAAACTTTCATTCCTATAGTTAAATCAACCAAAAGCTTGTATGCCAGAGGCATACACGTACTGATGAAACAAATAATCAGTTAAGACATACAAACTTTGGTAGATTCAGAATAAATTAAAAAAATAAGATTTTTTCATTAAAAAGAAATATGTAAATTTGCTCAATCGGCAACAAAAGTCTAGAGACATGTCTAATGAACAAAACTAAAAGGGAAGATTGCTCCTAATAAAGGAGATGATAGTGCCACAAATGAGATACATTACAACTCAAAACGAGAACAAGATACGTATTGTGGCTCTATCAACATCCTTTACACTTTAAGAAGGATGAGAGGCTGGAGCCTCTGAGCCTTGAGGGTCAACGGTAAGGAACTTGGAGAAGAACTCATCAACTAGACTTGGGTCTGGAGCATCATAGGGAGCCTTTACACCAAGATGCACATCCATGGCCTCAGGGTCTGCAGGTTTTCTCTGCGCAGGCTCCTTTAAGGCAGTTTCAAAACCATTGCGCCAGAACTGGCCCGCAACGCAATTATTGAAGACCTCATAACGCGAGTGCATGGCCAACCCCCCTTGACGGCTCATCTCCAGCTCAGAATGAGTAAGGGACAGGCGATACTGAAGATCTTCAATCTCAGTATTCGCCTTAGCTCTGCTCTCCTTTAAAGCAGCATTCTCCTCCTTCAAATAAGTAACCTCCTGGCCAAAAGGGTCTCCCTCCCATCTGCCAAGGCCAGGGTAGCTTTGAGGCGCGTTGATTCACCAGTCTAATGGGCTAGTTCATCAGCATGGGTCTAGCGAGTATAACACAAAGCCCCCACAGTATAAAAGGCCTGAGAAAAAACACATAAGGAAAAAATGATCAGAGCACCAAAATAGAATGCTCAATCAAGAAAGGAAAAAGGGGGGGGGGGGGGGAATAAGCGAAGCATGATAAAAACAAACACATAGGAAAAACGTACCCTCATCATCATGCCCATCACCCTGTCTGGCAACTCAGGACCATCAAGGGCTTTGAAGGCATCCAAGTCTTCCCAGCTCCAGAGGGACTTGGCCCTTTCAGTCATGTCAGCCATAATAGTGGGGAGAGAGGCATCCCCCCCCCCCCCCCATCCTCTCCAACTTTTCCTTTTAATTTGTGCCTCTTAGAGGACCTCTCCTCAGTAGAATGACGAGTATGGGAGGGAGTAGGCTGAGGCAAGGAAGGGGCAGGGGACTGGACAACAACAGACCCAGACATTGGGGCTGTAGTTATGACTCGAGAATAGGTCCCATGGGGGTACCCTATGGATTGGCATCAAAAAGCTTGGGGCGGGTCAAGCGAAACATGTTTACAGAAGCTCCTAGTCTGGAAATATCCTGTAAATTACCAAGAGTCAAAAGGTCAGTACAGTCAAGACGCTCAGACCAAAGTTTAATCTTCAAAAGCTTGACCCTTTTGTAAACTTTACTAAAATAAGACCCTTTGCTACTAACGTCAAAAGACTCATAAATATATTCAGCCATATAGAGGTCACAGTCATGGCACAAGCAAGAAACTATGTGTCCATGAAAAAACTTATAAGGGCTGAATTAGTCAGGACCAAAAACACTAGGGATAGGAAATGAGCCAAAGTGAGGATAGAACCAGGGACCCTTGATGAGAACCATCATCTCCTTCCATCCCTTTTCATAATCGGTTTTCCCTCACAAATGTGCATGTCTTTAAAAGGGTAAAGCATGAACCTCCCTAATCAGTTAGAGATCTCCAGAACCTAATAACACAGAAAGAGGTCATCAAATCCAAGATGCAATCCAAAGTTATGATTTACTAGGATTAACATGGAAACAATTCGAAAGAAATTGGGGTTAACTTGCAAAGGGGCTAACCCCAAAGTGAAAAACACGAAGTGAAAGAAGGGGTGAAGAGGAAACCTGTCACGCCCCGAGTCCGAAAACCCGAATAATGACTTAAATTTAATTAAAATTCATAAAAAAATATCAAATGGTCAAACTGATCAACCGACATTGTTTATAATTCACTAGCGCGGAAGCGAAATAGAAATAATAAAATCACACACAAATCCCGAAATCAATTCAAATTACAACACGAACACACTAGTCCAAAGCCAAACAAGTACAAATTATAATAAGCACGCAATCTCCATTATTACATAAAGATGTAATTATTATAGGTTCAAATTCCACAAATTTCCAATAGCTCATGTATCATCCACCAATGGTTCTTTTCCTGAAAAATGATAAGGGGTGAGCACAAACGGCCCAGTAGAGAAAAATCATGAAGCGTAAGATTCCGCAAGTATGTAAATTAATGAATACGTATAGGGTCAAGTCTCTACCCTAGTCCAATGTCAAGATATAAATGTATAAGGAATCACAATATAAACTCATGTAGAACAATTTAAATAATACCATCAATATAATTTAAAAGTTCTATAATCACGAAATTAAAACCAATACTCTCAATATGAACTCAAATCCAACTATCACAACCGAAATAGCATCAAATTCAAAATCATCAAATGGGAAAATTATGTCGTGAAACAAACCCTAGGACATGAACTACCTGTTCATCTGTCTAGCCGTCTTGGGGCTACTAACCCTACGGTGACGTCAACCAATCGCGCGATAATTCGAGGACTTGCACCCCGGGAGCTCCTTCATCCCCCCATTGCTCACACCACACGACCATTTCCCAAAATCAATAACCAATCCACCATTCACAATTCACAATTCATAAATGTCATTCACATGCGCACATAAGTAATAAATATATCCGCACTCCATGATCCACCTAATAAAAATTCTATCATGGCATGAATCAATGCATTTAAACACATTAATGCAATTTCACAACTCATGTCAAAAATAGCACAATATGATGATGAATCTATATATAAACATTAAAATGCATAAATGAAGATTCTTAAACTCACACGATACCCCAATAAATCCCTACCTCAAACTTGATAAAATATCCAGTAAAATAACAACAATCAAAACAATATGGTTGTGTAGAGAATGAAGAAACGAACGGTTCTCCCTTCACGCCTTCATTTGTACCCTGTTATGGTCGAAACCAATTAACACATATTGAATAATTTTTATATACATAACCATATTTATTTTTATAATAAGATTTGCCAATAAACATTCTGATATATATAAATATCTACTCAAAAATATTCAGGATTAATAGACAAAATTTAGCTACTTAACTAAGAATCGAAAAGTTCGGTTTCGAATACTACCGTAAAACGGACAGTAGGTAATCTATGCTTTTTAGAAAAATCTGCAGGTTTGATAAAAATATGAAATTTACAAGATACACTCCAAACCTCTACGTAGGTCTACTGTAAAAATTTTCATAAGCTTTAATCAAAGGACAGTGGTCCAAAATAATTATAAAAGACAGCTTTCCTAACAGTTCCGAAAACTGAACACCCTTTACTCCAAGATTTTTACAAACCTATCCATGAATTACATGACTACCAAAATCTCCAGATTTACATCTTATATACTCAATATCAGGTGATAAAATTATAAGTACAAAATTAGAATTATAGATAGCTCAAATTGGTAATACAAGTTCCGGTTTTAAACTATGATTGAAACTGAACAGTTACTACTCAACAATATTTATTACCAGTATAAATTAACTTACAATTCTTGATCTTTAATAAATATGTCCTAGACATATACAAAATGTTATAATAAAATTTTCAAGATTTATAAGAATACGAAACCATATGAAACAATTGGCTAAACCGAAACCGAAATCGGATCAGCAAGCAGTAAAATATCACTGGACAACCTACTTCCATGATTTTTAGAAAATTACATATTTATCTAAATGATCTGAAATTTTGAGAGATGATAATAGACATATACAAAAGCATACTGTAACATTTTCAAAAATTTATAAATAATTTAACATGGTCTATAAATTGCTCAAACCGAGTAAAAACAAACGGTCTGCAGCAACAACAATATCCGAATAACATGTTATTCCTAGATTTTTAATTAACTATCTACTTATCTATAAATTCTGAAATTTTCATGAACATATAATCACATACCTATATATGATCTGTAAAATTTTCATAAACTAATTTTGATCCGTACATATATTATAAATTAGAGATCTAAAGCCTTGATTTTCACTAAACATGTAAACTAGAAATCTGGAATTTTTGAAAAATCAAATCAAATTAAATAATATAGATCACATACCGTAATTGGTATTAAACCGAAGATCGGAACACGTAGAACAACTTCCTAGTTGAGCACAAAATTGAATCCTCACTCTAAGATGCCCAATATGTAGAGAGAAGAAGATAGGAACAATGGAGAAGAAAGAAAAGAAAAAAATAGTTCTTGGCTGAAAATTTTCTTTGCAAAAGCCAAATTCAACACTTCAATATAATGGCTGAAAACTTTCATCAATAATGTCATAAAGTGGTGTCAATATAATAGATGCATGATTGCACCTTTAAATGATGAAGGAATATGCTTTTGGAAAGTTGAAGATAAAAAAAAATAAAAAGAAAATGTGGAATTCGGTCACACATTAACACATAATGAATATATTGTAAAAGTTACCCTCATCTTTATCAAACTCAAAAGTAACCCCCACATTTAATTAAAATATCAAAACTACCCAATCAACGACAAAAATGAAAATTTTACAAAACATAGGAATGAACCCAAAAATTCAAATCATGCAATCCTTAATGCACGAAAACACATGCAATGCCACATAATGCACAAGATAAAAAAAATTTATAACTAAAGAAAAATAAATTATTTAAATAAATCCGGTCATTACAAAACCTAACTAATTTCACTTAGTTATAGGACAAAAAAAGGTCATGAGAACCAACACCCTCACCTTGGGTAAAATCTAATCCAGGGTTGTAGGCCTCAAACTTCACGCCAGAAGGAGGTTTGACTAGGTTTCTAAGAGATTTGATATTTGGGGTTTTGCGAAGATTAGTAGGAAGTTCATTTGGGTTATAAAGGGGGAGTTCCTTGATGTCGTCGGCCCTTTCATCTTCCTGAGGAAGCATCAGAAGTTCTTCGGTACGACTCTCTATAGATTCTCCACGAGGCAAAAAAGTTAACTCCTCACTGGCAGAACTAGCGTGAGATTCAGACATTTTGAAGAAGAAAAGAAAGCTTTAAAAGGATAAGCACTTACAAAAACAAAAAATAAACCGCCGGAGAAAATGACCGGAAGTAATTTCGGCGAAATGAAGTCCAAAAAGAGGCGAGAAATTGCAGAAGGCAAGGATGCAAAGATTTGAACTTGATAAGTTTTTGTGACAGAGAAAATCCCAAGTAATAGGTAGAGATAGGTATTTATAGAGAAGAAAGGGTGCGTCCAACCATCGCATTAAATGGGGCAGGAGGCGTTACAACATTTCAAGACGAACAGGGGCGTCAATCGAGGGAATCTAGCCGTTGTTTTGAATTTACAAACCCACACGTAAACTATATCATCGTTGCAAGATAGGCCACGTATACATACATATGTATAAATATGCATATATAGGAAACGAAAAGACATAAAGCAAAACCTAATATTTGGGTCAGGCCCATGAAACATTGGGTCAGACCTAAAAGGGCTAGTGTAATGGCCAAAATTATCGACTCATCAAAGAGAAAGTCCAAGAACAAATTGCTCAAAAGGTAAGTAAGCCCAGGCTCATTGAAAAGGAAACAAGCCCAGCAAGGAAGGCCCGTAAATGGTCCGAATCTAAACCCAAAACGATCAAACCCATAAGTTATCACAACTTGGGGCTAAAGTCAGGAATTTGGTTTGATAAGGAATGCATCTTGTAGAAGGAAATAAAATCCTGATAATAAAGGGATTTTAACCTAATTATGATGGGCTAAAAACCCATTTATTTTGTATAAATATGGCCTTAGGGCCTCAATAAAATTCATTTGAGTTATTGTGCAAAAATATGCATCTACATGCCCTAATTAAAAAATATCAACTAATTGGAAAAACATCTCTTTAAAAGTCTTGTGTAAGTGTGAATTTGGTGTATAGAAGGTGTATTTATCACAGTTTTTTTTATTCAAGGACTTGGATTATACAATTGCATATCTTTAATTGTCTATTTATTTTTAAAAAATAAAATTTCTGACATTACACATACACACAGTATTATTGATGTATTACTACTTATTTAATTAATATTTTCACGTCCATGAAAGCACCGACACAGAATTTCGTTATATTGCTTAAATGAGTATATTAATAGTGATTATTAGTGGCATTATATACAATACATAGAGGCATGATTGTTTTGGTTATATGAATTTGTGTAATTCTCAATAAGTGTGTTATGTACGATTCACATGGTGCAATGTTATTCATTCATATGGAATATTTCAAATAATTCTTGCAAAATATTAAGTATCAATATTAAAAATGATATTGTTTAGATTTTAGTTCACATTCCATAAAGAGGTTTTTTATTTTTTTTCAAAAAAATGTCAAGCTCAACTTCATTAGTAGCTCATGTGTTTTTTGAGCTCAGGTTTTATAATAGATACCATATTTTATTTTATTTTCTTTATTGATTAGATATAGGCTAATTTTTTTGGTCAGTATAAGCAAATAGACCAAAATTCAATTAATTATATTTTTATATGAATAATTAGTATTTGAATAACTTCGACTTGAGCCCCCTATCTTCGAATCCTGGCTCCGCCCCTGTGTGTATAAGGCCACCTAATTCTAAGATGCATTATTAGATGATAATACACACACTTATACTACATGCTTAGAAATTAGGAAATTTATTTAGGGTTATCTTCATTTACATCCCTTGAGGTTTGCTTTTATTTCAATTACACCCTCTCAAGTTTGCAAATCTTCAATCACACCCCCTTATGATATGAAATGTCTAAAATACCCTTATACCAAATACCCCTTAAATCAATTTAATCCCTAAACCAATTTAACCCAAAACCAAACACCCCTTGAATCAATTTAACCCTCAAACCAAACACCCCAACCCCCACCACCACCATCCGCCGCCACTACCACCACCACCACCACCATCATCCGCCACCACCACCACCACGAGCAACAGCCGTGGATGAAATAATTTTTTTCGAAAATTGGTCGAAAATAGGGTGGGTGGTGGGAGGGGGAGGCGCCGACGGGGGTGGTTGCGGCGGATGATGGTGTAGATTTATATATATATGTGTGTGTGTGTGCCTGTGTGTGCAGGGGTGTGTGTGTATGTGAGAGAGAGAGAGAGAGAGAAATTTATTTATTTGTAAAAATTAGTTTTCAAAAAAATTAAATGTGTTTGTAAGAATTAAATTTTTGGGGTTGGGTTGGGGGTTTTAGGATTTAATTTTTATTCACAAATTAAAAAAATTAGTTTACAAAAAAATTAAATATTTGTTTGTGAATATTTGGGGTTGGTGTTGGGGGTTTTGAATTTTATATGTTTTTTTTTTTTTTTTATTTATTTTCGAATTTAATAATTGTTTTCAAAATTTAATATATATTTTTTTGAATTTTATATTTATTTTCAAATTTTATAATTTTTTTCAAAATTTAATATATATTATTTGAATTTTATATGTTTTTTTTTTATTTTATATATTTGTCTTGAATTTAATAAATTTTTTTATTTTTTATTTTTTTGAAATTTATATTTTTTTTAATTTTATATTTATTTTCGAATTTATAATATTTTTCAAATTTTAATATATACATTTTTTTTGAATTTTATATATATTTTGAAAATTTAATACAAATTAAATTATTAAATTATTGGAGGGGGTCAAATTGATAAAATTACATATCCTTGTTTCCAAACAGCTCTAGGATTTACATTGAGGGTAATTTAGGTATTTACAAAAAATGTTAGGATGATGTCATCGTTAAGGGGGTGTAAGTGATGAGAATATCAAACCTGAGGGGGTGTAATTAAAGATATTTAAACCTAAAAATGTGTGATTGAAGTTAAAATAAATCTCAGAGGGTGTAAATGAAGTTAACTCATTTATTTATAACACCAAAAAGACACTGATATAATTTATACTCAAACTCATTCACTACGTCAAATGAATAAGTTTAATACTTTCAGTGCTGAGTATCATTATCCCATAAATTATTATGAATTTAAAATCTTATTTGTAAAATATGTAGAAATGGAAGGGACTACGATTGTGCAGCTATGTGATCGCGGTCCACGATATAAATATTTTTGTTTGCATTTGTTAAAAATAAATTAGAATGTGATATGTTTTTGACATGGACAAAAAACATTTCGAAAAAAAAGGGCTCTATTGCTGAGTTATCAAATACGTTCATATACTAGACAAAATTGAATGTTATTTTGTGCAATGAAATTTGTTCCCTCATTAAGTATAAAAAAATTTGCAAAATATTCCACTTAAAAGGAGTGTACAATCTTCCAATTATTTGAATTTGTAAAGCTTATAGATTTTGGTAATTAACCATTTCATGTTGCGCCGCTACTAAATTTTGTCATCTTATCCTTAACAAATGGCTAGTTTGTTTTAAAGCATATAATGTGTGAAATAACAAACAATGAAAATATTGAACTCATGTATATTTTAAAGGAATGATAAAGGAATGAATTCAAAAGGTAGAATGACATATCAATTTCTCTTTTTATGAACTACTATGTTTTTTTGTATATTGAATATGAGTATTAATTCAATTTCTCTTTTAAAGTTATCTATGTTATAGAATTTAACTTTAAAATATCATAAAATAAGAGTATAGGAAACAATCAAGTTGAAACAGTACTTCACATATAAACTTCACCACTATATCCGAACGATGTCGTACGTCACATGCTCTGTCTATATAACTTAATATTATTATTATTATTTTTGTTAAAAGGGTCATATGGTGCTATGACATGGGACATGTATATAATATAGGATAAATTACAGTTACATCCCATTGATATATGATTTATTATATTCGCACATTTTATTATTTGAATAATCATAATTAAATCATTTCAAGTTTGTAATTGTAACAAATACCCTTTGATCATCACTTTTTCATAGATAAAATGACTATAATACCATCAACTAGATGCAAAGACATTTAAGACCCATAGAAAATAATCATGGATAAATCAATTATTTCACAGCTAAATGATGAAACTGTAATTATTTTAACAATAGATGAACTGTAATTTACCCATAGAGGCTGATGATGAAATTGTTTCATTAATATTCATGTGGTAGGTAGTTGGGATATTGTTGGTTGCATTTAAATCAAATACATTAGTACAATATGAAAATAACACGAGAACATGACCTAATTAATAAGCCTATAGATTCAAGGTATGATGCGTCCACATGCAATTAAGTTGTAACAACCATATTATGTAAGGACACAGAAACCCTATCAGGGGCATTATTGGAGTATTTATCATATCAAATAAATAATACACCCTCTGTCCCTCTTTACTTGTCGATGTTTGAGAAGTCAATAATTTTTTAATTTTATTTTCTTTTTAATTTTGCCAGCTACATATATAATTGAGGTTTATTTTTTAGTAAGATCCATTACAATTTGAATTTAGTAAAAAAGGATAATTTAAGAAAGTATATAATAAGCTTGAGAGATTTATTTTGGAAGGCAACAAAAGCCTATAAAACTTGGCAGTTCAATAATGAGGGAAATGAAACATCTTTCTAAATAGGCTTACAATTGATTGCTTAGGATTGACACATGCAAGCGAGCAAGGCATGCATTTTTGTCAAAAGTAACCATATTACTAATAACTTCAGTGGGTCTTTTAATAATTGGGTGGGAAAACTTAGGTCTAAACACATAATAGGCTTGCTTGATGGTATTAGGAACAAACTTATGACCAGAATCAATTTAAGGTGTGAAAATGGTGCATCTTTTCTAGGATTGGTAACCCCAAACATAAGGAAGAAACAAAATAAGTTGATTGAAGAATCAAGTTATGTAATGTTGTTCTTGTTAGGAGAGATGAGTATGAGGTCATTGGTGTAGGAGGGAAACATGTGGTCAAACTTGGTGAAATTTTTTGTGATTGTAGGGCATGGCAAATTTCTGGCATGCCATGCAACTACAACTATAAGACACAAAAGAGCAGATATTGAGATGTATTGTGACCCTTGCTCCTATAATGGCACATATATGGGTTCTTATTTTTTCATTGTTCACCTAGTGCTCGATCAAATAATGTAGTTGATAGGTGTCAAATGTTATTCATTTTAGGCCCCTAACTCACTATTGTTATGTCTTATCATTTCATTATTTGGTATATTTATGCGGTTTGTGTGTTAAAGCGTGTTTCAGGAGTTTAACGAAGAAACAAGCTAATATTGGTGAATTAACCAAAGACATGCTTGTATATATCCACAAAGAGAGCAAAAGAAGAGTTTTCAAGCAAAAAGTGTATCCCAGACGGCAAAAATTATATTTTTCGGAGCCGTAACTTCGACAAACATACCAAAGGAGTTAAAGGGGTTTTAATGGAACAATAAACAAGAAAAGTGATTTCCAAGTGTTTTGCTATAACTAAGCTACGCTTACAGTAGTTAAAAGTGCCTAAAAACATTTAAAAAAAAAAATTACGCTCAAGCTACGCTAATGGATTTTGGCCTACGACTAAGCTACGCTTAAGCGTATGGGCCAAGCATAGAGGATAGTTGGGAATTTGAGTCATGATCCGATTTGAACTCCTTTGAAATATCTTCAACTCCAACACCTCTAAGCACGTGTATATGACATATTATACATCAAATTGAAGGGATTGACTCAGATTTAAGGAGAAACACGTCAAAGAGGAATCCTACTCAAGTGGGACAACTTGAATACAAGCAGAACTCTTCTCAACTTCTTCTATAAATACCAAGGTCTGCTACAGATCTAGAAAGCTTCAAATTTACATAATTTCCAGAGCACTATCTCTGGAGATTTATATATTTTCAAAGAAGGAAACCATTCAAGACTTAGAGATCCGGAAAAGAAGATCATGGAGGTCGTTTCTACATCAACGATACAGTCACCCACCACCATGAGCAACTAAATTGGTATATAGTAAAACTCTACCCAAGTAATGTAGTTATTTATTTGTTTCAATTTTAACGAGGCGAAAATGTGATCACACTGTGATGATTGTGTAGATCTGTGACCGTAGTTATTCGTGACACGGGATTTTATATTTATTCTAATTCTTATCTTAGATTGAATTAATACATTATCTCAACCAATCATGTTATATTAAACATATCGTGATTTTTCTACACAATTATGCTTAACACTTGAAACCCTAGGTTTACACAGGGGATGCCTCGACAAGATGATATAGACATGTTTTAGTTTAATTTTATGTTGTATGAGTAAATTAGAGTAAAGTAGATACATTTACTTCAATAAGTCTTATAATATGATATGATTTAATTAGTCAATAATACTCCACAAGGTTTAAGGGTGCATTATTTCAAGTTACAAAATACCTACTTTGAATGTTTTCACTTAAATAAAAGCCTACAACAAAACTATATTTACTAAAAAAAAATTGACTTTGTGAAATTTATTTTGGGAATTAGCTTTCAAAACCCTATAACAAATACATTTAAAATGTTGTGGTATGCTTGAATGTGTTTCATTCACGTGCAATTTAATTAATGATCATAAACTTCGTAAATAAAGTTAAGTAAAAATATTATAAATAGAATGTTACAATGAGTACAAAATCTTGTAAGCCAAAATAATAGTAACAATAATCATAATAATAATAATAATAATAATAATAATAATAATAATAATAAGGCAAAAGAGCATAAAACCTCCCTATACTTTTTTTACCCCCATTTTACTATCCTCACCTTTTTAAGGGTTGCAAATTGCCCCCTTTTGTTTATATTAAATTAAAATATATATATTAAATTTCTAAAAAAATTATAAAATTCGAAAATAAATATAAAATTCAAAAAATATATATAAAATTTAAAAATAAATATAAAATTCGAAAAAAACATATAAATTTGAAATATATATATATAATTCGAAACAAATATATAAAATTCAAAAATAAATATAAAATTCAAAAATATATATAAAATTCAAAAACATATATATATAATTCAAAAATAAATATAAAATTCAAAACAAACGTATAAAATTCGTAATATAAATAAAATTCGAAAATATATATATATAAATCTGAAATATATATATATATATATATATATATATATATAATTAAAAAATCATATAAAAATCAATTTTTTACAAACATAGAATTGTTTTTTTCTTCCAAAAACCTCATTAATTGATAAAATCAAATAGTGTTATGTTATTAAATCAATTCACCTCCTACACTTTTGACATTGGAGATCAAATAATTAGATAGAGGGAGCCAGTCAATGCATACCCAATGTGAACATAAGATTAATAATGCTTTGTTACGCTCGACTAAAACCAAAATTCGAATTTTATATAAAATATATATAAAATTCGGAAAAACTATATAAATTCAAAAATTATATATTTTGCAAAAACAAATCTAAAATTAAAAAATATATATGTTTCTTCCAAATGTTATTTTGGTGTATTGTACTTTGGTTACTTGTATTTTTTATATTTCTATTTACACAACTATTTGTAAAAAAGTAAATTTTATATGTTTTTTTAATTATATATATATATTTCCGATTTATATATATATATATTTCGAATTTTATATTTATTTTTGAATTTTATAAAAAAATCGAATTATATATATATATTTCAAAATTTATATATTTTTTAATTTTATATATTTATTTTCGAATTTTAATTTTTTTTCAAAATTTAATATATATACTTTTGAATTTTATATCTTTTTTTGGAATTTAATATAGACAAAAGGGGGCAATTTGCAACCCTTAGAAAGGTAAGGGTAGTGAAATGAGGGTAAAAAAAATATAGGGGACCTTTATGCTCTTTTGCCTAATAATAATCTTTACCCCATCTTCAATTTCGTCAAATAACAGTGCTTTTGTTATGCTAGTGTCTCGAGACAAGTATGCCAGCTTCAGAAAACGATACACATCTTTTCAAATTTATTAATAAATTGTTAGAGATTTCTTTTTTTCGAGGTCTAAGGGCTAAGTAGTGGAGATAGATAGAAATAATTCGTCTTGATTTTCTTTTTCTTTTGTTTTTCCCGAAATAGTTCTCTATTTGATTTCTATTGAATATTCCAACAAAAAAAAATGCACTGATAATTTTAACAAATGAATAGAAACTCTTAAAGTTACTTATAAATTGAATTTATTTTTTCTTTACTGAATTAGTGGTGAGTGAATTTCTTATTCTAATTTTACACCATCTTATATATAGTTAATTTATATTTCTGATTTTTTTGTTGTTATTAAGTATTAACCAATTATAGACTTTATAATTATTATACAATTTCCTGTTATTTGGGTCAGGACTATCCAAGGAGAGATGGGCCTATTGGCCCAATACAGGATTTCATTTTTAATTTTGTACACGAATCACAATTCTGATGTACTCCATATAATTTCTACCACTCAGGTCATGTTTGTTTATTGGTTATGGTCCCATTTTTTTGGTCTAGTTATGATTTTTTGAGACCAAACCATATTTATTTTGCATTGGTCTCAAAAAATATGACCAGACCAAGTTTGACCAAATTGAACCAAAATGACCTTTTTCAGGATCACAATTTTTTGTGGTTCTATTTGGTCTGGTTATAAAATTTATCCAAAATTTAACCAAAATGTCCTCCAATAATTGAACCACATCTAACCAATATCTAAACCAAAACACAAAAATAAAATAATAAATAAATGAATAAATAATAATATAAAAAATAAATTAATAAAAATAAAATATATTTATGAATAAAATAATAATATAAATAATAAATTAATATAAATAAATGAATAAATAAAAAAATAAAATAAAATATATTTATGAATAAAATAATAATTTAAATAAAATATATTTAAAAATTAATATAAATAAATGAATAAAAAATAAACAAAATAATGAATAATAAAATATATTTATAATAAATATATATAATAATAAATAATAATATAAATAATAAATTAATAAAATATATTTATAAATGAATTAAACGAATAAATAAATAAATAATAATAAATGATAAATTAATAATATAAATAATAAAATAAAAATAATTAATAATAAACAAAATAAATTAAATTAAATAATACATAAATAAATAATAAGAAAAATGAATTCAATAATTCAATAATAATAATAAATGATTAAATATAATAATAAAAAATAAAAAATAATACAATTAATTAAAATAAACGAATAAATAATAATATAAATAATAAATTAAATGAATTATATTTATAAAAAAATGAATAATAAACAAAATGAAATAAATAATACATAATAATATTTAATAAATTAAATGAATTAAATAATAAACAAAATAATTAATAAATTAATAAAATATATTTAGAGACAAATAAAAAAAATGAATAAATAGTAATAAATAATAAACAAAATGAATTAAATAATATATAAAAATAAGAATAAATAAATAAATAATAAGCAAAATGAATTAAATAATACATAAAAAAATTAAATAATAAGCAAAATGAATTAAATAATATATAAAAATAATAATAAATGAATAAATATAATAATAAATAAATGAATAAAATATATTTATAAATTAATTAAAATAAATGAATAAATAATAAATTAAATGAATTATATTTATAAAAAAATGAATAATAAACAAAATTAATTAAATAATACATAAAAATAATAATAAATAAATACAATAATAAATAATAAATTAATAAAATATATTTATAAACAAATAAAAATAAATGAATAAATAAATAATAAATAATAAACAAAATGAATTAAATAATATATAAAAATTATAATAAATAAATATATATTATAATAAATAAATAGTAAATAGTAAATGATAAATAATAAAAAAAATTAAAAGCCAAAATATCATAGTGCATTATGTACTTGTTATCGACAGTTAATGTTGTTATGTAATATTATTGTGTGACTTGTGAAATTTATGTTATCGTAATTTTTGTATAATAAAAAATGTGGCTTGTATAAACCTATTTGTTGTTATATTTGATAATTGGAGTGCAATAATCATACTCTAAGAAATTTTTACAAAACCAATATAACATTATTATGTAAGAAATACATAATAAAAATTAATCAAAAAGACCTTAACAAATGTTTACAAATTAAATGTGTGGGTTTTAAGGTTATTACATCATATAAAGTATATTCAATATTTTCATAGTTCACTAGAAATTTAAGATCAGACCAGTTTGTCAAACATGGTCTGGTTCAAAGAAGTTTGGAACCAGATAGTTTGTCAAATATGGTCTGATTCCAGTTTCCTCAGACCAAGATCATCAGATCAGACCGTTTATCAAACAGAATTTCAGAACATCACCCGGATCAGACCAGACCGGACCAAACCGGTTACCAAACGGGGCCTTAGACTAGTGGTGTAGCTTGGTATTTGGTGCAAAATGTGAATGATGATATAGGCGTCAAAAGGTGTCTAAATATGAAGGCTGTTGAAGTCCGAAGTTTTAGTAGGAATCTTGGGAAGTCGGTAGAATCATAATCGTAAATTATTAATAAACAATTCGGTTTAATTTCTTAAAGATTGATATATTTGTAATACAACAAAATATACTCAAAACATGAAATACGATTTATTTTTTTTAAGAATTTGGGCCTTTATTTATTTTCTCATATGTTTGGGCGTGTATTGAGATATTAGACTAAATTATTAAGACGATTTATTTTTTTTAAGAATTTGGGCCTTTATTTATTTTCTCATATGTTTGGGCGTGTATTGAGATATTAGACTAAATTATTAAGATTTTTGGATTTTCATATGGAGAACCTAACTCTCAAATCATTATTTTAGGCCAAAATAAAATAAAATATTAGTAGTAGAATTATGGTAAAATCGTACCGAATTATATAAAATTTTGGTAGAATGGTAAGATTTTACACGATTTTGACAACATAGCTAAATATAATGCATAGTATATGATATGAAAAATGTGGAATATCTATACAACTTGGTCTGTTCTAGTTAGTTGTTTCCTTTAATTACCAAGTGGCAGGCAACATTCTCTTGCAACCTTTATTCCTTGGTTTGGAAAATCTATGTAGGAATGAGATGCAAAATGTGAAAAAATAATTTATTTCCTAGCTTTCCGATTTTATTCCCCACCATTTATTTTATAATGTTTTTTCTTTTATAAGAACTCTATAATGTTATGTTTGGGACATAAAAATTGAAATAAAATGGAGAATGGAATAAACTGTCATTCTTATGTTATTGTTTGATTATATTATTTATGTTCAACTGATTTTGTATATATATACTTTGCCCAACCAATGTTTTTAAGATTCATAATTGACACATGTTGTATTTCAGATTATCAATAATTAAACTGGGCAATACTTGACTTAGTCTATATAAGTAGGAAGTTCCTACTTACACCAAATCAAATAATGTCACGTCTCAAAAAAAATTAAAGTTATAATTGTGCCAATATGTTTCTTAAATCAAATTTATAATTTCTTTTTATTAATAGAGAATTCATAGGGTAGACAAGAGAATGAGATTCAGAAGAATTCTATTTGATATTGGATGTTGTGTGAAGAATAATAAGTTTGTAGTTGCTGTTGATTTCATGTATCTATGAATATGGAGATGTGGTTTGTATGTATATATATATATATATATATTGGTCAATGAAGATGAAGATATATATATTAGTACCTAGGTAAGTATATATATGTATGTATATGTATATGTTGGTATGTGAAGATGAATATAGATATATATAAAGATACATATTTATAGATATTGTGAAAATGAAGATAAAGTTTTGAGATTAGTATAAATCTTTAATTTTTAATTATATATTTAGACACGTGTCAAAAATCAATTGGACCATATAAGGGGTAAGTAAGAATTTTCTACACATAAAGCAAACATTGCCCAATTAAACTAATGATTACTTGTATATGTAATTGATTTATTTAACTGTATATGTACTTTCTATTTACATGATGGGGTTAATGTATGAACAACTCTAAAATATTGTATTATCTTGAATGATTGATTACGGTAATAAGGGTCCGTTTGGCAACCCGGTCTTGGTCTTTGATTTCAAGACCAAGACCATGTTTGGTTGGCCAGTTTTGGACTTGGTTTTGGACACCCTAAAACCAACCACTAAAACCTGATTTTGGGGCACCATTTTTGACTTTTTTCTCTCTCTATATATATATATATATGGCCGAAAATATGAATTATTTTTAAATTTGTTTTATATTTTTCGGAAAAAAAAATTTTTTGGGAAAAAAAAAAAATTTCGGAAAAAAATTATTTTTTCGGAAAAAATCATATTTTCGGACAAAAATTAATTTTCTCCAAAAAATTATTTTTTCGAAAATATTTTTTTTTTTCGGAAACAAATTAATTTTTGGGAAAAAATTCTTTCCCGGAAAAAAATTATTAATTCGGGAAAAAATTATTTTTTCGGAAAAAAATAATTTTTTTGAAAATAATTATTTTCCGGAAAATATTTATTTTTTCGTCAAAAAATAAATTTTTGGAAAAAAATCATATTTTTGGGAAAAAATTAATTTTCGGAAAAAAATTATTTTTTCGAAAATAATTATTTTCCGGAAAATATTTATTTTTTCGTAAAAAAATAAATTTTTGGAAAAAATCATATTTTTGGGAAAAAATTAATTTTCGGAAAAAAATATTTTTTCGACAAAAATTATTTTTTTGAAAAAATTAATTTTTCGGAAAAAATTAATTATTTTTTTTTCCGAAAATTAATTATTTTTTATATTTTTGGGAAAAATATTTTTTTCCCGAAAATTACTTTTTTTCCAATTTTATATATATACATTTTTCATATTTATATATTTTTAATACATATTAGTATATATATATATAATTATACCAAGACCAAGACCAAAAGCAAAACCAACTCCTTACCAAACACTATATATTGGTTTTAGATTTACCTAAAACCACCCAAGACCAAAACCAAGTTCCCAAACGGGCCCTAAAGAATTGACTTTTGGTGAATAAAATAATAAATAAGTCTCGCTCCAAACGTGTATTGCTATAATCTCATTTTTCAATTGGAAATGTGAGGGGTTTTGAGTCTTTTAGGAAATATTATGGATATAAAATTATTTTTATTTATATTTACTTAGTAAAATTATTGTTTATCAATTAAATGGTTTATGTGAACAAATGGGACATATTTCAAGAGTCAAAATATATGTACAAATTGAACGGTCCGAAATAATAACATTTATTTATCCATTTATTATTTAAGTATTCTTATTACTAATTTAATCAAAATCTGAATGACCAAATCTATTCAATAAAAACATTAAGGGAAAATTCATGAAGAATTTACCATTGGTGTTAAAATGATCTTACAAAAAATAAAAGAATCTACTAAACTTTTATTTAATTATATTTATAAAAAAATCATGTATAAGTTAATTTTGATCATCTTTCTAAACAATTTAGGGTAAATACCACTGACATCCCCTCAAAGATATCCTAATCTCACACAGACCCCCTCAATATTCATTATTCTCACTCGAACCCCCTCAAAATTGAATTTTGTCCCACAAAGACCCCCTCCGTCTCCACACCGTTAAACTGTGTCGTTAACCACCCTGTGAATTGTCTATTTTGCCCTCAAAATGATATAAAATGACATTCATATCCTTCTTCTTCTTCAATTTGGGCATCTCAAAACCCTAACCCTAATTTATATACATAGAGAGATTGGAAGTCGGAAATTGGGAGAGAGATTGAAGATGGGGATTGTATATATTGCATACCCATATATACATATATATATATATATATATATATATATATACCCATATACCCGTATATATACCCATGTATATATATATAGCTGTTATATATATACCCGTATATATATGTGTGTATATATATATATGTATACCCGTATATATATGTGTGTATATATATATATGTGTGTGTGTATATGTATATGTATAGATCTATATATATATGTGTGTGTAAATATGTATATATATGTGTGTGTCTGTGTGCAGGGAGGGGTGTGTGTGTGTGAGAGAGAGAGAGAGAGAGATTTAAAAAAAAAATTAGATGTTTTTTTAATTTTATATTTATTTTTGAATTTAGTATTTTTAAAAAAAATTTAATATATATATTTTTTGAATTTTATATTTTTTCAAATTTTATAATTTTTTATGTTTTTTTTTAATTTTATAATTATTTTCGAAATTTAATATATATTTTAAAATTTTTATGTTTTTTGCGATTTTTATATTTATTTTCGAAATTTAATATGTTTTTTTGAAAAAAAAAATAATTTCAAAATTTATATATATTTTTAATATTATATTTATTTTCGAATTTATAATATTTTTCAAATTTTAAAATATATTTTTTCGAATTTTATATACATTTTGAAAATTTAATACAATTTTTTTTGAATTTTAAATATTTCTTTCAAATTTTATATATTATTTTTGAACTTTATAATTTAGGTATGTTTATTGAAATTTAAATATTTTTTTGAATCTATATATTTTTCCCCTTTTTATATATATTTTTTAAAATTTTTATATATTTTCAGATTTTAATATAATTTTTCAAAATTTTATATTTTTTTTGAATTTTATATTTTTTTTTGCATTTTCAGATTTTATATAATTTTTTTGAATTTTAAATTTTTCTTTCAAATTTTATATATTATTTTTGAATTTTATAATTTATATATTTTTTCAAATTTTATATATATTTTTTCTAATATATATATATATTTTCGTAAAAAATATATTTATATATATTCGTAATATATATATATATATTGGGCATATGGGTAATTTCATACTTTATATATTACCCTAATGTAATAAGTAAAACCTTAGGGGGTGCTACTGCAATTTAGCCTTTTTTTAAATATATATCGAAGGGCAAATTAGTAATTTCACAATAAAACGTCAATAAACCTAACGGTCGTTTGTCAGAGGGGGTCCGTATGAGAATACTCAATATCGAAGGGGTCCGTGTGGGATTATGGTCTCTTTGAGGGGGTATCGGTGGGAATAACCCAACAATTTATCATGTATAAATTATGCCACCTTGTAATCCCAACCAATTATGTCATGTTTGATATGTAGGAATGAAATGTCCATTCATTTATTTGGTTTGATTTGTTAAATAAGAATGATCATTCTTATGAAAATTATTTCATTAGTAAACCTATGGAATGATCAATTCATTTCTTAATGAATGATTTTAAAATATAGAATTACTAAAATAACCATTTATTATTTCTCAATTAAACAAACCACTCTTACCACCATGTCACCAACTTCTACTACTCCCACCGCCATCACCTTCCATTGCCTCCACCACCACCACTACAACCTTCATTTTTCACCACTACTATTGGTGTTACCTTTCACCATTTTTTTATAAAAAAATTACGAAATAATATTATTTAATTAAAATTATATAATTATCCCTAAGATGAGTATTTTTGAAAATTTTTCTTTTAAATTCATTCCATTTATAAAGTGCATCATATTTACAACAAAATAATAGAATGTGAATAATTTTTTCATGTAATTCTCATTATCATTCCATTTCCACTTTCATTTCATTCCATTAATGCATACCAAATATAGCATTAGGAAACAACTTCCTCTCATTACTCTTTTTAGCTATGAAGCATGGATACAGGGATACCGATACAACACCGACACCACAACATGATAAATTTAAAAACAAAGACCTAGCATGATACAAACAAGTAAACAATAGTATAATAATTTATTTTAATTAATTATTTTATGCATATAATTATAAAAATATTACTCATTTAAATTTAAAAATTGTATATTTTATTATTGTTTTATAAATTTTATATATTTTAATTAGTTTATAATGCATTTTCAAATTGTATTAACATTAATTTTTAAAAAAACCCATTGTGTCAACAAAGTGTTAAAAATTTGCCATTGAAGTGTCCATAAAATGTGAAAAATTATTTAAGTTTTAGGACACTTCTAATTCTTAGACCCTGTTTGAAAAGTGGTCTTGGCCCAACTTGTCTAGGTTTTGCCTGTTTTTGAAAAACTAGTTTATTTTTATGGGCTTTTGTTTTTTGTTTTTTTTAAGTCCAAACAAAGTTGTAGCTGTCAAGACCAAGAGACCACCTGGTTTTCCCTAACTTGTTATCTCCTCTATGCTCTCTCTCACAAACCCTTCACAGTGTTCACACCCTTCACGTTTCGATTTGTATATTCAGGCAAATCCTTCAATCGTCTCGCACGCTTCAACCAAACAATTACTTGCCAAGAGCCGAGCCTCCCGCCTCTCTCTCATAAACCCTTTCTCTGATTGCAAATATTTGGTTAGGGTTTAGGTTTGCCTTTGAGTTGATTTGGAAGAGAAAAGAAATTATCTGGTAAGTGTCGACCTTCTTCTTCGAATTTTAGGGCTTGTAAATATATATACATATATATATATACACACACACACACAGACGCGTCTGCTTGGGCTGAATTCCATCCCCTCTCCTCTTTTAGGTTTTCTGGTATCGTTCGTTTGGGAGCTTCTCTCTCCTCCTGTAGCACGTCTCAAAAGATCAGGTTTTCTCATCATTGGAGTGGTAAGACTCTTTATACTTGATAAAACCTAGGATTTGATTCTTGATTTTTTTTTTTGGAGCAATTTGAATACAATTAGTTGTTAACAAGCTGCAATTAGGGAAATTATACATGTATATAAAACTTTCAAGTACTTAATTATATACTAAAAGTGAGCTACACAATTATTTGGACTTCTGATCTATATATGTAGTTTTCTTTTTGGGTAATTCTATGTATGTAGTTGTTTCCTTTCTTTTCTCTTTCTCTCTCTCGATCTTTCCCACTTTATCAGTCTCTTTTTGCCCTGGTGCTTCAAATTTCAATCTTCTCTTCTAAGCTACATTAGCTAGTTTTAATAGATTATAGAGTATATAGATACTGTATAGTATTTTAGTTATCACACCATCGGCGATTCTGCTACTTCATATATCCATATGGTAACAATCTCTCTCTTACTCCTTTGGGGAGTGGTAGATGAGTTAATATATACACTCGGACTAAATAGATGGGTTCAAAAGGTTCAATTATGAATTTGGCTTAATTGAGAATCCAGTGAGTTTTGGGAATGTCCGAGGCAACGGCTTTCTCAATTTTGGGTGTTTATTGCGAATAAACATAATTATTGCTTTATTTATAACCTTACTTTTACTTGAGCTTTACAGAATTTGTACTAAACTTTACCCACATAGGTTTAATTCTAGTTCCATTAATGTCTCAATCTAGCAACAGAATGAACTAGTGTAGTCTAGCGCAAAAGAAATAAGGTTCCTATGATTCGTACCTTCAATTAAAAAGGGGGAAAAAAGCAATGAAAAAAAGAAAAGAAAAAAATGAGCCAATCTCTAATTTATAGAGTATTGTAGGGAAAGTATAAAATAAAGGGAAAAAGAAAAAAAATACCACTTCACCAGCACAAACAAAGAAGTTTCCCAAGATAACCAACTTATTCCTCCAAAGAGAATAGGAAAAATTCAAGGTCTATTTATAATAGCTAGACTCTTCTCTAGTAGACAAGAATTTCAAATTTATTTAAGGCTTTTAAATGAGCTAGATCTCCTCTAAATTATTTCCTTCGTATAGGTACAGGAATAATTTCAAAACTAGAGTTACAATTAGAGCAAGAAAAATATATGGAACGAACTTAGACATGGTAATTTGTGTCATGGAGACCATATCAGTTGCACTCTCATCCCGTCACAGCATCTTGATTCTTGACTTAAAGAAACAGCCCTTGCCAACTTCATTCATAGATTTTTTTTATTTTTTTTATTTGATAAATAACTTCATTCATAGAATTCAATGTATCTTAAGTCCCAAAACATAAGATATATTTACAATGGCATAAAATCAATAAGATAAAAGATGGATTACTGTATAACATCTAAAGTCCTATAGCATATTTAAATGGATGTGATTTTTTTCACAACTAATAATTATTCATTTTATTATTAGATGGACAACAATGATGTGGAAAATGTGGAGAATATGGAGGGAATTGAAGATTCGTCGAACGGGAAAGGGAATGACAAGGGGAAGGGGCAAGACAAGGGCAAGGGGAAAAAGAAAGAATGGCTTGAGGATCAAACAAGATTTTTTGTCGATAAAATGGTGGAAGAGGTCAAGGCGGGTAACTGTAGTGGAAACAGGTTCACTACCCAAGCGTGGGAAAATTTATGGCGTGCAATGAATGAGTACACGGGCTTTGAATGGGATAGGGATCAAATTAGGCAGAAACACAAACGTTTGAGGGATGAGTGGATGTTTTTCGACAGATTATTGAAATATAGCGGAACTGGCTACGATCACAATACTGGGATGGTCATTCTTGACGAAGAAAATTGGGAGAATTTGCCTAAGGTGAGTACAATTATTTCAATTCTTTTCGAGTTCACCATCATAATATTCAAAGCCCAAGAGTTGCCTACTATTTTGGACAACATGTACCTTATCAAAAACATTGTTTTCTCCTTTTTGGCCCCAAACATATATATTCCGGTTTACATTGCCACAATCTGCACGTATATTACAAGGTTATTTTAAGCATGGAGTTATTAGCATATGAAATTATTAGTGCATTTTTTCCTTTAATGAAGTAAAATAAAAAATATGATAGAGGAACCGCAATTTAAACTACAAAAAAATAAAAATAACAAATTTATTTACCATTTCTCTTCTCTAAGGTGAAAGTAAAGTACTTATCACTACCAGCAAATATTTTATACTTTTTATAAGGTCAATAATTTAGGTCACCCTAGCGATTTTAGTGTGCATGCAAGCAGCTTTATGGAGGTTTCTTTGGTGGTCAGGAACCATCAAAGAGTTTCGCTAAGAGACCTTTAATCGCTAATTCCAGTGTCGTATAGGATTTTAGTTCATGTTTTAGTAGATCAGAACAGAGGAGATCACATAGTGAGCCTAATTATTCTTTTTCATTTAACTGTTAAAAATTAAACATATATTTGATACTATTCTTGAGGCAGAATCAGATGATAATAGTAATGTTTATCATCTCATTCTCAGCATTCCTTGTTTACTTTCCAGCCTGAATCCTTTTCTAAAATGTGAAGAAATTTTAAATGTGGAAATTGGGTCTCTGACAATACAAAGGGTACGAGTTAAAATGGATCCAATTGAGAACAAACTAGTCTAACCTTACTAGATTGGTTTAATTCAGTTCCAAGACAAGTTTTTCTGTTTCTGAGCCTAAAAAAGGTGAAGAACACACTATGTTGGTTCACTTTTCAGTTATGCACCTCTTAATATTTACTCTTGAACGCAGACTTTGTTAGACTGATCAAGCATAAAGAACCAAGTTAAAGAGACTTTGCACTTCCACATACAAGTTGTTTCCTAGTCTAATCAGCTCACAACAGATGTTTACTCTTTCCTCTTTATTTCAAGTTAGATTTTTGTTTTCCTCCTATACTTTTTATACAATAACATTTTCCCCCTTCATTCTAACTTTTAAATTTTATCATTTTACTCCTGATCCTCATTCCAATATTCATTTCTAGCACAAAAAATATGGCTCTCCTTCCCTCATTTTGCTTTCAAATTAGGTTATTAAAAAGAAATCTTCACTATCAGATTCACCCCTCTAAACTATGTGCCGTGATATGGATCTTCTATTAGGTTTTCTTTCAGTCTTTTATTTTTGTGCAGTAGGAGTTCGGTTTTCTCACCGCTTCTTGTTTCGAGACTCTCTTCTAAAGGATATATCTGCAAACAATTCTATTATGCTCACCTCATTCACTGGACTTTACAATCCACTGTTAACCAAGGTTGTTTTATTTAGTACTGCTCATATTAGTTTCAATTTGATTCAGTTTTGGAGCACCGAACTAGGTTGGTTTGAACTTTACTTGCCTGAAGCAAACATAATTATACAAAAGCAAGATGCACCTCTGGTTGATACACACCCAGGGTTTGGGTCTCCAGGAAAATGATAGTATGCTCCCATTTACTAGTATACACATATTTGGAGAAGTGTATTTAAGAAGAGAAAGATAACAAGGTTGAAAAATTGGAACATAAGACATATTAGAAGGAAAATAAGAGGGAATTTCAAGGTGTGCCAGTAACCTATATAGGTACATATATATATATATACATGTGTGTGTGTGCGCGTGTAAAAAGGTGCTCGAAATGTTTGTATAAATTTTCATTTAACTGTTATGTACATTCATTGTAATTATAATGACTTGTATTTCGTAGGATCTGAAGAAATTCAAGAAGAAAAGTTTTCCTTATTACCCTGCTTTAGATGGCATATTTAGGGGGGGAGTTGCCACAAGGATGCATGTTCAGTCTTCGACAAGGGTACTGTAATACCCCGTATTTAAATAATTATGTTATTTATTTATTTATTTTGGATGGCATGGTGGGTATTTTAAATTATTGAGTAAGGGTACTCTAGTCATTTTATAACTATTAGGTAAGTTGGTTATTATGGGATCTGATAAGGGCATATTAGTCATTAAGACGAGTGGCAGGATGATTATTGTGGCAGATCTAGGGGCATTATGGTCATTCGCCATAACCTAGCTCCCCCTATATAAGCATAAGGATATTCAGCCTATTATCTCAAAACTATGAAGAATTCAGACTTCTCTCTTCTTAGTCACTCCCCTATATACGTATACACACACACATATATATATATATATATATATAGATAGAGAGAGATCTAGAGAGAGAGAAAGTATTTGGTTCAGATCTGGATTCGGGGTGTAGTAAGCTCTCCAAATCAAGCAAGACATATGCTCTACTCTTCCTCTTTGTACTAGAATTCGTAACCTTTGTTTGGTACTCCTATAAACTGTTATACATTAATTTCGTATATGTATGCTTATGAGTATTAGCATGTTCAATTATGTATTGATATATAGTTATATGAACATGTATGTGTAGATCCGTAACTATATATGTAGTTATATGAACATATATGTATAGATCCGTAGCTATATGTATGGATATGCAGTTATATGAACATGTATGCGTAGATCCGTAACTATATATGTAGTTATACGAACATGTATGCGTAGATCCGTAACTATATATGTAGTTATACGAACATGTATGTATAGATCCGTAGTTATATGGTTATATGTATAGATCAGTAGCCATATAAACATATATGTATAGATCCGTAATTATGTTAAAAACATATGTATAGATCTGTTATAATATGTTGGTATTTATGTATATATATGATGATATATATTTTGTTATACATATATGTATAGATCCGAAAGTATATGTATAAATCATGTGTATATGGATAGAATTGTGATATTTATAATCACTCATGTATAGATCGGTTATAGTAGGTTTTGATTCATGATTACATATGATAGTATATATTCTGTTTATACGTATATACATTTACTTGTAGTCATATGTACAGATCTGTTTTACCATGTTCATGTCCATAAATATATACGCAATTTATTATATTTTGTGTAGACTTGTATGAATTTATATGTTATTATAAGTCACCACGAATTATACTAAAATATGTATATTCGACCGTATAAATGAATAGTTTTGACCGTATAAATATATCGTATTTCCTGGCGCTGGGGCGCTGCCCCAGACCCCGCCAGAGGGGCGTTCAGGAAAGGTCGCGCCGCCCCCCTGGACCCCAGGCTCGACTTTTCCAATTGTTATACATCCCCGAATAAAGAATACAAGTGAATTAATAAATTCGTAAAATCATAAGATTTAATTAAAAGGAATATGGTCGGGAGATTTAAAAAGGAACCACAAGTAGGCTGACTAATAAACGCAGTCTCACTAGTACCGCGGGACTTGGATGAGTTGTCACGGCATGGCTGAGTTGCCGGGTACGTGGTTATGGTTGGAAATGAAGATGATGGAAATTTGACTTATGGAAGGAATTTATGGTATTTGTTTTATATCTTCACGGTGGTATTCTAGTAAAATAAATAAATAAATAAATAGAAGTAATGAATTTAATTATATTTTCATGGTGGTATTCTAGGGAATATAAAGTATAGTAAGGTATATTAATATTTATTAATATTTTTGGGATAGGTGTCACTGGGAAAGGGGATGGTTTTTAGTACTCTGTTTGGGATCATGTAGAGATGTACTTGCTTGTGGGTTTGACCCACCTTTGTTGATATTTCAGGTCCTCGGCAATTGCATCCGCAGGGTTGAGGATTTGTCTCTCCTGTATTCTCGGTCCAGCAGTTTCCTTCCACTACAGGGTAGGAATTCAGTCTTGTTGTGGTTAAAATAAGTTTGTGTGGTCTAGGGGTCCATGTTATGGGATTCCCAAGTTGTATAAATTTGAACTTAAGTTATTTCAAAGATGTATTGGGTGTGGGATCTTTCCTGTATAAGTGGTATCATCAACTCTTATTATCTTATCTCTATTTTATGTCTTATCATATGTGCTTATTTTTGTCAATTGAAGATACTCATAGTTTTTGTGTATGGGTCTGGCCAACCTATGCATGGAAATTGTGGGTGTTAAAGGTACCTCTATCACGTACCGATTCATCCTCTCGTCCTTCACCATATTACACTGACTTAGATGTCGATAGTGAGGATGTTGGTGAGTTCACCCCTTCTCCCAGACTTGTTCATAAGAAAGCTAAAAAAAGATCGGTCAGTGCGGAAGTTGCTCCAATTATTGAACGTGCACTTGAAAAGGTGAGTTCCGTTAGCAGCCAAAATACTGATAAAGTCGTTGCAGCAATGAAGGTGCAATCAGAAACAGCTCATGCATCATATTCGGTGTAATACCATGTATTTAAATAATTATGTTATTTCTTTATTTATTTTTGATGGTATGGTGGGTATTTAAATTATTGAGTAAGGGTACTCTAGTCATTTTATGATTACTAGGTAAGTTTGTTATTATGGGATCTGATAAGGGCATATTAGTCTTTAAGACGAGTGGCATGATGATTATTGTGGCAGATCTAGGGGCATTATGGTCATTCGCCATAACCTAGTTTCCCCTATATAACCATAAGGATTTTTCAGCTTATTATCACTCAAGACTAAGGAAAAATTTCAGACTTCTCTCTTTTTATTTCACTCATCTATATACGTATACATATATATATATATAGATAGAGAGAGTAAATACTTGGTTTGGATCTGGATTCGTGGTGTAGTAAGCTCTCCAAATCAGGCAAGACATATGTTTTACTCTTCCTCTTTGTACTAAAATTTCGTAACTTTTACCTTATGCATCTATAATCTGCTATATAGTATTTTTCATATATGTATATGTATGTGTAAATCATGTTCATATATGACATTTATATATTCTGTTTATACATATATGAATAGATCTGTTAGAGTACGTTCGTATTCATGTTTATTTATGTGATGATATATATTATGTTTATACATATATGTATAGATCCGTAAGTATATATATAGATCTTGTATATATGTAGATATTCGTGGATTTATACAGGCATATATGTATAGATCTGTTAGAGTATGTTCATATTCATATTTATTTATGTGATGATATATATTCTATTTATATGTATATGTATAGATCCATAAGTATATATATAGATCTTGTATATATAGAGAGGTTCGTGGATTTATATAAGCATATATGTATAGATCTGTTAGAGTATGTTCATATTCATGTTTATTTATGTGATGATATATATTCTGTTTATATGTATATGTATAGATCCATAAGTATATAAATAGATCTTGTATATATATAGAGATTCGTGGATTTATATAGGTATATATGTATAGATCTGCTAGAATGTTTATATTCATATATATATATATATATGATGATTTATATTCTGGTTATACATATATGTACAGATCCATGATTATATGTATAGATCTTGTATATATATAGAGATTTGTGGTGATATATTGATATATGCATGGGACTATGTTTATATCTAGCTATACGTACAAATCTGTTTTTACCATGTGTAGATATACATGTATGGATTCGTGGTTATGTGTCTTGTTGGTATGATTCGGATGAGGTGTATATGGTTGGAACTAAGTATAAATATCTGAATACAGAAATATTTTAGGTTTCAATGTTGACAAATATTTCAAAACTGTTATTAGAAAATATTGCATATTTATGTAATTGTTTTTCTCTATTTTCTTTGTTATTAGACTCTAGACATGGATTTATATTGTTATTATGTGTTTCAAGAATTATACTGGATTACGTATTTTTGACCTTATAAATGAATAGTTTCGACCGTATAAAATACCGTATACCTTGGTACTAGGGTGCTGCCCCAGACCCCGCCAGGGGGGCGCTCAGGAAAATGTCGCGCCGCCCCCTTGTACCCCCCAGGCTCGACCTCTCCAATTGTCATACATTCCCGATTAAAGAATACAAGTGAATTAATAAATTCGTATAATCATAAGATTTAATCAAATGACTATGTTTTTGGAGAATTATAAGGAACCACAAGGAGACTGACTAATATTGCAGTCTCAATAGTACCACGGGACATGGGTGAGTTGTCACGACATGGGTGAGTTGTCGGGTACGTGATTATGGTAAGACATGGATGTTAAATGGAAAAATCGGATTAATGGAATGAATTTATAAATATAATTATATTAAATGGTGCTATATTAGTGGCTATGGTTATAGTTAAATATATTATTATTTTATAATATAATTTTGGGATTAGGTGTCACTAGAAAAGGGGATGGATTTTTGGTACTCTGCTTGGGATCATGTAGAGTTGTACTTGCTCGTGGGTTTAACCCACATTTTTGTTGTTTCAGGTCCTCGACAGTTTCACCAGCAAGGGTGAGGACGTCATATCTATCTGTTTGGTCCTATCATATTTCCCTTCCACTCCATAGTAGGATCCGATAAATGACATATGTTGCATTTCTTTTAAGTGTGTTTCTAGGGGTCCATGTTTATGGGATTTCCAAGTTGTATCTTGTGGGACTTATTTTTTTTAAGGATGTATTGGGGTTGGTCTTCTTCATGTATAAGTGGTATCCTTGTTTTTGTTATTGCTGTTATTATTATATTTCGATTTTTTGTCTTCTCTTCTGTGCTTATGTTATCAATTACATACGCTCCTATTTTTCTGTGTATGGGTCTGGCCAACCTATGCATGGAAATTTGGGGGTGTCACAGTTGGTATCAGAGCACTCCAGGTTCAAGTGTCCTAGGGATGTATAGTTAGTCTTCCGCGTTACGTATTCTGATATTTAAAGCCTAAATTTAGGACTCGTACTCTGGTAAGATCTTAGTAGGGGTATTGACGGGTCGTGTTTATTGTTCTTTCAGTATGCCACCACGTAGAAGGAGAAATGTGAATAAAATTCCGGACCCTATTCCAAAAGGGAAGGCTCTAGTCCCTCCGAACCTTGCTGATATTATTGCTCAGGCTGTTGCTGCAGGAGTGGTGACTGCTCTTCAGCATCAACATCTTCATCCACAACCTCCCTTGCAGGCACCTGCACCAGTTCCTGTGATGCTAGATAATGGATGGGACATGATGCTTATTTCATTCATGAGAGGCAATCCACCAGAGTTTTCTTGATCGACAGAGTTTTTACATTTTTGGGACATTTGCAAATAATGCACATTTTGGACTCATATGTTTATTACCGTGCCACAATTTGGACTAGCATGTGATGTGCCACATTTTGGACTCACATGTTTGTACAGCTTATATTGAAAAAGGTTGTCAAAAAATAAAAAATAGGTTATGTTGCTCATTGTTTGTTTAAAGCACTGAAGTCCATACTTGTCCTATATGCATAGATGGCATTGTGCCTGTACACATGTGAGTCCTATATGCACAGAGGAAGCATGGCATTGCCTATACAAATGTCCGTCCTATATGCACAGAGGAAGCATGGCATTGCCTATACAAATGTTCGTCCTATATGCACAGAGGAAACATGACATTTATGTACAACCTATACAGAGAATATTTGCAATGATACAACAAATATAATGGTAGATTTGAAAATCAGATATGACTCAATAAATTTGACTCACATGTTTACTTTGCCATTTGTATAGAGTTGGTTATAAAACCGACATTCAACATTCAAGTAACCTCATTTATGTTTCTCACACATACCGGAAGGGATAGAAAAAAACCAACATCATTTAAGTGTGTTCACATATATGTTTCTCACACATACCGGAAGGGATAGAATTTGCGTGCAGTGTGTCGTCCATAATTCCTTCATTTATTTAAGGTATGTATATATTTGTAACTATTATTGCAATGTATTTTTTTTTGTAAAAAGTTATTTATTATTATGTATTTTAAAATGAGTACTAATTTTTTAATATATATTTATATATATAATGATATTTTTGACATTTTCTAGAAATTATATATAACAATACAAGAATTTTGTTAGATTTTTTAATCATTTAAAAAATAAATATCAGAGTAGATAAAAATATAAAATTAAAAAATATATATATAACATTCGAAATAATTACTCCAAATTAGAAAAATGTATAAAATTGATGTACATGTATATATAAATTAAATGAAATTAAAAAAATTTAAAAATTTATGTAAAAGTTGAAAAAAATATAAAATTAATTTATATATATAATTTGAAATAATTACTCCAAATTAAAAAAATGTATAAAATTTAAAATATATATAAAATTAAAAGAAATTTCAAATTTTGAAAAAAATATGTAAAAGTAGAAAATTTTATAAAATTCCAAAAATATATAACATTTGAAATAATTACCCCAAATTAAAAAAAATGTATAAAATTTAAAACATAATATATAAAATTAAAAGAAATTATAGAATTTGAAATATATATATAAAAGTAGAAAACAATATAAAATTCCAAAAATATATAACATTTGAATCATGTATGAAATTCAAAACAAAATATATAAATTAAAAAAATTAAGACAAATTATATGATTTTTATGTATTTTTTATGATTTTTTCCACAGTAATTGAAACATGGACAACTGTTTACCGGTGCATCACTTGCTCCAGGCGGATAAGACATTGGAAGCTAGTATTTCGATCATGCATCAAATCTTCAAGTTTCTCGATGAGACATGGGGGAACTCGGTTCCATGTAGAAATTCCGCCTTAAGTGGTCACAATTACATAATTGAGATCCTCAACAACGAAACACGTTGTTACGAAATTTTTTGGCTTTTTCCCCCTATTTTCATTGAATTATGTGAGAAACTAAAACTATTAGGGTTTCAACCTTCGAGAGATTTAACTATACCGGAACAAGTAAGTATTTTCTTATTAACTTTATCGCATAATATCATAAATCGGATGACAGCGGAAAGATTTCAGCACTCAACATTTACGATTAGCCGATACTTCCATAATGTGCTATATTGTGTTCAACTCCTGGCCGCAGAAATTATTGTTCCACCGGATTTCAGTGTTATCCCAATTGAGATTAGGGAAAATCTTAAATTTTGGCCCTTCTTTAAAAATTGTGTGGGTGCAATAGATGGCACCCACGTCCATGCACAACTCCCTGTGTAGCACCAGACAACATTTCGTTCTAGAAAAGGTGATACGACCCAAAATATCATGGCAGTGTGTTATTTCGATCTAAAATTCACATTTGTCCTACTATGTTGGGAAGGATCTGCAAATGATTCACGGATTCTGAATGAGTGTTTGGTAGACCAAACACTTGGATTTCCATATCCACGATAAAGTATTTTGTAAATAACAGTATAACATGCGTACAATACATGATTCATGTATTTGAAGCCAATTTTTCTTTAATTTATTTTCTGTCTAATCAATGTAGACAAATAGTATCTGGTAGATTCTGGTTACGCAAATCACCTCGGTTTTTTTGGCACCATATCGGGGTCATCGATACCACTTGCAAGACTTCCGTAGGAGCGGTAGAAATCCACGCAACAAAGAGGAAACGTTTAATTATAAGCATTCTGCATTGAGAAATGCCATTGAACGATGTTTCAGATTGCTGAAGATGAGGTTCAGTATACCGAAACAGATGCCTAGATATAAGTTCGAAACACAGGTAAAAATTGTGACTGCTTGTTGTGCGCTTCACAATTTTATTAGGATGCAGTCCATGTCGGATTATTTTTTTCAGCAAGTCGAAACTGATGATGTTGAAATCGATGCGGACCATAAGCATGCCAATACTGCATCAAGTTCACGTTACAATGCAATGGACATAGTGCGTAATGATATTGCCAACGAGATTTTTCAATACACGGGTCGTATTTGAAATGCACACAACTCATTAGAGGCAATACTTGTTTTGAATTGGGCATGTAGTATGTTGGCGATATTTAACGATGCTGGACCTGTGATTTTCAAGAATTTGTATCCATGGGGTGTGCCCCATATTAGTAAATTTGTATTTATGTGGCTTGTTATAATTTTTTTGAAAAAATCTAATGTCAAACTTAACAATTTTCAAATAATATACATAAATTCATGCAAAGTATCAAAATAATTCTTTTAAGAAGAAAAAAAAAGTACTAAAATTTAAGTTGTCTGCTTGGACTGTTTGTATACTTTTTAAAAAAGAATTTACATATTTTTGGAATATATATAATTATTTCAAAATTTATACATATTTGAAATTTTGTAATTTTGAATATTCTTTTTGGTATATTTTATTGTAATTTGTATATTTGAGCCGAATAATTATTTAGTTCTTTTCAAATTCTATATATTATTGAATACAATTTTTAAAAAAATTTGATATATTTTATTGACATTCTATATATATATTTTTGAATGTTATATAATTAATTCGAATTTTATACATTTTTGAATTTTATATTTGATTTTTCAAAGTTAATATCATCATTTGGTATTTTATATTATTTGTAATATTATATATATATATATATATATTTTATCATTTTATATTATTTTTTCTTTTATATATATAATTATATCGAATTTTATACTTCATAAAATATATAGTTGAATGTTTTTTATATATATAATAGTCTTTATTAGGATATAAATTCTATATCCAATATTTTAATTAATTAGTTTTAGAATAGACTATTTATTGGAAGCAGACATTTTTTCAAACATGATTTGGTTTTACATATTTTTTTAGACCAAACCCGAAAGACCAGTCTATTTATCAAATATAATTTCAATCAGCACCAAAATCAAACTAGATCACACAAGATCAAATAATACCAATCCAGCCAGACCAAATCAAACCAAAGATCACTTTTGAAACAGGCCTTACAGACAAGCGATGAATACATGTTCGAGGAGTGTCCGGCGTGCGTACGCGTGTTGGCACCCTCAATGAAGTGTCCACGTTTCATATTTCTAGTATATACATAAATATTTATTTATTTTTAATTTTTTTTTATTTTTGGTTTTGTTTTTTACTTCCCCCACGCCTCTCTAATATTTCTAGGGTTTCTGATTCCCTGTCAAACCCTAGTCCCACTCTCTTCTCTTCCGACACTCGCTCACTTTACACTCCCCAATATTCCTATCTAGGGTTTCTGATACAATCCAAACCCTAGTTCCGCAATTCCACTCTCCAGACTTTCCCATGGAGGACGTATGCGAAAGCAAGGACTTCTCGTTCCCCAAGCAAGAAGAGACCATCCTTCAATGGTGGACCGAAATTGACGCTTTCCACACTCAGCTCGAGCGTACCAAACACCTACCGGAGTACATCTTCTACGACGGACCGCCGTTCGCCACCGGCCGCCCCCACTACGGCCACATTCTCGCGGGAACCATCAAGGACATCGTCACTAGGTACCAGACCATGACAGGCCACCACGTTACGCGCCGTTTCGGCTGGGACTGCCATGGCTTGCCGATCGAGTTCGAGATCGACAAATTGCTGGAGATTAAGACCAGAGAGGATGTGATTCGGCTTGGGATTCCCAAGTACAATGAGGAGTGCCGGAGCATCGTGACTCGGTACGTCGCCGACTGGGAGACGGTGATCACGAGAGTGGGTCGCTGGATTGATTTCAAGAATGATTACAAGACCATGGATTTGAAGTATATGGAGAGTGTTTGGTGGGTGTTCTCTCAGTTGTGGGAAAAGGGTCTTGTTTATAAAGGTTTCAAGGTTCGTAATTCCGTTTTAATTTACAAATAAATGGATATATATACACATGTATATATATATATATATATAGTTATATATAGATTTGTCTCAGAGGTAGCAATGGAGGCAATCTACGTCAGTAGTGGAAAAGGGTCTTGTTTGTATAGATTTCAAGGTTTGTAATTCACTTTTAATTTACAAATAAAAGGACATATTTATATATATCGGTACATACATGTATACATATAGATTTCTCTCAGAGGTAGCACTTGAGGCAATCTAGAAGGGTTTTGGTGTTTCAAATTGTCAATTGTGCTTCATTCTGAATTGGGTGCTGGATATTCTGAGAAACTAGATGAGATTTTGAAATTTATATACTTTTTTTTTTGGGTATAATTTGAGTAAAAATGTTCCTCTGCTGTTGCTTTGTGCAGGTTATGCCATACAGCACTGGTTGCAAGACCCCATTATCGAATTTTGAAGCCAATTCAAACTATAAGGTTTAGACTTTTCTTCTTCTTCTCATTACTGGGTTATTCAACCAGTACTTTTACTGATATTAGTAGTAATTGTGTGTGTGTGTGTGAGTCTCTCTCTCTATATATATGGTTTCTAATCATTGTGACGTTTTCATCATCATTATTGTTATAGTTCGTATTACTTGTCTAGTTTCATTTTTTTTAAACCTTTATATTTCTAACACTGAGTGCACAGGAAGTACCTGATCCTGAAGTCATGGTGTCTTTCCCAATAGTTGATGATCCCGATGGTGCAGCTTTTGTAGCGTGGACAACGACACCATGGACACTCCCGAGTAATCTTGCCCTCTGTGTCAATGCAAATTTTGTCTATGTTAAGGTCAGTCTTTCTTGAACAGTCACATTTTCAAATCACATATTTATGCTGTCAATGCGTATGTTGGGGTAGACAAGCAATTATATTCATTGCTATTTTGAGATTTGAATTGGTGTAGTCTAATGTTGTTATATTGGATTAGTTAGGAAAGGCATCAATTGCAGCACAGTTTGGTAATTATTGTCCAATTTAGATGACAATTATATTGTTAATTGCCAATTTAGAAAAAGAAAACTGAAGATGATCATTTTATTAGTTATATGAAGATGTTTTGAAGGCATTCAATGGTTACATCTTTGATCTTGGCTTAAGTTGTGCTTTAATGAATAAGATAAATGAGTATTGAAGTTGTGTCTTCAGAGGCTCATTCTCAAGTTGTGAGATATTTGTGAGGTCAATGTTTCTTCAGTTTTCTATTATCTGGTTGGAATTAGAAAATTTGGTTCTTGTTATGTACGAAGGGTTGATAACTATTTGAATTTCACTTATTTATGAAATAAACTGTGGAGCAAAACATTATTCATTAAACATAGCTTCTTACCATTTTTGCAAAATTACTCTAAACAGTTGCTGATATTTGTTCCTAAACATCCTTAGTGTCTAAATAATCGATAGTTAATTATTTTGTTTTATGCCTATGCTATTATTTTACATGCTCATGTAGCATTTCACCTTAAATGAAAATCACATTCAGGTTCGCAACAAGTTTAATGGAAAAATCTTTGTGGTTGCTGAGACTCGACTGTCAGAGCTTCCGGTTGAGAAACAAAAAAAAGCTGTGCCCAATGGGTCTGCTGAGGATAAAAAAAATTCCAAGACAAAGGGATCCTCTAGTGGGAGAACTAAGAATCAGGGGGATACATACGAGGTGTTGGATAAATTTGCTGGAGCTTCACTTGTTGGGACAAAGTGAGCATTTCAATCTTTTTTTATAGACACTATTAAATCAATACGAGTCGAATCATTAATATCTTTTGTAAAATGAAGATACACTTCTTTGTAATTGACTATTTATCATTTGGAACCTGCAGGTATGTTCCATTGTTTGATTACTTCATGGAGTTTCTTGATGTGGCATTTAGAGTTGTTGCAGACAACTATGTAACTTCTGATAGTGGGACTGGTGTTGTTCACTGTGCTCCTGCATTTGGTGAAGATGATTACCGTGTTTGTCTTGAAAATCAAATAATTAGTAAGGTTCGCAAGAATTGCTAGGCTTAACCTTATTGTTTGATATAATTTCATCTGTTATGATCTATGTAATACTTTTTTTTTTGTTTTTGTATCTATTTGATTACTGGTTGCATTGTATCGCTTCGGCCAACTGGTTTTACCATTTGTCATTGATTATTGCTATGTGTGTCTTTTGTTTGCCTTCAGTTGCACCATTTGCAGTACTTAAGTTAATGATCTTTCCTGCAATTTGTTGTGATAATACTGTGATTTCTTTTCCTCTATAAGTTCCTTAAATGTATTGCATATTGACCTTCTTGTAGATGATTTTCTGTTCGTGTTACAGCAGACTTCTGATCTATTTTTCTTTTTCTTTTTCTTCTAATCTCATGTGCTAAAGTTTTCCATCCGATTACATGATATATAGTCCTTTGTGGTACTACGGTTTCTTTTTCTTTTTTGGTACATTTTATTTGTACTAGTACCTTCATGTTGCTTGAGATGGTTCTGAGCTTCTTTGGTAGTGTGCGTGTTTGGTCTCGAAGAGTGGTCATTCTGCTGAAATTCAGTTGTTTGATGATTTCTGACTGCGGACAATCTTGATTGAATGCTGAAGCCACTGTTAAACAAACAAGTTCATACCAGCAAACAGTTAGATTGGGCTTAAAATAGAAAAAAATAGATTAGACTTAACTTTTTGAAAATATTAAATTAGGCTTAAGTAGAGACATATCTTTTGTTTATTTTTTTTGGTTTCTGGTTCCCCACTCTCAGAAGAGAGTTGCTGCATAAATGGGTTGGCTCAATAACATACTATTACTTTTTGGGTTTTCATAGCTGTTTTTCTCAAATTCTTCTCTTGCTTTTTCCTCTTAAATCTAGTAATTTTTTTTTTTGTTGATAAATAAGAGATATATAAAAAGAAAAGTGGTGAAAAGGGGAGCTGCCCTGTATAGAAAAGAAGAAGAAACCTACTTATCAAAAATGGAAAAGAAGAAGAAATCTAAGGCCCAAGGGAGCCCAAAAAATACGACTTTTTTAATGTGCAGAAGACGGACCCACACCCGAGTAGGCACCTTGGAAACTTGAATAGATATTTTTCCTCCACCCCAGCTAAAGTAAATTGTATACTTGTGTTTTTTGTGTGTTTTATGTAGAGAATGTTAGATTTTTTATCGCATTTGTCATTGTGTGTTTTTACGTAATGAAATCTGGATATATAAGGGCTAGCAAAGTGCACCAGGCTCACACCATCGTGGGTCTGCGGAGGGTTAGCTTACCACTGCGTGCAGAGATTCTGTTTTCTGTTTAGAACAGTTGACCTTCAAGTCACAGTAGAACATCCTTCAATTGAACTAAGGACACACCGTCTAGCAATGGCTGGATATGAGGAATTTATTTACTGGGGTTATACGAAGGCCGTATTGTAGTTACAGGGACAACGATGATTTTGTTGTGATTATGTACGACCTTCATGTTCTCTTTCAACTTGATTTTTTCGTGAACTATTTCCAAAATGTTGTCATGGTTTCTTTCTTTCCTTTCTTTTCTATAATTCATGTTTAAGGAGATATGTTCATTTTTGATCTGATGGAATTACGTGGAAATTCTGATGTTATTCTTGGTTGTTGTTGCATCAACTCTTTATGCTATGTATGTTTGTCAGAATGTTCTCATCTATAATTCCACCTGCCAGAAGTTGGTACTTTTGTGCCTTTATCTATCTATCTGTCTGTCTATCTGCCAGTCCTGTTTTACCTGATTTTTTCCTGATTGGCTTGTATAGGGAGAGAACCTTATCGTAGCAGTAGATGATGATGGCAACTTTACTGGAAAAATCACTGACTTTAGTGGCCGCTATATCAAGGATGCAGATAAAGATATTATTCAAGCGGTGAAGGCAAGAGTGATTACAACCTTCTATTTGTTTGAAAAATATATCTCATGTTTCCACGATAACTTATATAGGCACTTGAGATCTATGGGCTTAGGTTCATTGGCATAACTGATTTGAAATACTTTTGAACAGATCTATAAATAACTATTTTAAACAAATGTCATGTTCTATTATTACTAGGTTTCGTTTTGAGTGAGTTAGGAAAATGATCCTATAGCATTCAGTAATACAATTTCTTATCTACAGTCCATCTATATTTGTTCTTATTACATTATATGTATTTCCTTGGAAGAAGGATTTACATATGCATGTTGCAACTTTGCTACCAGTTTGTTTGGTTACAGATATCTGTATGTAAGGCAATTTTTTTTTCACAGGATAAAGGCAGGCTCATTAAGTCTGGAAGCTTTACCCATACTTATCCGTTTTGCTGGAGATCTCAAACTCCTCTTATTTATAGGGCAGTTCCTAGCTGGTGCGCATCTTTTCCAAGTTATCTGTTTTTCACCTAAGTTGTCACTATACTGACACTGTGGTTGCCTTTTCTTTTCCCTTTTTCTGATGGAACTCAGTTATATGAATCTACAATTTATAAAAGTAAACACGTTCTCTTTCGTGTTTGAAATTTTGGATCCTTGCTATCAGTGCTAAATGTAGGTTGGATCTTTGGTTTAATTTATGACTTTTTTTTTCCTTAATTTTTGTTACTGTGGTTGCTGTTTGGACCGAAGTTTTATGGGTTTTATGTAATGCGTGTAAATTTGGCGAAATTATTAACTTGTTAATTTGGGCTTAGAATCCCAACCTTTACACTAATCCTAGGAACCTAAAGTTTGGATTGGATTGAGGAGCCAAGTTCTAAATTGCTTTTGTTGCAACTTTAATTATAAACTAGTTGCTACTTACTTATCAAAAAAAAAATGCTTTTGTTGCAACTTTAATCATAATGTGCCATCATTAAGGAAGGTGTTGGACATGATTAACTATTTTTTTCCACTAGTTGAAAGCTATAGTTCTCTCTCTCTCCCCCAAAGCATAGTATATATATTTTTCTCGGAGATGTGATCTTCAGGTACTAGAATTGGAGTATGAAATAAAAGTTTGCTGACTTTTGTTTCTTAGATTATGTACCTGTCTTTTGAGAACCAGTAAACATATAAGCTTTCTCAGTTTTGTGAAGGCTTTGGAATTGTCCTAGATCTTTGTAGTTTCTAATTATCTTAAGGTATGGAATTTAAATAAAATAAAATATAAAATTCAATGGCAACAGGTATCGTGCTTTTAAATTTGGTTCAGATTGGGAGTAATAATTATCTTGAACATTTTACAGTTTAGATATTGGCTCCTTACAGGGGATGCAATACATATTATTTAATGGTGCCCATATTATCCCTCCATGCCTACCGGACAACTGGATTCTATTTGACAAATTAATGTGTTCTGTGTGATTGGTCATGAATGAAAATTATCTTGGTATGATGATTTAGCCTTAAGCGTTCTGATTGATTCAGAACTGTAAAGATTGAATTAGGGAGTACTGAAATCACTTGAGAAGATGGAGCATTTAGTTGTCCATGTGCTACAAAAGAGAGAATTCGCTATAGAGTAGATGTAAGAATGAGAGCAGACCTTTTTGTTATATAAGAATAGAGTTTAAGACTCTGATGAGTAAGATGCAGTTGTAGGTTGAGCGGTCTGTGCATTGTGAAGGAGGGACATCATGTGAGAAGAGTTCTTAAGTGGGCTTTTGTGTAGGTTGTGAGCAAAGAGGATTGACCTTGTTGAAGGATGCGTAAGGGACCAACCAGATAAAGTTTGATTTTCTTCTTGATACTCTGTGGCAAGATTATAGTGTTTGCTTGAGGGTATTGGTCTTATTCTAACACAATCCAATTCAATCGACTTGCATATTCAAGGTTTTGGGGCAATATCCTTAAAAAAGATTAAAATAATCCTCAGGGTTGCAACTTGCAACTGAATGTTTAATTAATATAGAGTGAAAATATGAATTAATAGTCTTGTAAAGACATGTAACAATAATGTGCAATAGGTTTCTTGACAATGGGGTGCAGAGACTTGATCAACTAGTCTTTGCTTGAGTGGCTGCTGCATTCCTATGGAAAGTTTTGATGATTTCAAAAATCGAAGTTTGTCGTGATGGATTTCTCAATCTTATTGTGGAGGATCTTGTGAATCAGCCTTATTTCAATGATTGCCAAGCTTCCATAGAGCAACAAGGATAGCCTGCACCTTACTCTATTAGATAAAGGGTGATGGGCCTGCAAAATGATCCCGAGAATGGTCAGTACAGAAATAGGTTGAGCCAGTTTTCCCATACTCGGTCGCAGCGCACATGCTTGATACTTTATCTCTGTAGTTAATGAAGATCATTAAAGGACTCTTTTCCCAGTAGTTTGGAGCGTTTTTTTCACAGAAAGTTGCCTTCACCTTGTCAATTATCTGTTTTTGTTTATCATTTTATTTCCTTTTGTTGCTTTTAATTTTTTTTGGTGGTTCCTGCATGTTTACTCTGATATTATTTTTTAGCCTTACAGTATGCTTATGTTGTTGATTGCCAATATATATTTTTTCCTTGGTTGTTTAATATTCCACTCTTATTTACCTGTAATTTTATTTATTCTATTTAGGTTTGTTGCGGTGGAGAAGTTGAAAGATGAACTGCTAGAAAACAACAAACAGACGTACTGGGTCCCTGAATTTGTTAAGGTACGATATGTTTTATATATGAAGACGATTAAATTCTGATGTAGTGTTTGCTCATAAAATTGTGTAGGAGGTGATAAACTTGGTTAGCTTGGACCATTGGTAGTGGGTCCATTTTTCAGGCATGGCTCAGGTTGACATCTGATTGGATGTAGCTTCCGAGAGATGCTAGCCTAATTTGCTTTAGGCATTTAGAGTTGGTGAAGGAAACTGCGATTCCCCATCTCTAGTTTAGAGGTATTTTGTGTATTTCGTTTAGGTGTTTTAGAGTTGGTACATTAGATTTACAATCTCATAGAGCCTATAATAATAGATTGCTATAATAGTAGCCATTTATGCGTTTATTGGTCCTCTGCAACCAAATTTCTCCGGTGGTTGGTGACTCAAATCTTAATGTTTATCTATTTGTGCCAATGGTTAGAAAGAGAAGACAAGTTCTGGTAAATTGCTGTTGTTTGTGCAAGAAGAAAGTTGATGAAGTGATTGATCACCTTTATTGCACTACATCTGAATGCTTCTAGTAAAGCTTATTGTGGATGGGAAAGGTCTTGGTTATAAATGGATAGGGTGTTAGCCCCACCTAATAGTTTAAGCTTTTTGGTTGGATAACGAAAGACCCTGCCCATGACAAGTGTTATCAGAGCAAACCCAAACCTTGATACAAGTGTCACGCCAAGCGCCCCACACGGAGGTGTCCAGGTTGGATCAGGTATCCCGCTGTTAGTGTGGAAGGGTAAGGCAGGGTGGCCCAAACCTTGATTCAGATCACGCCATCGCCCACACGGAGGTGTTCGGGTTAGACTAGGTCCCCCACTGTTAGGGTGGACGGGTATGGCAGGGTGGTCCAATCGCAATGAGGACGTTTCGGATTTAGCCGGGGAAGAATGTGATGAATCTTCTCCCACATTGGATCCAGATGGGAAAGGTCTTGGGTATAAATGGACGGGTGTTAGCCTTACCTAACAGCTTAAGCTTTTGGGTTGGATAGAGAACCACCCAGCCCGTGATGTTAAGCTTTGAATTAATAGAATCTCCTCGTATCAAGCACCGATGATATGGGTGACCATTTCATAATAAAATACTCATGTATAGTGAGACTTCTTAGATATACAGTTGGAATAGATGTTGATTAGTAGGGAGCCATGCCATTGAATTTTGTGGCTAAAAAAGCTCACTGATCCAAGTGTAAGCTCTTCTGGTTCATCCTCTCCTTAGTTGTTTCTCGGCACATCGGCCATTTGCTTTTGGGGAAGGAAAGCAATGAAGTTTAGTTCATGAGACATCTGCATACTATGTCCAAAAGCTTTTGATGGGCCGGGGGTGGGTGTGTTTAATATTTTTTTCTCAGAAAAGGCCTAAAAGGGTTTTGAAAAAAATTTGGTCCCATGACCGCTCCTGGTCAGTGCATTATATTTGCTCTAACGGATATTCTGCATGTATGTAGATGTGTAGAAATATATCCTAGATTAATAAATAAAGTAGATGTTCTTGGATAGATAGGAATTTCTTTGATTCTTAGTTTTGGTACTTGAAAATCTTGTCAATCCGGATGAATCATTCTTTCGACCTTTCTTTGCTCCCTCCATGTATTGACACAACACTCAAAGTTCATTCAATTTGTTGGTAGTTCAGTTATGAACTTATGACGTGAGGTTCCTTACTTTAGCTGGATCTCATTGTTGCCACTTCAATGGTAGGTTGTCAGTGGATGCATGTTGGTTTTGTATACTCTAAGCATAACCAATGTCTTGTTGATAAGAGACATTTAGTTTCTTCTTCGAGATTGATGTGATGGATCGTAGGTGATGGTTTTCATAGTTCCTTCCTTGAGGTTGATGTTATGGATCGTAGTGTGTCGTTGCGTTCCTCACATGGGAGATGTGAGGAACATTGTCTATTGAGGCATTGCGGGCATGTTCTTCCTTGGAAGGTGGTTTGGCGTTCCAAGGTCCCTTGAGTGGAATGCAGTTTGGGGTCAAATCCTTTCTTTGGGTAATTTTAGGTGAAGAATCCGACTTTGGTGAACCGATGGTTCATGTGCAAGAAGGATGACAAATTAGTTGATCGTCTTCTCCTTTACTGTCCTATTGCTCTAGATTGTGGATGCTTGTTTCTCAGGTTGTTTGGTGTCCAGTGGGTCATGACTTCATCTGTTAGAGGTGTGCTCTATGCTTGGAGAGGTGGCTTCGTTGATTCTCATGCTCGTGTTTTTTGGGTGGAAGTCGCCTCTTTGTCTTTGGTGGTGTATTTGGAAGGAGCGCAACAAGCATTGCTTTGCTGTGGTTGAGTCTCTAAAGCCTAAAGGATATATAGGTCCTTTTTGGATTGGCATTTCAAACACTGCTTTTGGTCTTTTGGAGTGAAAAATTGTTTTAATGGTGTTTGGTTTACAATTGTTCCAAATATTTGCACTTATGTTTTGTCTTATATTTCACCCCCTTATTGATTAAAAAAGTATGGTGTTTAAGAAAAAAATTAGAAGAGCTTCTGGCCCTTTTTGGAAGAACATTTTAGAAGATAGTGGGTACCAACTTCTCTAAAAAGGCTTCTGTTTTTCTTTTCCTTTAGTGTAAAAGCAGAGCAAAAACAAAAGTAGAGGCTCTCTTAATTTAGGCAATTCTTTGATTAAACAAATGTATGAAGCAAATCGATGATAGTTTGAGAAATATTACGGGAATCATCATACACATTTACTTTCTTTCAGTACGGCATATCACTCAAGCATGAGAGGAGTTTTGACTCTCTAATTTATTTGGTGAAACCTTCAGGATCCTTAAATCAGTACTTTTGGTATATATTGATCAATAGTTTGGAGTGCTATGTTTTCCAAGAGTTGCATCGATTCAATTTTTGTTGATTTTTTTATTGATTATATACGATAACAAGATAAGTTTGGAATGCTTCGTGGGGCTTGATGAACATATTCTAGTTTTCTCGCCAATTATCTTGTGGTATCAAATGGAGATAGTCGTAGAGACAAAAATAAATTCATTATATTTATCTAATTGTCGTATTGAAACATTTACTTAGTTGTTGATTACTTATGGATTGGAGTTCAATTAATCTCTTCTAGTCGCATAAAAGATTAGTAAATCAATTGATTTAATTGGGTCCAAATTGTGATGGACATTTATTAATTAATTGGAGCCAAGAGGTTTGTAGGCTCAGTTGGATCCTCACCCCCAGATTGTTGATGACGCTCATGAAGATAACACCTTCATTGTATAGATTGGACTTATACTTTTATGTATAGTGAGCCTTGTGGGGATAAGTCACTACATGCATGTATACTTTCTCTGTCTATACATGGTGTTTGTCCTCTCTCTTCAGGTTTCCACTAACCTAGGCTTCTAGGTCTAATATGGTTTGAATATGGGTGATTCCATGGAGGCAAGGCCAAGAATGAAGATGGAAAACTTGGAAGAAAATCATTGGAGTGTATTTTAAAACTGATTTAAGCCTTTGGTCTGACATCTATACTCTCGATATGTATGTATCGTCATATATATTCATCATACAAGGTTTCTCTACACAATAATTAGTGTTTGTTTGAAATTGTTTTTGAACTGTCAATTCCCTGCAGCGTGTCGTTTGGAGCTGTGTTTTATGCACCTGCCTCCAAAGGAAGAATGAGTGATCCATTAGGGTTGATGATATGTTGTCTGTCTTTTTTTTTTTTTTCAAATTCATTCTAGTTGAAGTTAACATCTTTTCACGATATCTGGGCATTTTCTTCCCATATCTATATTCAAAAGTTGGATTTGTCAGGGTTTGAGGTGTTTATGGGTTCGAAAAACCGATATGAAATAAATGAATAACAAATGGATTTGTTTCATTATTTTCACCTAAATTTGCAGGATTGCACTCTGAACACAAAATTTCGATCTGTATTGGCCAAATTCAAACCGCACTTCAATCTTTGAACCAAAAAGGATTCATCTGAGTTTTTGTTGATATCTGAATTTACTGTTGTTAATTAAATGGAGTATATTTTGGTGTCTCAAGGACATATGCAACATGCTTCGTCATTCTTGTTACTTTTCTTTTCTATCCATCTATACAGTGAAAATCCAAGTTTTTAGAGTTTTAATAATCGAACCATTACTCTCTGTTCACAGATCTCAGACTCTACTTGTTGAAAATAATTTTGTTTCTTAGTTGAGCCCTTTATTGTTTTGTTATTACTATAACTTGTTAAATTTAGCATTAATTGTCCAAATTACTCTGTTATATTCCATGATTATCTTTGTAATGATTATTTATTTCTGTTAATTTTAGCATAAATTGTTTTTAGTGTGTTATATTCCTTGATTATCTATGGCAGTCCTTTCTTTCTTCTCTGCCCTATAGAAGTTTTTATTGCAGTGTTGCCTCTTATCTTTTTAATTTATATTCCAGGAAAAGCGGTTTCACAACTGGCTAGAAAATGCAAGAGACTGGGCTGTTAGTAGAAGTAGATTCTGGGGAACTCCTCTTCCTGTATGGATTAGTGAGGATGGCGAGGAAAGAATTGTTATGGATTCGATTGAGAAACTTGAGAGGCTTTCTGGTGCGGAGGTATGTTCTCTCTCTCTGGTTTCCCTTTTTTTATTTTTTATCTTTGTTGCTTCAAATCTTTTCATGGCCACTAATTTGATATTTTGCATTATGTCTTGATTATTTTCCGGAAAAACTGTTGTGAACATGCTCCTGAATGCTTGCTTTTTAAGCAAATCCTTTGAAGACACTGTGGAACTCAGATAGGTAATGGGTAAAAATTAAACAAAATAGTTCAGAAATCGGAGCATTGACTTCTCAGGATTGAAGTTGGTTGGGGGGGGGGGGGGGAATCTGTAATTGCAGAGAAAACTTCTGACTCAAGAAATACCAATCAGTTGAATTTGTCCTTTAGTATATATTTGATATTGTGTACTTCCAAAGAAAAAGAAAGTAGTGTTTTTTCTAGGTGGATTGTGCTCTTCTTTCGGAACAGGCACAACATTGGGATATATTTCAGATGGAATTTGTTGTGATTCAGGGGCTCAGTTATTTTCAGTATGTCTTTAAATATCTTTTCACAAAAGCGTGTACATAGACTTATACTATGAGAAACAGACGTGCTGTCCTGGCTGTGTTTATTAGCTTCAAGGACTGCTGAAACCTTTACGACCTTATGTTTGGATATAAACTTCTTTCTAATTATTTATTTATAAGGAAACAGGTCAAAATATTTATTTTCTTTGTATTTGTTTTGGCGTTTTCCTTTTTTCTCGAAAATCCATCCCCCAAGTACGCATTTACACCTTTTTGAGTTTAAAACAATGGTAAAAACACTACCGAAGTTTGGATGTAAAGACTTTGTTACTCATTTTAGTTTCCATGTCCTTATGATTTCCTGTTTTACTACTTCTCACTGTCTGCTTGTGTTGGCATTGCTAAATGATCTTCTTTTTCCAAATAATTTGCAGGTGACCGACTTGCATCGCCACAAGATTGACCACATCACTATTCCATCTAGCCGTGGCCCTAATTTTGGTGTGCTTCGACGTGTAGATGATGTAAGACCATCATACTTATTTTCTTTGAGTAATTTGATTTAACTTGGAGTAAAATATAATTTATTTTCACCTTATCTGGTTATGGGTCTTAGTATCATTAAGCTGAGGCCACCAAGGTGTAGACATGTCTGTTTTTTACTGTTTGAGCCTCTCTTAGTCGACTTTGGAGATGTTCAAATTTTTCGTTAAGCTTCAGAGTTTGGAATTCTAATTTCTGTTAACTCTTGTACCTTGAATCTGAATAACTATGTATCTGATAGTTTAAGACTTTAATACAAGCTCTTTCTAGATTAGAGTATTGTGGGCTTCCAAATGATCCTAAAGTCTTTATTGAATTTAATGTATATTGTTTTATTTCCCAGCTTAATATTTTAGACAAATCTTCAGTTATAGTTCTGGATGACAAGTGAATTTTGACCAGAATCCTGTTTTAGTCACTTAGTTTCTTGTAAAGCTAAGTTAGTGGATTTGCCATTTTAACTATTTTAGGGTAGTTTTTATGTTGTAGAGACATTACCTATCTAAAGGAAGTGATGCGATTGATTTTTTTTTTTTTTTTTTTTTTTCTCATTTTCACTCTTTTCTACAAAGTGCTACAACTTCTTTTCTTGTGCATAGTGCACTATCTTGCTTCTCTAAAACTATGTTGACAGTGGAACATGCATCATTTTGTTTTTCCTTATATATTGGGAAAACAGTGGTGCCGTATTTGTGAATTTTTTATGGATAGCAGTAGCAGAGATTTGAGTCTCCTTTTGGTTTAGTTAGTCACCTTAACTGCAAGGAACCCGCATAAAGCTTGCAGTCAAATGTTGAGTGTGATAATAGTCATTTTCTGAATACTGCCAAAAGTTGGCGGGAGAGTTGTGGCGATTCCAAAATTTTCTGCTACAATACCGCCTCAATTCTTCATCTAAAATTGTGTTTCTCACTGTTGTTTATTTTTATTTCTCATTTTTTTTGTTTATTTCTCTGTGGTCCTCGGTGGTACTGTTTCCTTGATTTTGGGAGAGATTTAATCTGTTCATTGCTTTCTAGCTGCTGTTATTGAAATATGTAGAGTTTTTTTTTCAGGTGTTTGATTGCTGGTTTGAGAGCGGGTCCATGCCTTACGCTTATATCCATTACCCATTTGAGAATGTTGAACTTTTCGAGAACAATTTCCCTGGCCATTTTGTGGCTGAGGGGCTTGATCAAACTCGTGGATGGTCAGTTTCTTATCTATTTGGGGGTTTAGTGCTAATTCTTTGATGGTGTGAAGCAGATTTCTTAGCATTATTTCGGTAATTTAAAAGGTTCTTTTTAGTTCCAGGATATGATGGAACTTGGAGAAGATTTTTACCAAACTTATTTGCAGCCTTTCTTTACAATTTGCTTATATATGTGTGTAGTTTTGTTGTAACTTAGCGTATTTTTTTTTATAAGTAATTTGTAACTTAGCGTATTAGGATCCTTTCATTTAATATCCCATGCTGTTAGTATTTTGTGTCTTTTCTCAATTTTGGGTGTTTGGAACCCATGATATGGGTGCTTGCTGTACACATCCAAAAGGATCACATACATCAAATGACAATGAAAGTGATTTCACTACTTTGGTGTTATGTCATGAAGATTAAGGGAAGCGTTAGCAGCTACTTCTGGGCTTGTTGGTTGGACTGCAGCTCTTGGGAAGGTTCCGACTCTTGTCAGTCTGAGTAGGCAGCGTTGGATTATAGTCTGCTGCTGTCTGTGCAAAAGGGATGGGGAGTTGGTGGATCATCTGCTTCTCTCCTGCCCCAGTGTTACAGATGGTTGTGATTTGTCGTGTGTCATTTTGGGATTCAGTGGGTGATGCCAGAGTCGGTGTGGAGCTTGATTGATGCTTGGGATGGTTTTATTGTGTGTCCCCAAGGAAGAGAACTGATTGGAGCAAGCAACAGAAAATCAATGAGGAGAAAATGCAACTCACCGAATCTTCTTGGGATCCACCCTGGCATGAACTGCTGTCTATTGTAAACCACTAAGATCTCATAATCTTTTATTTGAGAATGATGAGCCTCCTGCACAGCAAAGGTTGAAAAGCATAAGCAACACAATTAACAGTTTGCAACGTTAGATCCTCCACAGACTGCCTGAAACTAGGATGATCTGATCACAGACTCCTGGGTCAGGGCTCACAGTAACATAAATAAAATCTGTGTCAGTAGATCTCCAAATATGTGTGTGTGTGTGTGGAGATAGATAGATTGTTGGATAGATAGATAGATAGGTAGATGGATAGCTAAAGAGGGAGGGAGGTAGTCCTTTAAGGAGTTGTTTGCGGTTTGTTCGGTTTGCAACTTTATTCATTTGTTGTAAAACCAGGGAGATTCTTTTTGGGGCAATGGGTTTTTAGCACATTCTGGAACCTTGTGGTTTCCTTTTTTTTGTGGATAAAATTTGCATTTTAATTATTTAATGGCAATTGGGCCGTGATTGTAAGTTGATTGATGTTTATTCTATGGTTCGGTGATCACCCTAAAGCTTGTATTAGACATTTATCACCCTAAAGCTTGTATTGTAATTTGTTCGTGCTTTGGTAGGTTTTGGCCGTACTAATTTAGTAGTAGGAATTTGGGCTAGGAATTGTTAGTTTTGGAGAAGGTAGCTCAATTCATGTGTACTTTGTTTGTTATGCTCAGAAATATATGTATAATTTATATCCCCCAAAGGCATTGTAGCCAGATGGTATCACCTTTCCTCCCCAAAGGGGAGGTTAGGGGTTCGAGCCCCATGGGGCTCATGTGTGGGTGTGTGCGTTTCTTACCATTAAAAAAAAATATTTTGGAATTAATTTTTTGGGTTATTCACAAACACCCCCTGAGGTTTGCCCTATTCCCACTCACACCCCCTTAAAGTTGAATATTCCCATCTACACCCCTTGAAGTTGGTTTTTGTCCCACTTAGACCCCCTCCGAGTTGACGCCGTCAACATATTCTGTTTATTGGGTGACATCACCCTCTGACCAGGTAGTAAAAAGTCTAATTTACCCTTAGTGTCTAAAAAGATTTATATACCCTTATTCAATGTAATTCATTCATTTATCTTTAAGTTATAAATGAAAATTCAATTATACTCTTACACACTTTGATAGATATAGATATAGATGTTACTCCCACATTATATATATATATATATATATTAATCAAAGCTTCACTTTTGGGTCTCTTGAGAACTATATTGAAACAACACAAATGGTGGCATCAATGATTTCATATGAAATCCATGTACATCCGATTTGGGCAAAATCCTCAGGAATGGAAATGGGGATTTAGGGCTTTTGGAGTACTTTGGGGCTTTGCCGGGAATTGAGGGGCAGATGGAGTGGGAGAGGGTTCCGGTGGACTTGAAGGCGGTGGTTGATGTGGTGGTGGGAATAATGGTAAAGGTGGTGAAGTCAGAAAGAGGGCAAAACGGTGAGGCGGCGGCGATGGCCAAAAATGCAGTGGCGACCGGAGGTGTGGAAGATGGAGTTTATTTCTGTATATATATACTTATTTATATATGTATTATGTATATACATATAGAGAGGGAGAAAAAGATATTTTAGTTTTTTAATATTTTTATTTATTTTATTTTATTTATAAATATAAATAATTTTTTTTCAGAATATAATATTCAGGGGCAAATAAGTAATTGCACATCCTACCGTTAGTTAGTTTAACGTCTGTTTGTCTCAGGGGGTGAAAGTGGGAATATGCAAATTCGAGAGGGTGTAAGTGGGAATAGCCCTAATTTTTTTTGCTTCCTCTGCAATTATACTTTGTTTTTTCCCGGTTGCACGGTTGTTTTGTGTTGACAACAACATTGAGTGGCACTGTTGACAGCATAGGTTTCGATCTTGGTATACCAGATCAACTGGAAATGTTTTAATTGTGTTGGGTATTTAATTGGTGAGTGTAACTTAAGTCAGTCTGGAAAAGTGATAGAGATGGAGTGCAGATCAAGGGTCAGAAGGTACAAAAAATTGGGGATTTCTGGTATAAGCTTGACTATTCATGTTGGAGGGGAAAATTGGATGCACGATGGGTTAAATGGAGGTGTATATCTATCATTTTGTGTGATTGGCGCTTGTCTTTAAGATTTTAAAGGATGCTCTGGTAACAGTTATAGATCAATTATTTATGGGACTGAAAGGTGGTTGAATTTAGAAACATCAAAAGCAGAACATGACTGTTGCTGAAACGCAAATGCTGGTGAATGTTGGGGGAAAGATGAGAAAGGATAGAACTGGAAATGAACACGTTCATGAGATGGTTGGAGTAGCGCTATATAGTAAGAGAAAATTGATAAAGATGGGTTGGTCATGTGCAAAGAAGAACTCTCACCTGTTAGGAAGAGTGCTATGATCCACATTGAGGGTATTGGTAGGGGACAAAATTCATGTGGGTAGAGTTGTAAGGATATGCTAACACGTAGATTGGCTTTGAGTAGAGTGGAATGGGAACATGGACTTTCTTGTAGCTGACCACAAGTAGTTGAGAAATAGGCCTAGTTGAGTTCAGTTGTACACCAATAGATTGTACCTACTTAAATATGTGATTTATTGTGCCATGTGTGTAGCAGGATTTAACATCTTCCCATACAGAAATTCGTAACAGTACTGTATTATGTTTGGTGTCGCCTTCCAGTGTTTTGCGAACATATCATTCGATTTCATTGTTTTTTGAGCCTTTTATTGATCCTTTTCTAGTGGGTGTTGTTTGGACAACCTTTATATACGAGTACTCCATAGTTTAACAGTTACAGGGAAGGGGGGACCTTCCTCCTCCTCTCGTTGTACTATAGAGGAATTCCAGTTTTATTTTAGTAGGAGCAAAGCTAACCATGGAAACTTACATCTTTTATGTTACATTCTGCAGGTTCTATACTCTCATGGTCTTGTCTACTGCATTATTTGGGAAACCAGCATTTAGAAATCTGATTTGCAATGGGCTCGTCCTCGCGCAGGATGGTAAAAAGATGAGTAAATCATTGAGGAACTTTCCCGATCCTATGAATATTATCAATGATTATGGGGCTGTAAGTCTTATTATTCATGTCATTTTATTTTTTGTTCTATTTTCTTTTCAGTATTCATTTTTATCACTATTGCACCTTTTATTTGGTGGTTTAGTATGTTCAAATCTCTCTTCTTTTGGGTTGTATTCTTTTTCTTTCATTTTATGATCTTACTTGTCTTTTTTGTCTATTTGTATTTAAACTACTGACAAAATTTTATTATCTTGTCTATTATACAGGATGCATTACGACTGTACCTTATTAATTCACCAGTTGTTCGTGCAGAGCCACTTCGTTTTAAACCAGATGGGGTTTATTGTGTTGTGAGTATTTTTTCTTTAGATCTAGTTTCTTCTTTCATATTGAAATTTTAGTTTTATTTGATCTTTTTCATCAGTTTTGCTGATCTAGTGTTCCTTCTTCTTCACTACATAAATATATCCCCATTTATCTTTGTTGATCTTCAATTGATTCCACTAATAATATAATGATGTCTGTGCAGGTCAAAGATGTTTTTTTGCCGTGGTACAATGCATATAGGTTCCTAGTTCAGAATGCAAAAAGACTTGAGCTCGAGGGATTTGCACCGTTTATTCCTATTGAACATTTCACACTTCAGAAGTCATCTAATGTGCTCGATCAATGGATCAACTCGGCCACTCAAAGCCTTGTTCACTTTGTCCGCAAAGAAATGGATGCATACCGACTGTATACTGTGAGTTATCTGCTAAACATTACTGTGTCTTTTGTACTTTTTGAGTAAATACGGAGTTAGGAAGTGTGAAGCCCTTAGATGATTGAAATACTCGAGCATTATATAGGATGAAAAAGTGGCTTGAAATCTCCTTCTCTTTCAAGCAATTGTGACCTAAGAAGCTTGGACACTAAATAGAAGGTATTCTCGATACCAACACTCTTGGGCATGTGTCTGACACTCCGTGATGGGGGCCTATAAATCATATATAAGTTCTCTATTTAGACACTTACCCGACACGACTTGGAAACTTTGCCAGCACATCTTGGATACTTGCTGACTTAAAAGCACCTAAAGGTATATGAATTATGGAAACGACACGACATGGTACGACAAAACCTACAAAATTAGGACACTGATGCGGCAGGGACATGCCGAATACTCTATAATATGTAGGGAAAATTCAAAAAGCGATTACTTTTGGAGCCAATATTACAAAATTGACAAATTTCAAAAAGTAACCAATTGACAAAAATAATTACGATATTGGGAAAAATACACATTTGATCCAAAATGCCCTTTAATCCATGATCCTAGTGTAAAATTTTTATTTCACCGAGTAAAACTTTGGATGCACGATGTGAAACTTTTGGACTTGGAATGTAAAACTTTTATTTCATTCGGTAAAACTTTTATTTCTCCATGAATTTTTTTTTTCACCATGTAAAATTTTTACAATCTTTTTGGGGCATCTTTGTCCTACATGTAATGCAACTTGTCAAATATGTAATATTTTCCTCAAAGTTATCAAATATGAAATTATTCTTATTCTTCAATTTTTCTTGTAAATACTTTTTCAGTTAACAATTTTGTAATATTGACTCCAAAAGCTGTCGTTTTTTAAAATTTCCCTAATATATAGGTACGAGATAATTACTTTAAAAACTTAGGAGCAATATTATCTTTTTTCCTTTTTTCAGAAAAAGGAAAAGAGAGTTTTTTATATAGAAAGGAAAATGAAGTATCAGGGGTTCTGAAGAAGAAGAAGAAAGAGAAAAAAGGAGGAAGGAAAAAATAGGAGAAGTATCAAGGGTTCCATGAGCATCAAAGCTTGGTTGGTGTGCAAACTTGAGAGCCAAAGTTGATTGTACAATGATTTAATCTTTTTTTTTTGACAACTGGGATGTCCGACGCTAATAACTTAGTCTCTGAAGTTGAATATAAGTTTAAAAAATATGAATACAAAAGTATTTATAAAACTACCTTAAATAATTGTGTAATGACCACTATTAAAAAACTCCTCAATATGCACTTCAACTAAACTTTATAAAGCTTCCTTAAAACATCCCAGGAATGTGACACACCTGTCGAACATGTGTTCATGGCGTATTGAAGGTGTATCCTTACTATGTCTGAATAGTCATAATAATATAAATAATCGGACAAGTGTTTTTACATGTGAGACACTTGATGAGGCGTGTTTTGAGCGTCAGTGGCCGACACAGATTCTTTTCCTTTTTAGGTGTGTGTGAGCTGCCTAGCTTGCTCGCTCCAACACTTGGAATAATATTGTCCGCTTTTGGCCCAGCCCGCACGGTTTTGTTCTTGGATTTTCCCCTAAAATGCCTCATACTAATTGGAGACACACATGCACATATAAGCATATCACTAAACTTATTTTCAGGCGATGTGAGCCATCATAATCACCCCTTCTTGGGACCCATCGTCTTGGCTGGCGTAACCCACGGGCTTGTGCACGCTCCCACACTCGATTCCAGCCGGGCTCGGGCTCTGATACCATCTGTAACACCCCACTTCAACTCATGGTACGATTTTGTAGGGCTGCAAACGAGCCGAGCCGAGCTTTGGAATGTTCAAGCTCGGTTCATTTACTAAACGAGCCTAGAAAATGTGTTCAAGCTCGACTCATTTGCTTAACGAACGAGCCTGAGCCAAACGCCAGATTTAACGAGCCGAGCTTGAGCTTGTTCACGAATGACTCGTTTCAATGCAACATATATTAATCTTCCTAATAGTTGTCTGGATTGAGTTGTTGCATGTCTGTTTTAACATATTTTCAGTATAATTTTTTATGAATGAATTTTTTGTTATGATCGCTTAATTTTTATAATCTTTTCACAATAATCTTCATAATTTGTTCAATTTGAACACTTTCTTTTGTCAAATATGATATAATTTTACTATTTAACTTAGACGAGCCTGTTCACGAGCTTGGCGAATCGAGCTTAGTAATGTTCAAGCTCGGTTCGTTTACTAAACGAGTCTAAAAATTATGCTCAGGCTCGGTTCGTTTACTAAACGAACGAGCACGAGCCGAGCTTTTAACGAGCCGAACCCGAGCCTGCTTACGAACGGCTCGGTTCATTTGCAGTCCTACGATTTTATCTGCTTTGGGTCTAACCCGCACGGTTTTGTTCTTGGGCTTTCTCCAAAAGGCGTCGTACCAATTGGAAACATACATGCACATATAAGCACATCACCAGACCTATATCGGGCGATATGGGACGTCACAATCAATTTTCATATGATTTAATGAACAAAAGCATAAATAACAGGAGAAGGGAGTAATATAATTTATAATGCAATATATTCAGCTTCATTTTCTAACTTGTATAATTTAAGTGTAGATATTATAAATTAGTTGAAGTTTTATAATTTTCTTATTCACTAATTTCATAAATGACTATACAATACGCGCGCGCACACATATTTGTTGTGTCCATGACTCCATGGTGTGTTCGTGTCCTTCTTTGTTTTTTTACCTAATTGGACAGGGCTGCGTATCCTCGTTGTATCTAGTCCCATATCCATGAAAATGCTTCTTAGGTTGTTACTTGGAGGCTTTACACGAAACCAGATTATATGGATATGCAGATATGAAAGATCTAAAAATGTAACAGTACTAACAAAGTGGTAAAAGTATGTTTTCATAGATAAGTATTATAAGATTCTTTTTGTTTGTAAGGATAATTACAGTTTCCTCCCCTTGAAATTTGTTTAGTTATGCCCGCACACCCTTTAGTTTGGATTATTACTATTACCTCCCCTCTAGTTTATATTTTGTTACAATTACCCCCTTCCTGCTAACTTCCGGCATGGTCAAAGACAGTCAACGCCTAAGTCAGCAGTTTTTCAGTAGTAAAATGCCTATAATACCCTCACTTATTTGCGAAGACATTTAATAAAAATACATGGACATAAGGGTAATTTCATATGTCCGGCGGCCGGATATGTCGTCGATCACTTAAAGGGGAGAAAACTGTAATTATCCAAAAGACAGGGAGTGCGGCCATAATTTGACAAATCTCGAGGGGAGGTAACTGTAGTTATCCCTTGTTTGTATATTAATTGTCTTATAATTTGGAAATAAAGTTCATGGCAAATAACAATGCTTCACATTCTTTTGCAATTGTGACTGCGATCCTTGCGTTGTTAAGGTGCGTCCCCCCTTTTGTTGGGAATTTAAAGAAATTTTGGTAAATAAGGGGTTCTTCCTCGATATTTCCTGGGTATACTAGACTTTTGCAAAGAAGTTTTGTTGCTAGATTGTTCACTTATTTAGGATGTTCAAATTATTGAGCAGCTTAGAACCAACTATCTTGAATTTAAAATATTGTTCTGAATTTTTTTCTTGCCAGAAATCCTACTAGCCCTGTTTAAGTTTTCAAGTTGTGTGTATCCCATTTGCAAAGAAGTTTTGTTGCTGGATTAGAACCAACTTTGTGATTGACTATGATAAAATTATTACTCAGATAAACAAGCAAGGATGTCCTATTTACCTCCCCCACCGAGTCTCAGCCATGATTAGCAAATTCTTTTGGGGATTCTGTGTGCCAAATTTTGACTTCTCTCTTTACAATGTATCCACGAGAAGGAACACTTGGGCAGTTGCTGTTTCAATTATATTTTTATGTATTAACATAGGAAATATGATACTTAGAAATTAATTAGGAAAAAAAACATTTAAAAAATATAGTTCATCACATGTATATTTCAAATTTGGTGAATCATGTTATTGGACCTAACACCACATTTTGGCCTTAGTTATTGGGTAGAATACTTAAAAGTAGATTCTTTTACGTTTTTCGAGTTTGAATCTTTTTTGGACTGACAAAGAAAGAAGTCATACCCTCAGCGGACAAGCATAAGTTTGTACAAATAACATGATATTTTACATTTGGTGAACTGTGTTATTGTACCTAATACCACATTTTGGCTTTGGTATTGGGCAGAATATTGAAAATTAGATGCTTATAAATTGGAGAGTTTAAATTTTTATTGGATTGACAAATTAGGGCATACCTCAGCTGAAAAGCATAACTTTGGACAAATAGCGTAAATTATTTGCTATTCAATTCTTTCGTTCCTAGGATACTCATATATCTAAACCTCCATTTTTTTAGGTGGTTCCATATCTCCTGAAATTTCTTGATAACCTTACAAATATATATGTGCGGTTTAACCGTAAAAGACTTAAAGGAAGGACGGGAGAAGAGGACTGCAGGACAGCACTTTCAACATTATACCAGGTATGATGGATTTTAACATTGATCTTTCACTTTTTAGACAGTTGGTATTTGCAGGACCTTTCCTTCTTCCTTTTTTTTTTCTTTTTTTCGCGGGTGCACCTTGTATGTCGTCATTATTTCATGCCTTTTCATTTTCACCTTTATTGCTGTTTACTACCCAACTACTTTAAAAGCGTAACCTGCTAGAGTGGTGTAACTTAAGCATTTATATACTTCAGCATGCCCCCTCAGGTGTGGCTTTCTTTTTTGGTCCAACAGGTGTAACAATATGTTTATAGCAGGAACACAGGACTTCCTGCTATGATATTATGTTGACCACCCAACTACTCTACAATTACCATTTTGTCATTTTCAATGTCCTTTACACCGAAGTATAACCAAATCCAAATTTTTGAAAATGATTGAAGGCTAAAATACAAATATACGTGTTCTATTATATCAATTTGGCTGCATCTTATGTTTTTGAAGTAAGCTGTATGTCATCAACCAAAGTTGGATACTTCACATTATAATCACATCTGAGAGCATTGTTTGGCTGCTCTAGTGACGGTACAGCCTTTCAATGTGACTTGTTGTCTGCTATCAGTTTACTAAAACTTCTTGTATCGGTGGTGTATATCAATATCATTCTATCACTTGCGCTAGGGTGTAAGTGTTTCAGGTGTTTTACATTAGGGATATTTTACAGTTCATTTTGTTTGTGACTTACTATCTGTACCTATATGCTTTTTAAGGACTCGTCTATGAATTGCATACTTGATTCCAATTTTACTTGTCTTACTTATTCTAAATTGGGTTGTGGATTTAAGGTGCTTCTAACTTCTTGCAAAGCAATGGCTCCATTCACACCATTCTTCACTGAAGTTCTGTACAAAAATTTGCGAAAAGTTTACGATGACTTAGAGGAAAGCATTCACTACTGCAAATTTCCTCAAGAAGAAGGAAAGGTATTGTTTGTTCGTGCATTAATACTTCTGAGGTTGTTTGTGTAATTGTTGTGGGACATGTCTGGAATTTTTTGGTCCCCCCCCCCCCCCTCCCCCACAATTTGTTATCTCTAACAATTATTTATTTCATATCAGGGTGGGGAACGTATTGAACAAAGTGTTAATAGAATGATGACAATCATAGATCTTGCCCGCAATATTCGTGAGCGTCATAATAAACCTCTTAAGACTCCACTTAGGTTGTGTTTTTAGCTGTTTTCCCCTCGTTTTCTCTATATGTAGTCGTTCACCTAAAACTGAATTTCTTTATTTCTATGTATTGCAGGGAGATGATTGTAGTTCATCCAGATACTGAGTTTCTTGATGATATAACTGGAAAACTAAAAGAGGTATGTGAATTAGAAATACATTATTTAGGTTTTTGTATAAGAATTTCTTTGTTTTTACTTTTTTGTTATAAATTTTACTTTTTGCGGACTGTTTGTATGATAATCTAATTAATAAGAAGTCTATTTGTGTAAATGGAAAATTGTCGCTTTTGGTACGTTTAGATGATATAATGTTTATGAATAATGGCTGGTGCATCTAAATAGAAAGTGTCAATCTGTTTTTCTGATATCCAGATAGAAAGTGTTGCATCGTTTTTGATTGATGAATTACTACTTTGGTGACACTCTTTCTACTTGGGTTCGGTACATATAGGCTTTGTAGGCAGTTATCTAGTGATGATCTTTCTTGTGTGCTTGCTTGGAAAGACTTCTTTGGCACTTTCCTCTCCTATTATTTTGCACAAAATGGCCTTTCTTCCGTTATATTTTTTCATTTTTGTTTTGCTTGAGCTGTCATCTACTAACATTTATTTGTTGATTTTATTACGAACTGAATGTTTTTTTTATCTAGGCATCTTATGGTCAAAAGCGACATCTTATCTTTATGTCTTACTAAATCTGAGATGCGATCCCCCTCTTGAGCGCTGTGTAACATACTTTTTTTCATTAAAACAAGTGTTCAAGGTATGAAAATTTTGATAAATCGGGTGAGTAGAATGAATTAATTCTCAGTTTCATGTAAATCCTTCTAGTTCAAAGCCCCGGTTGAAGGATTAATGAAATAGTTATTGATTAGCTTCCTTCCGATTGCGTGGTCTGCAACCATTTATAGACATGCCTTGGAACATGACATTAAAATCTTTTGCTTCACAAACTGTTCAATCAATGTAATCTCCATGTGTCCTTGAAAGATTTGATCCAAACGGAGTTGTATATTGGTTGTGACACTAGTCAATATGTTTTATCTCAGTGCTTATTTGCATAGAATTTGAATCCTTGCTTTACAAACCATGGTACAGAATGTTAGCTTTGTTTGAAGTTCAACATTTCGTAGTGATTTTAATCACACAGCTTTGTCTGTCGGCTTTTTCCACGGAGCTTCATCTTCGGTTTCAGCGATTGAAGCAAAACCCTGGTCTCGTTTAATTATATGTGTCAATTTGGGACACCGGTAGTTTAAACCTATATTTTTTTTTCTTTTTTTGATAGATAAGACATTATTGTCATTTGATTATCAACTAACTGCTCGGCCAATATATGTCCTTATATGACACATTTGTGTATTAGTTCGGGGTGTTTTATAATTTTGGGGGTTATGTCATGAAGACTGATAGTTTATGTGGTTTTTGATTTGAGCCCCTTCCTTATTTTATGTTTTGCTTTTTTTCATTTGTGCTAAACGCTTCAATAAGGCAAAATTCTTGAATTATTTCATTTTTGTGTCAGACAGCATTTTTTATGCTTTCTCTGGGTTTTTCTTTTGCATTACAGTATGTGCTAGAGGAACTCAATGTACGATCTATTGTCCCATGCAATGATGTCATGAAATATTCCTCTTTGCGCGCAGAGCCTGATTTCAGGTAAATTTGTTATACATTCTGCTGAAGTCACTATGCATGTGTTTATGCTTGTTCCCCATGTCTATAAATGGGTTATTTTCTACTAGTGTGTTAGGTAAACGGCTCGGAAGATCAATGGGAGCTGTCGCCAACGAAATTAAAGCAATGTCACAGGAAGATATTTTAGCTTTTGAGAAAGCTGGCGAAGTTACAGTTGCTACCCATAGTTTGAAGTTGTCTGATATTAAGGTGCATATCCTATTTTTTTATTTTCTTGTTCGTATCTAATTTGTTCTGTTGTACAACCTTTGTAGCGTGATGCTATTTCAAACAACTGTCAAGATTTCCTTGAGTGGAATCTTTTTATTTTTGAGCAAGGTAAATTAATTAAAACACTTGCTTAAATGGGAAAAATAAATGAAAGTTTGAATAGGCAAGTCAAATTTGGCGTCAACTATCAACTGCTATTGTTTCACAATTGATTTTCTTCATGGTAGCAAAAGTGGCTAAAACAACTTTGTTGTAGATGCTTAAGAAAGTTCTCCTGAAAAAAGTACTACTTGAATGAGTCTGAGACAATATTGGAAAGAACTAAAGCTTCATCTAGTCTAAAAGAGCATATTGAACAAGTTGTGCCTACCGTTTTGTGTAGTTGAATGCATTTTAATTAAGAGATAACTTATGGAAGCAACAGAATTCAGTTTAAAATAGTGCGGCTTTGATTCATTAGAATCGCTCAGTTTAATTGGATCCACCCCGATTCAATCAATATCAATAATGGGATTCTTGGCTAGAGAAAGGTTCTATGACATGGATGCTCTGATAACAGTCTAATAACGATAGTGAATTGGAAGAATGATGAAATACTTCTTTAGGCCTCAGGACATGATTAGGCCTTAGAATTAAAGCTTTCCATTTGTAGCTTGTCGCAGGCGAATTTGTGCTGGGTCAGACCTAATATTGCAATTTGTTATTGATTATATATGTAAATCAACTCTTCGTGTTGCCATTGTGTTTAATAGTGGGTGGAACTAAGTGTTCTTATGATGTACTACAATTGTTTGGACCATGGACATAGAATTATGAAATGACTCCTTGGATTTCCACCTTGCTTGTATAACTTGTTTGTCTCATTGTTTGAACTCGTAGATTATTCGGAGTTTCAAACGTCCCATTAACATGACAGAAGAAGAAATTGATGCGGCAGGAGATGGTGGGTATCTGTAATAACATCATAACATTCCATATTTAATACGGCGTTGTCATCTCACACTGTCTTCTCATTTTTGTTTTAGGTGATGTCTTGGTGATCTTGGATTTTTGTCCTGACGAGTCATTGTTTGAGGCAGGGATTGCTCGCGAGGTAAACTGCAAAATATATTTTCTAGGTGGAAAGAAAATGTTGTTTTTTTGGCTTTAGAGGGAGAAGATAGACATGTGTTGGATATTGATATTCAACTATTTAGATAAGCTCGATGGGTACTATATATGTAGAGGACCTCTTCTCAAATATATTTTTAGGGTAAAGTGCAAAAAATTTCCTTGAACTATGGTCAAATTCGCAAATAATGCCCCTGAACTATAATTTGTGCACAAATCCTCTAAACTAACACATTTTGTTGCAAAAGCCTCATTGTCTTGAAATGTTTTCATAACTGACCACAATGCCCTTTTATTATTGGATTATACTTAATTCACTTTTCTTATTACCATAGATGATTTAGTAATTTTTACTAATTTGATAGCATATTCTCCCACTCAAATTTGCTTAAATCAATTAAAATGAATTAGTTGAATAATGCTTTAGGTTGTTTAATAAAAATCAAGTTTAGTCATTATTGAAACACTATCTATGTAAATAACATTGAGAAAAAAGGTTTTTATTATTAAAGTAATTTTTAAGTTCTTAATGAATATATCTTGTGAAAAGAAGTTTTTAATTTAGCGTAAAAAAAGTTTAGACTTGGGATTATAAGTTTTCTTAATTAAATAAACTAAATTTTTATAAGAAGTTCATTGATCTTTTTGCGCACATTCCTTAATTACTAGGTTATCTAACTTCAGCCAGAATGTGCATTTCTTGTATTTAGTTCTTTAAACTTCAATATTGTAGGTTGTTAATAGAATCCAGAAGTTGCGAAAAAAATCTGCGCTTGAGCCTACTGACTTAGTGGAGGTTTACTTTAAATCATTGGATGAAGATAAATCAGTCTCGCAAGGAATTTTGGATTCACAGGTAACTTCTTTATGTTTAGTAGCATGTTAGTATCTATTGATAATATGGTGTATCTAATTGAGCTGTTAGTGCTATATGCCTAGAGATGCATCAAGTGAATGATACCTTTTTATGAGACTAATATTAATAGTTCAGTGGATTTGGGTTGAGAATGCTGAAACTTACCTATATAATTTTTGACAAGTAAGAAATAAATAAATAAAAAGCACGCAAACGGGAAGCGCATCCCAAATACAAGAGAAAACAAAAAGCCCTTACGGCTTTAGAGGATCCAAAAAACCCCAACTTTTCCTCTGTACAAAACATACCCATAATCCAATAAAATAAAAGAGAAATAAAGGTGTCCTTAATAGTGCAAATGGGGGACTCAACTCCGTCAAAACAACAATGGTTGCGTTCCAACCAAAGGTAACATCAAATACACAGGCGCAGCCCTCCGAAAAGCTCAAGCCTGGGCCCGACGTGACAACTCCTCCACACCTCCAAGACACCTCTAACGGAAGATGGCATGATCCAAAGAACACTAAAAAGACCGAGTAGTAAAGACTAACAATCAGCAGAAAATGAACAATGTTAGAGAATATGAACCACCGACTCATTGTTCTCTTGGCATAAGAAGCGCCGATTGACGACAATGAGACCCCTCCTTCGGAGATTGTCGAGGGTGAGGATCCTACTCCTCACCGCTGACCAAACAAAGAAAGTCACCTTAGGAGGAGCCTTGGAACGCCAAAAGATGATGAAACCATGAAGAAACCTCAAATCTCCTGTGATGGGAGAGCAACCAAAGAGCGGAATCTGGTCCATCGCCAGTCAGCTGCTGACTATAGAAAAGCTTGAGGAGCACTATTAAACCTCCTCGAGCTTCCAATCCTGAAAAGATCTCACGAACTGCACATCCCAGACAATCTGACCAGTACAGTATGTTGCTAAAGTAATATAAATGTTGCCTCGTCAGCAATTCGGTAAGATGATTTTCAGAATAGCCAACCTCAAGTTGTTGGGAAAAGTCTTTGTTGAGATGATTTGAGTTTGATGGATTTCCGAATCTCAGATTTTATATGTTCTGTTGACTAGCCATCTACTCTAAAAGCTTAAGCTTTGAGGGAGGGTGTCACTCAAGTATCTATATCCTTCAACACGCCCTCTCACTTGTGACATTTTTTCGTCAAACACGAGAAACAACTTTTAATTGGGTTGCATCCAAAGCTCTAATTGAGGGAATACTTTTTTACATTTTTCTGATTAAAATTACAACATATACATACAGCATTTTACATCTAAAAATAGCCTACGAAAATAAGACATACAATCTCCTAATTATGACCGAAAAAAGTCAACTAAACTAATATGGTAAAAGTCTTAGACAATCAATTTTACAACTGTACATTTGTACCAGCCTATACAAGCTAGAGATCATCCAGATTCTGCCGTTCAAGCTGACAGATTTTCCAACAGCTCCCATTATAGTTGCCAATTTAATTGTCAGGTAAAGCAGTTCTCCAGCATATGGACACTGACACAGCTGTGTTGAATGTCTTTATGCATTTTCAGAAAATATGTTAATTGCCCTGCATTTTCTAGTTAGATAGCATATACAATACGAGTATTGTAACAAGTTGTAATAGTGCAAAACTAAAATGCAAAACTAATGCAACACACCAACTGTATTTTATAAAAGAAAAATCACCCAAATGGGTAGCGCGTCTCATGTACAAAGAGCCCCTAGGGGCCAAGAGAACCCCAAAAATCTATTCTTTCCTCTATAGATTTACAATTCCGACCCTCCACCCAACAAAACAAACTAGATATGAATACGTCTTTGATCACCCCGAGAGGAGAGACTCCACGCCCTCAAAACAACGCCTATTGCGTTCCAACCAGATACTCCACCAGAGGCATAGGGGAGCCGCTCTCTAAAAAAGCTGAGCGTGACAACCAATCGGCACACCTCTTTAAAACGCTAAAACATCACGAACCGAGGCCGGCATCACCCACTGAATTCCAAAGAGATGGAAAATAAGGCTCCAATAGTCATAAGCAATCGGACAATGGAAAAGGAGGTGATCGATAGATTCCCCATCCTTTTTACATAGAAAACACCGATTGACCACAGACATACCATGCCGACCCAAAATATCCAAAGCAAGGATGCGACCCCAAGCCGCTGCCCAAGTAAAGAAAGCAACCTTGAGAGGGGCCTTTGTACGCCATTCTGCCTTCCAAGGGAAAGACGCTTCCACCCCAGGCGAAAGACAACCAAAGAAAGAAGAGACTGAAAAGCCTCGCGAAGGCGACGACCTCTAGCATAAGGAGTCAAAACCACCACCAATAGTCTGAGAATACAATAACTCCAACAGATTGGAAACCTCCTCGAGTTCCCAATCCTGAAAGTGTCGCGCAAATCTGACATCTCACACTAGCTTTCCGGTATCAAGGCGATAACAATCAGCTACTGAAGCATGACGATCCCGAGCGATCCTGAATAACCGAGGGAATAAAGAAGCGAGGGCCCCCTCCCCACACCACCAATCCGTCCAGAAGCCAACACAGCTGCCATCACCAACCCTGAAACTGGTGTGAGGAGCAAAAAAGTCCCATCCTTGCCGGATGTCCTTCCACACTCCTAAGCCTCGACGCCCCCTGACCTCCTTAGAGCACCAACCACCTTTTGCCTCCCCATAGCGGTAAGCGATTACACTCCTCCACAAGCGGTTCCTCTCGGACCCAAAGCGCTACGAGGGTCTTATTAAAAGGCACCAAACGACAGATACCTAACCCTCCATCCTGAAAGGGACGACACATCACCTCCCAACGCACCACGGGAATAGAATGACTCTCCTCGGAGCCACCCCACAAAAACTGCCTTTGGATCCTCTCAATCTGATGAGCCACACCGCGAGGAATCCGAAAGAGTGATAACATATACGTAGGGAGATTGGATAACGTGCTCTTTACCAAGGTAAGCCTCCCACCCTTGGAAAGAGATTGCCACTTCCAACCCGGTAGATGCTTCTCAACACGCTTAACTACCGAATCCCAACAAGCCTGTCTCGGCCCAGACGACCCCTGAGGCAAACCCAGATACACTGATGGAAGCTGATCGGCCCTGTAGCGAAGAGCAGAAGCTAAAGCTGACACATTGCCCACCTCACCCACCGTAAACAAAGAACACTTGCTAATGTTGATCTTCAGACTAGAAACCTCCTGAAAACATATCAAAATACACGTAAGATGCCACAACCGAGCCACATCTGCATCACAAAATGCGAGAGTATCATCGGCAAATAACAAGTGCGAAACATCCATAGACTGAGAATTATCATCCCCCACCTTGAATCCGTGCAAGAGACCCAATCCCGTGGCTCTCATCATCATCCGACTAAAAGCCTCCATCACCACAAGGAAAAGAAGCGGAGAGAGAGGATATCCCCTTGCCTCAATCCATGAGAGCTCCTAAAAAAACCTGAAGGAGAGCCATTCACAATCACAGAAAAGCGAACCGAAGACATACAAAACTGAATCCATTTGCGCCACCGCTCTCCGAAACCCAATCTCTCCATCATATACATGAGAAACCCCCAATGCACATGATCATACACCTTCTCCACATCCAGTTTTATCAAAACCCCCGGTAAACCGCTCTGAATCCTGGCGTCCACTACCTCACTAGCAATAATGGCAGAGTCTAAAATCTGACGGCCCTTAACAAAAGGATTTTGGGAATTCGAAATAACCCCATCCAAAACATCGAGCATCCTGGCAGCAAGGACCTTCGCAATCAACTTGTACACGCTTCCAACAAGGCTAATCGGTCTGAAATTCTTAATGTCTTTCACCTTTCCTTTCTTTGGGAGGAGAGAGATAAAAGTAGCATTAAGAGACTTCACAAAGCACTCCTCAGAAAAAGCACGAAAAGTAGCCATCACCTCCTCCCGAACAGTTACCCACACTCGAAAAGAAAACGCATAGTGAAACCATCATGACCCGATGTTCTATCCCCATTACATTGCTTTACGCCCTCAAAGGCTCCTCCTTTGAGAACGGAATCTCTAGCCTATCCCTGTCCCCCTCATCAATGGAATCAAACAAAAATCCATCTAGATCCAGCCTCCAACTCTCAGTCTCAGTAAACAACCTCTGGTAGTACGACGGAATCCCTAAACGGAGCTCCCCCTCGGAAGAAAGCAAGGAACCCTCCGTCGACAAACTCCCAATAAAATTCTTCCTCCTATGGGCATTTGCCGAGTAATGAAATAATTTTGTATTCCGGTCCCATTCCTTCAACCAAATAGCCGAGATTTCTGTCGCCACAAGATCTCCTCCTGAATAACAAAATCCTCAATATCAGTCAAACTGTTGGTCCCACTAATGTGGGATTCTAGGAAAAGATGTATTGATACGAATTTAACCTTTGGTTTTATTGATTCATCAAATTATTGGCTAAACATTTGCATCTGTGTTCTCATGCTATGGCCTTGATGAGAGTAAAATTTGCTCTTTATTTTCGTTTATTTATTTATTATTATTATTATTATATATTTTGCAGGAAGTATACATTAGGGATGCAATTGGTTCTACTTTGCTTCCATCCTCCATGATTCCACCACATGCTGTAAGTTCTTTCAATTAATTCTCTTTAATTAGCTTAGAAGATCTGTTTTCTTCTCCATTGGATTCTGTCAAATAAACAAATCCTGAATTTTTGTTCCCTCTTCCTATTTAAACTGGATGTGCTATCCAATCACCCTTGTGGTCTTCATTTTAGTTTAATGTGTGAAGTACTCGTCTAGTGGACTGACAACTTTCATTTGTGGCTGAGTGCATGCAAATAGATGCATGGAAGATCTGAATTCCAGTAGTTTTATGTTGCCATTATTATATGATTGGAGAAATATATAACCACCTTTTATATAGACTTCAATTGAGATCCCGTGTAATAATTATTTGAGTGTATTGACAATAGGAGTATTCAATGGAGATTATGTATCAGTTTTTGTGATGAGTCTCAATCATACCTCTCATGACATTATGATGCATTAAGTTTGTGATAGGTTGGGTACTGCAGCAGTCTTTGGCCTCAAAACTGTTTAGGAATTTGGTGCAAGGTTGTAGATTAGTTCTAGTTAAACCTGGATCGTGAAAGAATGAACATTGCCTGCAATTTTTCATGGTTTTGTCGGGGTTAGCCATGATACTAATCTAGTAGCCTTAAGCATTTTCTAGAAATTGCCCAATCTCATGTTTAAAACTTGAGTTAATGTTTGCCAGCCTAAACTTTTACCACAAGACCAAGCAATGATCTCTAGAAGCCACTAGCCATTATGGTCTTGCCTGCATAGGATGCTAGGAGGGGTGGAGTGAATATATATATATATATATATATATATATATATATATATATATATGATTTTTGACACTGTAATGAATCGACATAGCTAGTTTCAAGTTCGAACTAGTGTTCATATGTTTGGCTGTAGATGCTTTTACCATTTGACCAAGTAATTACCACAAGTAATTTTGTATTATTAGTCCTACATTTGGCATTATTTTGCACAATGTGACTATCCTTTGATGTTCATTTCTATGGTATCACTAAATAATGACTACTTAGGATAGAGCTGGATGTAGGATAAGAAAAGGAGAAGGAAGATTATTACTGTTTCTCTAGACAATGTGATGGTTCTTGGGAGTATAGTTTACATAAGGCCTATGATCATTTGCATTGGGGATTCTTACTTTATATGTTGGAGAGGATGGGTTTTGGGGAGTGTTGGCGCAAGTGGATTGAGTCATCTCGTCGGCGCGGTTCTTTGTTCTAGTTAATGGTTCCCCCACAGGTTTTTTCGAGAGTTCTCGTGGTTTAAGGCAGGGGATCCAATTTCTCCGTTTCTCTTTCTTGTAGTGATGGAGGCTTTCAGCCAGATAATGAGATGGGCGACGGAGTTCGGTTTTATTTCAGGCTTCCGGGTGGGTGATGGGTCTGCTCAGTTTGTGGTTAGTTCACACCTGCTCTTTGCGGATGATACCCTTGTTTTTTATGATGTGGATATGGCTCTGTTACGATATCTTTGGTGCATTTTTGACGTGTTTCCAGGTGGTCTCGGTTTGAAGATCAACACAAGCAAGAGTTCGATGATCCCGGTGGGTGTGGTGGGCAATGTTTCTGCTTTGGCTATGGCTCTTAGTTGTAGGGTTTGTTAGCTACCCTCAGAGTATTTGGGTTTACTTTGGGGTATTCTGGACAACGATTGTCTTGTCGGGACTAGGTGGGTGGAGAGGCGACTTGCGGGTTGGAAGCGGTAGTATTTCTCCAAGGGTGGGAGACTCACCTTGGTAAAGAGCACGCTGTCCAATCTACCCACTTATGTTCTATCTCTTTATCTAATCCCTTGTAGCGTGGCCCAACGGATTGAGAGACTTTTGAGTGGTTTTTGTGAGGTGGGGCGTGGTGTGCCGGCCCTATCAGGAGGGGGGCCTGGGTATTCGCCGACTGATTCTTTTCAACAATGCTTTGTTGGGGAAGTGGCTTTGGCGCTTTAGTTCTGAAAGGAACCGTTTATGGAGGAAAATGGTTGCTTGTCGTTTTGGGGAGGGCAGGGGTGGTTGGTGTTCTTGTGAGGTTTGGATCCGTCGAGGTGCGGGTGTGTGGAAGGACATTCGTCGGGGATGGGATTCCTTCGCTACTCACTTCAGGTTCAGGGTGGGCGATGACCGACATGTTTGCTTTTGGACGGATTGGTGGTGTGGTGAGTTTCCTTGCCACTTCTTTCCCTCATCTCTTTAGGATTGCTTGTGACCGCCATGCTTCAGTTGCCGACTGTTATCACCTTATAGGACTGGGAGTTATAGGAGGTCGCTTGTTTGTTGGAACTTCTGTACTTTCATGCTGTGGGCTTTGGGCAAGATGCTTTGATGTGGATTCCTTCCCTTTCACGGCGTTTTTCGGTTGCTTCTTTCTTCCGTTGCCTTTCGCCTAGGGCGGAAGAGGCTTTTCCTTGGAAAACGGTTTTGACGTTGTAAGGCTTTTTTCAAGGTGATTTTTTTTTTCTTGGTCGGTTGCTTGGAGCCGCATTCTCACTTTGGATGTTCTGAGGCATCGGGGTGTTATTGTGGTCAATCGGTGTTTCTTGTGCAAGGAGGTGGGAGAATCCGTTGATCACCTCCTTTTGCACTGCCCTGTGGCATATGCTTGTTGGTGCCTTCTTTTTGCTCTTTTTGGTGTGCAGTGGGTAATCCCAGCGTCGGTTCGTGATGGTTTGGTCGCTTAGAGGAGCTTGCGGGTTGGGGGCGCTTGTTCGCTTGGTTTGAAGGGGTGGCCCCCCTATGCCTGGTGGGGCATTTGGCTTGGGCGGAATTGACAATGTTTTGAGGGATTGATTCTCCAGTATGGTCTATCAAAGATTTCTTTATTTCTAATTTGTTTTATTGGGTGGATGGTCGTTTTTGTATATCCATTGATGAAAAGTTAGAGTTTTTGGGTTCGCTTGACTCTAAGGCCCTTGCCTTTTTGTATTTGGGTTGTGCTCCCCATTTGAGCGTCTTTTTATACATACTTGTGTATAAAAAAAATGGGATGTACTGATTCTGGGTTGTTCCAGTGTTGCTTTTGGATTTTGCATATACACATGTTAGAAACTAACTCTATGGTTTCGTTTCGTAGGAGTGCATTGAAAGGATTTGGAAAGAAAAGAAAAGAAAAGAAAGGATAGTCAAATTCGTGTTTGGGTTAGCATATTGAAAGGAAAAGATTTGGAGGGATAACTTATCCCGTCAAAACCCTTGGTTGTTATCCCTCCGAAAATAAGAAGATTTGTAGAGAAATGATAACAAATTAAGTATTAGTTTTATGATGACAAAAATACCCTCTATAATTAAAAGAATAACTTTTGTAGATACAAATGATATAATAGTAATTTTTTTATTATCCTTTCTTTTCTTTTCTCTCCTTTTGGTTTATCCAAACAAAAATGCTATCATTTATTTTCTTTTCCTTCATAATCTATCCAAACATAAATTTAAAATATTGCTATCATTTTTTTTCTTTTCTTCTCTCATAACTAATGTTATAATTTCTTTTTTTTTCTCTCTTGTTTATCCAAACAAAGCCTATATGTAATTTATAGCTAATGGCAGTTTATGTTTGGGCACATGTTTTTGTGTCTTCAAAATTGTCTATCTTAAAGCATATGCTGTTTTTGCCGAGCGGATAATATGGCACAAAAAGATCGCCACTGATTGGTGACAGACTATTTGATAGTGCTACAACATATGATAGTGGGCAAATGCTACTTGAGAAATCGCTAAAGGAGAGAGAAACTGAGTTCTTCTCTTCTTTTGTGTAGTCTGTGTTCCATATTTGTTGAGTTAGCCAAAAGACAGAATCTTATGTTTGATGCGAGGGATTAATATTTTTGCGTTCATTTTGGCTCAGTATCTGCGGGAAAACTATAGCTGGTAAACTTGTTTGAATTGACTGTGGTATACACGTTCACGTGCTTCATATCTTGAGATTCACCATGGGATCACCTTAACAAGAAGTGAAGACATATACTCCCTCGGTCCCAAAATTATAGTCCTAGTTGGATTTCTTGACTTTTTAATAGAGCATATTTTATTGTATTGATATTAACTAACTTTCTATCTCTACCCTTGTGAAATTAATAAAAGTCAAAAATTAGTGGGGTCCGATGCTTGTTTAAAGGAAGAAGGGTAGTTGAGGAAAGTGAAAAGTTAAATTGTATTGGGATTTAAAACTGGACAAGTATTTTGGGATAGCGAAAGATGGACAAGTTAAATTGCATCAGATAATCTATTGGTTGCCTTAATTTACGGTTAACTTCTGGCTTAGGCTCTAGTCACTTGATTTTTATCTTGCTAGCAAGAAGTGAGGACATGTATACTATTTCATACATACATATATATATGTATATATATTTATAATATGTGTCAACAACATCAAAGACCATGTTGCAGATGGTTCTGCATCATATAATCAGCTGATTGCCTTTGAAGTGTGGTTAGCTTGTGTCCTCAACTCTACTCTACTGACTTTTATGTTTTATCTTGCTAAAAGTCATTATATAGGAATATACTTCCGGTGAAAAATGTGGACTAGAATCTAAGTAGCTCCGAGTCTTTTGTATGTTTCTTTAATTTTCTGGACTTTAGGGGACTGCTGAAATTTCTGTGTTCTTCAAGCAACTTTGGATTTATTTGTTTTTCTGCACAAATTGCAGGTGATCCTTGGTGAGGAGGAATTCAAAGGCATTTCTAAGTTAGACTTCGACATCACTTTGGCCAGACCATGTTTAAAGTTCAACTCTGATGCCCTTCTTGCACTATATTCGGGTAGAGTTACTACGGTTCCTTTCTCTTATAAAATGGATGCCTCAGTTGAAGCAATCTCACCCGAGTGTTTTAATGCCATTTCTTCTGTTTCAAAGTGTTCGTTATTCTCATTTTCCCTTGTCTGCAGGAAATACAAAATTTGCAGAAGGTTTACAGACGTATTTGCTATCAAAGGATCTCCATAATTTGAAGTTGGAATTTCAAAGTGAAAATGGAAAGGTTTGTATTTTTCGTTAGAACTTCCACTCTTGCCAGGGAAAAAAAGAGCAAAAAAATTTAAAATTTGATTCTCTCAAATGTTGTACTGATTTCTTGGTTTCTGGATTTTTCCTGCCATTTAACAGATTAAGGTTGATTTCATTGAAAATCAGCCTACAGTGGAGGTGCTGTTAGGACGTGATGTATTCTTGACAGTTGGGGATTACTTCTTGAGCACAAAAACAAAGTGATCGATTCTCATTGTTTGTAGTTACATTCTCAAAATCTATTTTTTTTTTTTTTAGGGTTAGAATAACCAAAATGAAAATGGCGAAAAAGAAAAAATGCAGCCATTTATAGTTGTTGTTGCTTTGTTCCATTCCAGGAAAATACACACAGATTATATGATAGAGAAGAGCTTGTAAATATCATGTTTGAATTTTGTGAAGAACATCTGCTTACATTTGTATTGAATAGCTTACGCATTAATTTCCATTTTTGAGTAAAGAGCTTCATTCCATTTTGATGAAAAGTGTTCATTTGTATACTCCGATATCATAACAAGTGAAGCATATAAAACTTTGAATTCAAAATACTACATGATAAAATGCTTCTCGAATAAGGATTCACAGTTCAACAACTTCAGTAATTATATATATCTATGATTTTTTACTTTTGGATATATTTTTTAACCATGATGTTAGGGCCAGTTTACGCGAACTGTGCAAGGCGATACCTCCACACGAATGGGGATGACAATTTGTGTCACTCCGCCGGATGCCCCGTCTGCCCCTTTATTTAAGTGTTTGGTTATAGGAATGACAATTTGTACCCGCCCCGCCCCTTTATTCAAGGGTTTGGGAGTGTTTTTAATTTCGTAGGGACTAGCATGGTATTAAAAAGTGAACCCGTCATGGGTAATGGGACGGGTACGGATTTTTATAGATACTCGCCCCGCCCCGTCCCATTTATATAAATTTATTTTCTTATTTTTTAAGTGTACTAGTATAGACCAAATTGAAATTAAGCATTCTACATCCCATCCAATATATATGATTACTACGTTTCTTTATCTAGTTCTTCATTTGGGTCTTGTTCTTGATTAATCTCATGAGTCTTTTCTTTTATACTAGATCATGAATTTGTGTTTGTGAGTTTTCTTTGATAATATATATAAAAAAACTATATATATTTAGTATATACCAATGACAAAAGTGTATTGTAAATGCTCAAATTTGCACAACACAAGAGAATCCCTTTATTAATTTTTTGATTTTCCTTTTATACATTTTCTTAATGGGCTTCAAGCCCATTGAGGCAATAATGCCTTGATTACATCATCATTTTCATTTTCTAAAGCAATACACAAATACAATGGGCCTAATAACTGGGCTTACAGAAATCTTATTAGGCTAGTAGCCTGATGGCCTTAAGCTTGGAAGGCTCTGGTAGGCTAGGACAATTTCCACACTTACACATGCCCACTTCTTTTTGATGGGTCGTCGGGCGATCAGGCCCATTAGGGAGAAGGAAGGGTGGAAAAAATGAATACATCGCCCCTGTCGGGGTGACGTGGCTCATCCAATTAATGCGATGGATGTATAATCATTGCAATATTCGAAACCTGTGGTCCGGATAGCCTCGATTGGCGAGAAGGGAGGCCGAGGAGGCGCATGTGAAGCGAGGTGACGCTTCGCTTCCCGAGCGCACGGCTTTTTAGGCGTCTTTGAGACTCCTATAAATATCGGCCGTACATGTTGAAGATTCATTCCGTTTCACAACTTGCAAATTTCAGAAAACTCTCTGCACCTGAGATCTTTACTTATCATTGCCAGAGTCTATCTCTTCTCTCCGGAAAGCGTCCGAAACCTTTTCGGGATTCATCTTAGAGTAAGTTCTCTCCTTTCAACTTCGTGTCTTTCTTTTCAAAATGTCTGATAGTGATGATACCCGGTCGGGTAGCGACCGCTTGCCCTCTTCTGTGGATCCGGACGCCTCCCTTAGTTCGCCCTCAGTAGAGGTGGTTAGGACAGTTGTGTCTATTCCACCGGAAGTCAACCAAAACGTCGCAGCTGCTGGGGATCCAGCTGCAGGGGGTTCGGGGGACCAATTTTATGCTGACCCCCTCCCTCCCACACATAAGGTAGAGACAATACTGAAAAGGTTAAGGGTCAAATGTGGGATACCCGATGGGGTAATTATTAAAAACTATCCTTAAAAATATGATTTCAGGAAGGGTGAGGGGGTTTTGGACCACCAGATTATGTTGTCGGCCTTTCACCTTCAGGTCCTTAGATTCCCAATCCAGCCCTTTTTCTTTTATACCTTAGCTACCCTGGGTATGGCCTCGCTTCAGGTAGGGCCTAACTTCTTCGGGTCTTAGCTATGATCTTGATAATCAATCGGGATCTGGGCCTAGATCTTGGACTTGCGGAACTTCTGTTCTGTTACAAAATACAGGCCCAGAAGGACTGCAGAGGCCGGTACAATTTTTTTCCTCTGAGTGGGAGGAAGATTTGTGATGGCACTGAAAAGTCCAACAAAGGGTGGAAGGAAATAATGGTATTGGTAAGCGGGAATTGGAGACTTCCAAGCTCATCGAGATTCAAAGTCCCCAGCGAGTTTGACCGACCCTTATTCCCTTCCTTCAAGCCATTCCATAAGGGGTCATGCTACTGCGATCAGTGCAATGATAAGTTAGGCCTCCATGTGCTTGAGTTTCTGGGAGCACCCGATGAATTTAAAACTTCAAATTATATCAGAACCCGTTTTGAACTGCTTAAATAAAAAATTTGGGGACAACCTTTGAGGATGTGTAATAGTTTCCTGACGGGTTCTAATTTGCAGGCCCTGTCAACAGAAATGCTCAGAATCCCGCAGGCAGTGTTAAAAAAGAAGTCCAAGCGGGCAATTGGCCCTCAAGTGACAACTCCAACTCCTGGTGAGGGTCAAAGCGGGCAGGGGTCACAAAGTGTTCCAACTCCCCCATCTGGGCCCATTCTTTTGCCACCGGTGGAGAATACCCCGGTAATTCCACCTCCACTGATGGGAAATGTTCAAATCAGTCAGATTCCTCCTCCAAGTTCAGAGGAGGCTGTTCGACCTTCAAGGGACGTTCCCACTCCTGAATTTCGGCTGGTTGAAGGGGAATCGAGCTTGACGGGGACACGACATCCCCGATCAGAGGAGAATCTACCCGACCAGTCTGTCAGGCCCCGTACGACCACACTGTCGTCTCCCATCGTACTAGATGACAGTGGGGTTGCAACTGAAGTGGAGCGACCCATTCCATGGGCGCCGAAGATTACAATCCCGGGCGGTGACTTTCTGGTTGCAGGGCACGCAACCATTGACAATGATGTTGCACTTCGGGCAATGGGCTCACAGATCTGGACACCCGTTGCCCGAAAGAGGCTGAGGATCATCGGCTGGGAGGAATTGGCCCTGACAGGTCCAGAGGTAGCGATGAAGGTACTGCTTCAACCTACTCCTTCCTCAGTCGTATTTTAACATTTATTTATTTCTTTATCAGGCCAACACTTGTCTTTTTGGCAGATGCTTTACTTGACCCAGGCCTACAACGCAAAGATGGAGGAGGACAACAAGTTGCTCCGGAAATCCAATGAACTCCTGAGGTTGAAGGAGGATTCCCGGATGAAGGTTGCCAACTAGCTGTCCATATCCAATGAGAAGTTGGATGTTCAGACCCAGAGGGCTATCTCTGTAGAGCAACAACTTTGGGCTGCTCAAGATAAGATTAAAGAGATGGAGGCTGTCCGGCGGGCTATTTTTGCTGAGACGGAGGCCTTAAAGGCTGAGAATGAGAGCCTGAAGGCTAACAATGAGAACCTGACGGCCTCCAATTCGAAGCTCCTGGGGGAGAGGGCAAAGATCGAGAATCTCCTTGCCATGGAGAGGTCGGTGGTGGAGATGTGCCACCGGGGTGGAAACGAAATGTACAAGCGTTTCTGCGACACTTCTTAATACCGAATCGAGTTCGGTTGGAGGTCATGCTTCAATGACATACAGAAACCCGTTGAGGAAAGGAATTTTGCCTCGGTGGAGGAACTGGACGAGAGTTTGGGCATCGCTTCTCCGTACGACAATCCGGTCGGTGGTCCAGATGACGTTCATTTCTGCGAGTTCCTGACCAAGCCTCTTCCAGGGATAAGCATCACCGCCCCCTCTGATCCTCCAGTTCCTGATGGGACCATCGTTCCAGTGAATCCCAATGAATCGGGCACCGGTGTTGGCCCTTAGGATTTTTGTGTTTATAAAACATATTGTAAGCCTTGGCCACCGGGGCCCATTTTGAATGAAGGATCACAATTTTTGTCCACCTAGTTTACTTTTACAAATTTTGTGATATTTTCAGGATCAGTGTTGTGTATTCGGGCACTTTAGGCCATGCGATAGACAATGCAACACTTGGATTCTTTTTGCAAAATTTTGTGATCTCTTCAGGACCTGTGTTGTGTCTTTCGGGCACTTCAGGCCTTGCGAAAGACAATGCAACACTTAGTTTGTTTTTGGAACTATGATCTCTTCAGGATCTGTGTTGTATCTTTGGGCACTTCAGGCCATGCGATAGACAATGCAACACTTAGTTTATTTTTGGAACTATGATCTCTTCAGGATCTGTGTTGTGTCTTCGGGCACTTCAGGCCATGCGATAGACAATGGAACACTTAGTTTGTTTTTGGAACTATGATCTCTTCAGGATCTGTGTTGTGTCTTCGGGCACTTCAGGCCACGCGATAGACAATGCAACACTTAGTTTGTTTTTGGATCTATGATCTCTTCAGGATCTGTGTTGTGTCTTTGGGCACTTCAGGCCATACGATAGACAATGCAACACTTGGTTTGTTTTTGGAACTATGATCTCTTCAGGATCTGTGTTGTGTCTTTGGGCACTTCAGGTCATGCAATAAACAATGCAACACTTAGTTTGTTTTTGGAACTATGATCTCTTCAGGATCTGTGTTGTGTCTTCGAGCACTTCAGGCCATGCGATAGACAATGCAACACTTGGTTTGTTTTTGGAACTATGATCTCTTCAGGATCTGTGTTGTGTCTTCGGGCACTTCAGGCCATGCGATATACAATGTAACACTTAGTTTGTTTTTGGAACTATGATCTCTTCAGGATCTGTGTTGTGTCTTCGGGCACTTCAGGCCATGCGATAGACAATGCAACACTTAGTTTCTCTTTGCGTTTCAATAGAGATTTATGAGTTATTTTGCAATAATCATGATTTTTACTGATCAGGTACTATAGCCTTTTTACAAAAAGATCAAAGTAAAAACAAAACTTGGCCCATTATGGGTAGTACCTCTTCAGGCGAGAGGCGTTCTGGGAGTTTGGTTCCATTCCGCCATCAATATTCCTTCGGACGCGGTATGCCCCGCGACCGATGACCTCGGTAATGGTATACGGGCCTTCCCAAGGCTCACTGAGCTTGCCTACGAGCCCGATTTTTCGCCTAAGGACCATATCTCCGACCTGGAACTCTCTTCTTTTGACTCTTTGATTGAAATGGTTCCGGACTTGCTGTTGGTAGGCGGCCAGCCTGATCCCAGCAGCCTCTCTTCTTTCATCCAGAAGAGCAAGATTCTGAGCCAGGTGCTGGTTAATTGGTCCTTCAACCCAGGCCTCACTCTGGAGGGTTGGAACCCTGATATCTGTAGGAATCACAGCTTCAGCGCCGTACGCCATGGCAAAGGGGGTTTCTCCAGTGGGTTGTCTTGGAGTCGTTCTGTATGACCAGAGAACTTCGGGGAGTTTATCTAGCTAGGCCCCTTTGGCTTTTTCAAGTTTTTTGGCCAGGGTGTTGAATATAGTTCGATTTATCCTTTCCGCCTGCCCGTTCCCTTGCGGGTAGCCGACGGAAGACGTGTTCTGGTTGATACCATGCTCGACAAAGAATGCTCTAACCCCCTTGTTGTCCAGATTTGTTCCGCTATCCATCATGATCGTCCTCGGTAGCCCGAATCTGCATATTATGTGGGTCCATATGATTTTGATGACGTGGCTACCTTTGACGGTGGGATAGGCTTCCGCTTCCACCCATTTGGTGAAATAGTTAGTGGCCAGAAGGACGTACGCATTCGACCAGATTGCTTTCAGGAGGGGTCCCACTATATCCATTCCCCATCGGGCGAATGGGTGTGGTACTATAGTGGGATGCAAGAACTCAGGTGGCCGATGGATAGCATCCCCGTGCATTTGACAGGGCTTGCACCTTCGGATGTACTCCTTGGCATCCCGTGACAGGTAGGGCCAGAAGTACCCTTGAGATAGTATCTTATGGGCAAGGGATCTGCCGCCGGAGTGGTTTCCACAAGCCCCACTGTGAATTTCCTGCATCACTGCTCTAGATTCTAACGGTGTAATACATCTCAGGAAGGACCTGAAAAGGACTTTCGGTAGAGTTGCTCGTTTATGATTGAGTATCGTGCTGAATTCCTCATGATCTTGTAAGCTTCAGCTTTATTTTCGGGAAGAGTTCCATTTCGCAGGTAATCCATCAGGGGATCCATCCAGCTGGGCTCCCATGGGATAAACATTACTCGTTCGGGCTCCTGAATACTGGGCCTCTGAATAAAATCCACCAGTGCAACCCGGGTCAGGTCTTCTCCGGCTGAGGATGCCTGATTGGCCAGGTGGTCAGCTTCAGAGTTTTCGCTCATGGGATTTGGGTGAAGGTTATTCTTTGAAAACTTTCTGTTTATTTGAAAACGAGTGCCAGATACGACTCCATTTTCGGATCCTTTGTTTCATACTCTCTGTTGATCTAACGGACAACCAGCTGAGAATCACTGTGTACTGCTAAGGACTGAATCTGGAGGCTTCGGGCTATCGTTAATCCGGATGCGATGGCCTTATACTCTGCCTCATTGTTCGTGGCTGGGAACTGTAGTTGCATTGACATATGAAGGCGTGTCCCATCAGGTGTCAAGATCTCTAAACCAATTCCTGATCCGGAAAAGCTGGCTGATCCATCCACAAAAATCTTCCATGTGTTCGGTTCGCTTTTCTGGTATGGCTCTTCAGTTTCGCTTTCAAGTAAAAAGTCCGCTACTGCCTGTCCTTTGATGGAAACCCGGGGTGTGTATGTCAAATCGTATATGCCCAATTCGATGGCCCATTTAGAGATTTGCCCTAAGAGGTCAGACTTTGACATAATAACCCGTAGGGGTGTTACTGTTGGGACGACGATCGGGTGGGCTTCAAAGTAATGCCTTAGCCTTCTCTTGGCATTCACCAGTGACAAAACCAATTTTTCTTGCCTGCTGTATCTGGTTTCTGCCTCAGCTAATGATTTGCTGGTGTAGAATACTGGCATTTAAAGGTTTCTGTCCTCTCTGATGAGGGCGGCGCTGGTTGACGCAGAGGATATTGCTAAATACAGGTATAAGATTTCATTGGGAGTTGGTGTGGACAGGATCGGGGGCATGGTCAAGTACTCTTTTAACCTTGCCAGGGCCTCCGATTACTCAGGACCCCAGATCTCTCCCTTCTTCGCCTTTATTGCCTAAAAGAATGGTCGGCATCGATCAGTGAGTCGTGAAATGAATCTGCTAAGTGCAACCACTCTTCCCGTCAAGACATGAACGTCTTTATGTGTCCGGGGCTCCTTCATTTCTATCAGGACCTTGACTTGTGTCGGGCTGGCCTGGATCCCGGTCCGGTCCATGATATGCCCCAGGAACTGCCCAGATGATACACAAAAAGAGCATTTTGCTGGATTAAACTTCATGCCGTGTGACCTGAGGGTGGCAACCACTTGGCGCAGGTGGGTGAGATGGTCCTCCTTCTTTCTGCTCTTGACCACAGTGTCATCAATATAGGCCTCGATTACTGTACCCATCATACCTTTAAAGATCCTGTTGACCAACCTCTGGAAAGTGGCACCTGCATTTTTCAGTCCGAAAGACATAACTTTAAAGCAGTATGTACCTGTTTCGGTAATGAAGGAGGTCTTTTCCTCATCCATCGGGTTCATTTTTATTTGGTTGTAGCCTGAATAAACATCCAAAAAAGTTAGACGATCGTAGCCAGCAGTAGTATCAACCATCTGGTCGATCTTTGGCAGTGGAAAGCTGTCCTTCGGGCATGCCTTGTTCAGGTCAGTAAAGTCAACGCAAACCCTCCATTTGCCGTTCTTGTTCTGCACGACCACTACGTTGACAAGCCATTCGGGATATCTGACCTCCCTGATGAAGCCAGCCTGGAGCAATCTGGATACCTCATCTGCTATAATTTGGTTCCGATGTGCCCCCATACGCCTTTGCTTTTGCCTGATAAGTCTGACATTCGGGTCAACATGCAATGAGTGCTGCGAAACATCGGGATCGATCCCTGGCATGTCCGTATGCTCCTATGCGAAGACATCAAAGTTGTCCTGCAACAATTGTGTTAGTTCCTTAAATTCAGGATCGGTGAGGTTTGTATCTGCAAAAGTAACTTTTTCCGGGTTGTCGGGCACAACACAGATTTGCTGCAACGGTTCAACCACAATTGGGGTGCCCGGATCCCCCTCCTTTAATTGCTATTTGGAGCCTGAGCTTTGCTCCTTGGAGCGGGGTGCCACTAGGGCCTTCACTTTTCGGATCTCTTTCAGGGTGACCGCATAGCATTCCTTGGCGGCCACCTGGTCACCTTTGACATCAATGGTACCTATACCGTTGGGGCTTAAACATCTCATGACCTGGTGAAGAGTCGAAGGCACACCTTGCATTCGGTGAATCCATCCCCTTCCCATGAGCAGATTATACGAAGGTTTGGTATCCACCACAACGAATGTCTCGTTTAGGGTCCTTTGAGCGGCAGATACCGGTAACTGAACTTCCCCGATTGACTCGATTTGCCTTCCGTCAAAACCTGCGATGGGGCATTGGGATGCCACAACTTCAGATGGATTGATTTCGAGCTTTTCAAAAGCCCATTTGGTGATGATGTTGGCACTGTTCCCAGGATCGATCATGACTCTTTTCACAAGACAGTTGGCCACCATTAGGGTCACAACCAGAGGGTCTTCATGCGGGGTTTGGACACCCCGAAGGTCCGACATCGAGAATGTGATCTGCGCTTCCCCTGCTTTGTGGTGGGCCTCACTGTTCTCGTTGACTCTTCTCATCTTGTGAGCTCTCCGCAGATGGTTCCGGCGTGATCCTTCGGTCTCTTTGGATGGGGGGCCACCATGAATCATATTAATGACCCTGTCTGGCTGTGCATTTGAGGGGTTCCGAGGGGCGCTAAGGGCACGTTGATCGGTCCTTGGTCTGTCTCGTTGGACGTAATCTCGGAGTTCCCCGCGAAGCAGTAACGTCTCCACATATTGCCTTAGATTGCGGCATTCATTCGTAATGTGCCCGAAATCACCGTGGAAAACACAGTGTTTTGACTTATCCCTCTGGTCAAGTGGCTGTCTCATGGTCGGGGGTTGCTGGAAAATTCCTTTGGCTTTGTTCTCCTGGTAAAGTTTTGCAAGGCTAACCTTTAGGGGTGTCAACCTTTCTTCGAACCTGGGGCGTTTGAATAGTTTTGGGACTAATGATCCCGGTGGGGCTGACGATCCCGGTGGAGTTGATCGCTTTCTATCGGTCAATCGATCCTTGGACTGAATCTCAAGACCGACAAAGGCTGACCTCCTTTGCCTGATAGTTTCCTCTTCTTCAATTCTCAAGTACCCCTGGGCCCTGGAGTTTAGCTCCCCAATGCCTGATGGAGGGCGCTTTACCAAAGACTGATGGAACTTAGTTCCTGGAATGAGGGCCATCCTGAATGCCTCAACTGCAGATTGCTGGTCACAATTATCCACAGAAGAGGATTCGATGTTGAATCGGGATAGAAAACTTTTCAATGACTCCTTTCTCCTGGATCATGGTGAAGAGGCAGGATATGGTCTTCTTCTGTCTCTTGTTTCCATAATACTGGGCGATGAAGAGCCTGGTCAACTGCTGCCAATGGATCGGGGTGGCTGCTTCCTAAACCACAATAGAGTGACATCAACATGGCTTGTGGAGAACACTTTGCAAAACAGGGACTCGTTCTCAGCATACATGGTCATCTTCTGATGGATCTGGTATATGTGTTCTTCGGGGTCCCTTGTGCCATCGTAAGGAGTGAATTGGGGCATAACGAACTTCTTTGGGAAAGGCTCTTGGGTTATTTCGTGAACGAAGGGTGACTGTATCAATTCAGTGGATGCCTGGATGGCCATGTCATCGGTAGATCGGGACCTCAAGTCCCCGAGAACTTTTCTTTTGAATTCATTCATCATTACTTGAAGTTTCTGGGGGGTTATGGACTCGTCGGCTGCTGGAGCCTTTCCTGAGAGCTGAGAAGACTCGGCATGCTCCTCAGGTCTGTCGCTACCCTGCTGGTTCAGAGAATGGTTGACCGCCGCCACCGGAGGGTCATCTGCAACTACCGGTGGGATAGCAGGTTGTGGAGCCAACCTCACCATGAGCTCCGCATTCTGCCTTTCCAAGGCCATGCTACGTTCCTCAGCAGCTACCAAGCGTTGAAGAATTTGCTCCATGGAACCCTCTGCACGATTATCTGCAGTGGGTTGAACGTCTGCCTGTGAACGAGTGATTGGCATCTCTGTCCGGGGGGGTAGTGAGTGAAGGTTTTTGAAAATGGTAGTTGATTTTTTATTTGACAAACATACTCAGCTTTTTGAGATGGTAAGAAGGAGGCGATTTTTCAGATCCCGAAGGGGCAGATTTGAAAAATTAGGAACTCCTCCTTGGCTTTCCCACAGACGGCGCCAATGTGTAAATGCTCAAATTTGCACAACACAAGAGAATCCCTTTATTAATTTTTTGATTTTCCTTTTATACATTTTCTTAATGGGCTTCAAGCCCATTGAGGCAATAATGCCTTGATTACATCATCATTTTCATTTTCTAAAGCAATACACAAATACAATGGGCCTAATCACTGGGCTTACAAAAATCTTATTGGGCCAGTAGCCTGATGGCCTTAAGCTTGGAAGGCTCTGGTGGGCTAGGACAATTTCCACACTTACATGTATGTCATGTATGTCTATACCTTTGTACAGTATGATGTCATTTTGTAACTTTTGAGAATGGATTTTGCAACCGTTTATATCGATCACTTTTTGGTAAATAGTAATCATAAATATGATTTTTGTTAAAGTTAGTTACGAATATATTATATGTGTCAATATTTGAAGCTTATTGGATTATACATATCCATATAATTTCTAGCCTGTAAATCATGGAATTGTTGTCATTGTGGTCAATTTCATATATAATTCTTTTGTATGATTAAGCTGAAATATTTTGCATTAATGGGGTGGGGCGGGTTGGGTAAGAGTTTAGTAAAGTTTTAATGGGGCGAGTATGGGTTAGAAAAAGATAACCCGTGATAAACCCGTGAAGGTTATGATATTTAAAAAAAATTAATGGGGTGAGTATGGATATAGGCAAATCCGTTTCGTACCTGCCCCATTGTCATCCTTACTTGGGAATGTTTTTTGTTTCGTAGGGGCGGGTTTGGTAAAATAAATTGAACCTGCAGTCACGGGTTATGGGGCGGGTGCGGGTGCGGGTTTTGTTAAATGCCCGCCATGACCTGCCCTGCCCTGTTTACATTAATTTTATTATATATATTTTTTTGTTATTATATGATAAAACTTTTATGAATCCTAAGTACTTTATTAGTTATTACTCATTCTTTTTTCATGTGGCTTGACATCTAAGATAAAGAAAATACGAGTAGCCAAATATATACAAAGAAAAAAAAGAGAGTTCAATTATAGGATGATTTGAAATAAGTTCATATGTTATGTTAATGGGGCGGGGCGGACACGGGTATAGTAAACTGTTAATGGGGCGGGTATGGTTTACGAAAAGACAACCCGTGAAAAATCCAAGAAGGGTATGGTATTTTAAAAAATTAAATGGGGCGGGGATATATATAGGCAAACCCGCCCCATTGTTATCCCTATACACAAATTGGGTAAAACTCAAACTATGTCCGCAGTCATGGTCTTAACGAATTTTTTCACCTAATAGGAATCGAAAAATGAGACCTCATGCTTCTTAAGGCACCGAGTCCCAAATCTTTTCCAACTAGACCAAGAGTTTAACTTTTGGATATTTTTGACACAAAGATTATAAAAGAAGGAGCATAAGAGATCTATCAAAAGCTATCCCAATGGTATAAAGATCAACAAGATACCACAATAAGAGAAAAGCTTCTTTGGGAAAATGAAAATAAAAGTTGGGATGGATTTCTAGCTGGGTGAGAAAATGATAAACTGGATGAAATGGGAGGTTCGTCAAAGGACCAACATCTAACCCATAACGAAAAATGTACAAAAACTAGAGGGATTGACATATTTGGACACTACGAGAAATTAGGGTTTTTTTCTAGCAGAAGACTCCGGAGATGAAAAGGAAGGGAAAAAGGTTCAAAATAAGAAATCACGGGGAAGTAAGAATAGGAAGTGGTCAAAACATTGATCTCTTTTTTCAGTCCAGAAAAAAAGTCAGGAAGGATATTGGTTTTCCTTTTGATATGAATAACATCAAAACTCCAGTTAGAAAACCAGTTTGCCCAACGCAAAATTTGAGTTTTGGGAAGATGTTTCTGTTTAAATTGGAGCATGTTTGGAAAACTCATCAAATCAGTTTCAATTTGAAAATGGTGACCAATTAAATGGAATTCAAAATTTTTAATGCTGTGCTTGATGGCCAGAATTTCATTGTAAGTGGAATGGTAATGGAGTTCTGTGTGAGAAAATGCACCACTTTTGTAACCACAAATTCTGTGAGTGTGATTAGAAAATTCTTTAAGAAGAACTGCTCCCCAATAGAAATCAGAAACATCAGTCTGCAGAATTCTTTTGCCATCTGAGGGTATAGTTAAAGAGGGAAGAGTCTTGGAAAGGGTTTTCAAGGTTTGCACTGCCTTTGTACATTGAGATGACCAGGATACATGATTTTTCTTAGTTGGGTTGAAAGAGTTTTTCGGTATTGAGCTAGATGAGGAATAAATTTAGACATATAGTTAACAATACCAAGAAACTGTTGGACTTGCTTGACATAAATATTTTCATCAGGAAAATTATCAAGCTGACTGACAATATGAGGTTACAAAATATATTGTCCTTTAGAAATATGCATTCCTAAAAATTCAATTTCAGATTGCCCCAGGAGCATTTTCTTTTCTGAAAGCATGATACCAAAAGTTAGGACAATTTGATGGAAGGTTTGAAGGAGGGTAGCATGAGATTCAAGGTCAGGGGAAAATAAAAGGATATCATCAATATATATAAGAACTAAGGATAAAATATCTTAACCATTGCTTACTGGAAAAGAGAAGGGGCTGTTTTGAAGCCAAAAGGCATCACAGTCCAATGGTAATGGTGATATAGGATACAGAAACAGGTTTTAGGTTGATCTTCTTGATGGATTCCTAATTGCCAAAATCTTGCTTTAAGATCAAACTTAAAAAAACTTTGAGCTTTAGGCAGATGGAAAAAAAACACATTTCTCCGGGGGAGAGGAAACTTATTATCCTGGAGAAAAAAGTTAAGAGCCTGGTAATTAATTACCAATTTTAGCTTTCCCCTTACTTGTTCTGATCTTTTGTTGATATAGAAAGCTTCACAAGCCCACTAGGATGTTGTAGGCTCAACAAGTCCTTCATTCTGAAGTTGTTGAAGTTCTTGGAGGGCAAGTTGGTAGTGATCTGGATTCATACCATGATGAGTAGCTTTGGTGGGGTTAATATCTTCATTGCGCTTGAAAGGAAGGGTTATAAAGAAATCTGGATTATGTCAAAGGGGATGGGAATATTTGGTCAATAATTGGGAATGAGAATCAACACAATAAGTGTGAATTATGGATTTCTGAAGCAAAGGTAGAGCTTCAAAGGAGAAAAGGTTTGGCTGGATGGTCCATAAGAGAAATAAATTTATGTATTTCAACCCTTGTTTCATCCAAGAAACCTTATGAAGTTCTTGAAGGACATCAAACCCTAGAATGAGATCTTTTTCGGGTAAATCAGAACCATACACTTGGTGCGAAATGGTATATCCAGGAAAAAGCTGGATTCGAATTGTTTTGCTTTTGAGGGTTATGATGAAAGTTTCTCCATTGGCTGCCTTAAAAGAACAAAAACAAGATTGCCAGTATGAATGAGGAAGAATGGAAGGGTTCAGTATTGAGGATGCAACATCAGTGTAAAAAAAGGCTATGACAGAGATATGTTTTTCATATTTTCCAAGAAGGATCTGAATTTTGGCTAAAGGTTGGATTAAAAGGGATGAGGCAATAGTGGGTTCAAAAATTTGGATTTCATAAGGAAATTGCTCTTCAGAATCAGAAGAGGAAGAATCTGATTCAGAAAATGAGGCTTCAAGGGAGAATGCAAAAATAGTCTCTGAAGAGGCTTCATCCTCAATAGAGAATAAAGATTCGACATCAGCATCATCAAGGGAGGTGTCATGAATAGAGATGGAGTTGATCATCTTTTCTCTCGAAGATTGTTGAGGACATTGTTTGGAATAATGACCTTTCTTTTTGCAAATATAACACCAATCAGATTTTCTATGGCCTCAAAACTTTTTCTTCTTGAAGTATTGCCATTTCTTCTTTCTGGGAGAGAACTTAGAAGATCTAGAAAACTTAGGTGATTTCCATTTTTGGAAATGTTTCTATTTCTTAGAAGAAGGACCACAACTACATTTCTTGTCTTTGCATTTGATGAGTAAATCAGGCATGTTACAAGCTTTACCAAGGAGTTTCCCTTTTCCTTCTAGTCGTTGAAGAAACTTTTGATGATTGTAAAGTTTTTCTAAAGCTTGAAGAGCATTTTTATAAATGGCACCAAGAGATGTATTGTTTAATGCCAGAGACTTGGTCTGCAGAAGTCTGAAAGTTTCATTCCCCAGAGGTTCAGGGAGTGAATTCAGAAATGCCTGTTTTAAATTTACATCATCGATACCACTAAGGAAATAGAATCTCTGAGACATACTGTTATAATGGCGCACAAGATCTTTTCTCTTGAAAGAACAACATCTCATACTTAGATATTCTTCTCTCACAGTATTTTGATGTGTATCAGTAAAACCAAGAAATTCGGTGTGAAGAACATCAATAAATGTTGCAATGGAAGGTGTTTGCTTTAACTGAAGGGTTTGGTATTCTCCAAGAGAGAGATACCATTGGCGTAGTCTTCCAAGAAATCTAGCCACACACTTTGTCAAAACAGACTATAAAGTAGCATTGGGAAACAACATCTCAGTCGTACACCATGCATGAATTTCATACATTTTCTCAATCCAATTACAAGGAGGGAGATTGTCAAAGGAGAATCCTTGGATAATAGGATTAGAAAAAGAATTTTGTTGATCAAACAAATGAGGGGGAATATGATTTCTTTCTGGAGGATCCTCAAATTCTTTAACCATAGGTTCAGGATTTGGAGGAATAGGATATGGTTGAACCATATGAATTATGGGAAACACAAAATTCTCTTCAGACTCTGTAGATGAAATCGAGTCTGATTCATCCTTGGCTTGGGTAATTTTAGAGGACTGGGGTATGGAGGCAAGGGTATAAAGAAGATCTGAAATAGGATTTTCATATTTGAGCTCAGGTTTATGTGAGAGAACTGGTTTAGATTCTACCATAAGTTGGGTAGGAGCTTTAAACTTAGTATCAATGGGAGTAGAGGTAGATGGACCAGAGGGTCTCAGTGTTGGCGGAGGAGTGGGGAAACTGGGAGTATTATGAGAAACAAATATGCCGGTCTTGCCAAAGCTGGATGACATATGATGTAAAGGCTAAGACATAGGCAAAGGTTGAACTGTATTGGGGAAAAGGTTTGAGGATTGGTAAGAAGAGAGCAAATCCATAGGACTGGATTGCTGAGAACTGTTCTGCTGAGCCTGAAGGGATTGGAGCTGAAACTTCAGATGTTTCATTTCAGCATCTTTGTGATAGAAAACTGAAGTGAAAGCCTGATTGGAGTCTGCCATTTGAAGCAATTCATTATGAACAGACTGAATTTTCTGCTGGAGGTCATGGATGAGAAGTTCCAAAGATGTAAGCTTTCTCTGAAATGTAGTTTCAAGAGCTTGTTGAGACTGAGCTATCCTTTTAAGGATCTTGTTCTAAGCCAAAGAATTGGCAGATTTCCAATTTATAGTCGCCTCTGCTGCAGAGATGGATTTAGAAGAACCATCAGGATTAATGGTTGTAGGATTTGAGATTTTGTGGTGATGGGTGGTCTTGTCTTGGGGGTTATGAAAATGAAGAGGGGGAAAATCGTTTTCAGACCATGAAGATGATGGGTTAAACATAAAACAGAGAATAGGTTGAGAAGACGGCTCTAAACTAGAAGGAGGATGAGGTTTTGGGGGTAATTTGCAGGGAGAATGAATAGGTTTTGGTTTTGGCTTGGGTGATTTTCCATAAGTAACATAATAATCAAACCGACCAGAGGGTTCTCCAAGTAAGCTAACTGTGGAAAGATTCATAAAGGTCTCTCAATAGTTGTTGTGAAGATTTTGATTTGTTACGCCTGGATCTTTGGGAATCTTCAAATTCATCATCATTATGATAGTCATCATAGTCACAGGTATCAAAGGACTTATGACCAGTCACAGGGTCTTGAAAAAAGTAAACTGGTAATCCTGAGGGTTGGAAGGATCTAATAGGGATCTAGGAATTTAAAGGACAAACTTCAATGAGGTTAATTTCAGAAGGGAAAATGGGAAGGGGAGGGGTTGTTTTGGTTGATGCTTTAGGAAAAACTATTTTGACTGTACCATCAGGGAGAGAGGTAAAGGTGGGATAAAGAGATTGAATAGCAACAGGTTGGTGGTGATGGGTTTTTTCATAAGCAGTGACTCAAGATTCTGGGAGTAGCTTGATGAGGTCAGGGCGAGAAATCTATTTAGGGATGTGAGAATAAGTAGTTTGATGAGAAGTGTTTATGGAAAACAAGAGAACTTTATCAGTGGTAGTGGGAAGAGACATATCCTAAGCATGATTTTGAAAGTGATAAGCCATCTGATAGTGGAGAGTTGCAGCAAAAGTAGTTGATACTTGGGTTGCTCCATCAATTTGAATTTGTATATTCAAAGCACTAAGCAAATGGGGATCTGCTAAAAGCATGTTGAAATTTGGGAAGAAGGTGAAAACAACTATACCAACATTTAAGGTAGTTTGAATAGTGGCTATGCAAGCATGCTGATACTGGTGAAACCGAGTATAAACCAGAGCAATTTGAGAGGTAACCGGAAGGCCTTTCCGACCATGGAAAGTGACAGCCAAACGAATAGCTCCAAAGTGAAGATGGGTAAAACCTTGATGTTGCCCTTGAGCAGGTATATCTGATGGAAATTCAAGAGGAAACAGTTGTTCTGTTTCTGTAGCTGGAATAAAACACTGATCAAATTTAGAGGCTTGGATTTATTCTTTGACGGAGGAAGGATGAGGAGTAGAAAATAATTTAGTAACAGTTTTCTTTATAGAAGAAGTAGGCTTGGAGAAGGCAGTATAAGGATTAAGAAAAGGAAGATCTGTAATAGGAATTTGACTATTTACAGGAAGATACTCAAACTCATAAAGGTATTCCAGATTGGAAGAAAAAAAACTAGATCTAGAAGAATTAGAACTTAAAAACCGAGAATTGGAAGAACGATTCATTGGAGATTAAAGATCTGGGTTCATCTTTACTTCATACAACAATAAATTTTCTTGTAGAATGGAAAAACAGTTTTGTTTTGAAAAATAACTAAATAATCAAACAACCACCTTAGCTTCACCGTCTCAAGGTACTTTATCCACCCACATAAAATTATTTATAGATAATTAAACAAGATCATCTTCACACAGAGGAGAAAAGTCTGCGTTGGTGATGGTTTGTAGTACCGAAGTACATCATAGGGACCTTCACTAACGAACTAGATTTTTAGAAAAAATATTGAAGTACTTAGTAAAGAATCACCCAGAAGAAGTTTAAGCTTCCATTAACAAAGAACCGGGCTCTGATACCATTTAGATAAACACAAAGCAAAATAGAAACAAGAGAAATATTGAAAATAACAAAGAAGCACAGAGCAAAATAGAAACAAGAGAAATATTGAAAATACTTGTGTCAATGGCTTCTGTATTTTGGGGATATTCCTTTTTGGAAAAATAAATTTCGGATGACACCATTCCAGTATCCAATGTTCATTTTCTGGTCTAAGAGACAAATATATTCTACATCTGATGACAGACTTTTCATTCAGAAGAATTATTTCACCTTTTTCTTTACAGGATATGAGAACACCTGCATGTATGAGATGCCAATATTCTATGATCTTCATAGAAGCCAATTGTGTCATGCCAATCATATCTCTCTGGCTAGTGTTCCACCTGATCTTATGAAGAAGGAATCCTCCAATTGAGACGATTCTCCAACCTATCCAAATGATTGGCGTCAACATATTCGCCATCTACTAGGACAATTCCATGAAGAGTATTCTTGCTTTCCAGATTATCTAGATCATTCGACATATCGTGTTCACCTGAATCCGTTCATCTCCGATGACTCTGAATAACTCAGAATGTCCTGTTGTATTTTGTTGTTTTGTGGCTGCATCTTGCTTACGTCATGACTTATGTAATTTTTAAGTTAGTGTGGTGTGAGGTCATGGCTTATGTCATATTATTGTAATATATGGTTGTTGTGTGGAGTTTTATATAATTTTGAAGAGTCTTCCTTTCTCTATAAAAGGATGGCTATGGTTTGATTGTAAGGGGAGGAAAAACCCGAAATAAAATAAAAGAAGTGTTTAAATACAAGAATGAATGTTAAAAGAAATATTTTTCAGTGTAATAAAATAGAATTATAGTGATAGAGTTGAAATATAATTAGGTCAATATAATAAAAAAATAGATTGGATTTTATTGATAGAGTTGAAATATAATTGGGTCAATATAATGATAAACAGTTGATTGGGTTTTATTGATGGAGTTCAACTGCAATTAGATTTATTTCACATTGAATGGTAGTGATAGAGTTGAAGTGCAATTAAATATAAAAAGTATTATATATATAAAAGACAATTTAAAATCCTTGGTATTGTACTACGTACAATTAAGTTTATAAATTATATTCAATATTATCTTATATAATAAAAATTAAATTTTGTTTAATTGAATTTAAAAAATAAAAAATATATAAAAGACAATTTAAAATCCTCGGTATTCTACTACCATTAAGTTTTTAGTTTATATATAATATTATCTTATATAATAAAAATTAAATTCTTATCTTACTTTGTAGAAAGTCTTTCCAATTTGTATATATATATATATATATATATATATCAAGCTTAGGGCTAGGGTTTTGTTGTGCGCAAAGCAAAGAATATGGCTTCTTTGAAAGCAGAAGAGTATGAATGCGCTATAGTTGAAGCAGCAATGAAAGCGGACTATGAGAAGGTGAAGCGTCTGACTAGAGACTTAGTTGCCAAAATCAATATCACATATATACCTACACCTACACATGAGGAGGAGAAGCGTCTGAAGGTTGGTAATGCTCCCTATATACCCTTCTTAATTCTATATCTATATCTATATATATCTTTATATCTTCCTTTTCTATGTGATGATGGTGAAAACCCACAGGAGGAAGGGACAGTCGTGCTTCTGCTGGGCAATTTAGTGGGGCAATTCAATATCACCCCTACACATGAGGAGGAGAAGCGTCTCAAGCGTCTGATCAGAGAGTTAGTCGGCGAAATCAAAAACATTCCTGAACGTCCTCTTCCTCCTTACATCACTACCACTGATCATGAGATGAATGATTAAAAATTGTACACCGAAGACGCGATACCATAAACAATTTACTGAAAGCCAAGTTGCTAATGCTACCTATATATATATATATATATATATATATATATATATATATATACTTCTTAATTTCTTCTATATGTGTGTGTATATATATATATATTTATATGCAAGTCCTTTTCTAATTCATCAAAGTGCATGCATTTTTCTTACAGGGCTTTGATGTTGATTATTATCTTGGTTTAGGATTGTAGAAGCTAAAAATTGCACAACACAATCACAAGAATAAAATGTTTATTAATGATTTATTTTTTGTTTATATATATATTCTTCTTGGGCTTTGAGCCCATTAGGGCAACATTCCCTTACACATCAATATTTTTCTCTTTTTGCCATGTCACTAACTTACTCTTCAAGTTTGTTTTAGAAGATACCGGTTGATGGGCCTGAGATGGGCCCCATGCTCTCGGGCCCAGATTGCTTCTAGTGGATCTGTGATCCTTGTGGGCGTAGGTGCTTGATGGGCCTTATTATTTTGACACGTACACATACCCCTTCTTAGTTATGGGCCTTTTAAGTGCATCAGGCCCATGACTGAGGAGAACGTGTGAGATACGCATACATTACCCCTATTGGGTGACGTGGCAGGGTCATTAAATGGAGTCAGCTATATCTCATAATTTGAATTCAAGTTTGTGGCTCTCGTGGCCTAGATTATTGTGCGGGTGGCTGAAAGGGCGATTTGGTGCTTCGTTACTTGTGCAGAAGGTATTTAATTCTCATCTTTAATCCCTTATAAATAGCTCCATTCTATACTTATTGCAAGCTTTTCATTTTGAGATTTTTATTTTCTCAGCGAAAAGGAACTATTTGCAAATGACCTTTCTAATCGTTTTCGCCGAAAACTACAAATTCTCACCGGAAAACTCACAAATCCTTGTCGGAACCTTCCCGGAGTTCATTTTATTGTAAGTTTTCCTTCTGCCCCTTCTACCTTTTTGTCATCATGTCAGAGAGAGATGACACCCGATCGGGTACTGATCATATACCTTCCTCAGTTGATCCAGATGCTTCTCTTAGTTCTCCATTTGTTAAGATGATCAAGACTGTTAGATCTAGCCCCCCGGAGGTCACCATTGGGGGTCAAACTTGTTGACCCAAGGTTTTCCACCATGGGTAAACATGACATTTTGATGATAACAAACCATTGAATGTGGTGAATTTAATGTCTACTTGAGTTATGCTTAATAGGTTATTGATTCAAGATAAACTCAAGAGAGCTAGTGGATCCATGAGAAGATCAAGCAAGGTGCTTAGAGCTCAAAAGACATTGGAGACAAGGATGGAGACATCAACCCAAAGCTTAAAGGAATTGAAGATCAAAGAAATGGGTAAAATAGTCTTGGGTGAGTGCTAGATTAAATGTAAAGTTATTTTTGAAATAACTTATTTGAAAGCTCAACTCTTGATCATATAGCATATAGGATCATGTATATCATTCATGAGTCCTTTCATCATTAGCATTAGACTATGAACATCATTTAGTCTTTGCTAAAGTTGAGTTAGTTCAAGCTTTCATAAGCTATGGAAGAACTCAACAAAGATGTCGTCCTAGAACCATTAATTTAACTCATATCACTTGAAATGGATTCTAGATGCATGTTAAAGCTTTGAATAAAATTGTTAAAACATGAAAAACTTTTGTCTAATATTGAGAATTTGTTTAAATTGGAAAAACATTTTATGATCTCAATATTGACTTTAGGCATATCAAGGACCTTAATAAGTTTCTAAGACATCCTAGGAGTGTGTCTAAGTCATTTCGGAAAAATCCCAAAAGATTTCACGAAAAACCATCAAGTGGGTTAAAAGTTCGAAATGAAGCGTCACATTCAAACGACCATATCGCACTCAAACATGGGTCAAATAGAGTGATTCAAAAGCCTAAAATCAATATCTTGAAGTCTTGTTTCCAAAAAGATAAAGAAAGCCTTTATCCGAGTTACGGAACTCTAGTTATGACCAAAAGAGTGAACTGTGTCGAAACTGGGCTGAATAGCCCAGTCGACTGGGTAACCACCCAGTCGACTGCCTGTTGACCCAGTCGACTGGGCCAAGAAGGCCAGTCGACTGGCTGAGCCAGAGAGTTACAAATAAATTTCGGAATGAATTTTTGAAGACCCAGCCGACTGCCCCAAAACCCCCAATCGACTGCCTCATCCGGAATTTGAATTCTAACGGCTAGTTTCGAATCCAAAGTGTTCCAAAACTTCCCCAAACACCCCCAAACGGCTATATTATGTTCCTATACTATATATATGGCTTATATGAGCCAAAAATGAAAAAGAGAAGAGAGGGAGATAGGAGTATGAAAGATCTATCATTTACGCTTCAATATTGAAATTATTTTTGGGTAGAAAACTCCTACATGAATCACCACATGAGCATCATTCATATTTTCTTCTTGTGATTCATTCTTCATACTTGAGTTGAGCTTTTCAATTGAGTATTTCATTTATGACTCTAAGTATGTGAGGAAGTGAGCTTTGAATTTCTATATCCATCTATTGAGAGATATTGTTGTACACTCAAATTCAATTTTTATTCATTTGAGAGTGAAAGTCCAAGAAGTTGTCTTGGCATGAGAATGGCTTGTTGAAGCTTTGTAAAGGTTTCTATCAACCTTAAAAAGAGAGGATTTGGTTGGCTCTCCACCCGCAAGAGTGAGCAATGGTCGGCTCTTCACCCGGAAGCAAGAGTGTTCGAAGGTTGGCTCTCCACCCGCAAGAGTGAGCAAGGTTGGCTTTTCACCCGGAAGAAGGAGCGTGTAAGGGTTTGCTATTCACCCGGAAGAATGAGGCATGTAAGGGTTTGCTTATCCCCGGAAAGAGAAACACGATAGTGGAATCCTTGAGAGGTTATCTCAAGGCATGGAGTAACCAAAGATTTGGTTGAACCATGTAAAAATCTCGGTGTCTATGGTGTGCATTTTCGCTAACCCTTATCTCTTTACTTTAAAAACAATTGCCATTTATAATCTTGAGATTTATATATATATGCTATGGAATTGCTTGTGTTTGTGTATCCATGAAGAGGTTAGGAAAATGCATAGTTGAAATGAATTAAAATTGTAAACATGATTAGATTATATCTTAGACTACCTTCTCATTTAGATATAATCCATGTGCACACCAAGTGTTTGATAAAATTCATATTCAACACACCTTAGCATAATATGTTCATATGCACCCCAAGTGTTTGACACAATGCATATTGAATATATCATTCTTCTTAAGAGTTTATATGCACAAAATGTTTAATTACTTTTTGTAAACTCTTCAAAGTATTCTTTATGACAAATAACACTTTGCATCATTTCTATACATATGTGAGAAAAGTGCTTATACATATTAAGTTGTAATGAATGCTTGAACTAGTTCTCATTCTTGAATCTATTATGTATATATTTGGTAATGCAATTTATTATTCATGATTCAAAGTATGAAATGAGGTAGTCACTTAAGGATCATCTATCTAACTAAGTGTTTGACTAGAGCTCTACAAAGATTACTTTTGTTAAAACAAAGTCAAACCGAAAAAGACTCAAAGTTTGTAATTGACCCTATTCACCCCCCTCTAGGTGTCAATATGTGGCCAACAAAACTGTTAGGAGATCCAAAACACAAATTGTTGCTGATCCCTTACCATCTGAAAAAAGGGTAGACGTAATTCTGAAAAAGCTTGAGGTTCCTGACGGGGTGGTTATCAGACACTACATGTAATGACCGGGTTAATTTAAATAATTTATTTTTCTTCGGTTAATATATATATATTTTTATCTTGTGCATTACGTGGCATTGCATGTGTTTACGTGCATTAAGGATTTCATGATTTGAGTTTTTGGGTTCATTCATATGTTTTGTAAAATTTTTATTTTTGTCGTTGACCGGGTAGTTTCGATATTTTAATTAAATGTGGGGGTTACTTTTGAGTTTGATAAAGATGAGGGTAATTTTTGCAATATATTCATTATATGTAAATGTGTGACCGAATTCCACATGTTTATTTTTATTTTTATCTTCAACTTTCCAAAAGCATATTCCTCCATCATTTAAAGGTTCAATCATACATCTATTATATTGACACCACTTTATGACATTATTGATGAAAATTTTCAGCCATTATATTGATGTGTTGAGGTTAGCTTTTGCATATTCTCAACAATCAAGCAAAACCATTTTTCCATCATTCTCTATTTTTCTCCTATCTTCTTCTCTCTACATTTTGGGCATCTTAGAGTGGGGATTCAATTTTGTGCTCAACTAGTAAGTTGTTCTACTTGTTCTGATCTTCGGTTTAATACCAATTACGGTATGTGATCTATATTATTTAATTTGATTTGATTTTTCAAAAATTCCAGATTGCTAGTTTACATGTTTAGTGAAAATCAAGGCTTTAGATCTCTAATTTATAATATATGTACGGATCAAAATTAGTTTATGAAAATTTTAAAGATCATATATAGGTATGTGATTATATGTTCGTGAAAATTTCAGAATTTATAGATAAGTAGAGAGTTAATTAAAAATCTAGGAATAACATGTTATTCGGATATTGTTGTTGCTGCAGACCGTTTGTTTTTACTCGGTTTGAGCAATTTATAGACAATGTTAAATTATTTATAAATTTTTGAAAATTTTACAGTATTCGTTTGTATATGTCTATTATCATCTCTCAAAATTTCAGATCATTTAGATAAATATGTAATTTTCTAAAAATCATGGAAGTAGGTTGTCCAGTGATATTTTACTGCTTGCTGATCCGATTTCGGTTTCGGTTTAGCCAATTGTTTCATATGGTTTCGTATTCTTATAAATATTGAAACTTTTATTATAACATTTTGTATATGTCTAGGACATATTTATTAAAGATCAAGAATTTTAAGTTAATTTATACTGGTAATAAAAATTGTTGAGTAGTAACTGTTCAGTTTTAATCATAGTTTAAAACCGGAACTTGTATTACCAATTTGAGCTATCTATAATTCTAATTTTGTACTTATAATTTTATCACCTGATCTTGAGTATATAGGATGTAAATATGGAGATTTTGGTAGTCATGTAAATCATGGATATGTTTGTAAAAATCTTGGAGTAAAGGGTGTTCAGTTTTCGGAATTGTTAGGAAAGCTGTCTTTTATAATTATTTTGGACCACTGTCCTTTGATTAAAGCTTATGAAAATTTTAAAGTAGACCTACGTAGAGGTTTGGAGTGTATCTTGTAAATTTCATATTTTTATCAAACCTGTAGATTTTTCTAAAAATCATAGATTACCTGCTGTCCGTTTTACAGTAGTATTCGAAACCGAACTTTTCGATTCTTAATTAAGTAGCTAAATTTTGTCTATTAATCCCGATTATTTTTTAGTAGATATTTATATATATCAGAATTTTTATTGGGAAATCTTATTATAAAAATAAATATGGTTACGTATATAAAAATTATTCAATATGTGTTAATTGGTTTCGACCATAACAGGGTACAAATGAAGGCGTGAAGGGAGAACCGTTCGTTTCTTCATTCTCTACACAACCATATTGTTTTGATTGTAGTTATTTTACTGGATATTTTATCAAGTTTGAGGTAGGGATTTATTGGGGTATCGTGTGAGTTTAAGAATCTTCATTTATGCATTTTAATGTTTATATATAGATTCATTATCATATTGTACTATTTTTACATGAGTTGTGAAATTGCATTAATGTGTTTAAATACATTGATTCATGCCACTATAGAATTTTTATTAGGTGGATCATGGAGTGCGGATATATTTATTACTTATGTGCGCATGTGAATGACATTTATGAATTGTGAATTGTGAATGGTGGATTGGTTGTTGATTTTGGGAAATGGTCGTGTGGTGTGAGCAATGGGGGGACGAAGGAGCTCCCGGGGTGCAAGTCCTCGAATTATCGCGCGATTGGTTGACGTCACCGTAGGGTTAGTAGCCCCAAGACGGCTAGGCAGATGAACAGGTAGTTCATGTCCTAGGGTTTGTTTCACGACATAATTTCCCATTTGATGATTTTGAATTTGATGCTATCTCTGTTGTGATAGTTGGATTTGAATTCGTATTGAGAGTATTGGTTTTAATTTCGTGACTATAGAACTTTTAAATTATCTTGATGATATTATTTAAATTGTTCTACATGAGTTTATATTGTGATTCCTTATGCATTTATATCATGACATTGGACTAGGGTAGAGACTTGACCCTATACGTATTCATTAATTTACATACTTGCGGAATCTTACGCTTCATGATTTTTCTCTACTGGGCCGTTTGTGCTCACCCCTTAACATTTTTCAGGAAAAGAACCGTTGGTGGATGATGCATGAGCTATTGAAAATTTGTGGAATTTGAACTTATAATAATTACATCTTTATGTAATAATAAATATTGCGTGCTTATTATGATTTGTACTTATTTAGCTTTGGACTAGTGTATTCGTGTTGTAATTTGATTTGATTTCGGGATTTGTGTGTGATTTTATTATTTCTATTTCGTTTCCGCGCTAGTGAATTATAAACAATGTCGATTGGCCAGTTTGACCATTTGATATTTTTATGAATTTTAATTAAATTTAAGTCATTATCCGGGTTTTCGGATTCGGGGTGTGACACTACCCCAAGAAAAATGATTTTAGTTTAGGTGAAGGGGTAAGGGATGACCAGATATTGCTTTCCTCTTATCATCAACAGATCCACCAATTTCCGATTCATCCTTTCTTTCTGTTTGCGTTGTCTACCTTAGGTCTGATCCCACTTCAGGTTAGGCCAAACTTCTTTAGGATATTGGCTATGGTCTTGTTGTTTAATCTAGATCTGGGTTTGGACTTGGGCCTGGATGAGGTCCTGTTCTCTTATAGGTTGCTGGACCAGAAAGACTGTAAGGGGCGTTATAATATTTTTCCCTATCAGGGGAAAAAGATGTGTGATAGAGTTGAAAATTCTAATAAGGGCTGGAAGGAGATAATGGTTTTGGTGAGCAGGAATTGGAGACATCCCGATGCAAATTTCTCGTTCCCCAAAGCTTTTAGCCAGTATCTATTCCACTATTTTAAACCCTACCATTCAGGGGCATGCTTCTGTGGGGTGTGTGATGAAAAGTTGGGGATGCATGTTTTAGGTTTCTTGAAGGCGCTCGCTAATCATAAAACCCCATTTTATATTAAATCTTGTTTTAACCTTTTTAAGTCCAAATTCTGGGGTAAACTATTAAGGATGTGTCCTGACTTCCTGACTGATGATGCTTTGTAGGAGTTATCACCAGAAGGAGCAGACATCATGTTGATGATTCCCCAACCTAGTCTTAAAAGTAAAAGAAAGAGGGCATCGGGCAACCTAACCACTCCTGCTACCCCTTTGGGTGTCGCATCCCCTTCGGTCAGTGAGGTTCCACCACCACCTCTTTTAAGTACTGATTCTCCATTTATCCCTCCTCCCCCTCCCTCTGGGGAGGAAGACGTTTCTACCCCCGTTCCTCCTACTATCCCTTCCTCAGGGGAGAATCCTGTTGAACCATCCCGGTCTGCTGGTGATGGTGTTTCTCTATCAGCTGGTGAGGGGGTACACTGCCATCCTCGCCTCTGCAGGGCATCTCCTGCCCCCGATCGGAGGATGACTAGTCTGGCAGTTCGGTTCGGCCCCGATTGACAATGACAACCTCTCCAAGTGTACAGACGAAATCCGAAACTATACCTCAGACTGAGAAACTTGTCCCTTGGAATCTGAGGATAAGGCTCCCGGGTGGCGGGTTCTTGGTCTCAGGGAACAAGACCATTAATGAAGACATTGATCTTCGGGAGATGGGTCTTCAGATTTGGACCCCAGTCGATCGAAACAAGATTAAGAAGGTGGATAGGGGAAAGCTGGCCCTGACAGGCCCCGAATTGGCAATGAAGGTGGTTTGTGTGCAACTTGATCTTGTTTTCCTATCTGGTTTTTCTTGATTTATTTGGTTTTTTACTAATTATGTAACATTTGTTTATTTTTATTTTTTATGATAGATGTTTTATCTGACTCAAGCTTACAACTCAAAGCTTGAGGAAGACATCAGGGCTCTCAGGTAGTCTGCAGAGTATCTGAGGTTGAAGGAGGAAACCAGGAAGAAGATGACTGCCATGTTGGTTACTATCAATGAGAAATTGGAAGCTCAAACCATTCGGGCCATAAAAGATGAGCAACAGCTTTTGGGAGGATGAATAGAAGGTCAAAGAAGGGGAGGAGGCCCAACAAGCTCTGACAACCAAGTATCAGGAACTAGTGGCAAAATATGAATCTTTGGAGGCTTCTCATACCAAGACTATTAAGGATAAAGTTGAAACTGAGAACCTTCTGGCAGTGGAGAGGTCCATGGTGGAGATGTTCCATCGGGGTGGCAACCATATGTATAAGCGCTTCATTGACACTTCTAAATTCATGGTCGAGTTTGGCTGGAGGTCTTGCTTTTAGGATTTCCAGAAACCCGCTGAGGAGAGGGACTTCATCTAAGTGGAGGAATTGGATGAGTCTCTTGGCATCGCCCCTCCTTACAAGGATCTGGAAGCAGGCCCTGATGACCTATTCTTCTGTGAGTTCTTGACTAAGCCTCTCCCTGGGTCTGTTCCTTCTTTTGGCCCAGTTTCGTCTGAATTGACTCTGGTTCCTGATTCCACTGTTCAGCCGGATCCCTCTCAAGCAGACGTTACCAAGATTGAAGAGTTTGGTCCTGAGTTCAGATACCAGGGGCAGAAGACTTAGTTTTTCATCTCTGTTTTTTAATTGTTTTTTAAAACTTTTGTACTTGTAAGCCTTGGCCACTGGGGCCCATATATAATATAAAATTTGAGATATTTTTAGAACAGAACCAATGAATATTTTATTTCAGGCTCTTGAGGCCATGTAAGGGATGTAACAATAATTAGTTAATTTTATAAAATTTTGATTATTTGAGGATCTGTATTCTGTCTTTTAGGCTCTTGAGGCCATGTGAGAGATCTCACAACACTTAGTTATTTTTTTCAAAATTTTGTTCACTCGATCTTTTATGGATCGGTGTTGTGTCTTTCGGGCTCTTAAGGTCATGCGAGAGATCTCACAACACTTAGTTATTTTTTGTAAAATTTTGATCACTCGATCTGTTGTGGATCGATGTTGTGTTTATTAGGCTCTTGAGGCCATGCGAGAGATCTCATAACACTTAGTTATTTTTTGCAAAATTTTGATCACTCGATCTCTTGTGGATCGATGTTGTGTATTTCGGGCTCTTGAGGCCATGCGAGAGATATCATAATACTTAGTTTATTTTTGTAATTGTAATCATCTATAAGCCATCTTTGCCAAGAAAATACAGTTTTACTGATGCCAATTTAATTGATCTGGCACTGATGCCTTTTTTACAAAAATAAGTGAACAAGGTAAGATGTAATCAAATTGGCCCGCTACGGGTAGTACCTCTTCAGGTGAGAGGCGTTTTGGGAGTTTGACTCCATTCTACCATCTTCAGTTTTCAAATGCGATATGCCCCGTGCCCGATAACTTCGGTGATAGTGTATGGGCCCTCCCATTGTTCCCTAAGCTTGCCCACAAGCCCAATTTTTTGTCTAAGGACCATGTCCCCGACCTAGAATTCTCTTCTTTTGACTTTTTGATTGAAATGATTTTGGACACGCTGTTGGTAGGCAGCCAACCTAATCCTTGCTACTTTTCTCTTTTCATCCAGCATATTAAGATTGTGAGCCATATGCTGGTTATTCGAGCCATCTTCCCAGACCTGGATCCTAAGGGTTGGGACTCTGATTTTTGTGGGGATCATAGCCTCAACGCCGTATGCCATGGAGAATGGCATTTCCCCGGTAGGTTGCCTGGGTGTTGTTCTGTATGACCAGAGTACCTCGGGTAGTTTTTCTAACCAGGCCCCTTTGGCCTCCTCGAGCTTTTTTACGAGAGTGTCAAAAATGGTTCAGTTTGTTCTTTCAGTCTGTTCATTCCCTTGCGGGTACCCGACCGAAGATATGTTCTAGTTGATGCCATGTTCGGCAAAAACTGCTCTTACCTTCTTATTATTCAAGTTTCTATCATTGTCCATCATAATCATTCTCGGTAGCCCGAATCTGCATATTATGTGACTCCAGATGAACTTGATGACGTGGCTGCTTTTAATTATCGGATAAGCTTTGACCTCTACCCATTTCATGAAATAGTCAGTGGCTAGTAGAACGTGGGTGGTTGATTGTATTACCATCAGGAGAGGACCCACGATATCCATTCCCCACTGGGCGAATGGACGTGGGACCACGGTCGGGTGTAGGAACTCTGGCGGCCGATGGATAGTATCTCCATGCATTTGGCATGCTTTGCACCTTCAGACATAGTCCTCGGCATCCCGTGATAGGTAAGGCTAAAAGTACCCTTGGGAGATTATTTTGTGAGCAAGAGATCTTCCTCCAGAGTGGTTCCCATAGGACCTGCTGTGGATTTCTTCCATTACTGCTCTTGCTTCAGAGGGGGTTACACATTTTAAGTACAGACCTAAGAATGATTTTTGATAGAGTTTCCCCCTTATGATTGAATATATGGTTGAATTCATCCGGATCTTGTGAGCTTCAACTTTGTTCTCTGGGAGGGCCCCATGCCTGAGGTAATTCACCAAGGGATCCACCCAGTTAGGCTCCCACGGGATAAACATTACCTGCTTAGGTTCTTGAATGCTTGATCTGGCCAGGAAATCCACCAACACAACCCAGGTCAGTTCCTCACCAGTTGAGGATGCTTGATCGACTAGGTGATCAGCTACCATATTCTCATTTCTTGGGATTTGGGTGAAAGTTATTTTCTGAAAGTGCTCTGTTTCCTTTAACACGAGTGCCCGATAAGACTCCATTTTTATATCTTTAGTTTCGTACTTTCCTTTGTTCTGCCGAATGACCAATTAGGAGTCACTGTGCACTACTAGGATCTGGAGGCTTTTGGCTAATTACAAACCGGATATGATCACTTTATACTCAGTCTCGTTATTGGTAGTGGGGAAAGATGAGTACCATTGGGCGTATGGATCTCCAGGCCAACCTTTGACCCATTTAAACTGGCTGACCCATCCATGAATAACTTCCAGGTAGCTAGCTCATCCTGCTGATCGGTCTCCTTAGTTTTCTCCTCAAGTAAGAAGTCTGCCACCGTCTGATCCTTAATGGAGACCCGGGGTATGTAGGTTATATCATATATGCCCAATTCAATGGCCCACTTGAAGATTTTGCCAGAAAATTCAGGTTTTGACATGATGACCTGGATAGGAGTGGAGGTCGGGACAATGATTGGATGTGCCTTAAAGTAATGCCTGAGTCATCTCTTTGCATTTACCAGTGATAACACCAGCTTTTCCTGTCTACTGTACCGAGTTTCAGCCTATACTAAGGATTTACTAGTATAGAAAATGGGCATCTGTAAGCTCCCATCTTCCCTGATGAGGGCTGCACTGGTTGAAACAACGGACGTTGCCAGATAAAGATATAAGACTTCATCGGGTTCCAGTGTGGCTAGAATTGGGGGCATGGCCATATACTCCTTCAATCTTGTGAGGGCCTCGGATTGCTCAGGACCCCAGACTTCACACTTCCCTGCCTTTAATGCTTGAAAGAATAGTCTGCATCGATTGGTAAGTTTTAAGATGAATCTGCTAAGGGCAACCACTCTTCCCGTCAGGACTTGAACATTTTTATGTGTCCGGGGTTCCTTTATTTCCATCAGGGCCTTGACTTGAGTTGGGCTAGCCTGAATTCTGGTCCGGTCCACAATATGTCCCAGGAACTGTCCGGATGACACGCCGAAGGAACATTTCTCTGGATTGAGTTTCATTCCATGTCTCATGAGGGTGTTAAACACTTGTTGCAGATGTCCCAGATAGTTTCCCTTATCTCTGTTTTTGACCACAGTGTCATCGATGTAAGCTTCGATCATGGTACCCATCATCCCTTTAAAGATCCTGTTTACCAATCTCTAGAAAGTAGCACTTGCATTTTTCAGTCTGAAAGACATAACTTTAAAATAGTAAGTACCTATTTTGGTGATGAATTGTAACATCCCGTGTTATTTTCCTTTTTCCTGGAATTATTTCTTATTTAATTTTGGTTATGACGTCACTTGTTCTTGACGCATTGTTTATTCTTGGTATTTCGCGTGTAAATTTTTCGCGTTTACGTTTCAGACTTGGTGGGACTACATTACGTGAATTCTTGTTGTCGATTACGCGGTTTTGTTTCTACGTTGAGCATTAGTGCTTCAACTGGATGACGACACATTTTATTGGATTGGGCTTGTTAGGTGTTCCGACGTTTGGGTTCCTATCCCGGTATATTCAATAGGGATTGTTTATTGGGCGTCCCGTTATTATTTCGAGTTGACGAGATTACGTTTGGGGGCTCCCAGTATTTATTGGGATTTATTGTATATATATATATTTAATTAAAATTATATATATATATTATTTTGGGGTTATTTATATCGGTTGATATTATTTATTTTGCGTCCCGTGAATTTTTGGGGTTCGCGTGATTTCGTTTAGGAGTTGTTTAGAATGGGAATTGATTAGTGGTGGGCTAGTAGTGTAATTTGGGAAGCTATTGTCGCACTTATTTAATTTGGTCATATCATTAGGTCACATGGACCTATTGAATTGAAGTGTACAAAATTCCTTAATTGAATTAAGCCTAATATAGATATATGTATATGCATATGTATGTATCTGTTTATATAGCCGAGAGAGAGAATGAGTCGGGTCTACATCTTCCTCTCCTTTTGTACACGACAATCTTCCTCTCTTCCTCCTTTTCTTCACACGACATATTGCTCCACCTTCTTCTTCCTTGATGACCGTCGTCGGGAATAAAGAGAGAGAGTCGTCTGGAGCGGGACGCGACTAGTGACCTGGTATAGTGTTGCCGACGGTGGCTGGGGGCGACAATACTGGGCAACCACAGCGGCGGCGAGGGGCAGCGTGGTGCTGGTGCAGGGAGGCGAGCTGGTGGTCGCGCAAGGGGCTGGCGGCTACAGTAGTTGTGCGACGCGCGCGACAGTGCTGTTCTGCCAGAACCTTCGACCATTTTTTCGGTTGACTTCTTGAGCTCGGATAGCTACAATTTTCAGAGGGTAGCTTTGCCTAGATGTCAGATACGACGTGTAAAGATTTCGTAATTTTCTGTTGAACGGTTTGTCGGGAAATCGCGTTTATAGGTTATGATTTTCGTTTGGGTTATTTTAGATTTACCCAAATTGATTAACCTATTGCTAATGGGCTTCGTATATATCGTATAGGTTATCGAGACGGATGTTTTGGTATATTCAAAATATTATTCGGGTGACTTTGGTCGGCGGGCCCCATATTCGGGCGCCGACACTGTTTACGGTGGACTGTTTTGGGCTGTTCTGTAAGCGTAGATTCAGGTGAGAAATTTTATTCTCACTTTCGTATCGTTGATGTGGTTTGGGTGTGCAAACCCGTATTTATTTTAATATAGATATATTAAATTGTGAATTTAAATGTCTAGAATTGGGTTAGAATCGAGGCAGGGCTTAGAAATTAATTTGATAAATTAATTAAATTATTTTCCTGCTAAATTTAAATAAATTCCTATTTGAATTGAAAAAGAATAGGTGGCTTAGTTCCCTTTTTAATGTGTTAGGAAATATGTGAATGGGAGGGACGTGAAAACTTAGACGTTATGCTAGGTTCCCCTTACGATACGTGGACTATTGCTTTAAGGGAATTAAAAACATGTTTAAATGAATGAACTTGTATACTTGTGAATTAAAGTATAAGTTGACGAATTGCAAGCATGATTATGTGATATAATTGCTTATCGTGGTTTATTGTTTTATTGTTTTAAAAGCATGTGAAAGAGATTATGAGGGTTATGTAATCATGAGTGGGTGTCCTTGTGTCGAACCGTCACAACAACTGGACAGGAAAAGGTGACTCCCACCTCCGGACTAGTAAGCTGGGAATTGGGGATATAGGGTTGGTTGCTACCCCACCGTGGTGGTATGCGCCACTCTCGAAGTCGCAACAGTGTTGTGCATATGAAGTTGCAACTGGGTTGTGCATCCGTTATTCGGATATTTGGAATAGGGTTGGTTGCTGCCCCATCGTGGTGGTAGGCGCCACTCTCAGCATTGGAGTTGCAAGTAGGGCTCTCGTGCAACCGCCTTCCTTGTTGAAAGTGAAAGGTAAAAGATCACTTGGGAAGAATCGGTGCGGTACTCTTTACTCATAGTATGAGTGAGTGCGTGTTCGTTAACCTATTTTGGGCAAAAAGTGTTTCATGGGGTTTCTGCCATGAGGTTTATGAGTCACATTGCCTTGTTTAGCATTATGTGATTTCATTTGACCTGTATATATGATATTATTACATGTGGATTGTTGGAGCAGGTTATTATGTGCTATTATTGCCTGTGGATTTTGGAGTATGTTAAGTATGAATATTGCAAATGAATTCATATCTTTATAAAATGCTCAGCTGATAATGATTAATGTGAAAGAAAATGATTACATGCAGTAATTAATAAAGTATAATGAAATGTATATTTTTATACTTGCGATTATATACTTTTGTTCCTTTGGGGGAGGTTAAGTATATTGGCATAGCAACCTCCGTGGTTAGTGGAGGTTAGTGATGGACTGCATGGTTGATTTTTGAGTTGATACCTTTGAGAAGGCGGGGTTAATAGTTTTGTGATTGTGACTAGTTATGTGACCTCTTTGGAGATTTGAGGTCAGTGATTGATTTTAGTATCAATTGAGATTTAAGGCCTTAGAGAAGGTAGGTGATGAGATTGTGAACTTAGTAAATTTTGTTATATAGGCCTTTAGGTGCCTTTCATCTTTTGAGGAATAGTTTATCAACTGCATTTGAGATTTTGATTGGGTTAGAAGAGGTTATAGTTGAGGTGATTTTATTTAAGTATTTGAGGTACTATAGCTTTGTAGTCTTGGTTCTCGTGCTTAGTTCATTCTCCTAAGCATCCTTGTACTATCCTTTGTATACTAGAGTATATGTTTTTGACTTGTATGTCACTCCTTGAGCCGTCGGTTACGGCGTGGTGCCGAACCTCTTCCATGTGTTGTCATTTGATTTCGTGGGGTTGGAAACGGATAGTTGTGTTCCGTGAACCCAATGTAGTACTTTTCCTTCATTGTCCTCTTAGACATTATAGGAATCCGTGGAGTTGTATTCACTTTTGTTTGGTTGTCTTTCGGAAATGGTGTTTTCTAAGTCTTGAAAATAAACTCTTGTTATTTAAAAGGAAAAACTCGTTTTCGCTTACCCCCGTAGCAACTAAAAGTTTTAGCACTTTATAAAATGATCTTAGGATCTTCTTTAAAACATATTTTTAACTTCTAAAAGCCGGTGATGGCGACTGACGGAGACCGGGGGCAAGACGGTCATTTTTACTGTGTGGTTTCTTAAAGGAAAAACTATTTTATTACTTTTCTCGTGATTCTGAGATTTTGAGACTTCTTTCTTAAAATCTCGACCTGTAGTGTTTTCAAAGGTGGTTTCTTGTTTCACCTTTTCTTTGGATCATTCTAAGTCTCGGGTATAAGGCTTGGTGTTGTTCAGTGCACGCATATAATGTTGCCTTTCACTTCTTCTTGGTTGTTGACGTCACCACCTAGGTGATTTGAGTTGTTACACGTGTTAGGGGCATGGATGCCAAGTGGATTGGTTTCTTTGGTCCGGGTGTTCTCCCTAAACACTTGTGGTGTTTTAACCTTGATGTTGTTGTCTCAGTTATCCGTTGGTTTAGCATTGGGACTTCTTTTCCTTTGCTTTAGTTCCTTGACTCTTGTGTGGTTGTCATGAGAGTAGTATTCAGGTACTCTTCGGGATTCGACCGTTTAGCGTTCCTTATCCATAGAGTGAGTGTTGGTGATTTATTGACCTTGTTGGAGGTAGTATTTTGAGATTTTCATATTAAGTGTTATGATGAGGTGATTCCATCCTTGAGGTATAGATTTGCTCTAGGAATGAGATGATGTTTTTTATATATATATATTGTATATATATATATATATATAGATGACGATTGTGTTAGTACGCAAGGACGTGAGTGATTTTCCTCCTATGTTCTCGGGGAGTGAGTTATGAGTATTCCTTGGTACTAGTTGTGGATTTGATTCCTGTGGACATTAGAGGTGAGTGTGTTTTCCCTTTGTTTGGATCTTTTGGTTAGCGTTGTGAGTGCTTGATGATTTGTTAGATTGGACCTGGGTGTCGTGTACCCAGTGTACGTTGGTGAGAGTAGTGTAGACTACCGGTGTTGGTACTTGGAGTACGAGTCTTAGTTGTATCTTATAGACTCTTGTTGTGTACTTATATATATATATATATCCCCGATATATATTTGTAAATGCTTAAATTTGCACAACACAAGAATCCTCTTTATTGAATTTTGATTATCCTTATATACATTTCCCTTATGGGCTTTTAGGCCCATTAGGGCAAATCTATCTTTATTACATCATCATGACATACCCTTTATATGTTCAAGTGGGTTTGGTTACTTGGCTTGAGAAAACCCTATTGGCCCAGCAGCCTCATGGCCTTAAGCTTGAAGGCTTATAATGGGCTTCGACAATTTCCACACTTACACAGGCCCTCTTATTTGTGATGGGTTGTCGGGCGATCAGGCCCATTAGAGAGAAGGCAGGGTGGAGAATGGAATACATCACCTCTGTCGGGGTGACGTGGTACATGCAATTAATGCGACGGCCACATAATCATTTGAATATTTAAAATCTGCGGTCCGGATGGCCTCGATTGGAGAGAAGGGAGGCTGAGGAGGCGCACGTGAAGCGAGGTGACGCTTCGCTTCCCGGACGCATGGCTTTTCAAGCGTTTTGAAACTCCTATAAATACCCATTGCATGTGTTGAGTGTTCACTCCGTTTCCAAAACTTACAACTTTCAGAAAATTCTCTGCACTTGTGATCTCTGCTTATCATTGCCAGAGTCCACTCTCTTTCTTAGGAAAACGTCCGAAACCTCTTCAGGATTCATCTTAGAGTAAGTTCTCTCCTTTCATCTTCGTGGCTTTCTTTTCAAAATGTCTGATAGTGATGATACCCGGTCAGGTAACGACCGTCTACCCTTCTCTGTAGACCCGGATGCCTCCTTTAGTTCACCCTCAGTAGAGGTGGTTAGGACAATCGTGTCTAGTCCACCGGAAATCAACCAAAACATCGCAGCAGCTGGGGATCCAACTGCAGGGGGTTCAAGAGACCTATTTTATGCCGACCCCCTCCCTCCAACACATAGGGTAGAGACAATACTGAAAAAATTAAGGGTCAAATGTGGGATACCCGATGGGGTAATCATTAAAAACTACCCAAAAAAATACGATTTTAGGAAGGGTGAGGGGGTCATGGACCACCAGATTCTGCTGTCGGCCTTTCACCTTTAGGTCCTTAGATTCCCGATTCAGCCTTTTTTTCTTTATACCTTAGCTACCCTGGGTCTGGCTCCGCTTCAGGTGGGGCCTAACTTCTTCAGGGTCTTGGCTATGCTCCTGATAATTAATCGGGATCAGGGTCTAGATCTTGGCCTGGCGGAACTTCTGGTATGTTACAAAATACAGGCCCAGAAGGACTGCAGGGGCCGGTATAATCTTTTTCCTCTGAGCGGGAGGAAAATTTGTGATGGCACTGAAAAGTCCAACAAAGGGTGAAAAGAAAGAATGATCTTAGTAAGCGGGAATTGGAGACTTCCTAGCTCATCGGGATTCAAAGTCCCTAGCGAATTCGACAGGCCCCTATTCCCTTCCTTCAAGCCATTCCATAAGGGGTCATGCTACTGCGATCAGTGCAATGATAAGTTGGGCCTTCAGGTGGTTGAGTTTCTGGGAGCACCCGATAAATTTAAAACTTCAACTTATATCAGAGCCCGATTCGAACTCCTTAAGTCTAAAATTTGGGGACAGCCTTTAAGGATGTGTAATAATTTCTTGACGGGTTCCAATTTGCAGGCTTTGTCAACAGAAATGCTGAGGATCCCACAGGCTGTGCTCAAGAAGAAGGCTAAGCGGGCGGCTGGCCCTCGAGTGATAACTCCAGCACCGGGTGAGGATCAAAGCGGACAGGGGTCGCAAAGTGTTCCAACTCCCCCGTCCGGGCCTGTTCTTCTGCCACCGATGGAGAATAGGCTGGTAATTCCACCTCCACAGATGGGAAATATTCAAGTCAGTCAAACCCCTCCTTCAAGATCAGAGGAGGCAGTTCGCCCTTCAGGGGACGTTCCCATTCCTGAATTCTGGCTGGTTAAAGGGGAATCCAGCTTGACGGGGACACGACATCCCCGATCAGAGGATGATCTACCCGACCGGTCTGTCAGGCCCCGTACGACCACAATGTCGTCTCCCATTGTAGTAGATGACAGTGGGGTTGCAACTGAAGTGGAGCGACCGGTTCCATGGGCGCCAAAGATTACAATCCCGGGGGGCGACTTTTTGGTTGCGGGGCACGCGACCATTGACAATGATGCTGCCCTTCGGGCCATGGGCTCCCAGATCTGGACACCCGTTGACCATTGAGAATGATCGATCGGGAGGAATTGGCCCTGAAAGTCTGGAGGTTGCTATGAAGGTACTTCTTCAATCCATTGCTTCCTCAATCATTTTTAGACATTTTTCATATTTATTTCTTGATCAGGCTAACACTCGTCCTTTTGGCAGATGATGTATTTGACCCAATCTTACAACGCGAAGATGGAGGAGGACACCAAGTTGCTCCGGAATTCTAATGAGCTCCTAAGGTTGAAGGAGGATTCCCGGATGAAGGTTGCCAACCTGCTGTCTATATCCGATGAAAAGCTGGATGTTCAGACCCAAATGGCTATCTCTGCAGAGCAGCAGCTTCGGGCTGCTCAAGCTAAGATAAAGGAGATGGAGGCGGTCCGGCGGGCCATATTTGCTGAAGCGGAGGCCTTAAAAGGCCGAGAATGAGAGCCTGAAGGCTAACAATGAGAGCCTAACGGCCTCCAAATCCAAGCTCCTGGGGGAGAAGGCAGAGACAGAGAATATCCTTGCAATGGAGAGGTCGGTGGTGGAGATGTGCCACCGGGGTGGGAACGAAATATACAAGAGTTTCTACGACACCTCCCAGTACCGAATCGGGTTCGGTTGGAGGTCATGCTTCAATGACATGCAGAAGCCTGTTGAGGTGAGGGATTTCGCCTCGGTAGAAGAAATGGACGAGAATTTGGGCATCGCCCCTCCTTATGACGATCCGGTTGAAGGTCCTGACGATGTTCGGTTATGTGAGTTCCTGACCAAGCCTCTCTCGGGGAATAATGTCATTACCTACTCAGATCCTCAAGCTCTTGATGGAGCTATCATTCCAGTGAAGTCCAATGAGGGGGACACTTGTGTTGTTCCTTAGGATTTTAAGTTTTGAAAAATATATTGTAAGCCTTGGCCACTGGGGCCCATTTTTGAATGAAGGATCATGGTCTTTGTCAAGTTAATTTTTTTAATGTTTATAATATCATGGTTTTGTGATCTTTACAGGATCTGTGTTGTGTCTTTCGGGCACTTCAGGCCATGCGATAGACAATGCAACACTTAGTTTATTTTTTGGAAATTTTGATCTCTTCAGGATCTGTGTTGTGTCTTCGGGCACTTCAGGCCATGCGATAGATAATGCAACACTTGGCTTATATTTTTGGAAAAATTTGTGATCTCTTCAGGATCTGTGTTGTGTCTTCGGGCACTTCAGGCCATGCGATAGAAAATGCAACACTTGGTTTATTTTTTGGAAATTTTGATCTCTTCAGGATCTGTGTTGTGTCTTCGGGCACTTCAGGCAATGCGATAGACAATGCAACACTTGGTTTATTTTTTGGAAATTTTGATCTCTTATGGATCTGTGTTGTGTCTTCGGGCACTTCAGGCCATGCGATAGACAATGCAACACTTGGTTTACTTTTTGGAAAATTTGATCTCTTTAGGATCTGTGTTGTGTCTTCGGGCACTTCAGGCCATGCGATAGACAATGCAACACTTGGTTTATTTTTTGGAAATTTTGATCTCTTCAGGATCTGTGTTGTGTCTTCGGGCACTTCAGGCCATGCGATAGACAATGCAACACTTGGCTTATATTTTTGCAAAATTTTGTGATCTCTTCAGGATCTGTGTTGTGTCTCCGGGCACTTCATGCCGTGCGATAGACAATGCAACACCTTTTTTGAGTAGATACTTTGTCATAGAAATGATTTTCTACTGATCACGTGCCATAGCTTTTTTACAAAGACATCAAAGTAGACAAAATATTTGGCCCCTTAAGGGTAGTACCTCTTCAGGTGAGAGGCGTTCTCGGAGTTGGTTCCATTCCGCCATCAATATTTCTTCGAACGCGGAATGCCCCGCGACCGATGACTTCGGTTATGGTGTACGGGCCCTCCCAAAGTTCCTTGAGCTTGCCTACGATCCCGATTTTTTGCCTTAAGACCATGTCACCGACCTGGAACTCTCTCCTTTTAACTTTCTGGTTGATGTAGTTCCGCATACGCTATTGATAGGCGGCTAACCTAATCCCTGCAGTTTCCCTTTTTTCATCTAGTAGATCGAGGTCGTGAGCTAGGTGCTGGTTATTCGATCCTTCTACCCAGGCCTGGCTCCGGAGGGTTGGGACCCTAACCTCCGTTGGGATCACAGCCTCAGCGCCATAAGCCATTGCGAATGGGGTTTCTCCAGTTGATTTCATGGGAGTCGTTCTATACGACCAGAGTACTTCAGGTAACTTTTCAAGCCAGACTCCCTTTGCTTCCTCAAGTTTTTTGGCTAGTGTATTGAATATGGTTCAATTTGTCCTTTCTGCCTGCCTGTTCCCTTGCGGGTATCCGACGAAGGACATACTCTGGTTGATACCGTGCTGGGCAAAGAATGCCTTGACCTCCTTGTTGTCAATATTTTTCCTATTATCCATCATGATTGTCCTTGGCAGACGGAATATGCATATTATGTGGGTCCATATGAATTTGATGACGTGGCTACCCTTGATAGTGGGGTAGGCTTCGACCTCAACCCATTTGGTGAAGTAATCAGTGGCCAGAAGGACATAAGCATTTGATTGGATTGCTTTCGAGAGGGGTCCCACTATATCCATTCCCCATCGGGCGAATGGGTGTGGTACTACGGTAGGATGTAAGAACTCAGGCGGCCGATGGATAACGTCTGCGTGCATGTGGCATGGCTTACACCTTCGGACGTACTCTTCAGCATCCCGAGACAGATAGGGCCAGAAGTACCCCTGGGAGAGTATCTTATGGGCAAGGAATCTACCGCCGGAGTGGTTTCCACAAGCTCCACTGTGAATCTCCTGCATCACTGCTCTTGATTCTGATGGCATAATACATTTCAAGTAAGGACCTTAAAAGGATTTTCGGTAGAGTTGCCCGTTTATAACTGAGTACCGGGCTGAATTCCTCCTGATCTTGTAAGCTTCAGCTTTGTTTTCTGGGAGAGTTCCACTTCGTAGGTAATCCATCAGGGGATCTATCCAGCTGGGCTCCCATGGGATAAGCATCACTCGTTCGGGCTCCTGAATACTGGGCCTGTGTATAAAGTCCACAAGTGCAACCCGGGTCAGGTATTCTCTAGCTGAGGATGCCTGACCGGCTAGGTGCTCAGCCATAGAGTTTTCACTCCTGGGAATTTGTGTGAAGGTTATTCTTTGAAAATTTTCAGTTTCCTTTAATACGAGTGCCCGATAAGGCTCCATTTTCGGATCCTTTATTTCATACTCTCTGTTGATCTGACGGATGACCAGTTGGGAATCCCTGTGTATTGCTATAGACTGAATCTAGAGGCTTCGAGCTAACCTCAAGCCAGATACGACTGCCTCATACTTTGCCTCATTATTCGTGGCTGGGAACTGTAGTTGCGTCGACATATGAAGGCTCGTCCCATCGGGTATCAAGACTTCCAAACCAATTCCTGATCCGGAAGAGTTGACTGATACATCCACAAAAATCTTCCATGTGTCTAGTTCATTTTTCTGGTCCGGCTCTTCAGTTTCACTTTCGATTAAAAAGTCTGCTACTGTCTGTCCTTTGATGGAAACCCGGGGTATGTATGTCAAGTCGTATATGCCCAATTCGATAGCCCATTTAGAGATTCTCCCTGAGAGGTCAGGCTTTGACATAATAACCCGTAGGGGTGTAGCTGTCGGGACGATGATCGGGTGAGCTTTAAAGTAATGCCTTAGACGTCTCTTGGCATTCACCAGTGACATAACCAATTTTTCCTACCTGCTGTATTTGGTTTCTGCCTCAACCAAGGATTTGTTGGTGTAGAATACTGGCATTTGAAGATTTCCATCCTCTCTGATAAAGGCGGCGCTGGTTGACATAGAAGATACTGCTAAATACAGGTATAAGACTTCATCGGGATTTGGTGTGGATAGGATCGGGGGCATGGTCAAGTACTCTTTTAAAGTCGCCAGGGCCTCCGATTGTTCAGGATCCCAGATCTCTCCCTTCTTCACCTTTATTGCCTGAAAGAATGGACGGCATCGATCAGTGAGTCGTGAAATGAATCTGCTAAGTGCAACCAATCTTCCGGTCAATATTTGAACGTCTTTATGCGTTCGGGGCTCCTTTATTTCTATCAGGGCCTTCACTTGTGTTGGGCTGGCCTGGATCCCGGTCCGGTCTACGATGTACCCCAGGAACTGCCCGGATGATACACCAAAAGAGAATTTCGCTGGATTAAGCTTCATGCCATGTGACCCGAGGGTGTCAAACACTTGTCACAGGTGGGTAAGATGGTCCTCCTTCTTTCTGTTCTTGACCACAGTGTCATCGCTATAGACCTTAATTACTGTACCCATCATACCTTTAAAGATCCTATTGACCAACTCTGGAAAGTGGCACCTGCATTTTTCAGTCCGAAAGGCATAACTTTAAAGCAGTATGTACCTGTTTCAATAATGAAGGAGGTATTTTCCTTATCCATCGGGTTCATTTTTATTTGGTTGTAACCTAAATAGGCATCCAAAAAAGTTAGACGATCGTAGCCAGCGGTAACATCAACCATCTAGTCGACCTTTGGCAGTGGAAAGCTGTCCTTCGGGCACGCCTTATTCAGGTCAGTAAAGTCAACGCAAACCCTCCATTTTCCATTCTTCTTCTGCATGACCACTACGTTGGCAAGCCATTCGGGATATCTGACCTCCCTGATGAAGCCGGCTTGGAGCAATCTGGATACCTCATCTGCTATAATTTGGTTCCGATGTGCCCCCACGCGCCTCTGCTTTTGCCTGATAGGTCTGACATTCGGGTCAACATGCAAAGAGTGCTGGGAAACATCGGGATCGATCCCTGGCATGTCTGTATGCTCCCATGCGAAGACATCAAAGTTGTCCTGCAGCAATTGTGTTAGTTCTTTAAATTCAGGGTCGGTGAGGTTTGTACCTGCAAAAGTAACTTTTTCCGGACTGTCGAGCACAACATAGACCGGTTGCAACGGTTCACCACAATTGGGGTACCCGGATCCCACTCCTTTAATTGATATTTAGAGCCTGAGCTTTGTTCCTTGGAGTGGGGCGCCACTAGGGCTTTCACCTTCCGGATCTCTTTTAGGGTGACCGCATAGCATTCCTTGGCGGCGACCTGGTCACCTTTGACATCAATAGTACCTATACCGTCGGGGCTCAAACATCTCATGACCTGGTGAAGAGTCGAAGGTACACCTTGCATTCGGTGAATCCATCCCCTTCCCATGAGCAGATTATACGAAGGTTTGGCATCCACCACAACGAATGTCTCGGTCAGGGTCTTCTGAGCAGCAGATACTGGTAACTGGACTTCCCCGATCGGCTCGATTTTCCTTCCATCAAAACCTGCGATGGGGCACCGGGATGCCACAATTACGGATGGATTGATCTCGAGCTTTTCAAAAGCCCACTTGGTGATGATGTTGGCACTGCTCCCAGGATCGATCATGACTCTCTTCACGAGACAGTTGGCCACCATTAGGGTCACAACCAGAGGGTCGTTGTGCGGGGTTTGAACACCCCGAAAGTCCGACACTGAGAAATGATCTGCGCTTCCCCTCTCCTGTGGTGGACCTCGCTGATTTCGTTGACTTTCCTCATTTTGTGGGCTCTCCGCAGATGGCTCCGGCGTGACCCTTCAGTCTCTTTGGATGGGGGGGCACCATGAATCATATTAATGACCCTGACCGGCTGTGCATTCAAGGATTTATGAGGGGTGCTGAGGGCACGTTGATCAGTCTTCGGTCTGTCCTGTTGGACGTAATCTCGGAGTTCCCCGCGAAGCAGTAACATCTCCACCTGTTGCCTTAGATTTCGGCACTCATTTGTGATATGCCCAAAATCACCGTGGAAAGCACAGTGCTTTGACTTGTCCCTTTGGTCGAGTGGCTGTCTGATGGTCGGGGGTTGTTGGAATATTCCTTTAGCTTTGTTCTCTTGATAGAGTTTAGCAAGGTTAACCTTCAGCGGTGTCACCCTCTCTTCGAATTTGGAGCACTTGAATGGTTTCGGAGCTGATGATCCCGGTGGGACTGATGATCTAGATGGAGTTGAGCGCTTTCGATCGGTCGCTCGGTCCCTCGACTGGATCTCAACGCTGACTAAGGCCTCTCTCTTTTGCCTGATAGTTTATTCTTCTTCAATTCTCAAGTACCCCTGAGCCCCAGAGTTTAGCTCCCCAATGCCCGACGGAGGGCGTTTTACCAGGGATTGATGGAACTTAGTTCCTGGAATAAGGGCCATTCTGAATGCCTCAACAGTAGAGTGCTGGTCACAGTTATTGATAGAAGAAGATTCGATGTTGAATCGGGACATAAAGCTTTTCAGTGATTCTCCTTTCTCCTGGATCATGGTGAAGAGACAGGATATGGTTTTCTTCTGTCTTTTGTTTCCATAATACTGGGCGATGAAGAGCCTGGTCAACTGTTGCCAGCTGCCAATGGATCAGGGTGGCTGCTTCCTGAACCATAATAAAACGGCGTCAACAAGGCTTGTGGAGAACACTTTACAAAACAGGGACTCGTTCTCAGCGTACAGGGTCATCTTCTGATGGATCTGGTATATGTGCTCTTCGGGGTCCTTCGTGCCATCGTAAGGGGTGAACTGAGGCATAACGAACTTCTTTGGGAAAGGTTCTTGGGTTACTTCATGGACGAAAGGGGACTGTATCAATTCAGTCGACGCCTGGATGGCCATGTCATCGGTAGATCGGGTCCTCAAGTCCCCGAGAAATTTTATTTGGAATTCATCCATCATTGCTTGAAGTTTCTGGGGGGTTATTGACTTGTCGGCTGCGGGAGCCTTTCCCGAGCGCTGGGAAGACTCGGCATGCTCTTCAGGTCTGTCGCTACCTTGTTGGTTAAGAGAATGGTCGACCGCCGCTACCGGAGGGCCAGGTGTTACTACCGGTAGGGCAGCTACTGGTGAAGCCAACCTCACCATGAGTTTCGCATTCTATTTTTCCAAGGCCACACTACGTTCCTCAGCAGCTATCAAGCGTTGAAGAATTTGCTCCATGGTCTGGGAACCCTCTGCACGATTGTCCGCAGTGGGTAGAACGTCTTCCTGCGAACGAGTGATTGGCATCTTCGTCCGAGGGGTGGTGAGTGAAGGCCTTTGAAGGTGGTGAAAGATCTTTGAGTTTTAAAAAAACAAACTCAGCTTTTCGAGATGGGAAGAAAGAGGTGATTTCATAGATCCTGAAGGGTAGATTTGAAAAATCAGGAACTCCTTTCCAGGTTTCCCACAGACGGCGCCAATGTGTAAATGCTTAAATTTGTACAACACAAGAATCCTCTTTATTGAATTTTGATTATCCTTATATACATTTCCCCTTTGGGCTTTTAGGCCCATTAGGGAAAATATATCTTTATTACATCATCATGACATACCCCTTATATGTTCAAGTGGGCTTGGTTACTGGGCTTGAGAAAACCCTATTGGGCCAGCAGCCTCATGGCCTTAAGCTTGAAGGGTTACAATGGGCTTAGACAATTTCCACACTTACAATATTCGTTTACGGTAGCATGTGAGCACATACCTTGGGTTTTCGTGGCTGGGTTATGTTGTGGGCTATGTATCTCACTGGGTGGTTTAGCATTACCTAAAATATTAGAGGATGTGGTAGTTAGAGTATCTTTTCCCACTGAGCTTATTTGCTCACAGGGGTATTTCATTTGCCCCCTGGTATTCCCACGCCAGGTTGCAGGAAATGTTATGGCTATGGGCAGCATGCGGTGCAATGACAGTTCCCTTTTATTTTCCTTGTTACAGGTTTTGGAGTTGCGTAGGGTGATGCAGTTACGGTTACAACACGACTGGTTTGGGGACGATAGTTATCTGCTGTCAGTTTCTTTACCCATTTTGTATGGGATTGTCATATATTTCTTTTGGGAGTCAGTTTGTTGGCATATCCCTATTGGTGTATCTTTTATTTCCTGTATTTATTATTTCAGGATGCTATTGTATCTATTTGGCACTGCCATGTGCTTTTCTGTATTCTTATTCGAGCATTTGTGGCTCCGTTGATTATAGAGGGTTGTGTAGGGGTTGGTAGTTTTTTTCCACTGCCTCGGCCCTAGTAGGATTGATGAATGTTGGGCCTGTGAGCCATAGTTATTATCGAATTGTTATTGGCAGGTTATTCTGTTGTGGTTGGGTGTCCGGATGTTCCATTTACAAACGGAACTCTGCCGGATTTTCGTTAGATTCCGCTGCTTTATTCTATTATTCATTTGGGTATGAAATATACCATTTTTATCATTATTCCATACGTTTTCGTGGTTAATGATATCTTAGTTGGTCATTGTATTAAGGATCACATCCTGGATTCCTTGGATGTCCCGGTTCGGGAGTCTTCGGAATTTAGGGGCGTGTCAGTTAGTATCTGAGGATACTATTGAGTTTCTAGTATTCGTTTAGGCATGGAATATATTTTTCATTGTTATTCCATGTATTTTCTTGTTATTGTTGACTCTAGTGGTTGTTTGACTTACGTCACCCTTTGGAATTCGCTGTTTCTCTATATTAGAGTTTCGGGGATTTTAGGGGCGTGACAATATGGTATCAGAGCATGATGACTGAAGGTCATTTGTTGTAGGGGTGAAATGACATTTTTACCCTTTTGTGAGTGTTTGATGACTGAAGGTCATCTGTTCTCGTTTCTTTTTACTTCCACATTCACTCCCTTAGCTCTTAGGCTCGGTTTTCGGAGTCCTAGGAATTCGGGGCGTGACATGAATGATGTCTTTTCTTCATCGGCCGAGTTTATTCTTATATGATTGTACCCCGAATATGCGTCCAGGAAAGTTAATCGCTCGTAGCCAGCGATAGCATCCACCATCTGATCAATTTTTGGCAAGGGAAAACTATCATTCGGGCATGCCCTATTTAGGTCAGTAAAATCAACACAAACTCTCCACTTACCATTCTTCTTTTGGACAACTACAACGTTGACTAGCCAATCGGGGTTTTTCACTTCCTTGATGAACCCAACCTAGAACAATCGGGATACTTCTTCCGCTATGATCTGATTCCGGTGGGTCCCCATGCGCCTCTGCTTCTGCCTGTTTGGCCTTATAATTTGGTCAACATATAGGGAGTGTTAGGCAATAGTGGGATCAATATCGGGCATATCTGTGTGTCCCCATGCGAAGACATCGGAGTTGTTCTGCAAAAACTGGGTCAGTTCTTTTAATTCATAATCAGCAAGGTTTATACCTCCATAGGTTACTCTTTCGGGTATTACGAATATTGGCTGTAAAGGCTCAATCACGATCGGGGTACCCAAATCCCCATCCTGTAATTGCTATTTGGGGTCTGGCCCTAGATCCTTGGTGCGGATTGCCTTTGGGTTCTTCTCTTTTTTGATCTCTTTTAGGGTAATGGCATAACACTTCTTTGCGGCCACCTAATCTTCTTTGATGTTGATGATATCAAACCCGTTCAGACCTACGTATCTTATCATCTGATGTAGGGTTGATGGTACCCCCTGCATTCGATGGATCCATCCTCTTCCCATTAGCAAATTATATGACGGCTTCACATCCACTATGACAAAAGTTTCTAATAGGGTCATTTGAGCAGCAAATACTGGTAGCTAGACTTCCCCGATTAGTTTGACATGCTTCCCATCGAATCCTGTAATAGGGTTTCGGGAGGTCACAACTTCGCTTGGATTTATCTCGAGTTTCTCAATGGCCCACTTGGTGATGATGTTGGCTCTGCTTCCTGGATCAATCATGACTCATTTCACGAGGCAGTTTTCCACCATCAATGTAATAACTAGTGGGTCATCATGAGGGGCCTGGATGTTTTGAAGGTCTACAGTATAAAAAATAATCTGTGTTTCGCCCGTCTGATGGTGGACTTCATTCACTTTGTTAATTTTCCTCATCTTTCGGGCTCGACACAACCGGGTCCTGCTAGCTCCTTCTGTCTCTTTATAGGTGGGGCCACCGAGAATCATGTTGATAATTCTGACTGACTGTGCGGTTGTGGGATTCCGGGGGGCGTTGGGTGCTTGCTAATCGGTCCTCGGTCTGTCCCACTGGACATAATCCCGAAGCTCACCTCGCATTAACATTGCCTCCACTTGGCGTCTAAGATTTTGGCATTCATTGGTAATGTGCCCGAAATCACTGTGGAAGACTCATTGTTTCAATTTATCTCTTTGATCCAAAGGTTGCCTGATAGGTGGTAGTGGTTGGAAGATTCTTCTGGCCTTTGTCTCTTGGTAAAGTTTGTCAAGGCTGACCCTTAGGGGAGTCACTTTCTCTTTAAATTTGGGACGTTTTACTGGGTTCGGGGATGAAGGACCCGAGGGGCTCGGGCGTTTTCGATCTGTCACCTGGTCTTTTGATCGGGCTTCAATATTAACCAAGGCTGCCCTCTTTTGCTGGATGGCCTCCTCCTCCTCTATTCGCAATTATCCTTGGGCTCTGGAATTTAACTATCCAATACCCGATGGTGGGCGATTCACTAGAGACTGATGAAACTTAGTTTCGGGAATCAGGGCCATCCGGAAAACCTCGACGGTAGAGTGTTGATCACAGTTGTTGATGGAAGAAGACTCAACGTTGAATTGGGACAAGAAGCTCTTCAGGGACTCTCCTTTCTCCTGGATCATCGTGAAGAGACAGGATATGGTTTCTTCTGCCTCTTGTTCCCGTAATACTGGGCAACAAAGAGCTTGGTCAGTTATTGCCAGCTGGCGATGGATTCGGGTGGTTGCTTCCTGAACCACAGTAAAACTGCATCGACAAGACTCGTGGAAAACACCTTACAAAGCAAGGCCTCGTTCTCAACATACATAGTCATTTTTTGGTGAATCTGATAGATGTGCTCCTCAGGATCCCTAATGTCATCATAAGGGGTAAACCAAGGCATGACAAACTTCTTGGGGAAGGGCTCCCGAGTTATCTCGAAAGTGAACAGTGATTGGATCAACTTAGTGGAGGCTTGAACTGCCAGATCATCGGTAGATTAGGTCCTCAAATCTCTCAGGACCCTTCTCTGGAACTTTGCCATCATCTCCTGGAGCTTTTGGGGGGTCAAGGCCTCATTAGTGATGGGGGCCTTGCCCAGGTGATGAAAGGATTTAGTATGCTCCTCTGATTCGACGCCACCTTCCTGGCTTTGTGAACGGACGAGTGCTGCTGGGGGAACGGGTGGAAGAGCCATCCTCGCCATAAGTTCCGTGTTCTGCTTCTTAAGAGCTTGGCTCCGTTCTTCTGCAGCTACCAAGTGTTCAAGATATGTTCAATGGTTTGAGAACCACCTGCATGGTTGTCTCCAGTAGTCGAAGCTTCTACTTAGGAACGGGTTATCAGCATGGTTGTTTGGAAGGTAGAAGAATAATATGATTATAGATCTAGAAGGTGAAGATGAACAGAACAAGCTCGACTATAAGAGCGAGAAGATGACCACAGATCTGAAAGGTGGAGATAAAAATCACAGATCTAGATTGAACAGAAACAAGCTCAGCTATAGAGATGGGAAGATGATCACAGATCTAGAAGGTGATCTTCAAGAAAACTTCCCACAGACAGTACCAATGTGTAGATGATAAAAATTGCACAACACAAAAATGGAATGTTTATTGATGATTTCTTTTTTGTTTATATACATATTCTTCTTGGGTTTTGAGCCCATTAGGGCAACATTCCATTACACATCAATATTTTTATCTTTTTGTCACGTCACTAACTTGTTTTGCTAGTTTGTTTTAGAAGATACTGGTTCATAGGCCTGAGATGGGCCCCATGTTCTCGGGCCCTTATTGCTTCTAGTGGATCAGTGATCCTTGTGGGCCTAGGTGCTTGATGGGCCTGATTATTTTCACACGTACAAGGATCATTTTTGTTTGGCTTAGTTTCCCAATTGCCGATTTCCACAACAATATAGAGGTGTTGAATATAGTCAAGAAGTGCTCAAATTCAGCCATTCGCAATTATAATACAGAGCATGTATGTTCTTCATTCCCTACCTTTTTTAAAATATATATATATATATATATATATTTAGATGAATTAATTAGTTGTATAACCAACCCTCATGTTCAATTGTAAAATAAATCTCTTTGTTTTGTAGGAGACAAATTTTGGGGATGTCAATGTTATCAAGGCAAATAAAAGGCTTGCTTCTGGCTATATCTATTATATTACTTTTGAAGCTGTTGATGGCAATATTGAAACCTTTCAAGCTCAGGTCCACAACTGGCCAATTGGTATGGAACCCGTGGTTCTGTCCTGCAGGATTAAACCTCCTCCTGCATAAATTCATCAAGGTAGATATTTTAATGGTCACTATATATATATATATATATATAATGGTCACTATATAATATTTACTAGTTATTACTAGTGTCTGGATCGATGATGATATTTGTGTCTTAGTTTTATTTCATGGTGTGTTCTTGTGGATAATTTTGCCTCTATCAACTATATATGGACCATATAAAATTGGTGTTTTTATAATGGAGTCCTATCCGTACGATATATATATACTCATTGAAATACTTGCAGATGAACCTATAATTTATTTGAATTTTGATACTTTTGTTTTTTGAAACTTACATGATGTCTTGAGAAGAACACAACTTCTTGGTACGCTCATGAGAACAGATTGTAGTTTTTAGATACACTGCTCTAGTTTCATAGAATAACTGTTTGTCTATAGTTGTCCAAACTTACCCCATTCTCTTTTTATTCCTCTAACCCTTAATCACAACATTCTCGCCCATTCACCACCTACATAATATACACCTCTGGATACTTGACCACCATAAATATCGGCCCCTATTTTTGCTTGTTTTTCTCTAAACACATAGTACCACATGCTTGATGTATTTGTAGAATTTGTCGCTTGATGTCATTATTGTTCCATCTATATAACCTGAATCTTCATATCATAGAAATCGTGCTATTTTCATCTACAAAGAGTTTTTTGTTTGGCTTCTGCCTCTCCTCCTCTCCCCTTTCGGACTGACCAATGAATTTTGTTGCACTTGAATAAACTATTTTCGGTATAGTCTCTTATATTTGGAGACTTTAACCCAGTTGCATAAAGATTTTTTCAATAAAAGAAAAGGGTTAATTCCACCTAGACCCCCTCAGGTTTGTCTTAATCCTAGATAGACCCCCTTGGTTTTCCCTATTCCCAATTAGACCCCCTTTGGTTGACCAACGGAATCTGCTGCCGATATCATCCAAAAAAAAAGTTACTAAATGGTCAATTTTGCCCTTCAATTGTTTGAAAAGTCATATTTGTCCCTATTAATTCATGTAAAATTACAAATATGCCCTTTGACAAAAGATCTATCATCTTCTTCTTTTTGTTAGTTCCATAAATTCTAATTTCTCATCAATTCCGAACCTTTACCAATAAAACAAATTAGAGACAAAAATCCTTGATGGACCCCAAAAGAGACTCAATGCCGTCGAAACGTCTTATTGCGTTCGAGCCATAAACTCCACCACAAGCAAGGAGGAGCCACCCTCCAAAAATGACAAGCATGAGCCCCCATACATCCACCTCTCCAACAATCAAGGACCTCGTGCAGCGAAGCCGGCATCACCCATCTAATGCCAAAAAGACCAAAAAGGAAACTTCGACAGTTGTAGGCAATCGGACAATGCAAGAGCAAGTGATTAATAGATTTGTCATTATTCTTACATATGACGCACCGATTGACCACAATGATGTTCCGCCTCCTCAAAACATCCAATGTGAGAATACGTTCTCACGCCACCAACCACGTAAAGAAAGCGACCTTGAAACGCATACCGCCTTCCAAGGAAGAGTAATAACTAATAAAGTATTTTAATTTTTAGTTTTGTATATATATAAATAGAAAAAAAAGAGTTAAAGTTAGTGTAAACGGGGGGTTTACCATAATCAGTCCCCACCCCATAATTGGTGACTGTTTTCATTTCTTGTACAAAATCCGCCCCTACAAAATAAAAGGCGCTCCCAAACCCTTGAATAAAATAGCGGAACGGAGCGGTACAAATTGCCATCCCAATTCCCATATCTCATTTAATCCAATTTTCTTGAGTAAAAATTCTCTCTCTTACCATTTCTCTCACCATCATAAAAATAAACTAGTTTATCTCTCTCAAAGTGATGCAAACGTGTGGTGTTTTCGTACCAACCGCATTCAAATGTATAAACTCTATCTTCACAAAAGGTCATGTAAACATATGGTCATAATCTTTCCATTTTTGGCTGTTTTCCCAAATACTTCTAACAAAAATGTCAATTTTTGAGTTGATATCTTTTGCTCGCAGATTGATGCTAATGTTAGGTTGTTCTTAAAATTATAGACAAACGATTACAAAAACCATCTCAAATTGATCAGCCATCTATGTAGGTTACTTCTCCAGGAGGAGACCTCTCTCTCAAACACACTTAACACTGACTTCCACCTCCATTCATTCAGGATCAGCTATCCTGGGCTCCTTTAGTTTGGTAGCTTCATATTTGTTTCATTCCACCACCTCCTCGCCCACTGGACTGATAGTTGGAAATGGAGATTGGAGTGAACTTCCTCTTCACCAGCAAATGAAAATGAAGGCACAAACTACAATATCATGCTTTATTAGTGACAATATTTTTCCTATATGATACTAAATTCATAAGTTTAGTGGGAAATGTAAAGAGATTCCTAAAAAAAAATGTGAAGAAAAATGACAATCAATTGGATGGAGTTGATGATCAAACTGAAGATGCAATAAGTAATTTTACTTAATGTATATACATATTTTTCCTATATGCTATTTTTGGCACTCTCTGTCCCTCTCATTACTTGCAACAAAAAGGCTGGCGCGGGTCTTGGCCTTGGTACTCCAAACGGTCAAATGTTAATTTGTTTTTACTATTATAAACCCGAAATTAATTTAAATAGCCCAATTTATATTCAACCCCAACTAAAAAACGTTTAGGTCAAAAAAGTACTTAACCCAAATATCATAAAAGACCACAAAGTTTAACCGAAGACCTTTCAAAAAATTTAAAAATTCAAGTTGAGACTTTCTCTTGTAAAATGGATGCTTCAGTTGAAGCAATTTCACCTGAGTCTTTTAATGCCATTTCTTCTGTTTCAAAGTGTTCTTTATTCTCATTTTCCCTGTCTGCAGGAAATACAAGATTTGCAGAAGGGTTACAGACCTATTTGAAATCAAAGGATCTCCAAATTGAAAATCAGCCCACAATTCCTCATTTTATTGGTTTCTTCCCCTATCTCATCTCATTAATGCATTTTTTCCCCTTCCAATATCAATTTTTTTTTGCAAATCTTAATTTCAATATCCCATTAAATACCAACATTAAAATGGACCACTTTATATATCCAGAAGTCATCAAATTTGTGTGACGAGCTTTTCATACTGACTGCATTGAATGCATTCAAACACACATGAAATTGTGGGCTGATCTTTTCATACTAACTCCATTTAGTGCATTCAAATGTATAAGATTTATCTTCACAATAAAAAAAGGTCCTCACCTAGGACTTCTTATTTAATTTAATGATTCCTAAAATTTTAAATTGTTTTTACTATCATAGACCCGAAATTAATTTAAATACCCCAATACATATTCAACCCCAAGTAAAAAGCATTTAGGTCTATTCATATTTTGTATATTCATTTCATGGAGGAACACCTATATATATACAAGAAAGTCCATAAATTAAGGAACCCATCACCACTAATTAAGAAATTACAAATGCACTAAACTTCCCACTAATTTATGCTTCCCACTATGTTTCCACTACAAATCTTATAATATCAACAACACTCCCCCTCAAGCTGGAAAGTAGATGTCAATCATTCCCAGCTTGCGACATATAGAATCAATGACACTTTTAGAAAGTGCTTTGGTGAAAATATTTGCTAGCTAACGATTGGATGGAACAAAAGGAGTAATGATCTCTTTTGACTCAACTTTTGCTCGAATAAAATGACAATCAACCTCAATATGTTTAGTTCGCTCGTGAAAAACGGGATTACTAGCAATATGGATGGCGGCTTGATTGTCATAGTAGAGAGGAGTCGATTCTTGTGCTGAAAAACCAAACTCATGTAAGAGAGTCCTTAACCAAATGAGTTCACAAGTTGCATGGGCCATTGCACGATATTCAGCTTCAGCACTAGATCGGGCAACTACAGATTGTTTCTTACTTCTCCAAGTCACAAGATTACCTCCAATAAAGGTACAAAATCCAGTTGTAGATTTCCTATCTGATGGTGATCTTGCCCAGTCAGCATCAGTATATTCCTCAATACGAAGATGACCTGAAGAACGGTAAAGAAGCCCACGGCCTGGGGAATTTTTGAGATACTTCAAGATGCGAACAACTGTATCCAAATGAGGACTCTGAGGATTGGTCATGAACTGGCTGACGATACTAATAGCATATGAGATGTCAGGTCGAGTGATGGTTAGGTAAATAAGTTTACTTACAAGCCTTCTATACATCTCTGGATCATCAACTGGATCTCCCATGTCTGATAATAATTTCAGGTTCACATCCATGGGAGTAGCAACTGGTTTAGAGCCAAGATAACCTGTTTCTTTCAAAATATCAAGAGTGTATTTCCTTTGAGATAAACTGATACATGCTTTTGATCTTGCTACCTCAATGCCAAGGAAATAAGGGAGCTTACCCAAGTCTTTGGTAAAGAAACGTGAGCCAAGATGATGGATCAGAGTTTGGATGTCTTTCTTGTCACCTCCCGTGATAACAATATCATCCACATAGACAACTAATATGACAATGTCAGTGCTAGTCTTCTTAAAGAAGACTGAGTGATTAACTTGGCTTCGAGTCATATCATGAGCGACAACTGTCTTGCTAAACTTATCAAACCAAGCCCGTGGAGATTGTTTGAGTCCATAAATAGATTTCTTAAGATGACAAACATACTCCCCCTTGGATTCAAACCCCGGTGGTTGAGCCATGTACACCGTCTCGGTGAGATCACCATGAAGAAAAGCATTTTTTTACGTCAAGTTGGTGAAGAGGCCAATTAAGAGACGCATTAATGGAGATAATAATACGAACATAATTCAGCTTGGCAACCGGAGAAAAGGTTTCAGTGTAATCAATACCATAGGTTTGGGTGAATCCTTTGGCAACTAGACGGGCTTTCAGGCAGTCCACAGTACCATCCGGATTTTGCTTGATAGTGAACACCCAACGACAACCAACCACTTGTACATCAGCAGGAGTAGGAATAAGATCCCAAGTATGATTCAACTTCAAAGCCCGCATTTCTTCTTCCATTGCTGTTTTCCAGCCAGGATGAGAAAGTGCCTCCTTGTAAGACTTAGGAACAATAGTAGAGGATACAGAGAGAAAAAAGGCCTTAAAGGGAGGCGACAAATGATCAAGAGAGACAAAGTTTAACAGAGGATGCTCAGTACATATGCGCTTACCTTTGTGAACAACAATAGGAAGATCAATATCGGAATTAACAGGAGGATCTGCAGACGTTGAGATCGGTAGTGGATGTGATGGAGTAGACTCTACATTCTCAGGAGCAATTGAGATAGTTTGTGGACGATGTCGAGAGACACTCCGTGGTCGACGAGGAACATAAGCATGAGATATAGGAACAATAGCAGGAATAACAAGTGCAGTAAGAGAAGGTTCCTCTAACTGACCGTCTGCGGAAGAATAATATGGAGTATCCTCAAAGAATGTGACATCAGCACTAACAAAGTGTTTTTGTAAAGTAGGACTGTAGCACCTGTATCCTTTTTTAGTACAAGAATAACCAAGAAAAATGCATTTGTGGGCACGAGGATCAAGTTTGTCTCGATTGGGACTAAGATTGTGAACATAACAAATTCATCCAAACACCTTTGGGGGTATGGTAAAAATATTTTTATCCGGAAACATTATTTGAAAAGGTGATTTTCCTTTTAGAATACGAGAGGGCATTCTATTTAAAAGATATGCCGCAGTCAAAATTGCATCACCCCAAAAACGTTTAGGGACATTCATTTGGATCATGAGAGCACGAGCTATAGCAAGAATATGCCCATTTTTCCTTTCAGCAATTCCGTTTTGTTGAGGGGTATCAACACAAGATGTTTGATGGATGATACCTCTCGACTCAAGGAATTGTTGAAAAGTGCCAAGACGATATTCATGAGCGTTATCAGTTCGTATGGCAAGAAGTTTAGCATTAAATTGATTGGTTATTTCAGCATAAAAAGATTGAATTTTTTTGAACAATTGAGATATTTCTTTAAAAACATATAACCAAGTCATTCTTGAAAAATCATCAATAAAAGTGACAAAATAACGTGTACCCAATAGGCCAGTAGTTCTAGAAGGTCCCCAAATGTCTGAATGAACAAGTTCAAAAGGATGTAAACAAGGTGCGTATGTTCGAGGTTTAAACGAAGCGCGGCAATGTTTGCTAAGTTCACAAGTATCACAGTTAAACGTAGAGACCGAAGGTAAAGAAGGAACCAAATGTTTTAAACTGAGAGATGAGGGATGTCCTAGACGACAGTGCCACTGGTACGGAGAGGTAGAGTGGAAGGCTGCATGAACTGAGTTTGAAGATGACTGAAAATAGTAGAGTCCATCCTTTTCAAATCCCCCACCAATCGTCATTCTCATCTTTAGATCCTGGAAAACATAATGAGTGGGATAAAAGGTTACTGAGCAATTGAGAGAATGAGTAAGCTTGTGCACAAATAATAAATTGAAAGGAAAGTGAGGTAGATATAATACAGATGAAAGAGTAAGAGTAGAAGACTGAATATTACCAATTCCGAGAACCGGAGTTTTGGTACCATTAGCAATGGTAACAAAAGATGGAGAAACAATTGGTGAAAAATTAGAAAGAAGAGACGAATTACTTGTCATATGATCGGAGGCCCTTGAATCAATGATCTAAGGAGAAGTAGATGATGAGATGAGACAAGTATTACCTGAGGCAACAAGATTGGCTGTAGAGGAAGAGTGGACATGATTGCGCTGAGTGATAGAATCATACTCAGAAGCAACAACAGGATGAACATCATCAAAGGAAGCCTGATTAGCCTAAGCGGGCTTCCCATAAAGTTTCCAGCATGACTCAATATTATGGTTACTACGATTACAATGAGTGCAATATCTAGTACCACGTCCACTGTTCGTGCAACCACCATGACTACGATTGAGACGACCACCGCGGCTAGTATTATGACTACGATCATTACGATTAGAAGTGTCAATAGGCCTAACAGGAGCAACCAGGGCAAACTGGGCATTTATCGGAGGCAGAAGAATGAATGGAAACACGCCGGATCCAGGAAAATGTTTCAGTGACTGTAAGAATGTCCTTCCCAGAGAGAATTTGAGAGCTAATAGCAGCAAGTTCCGGTTTAAGCCCGGAGAGAAATTTAGCAACTCGGAATTCCTCTCGGTGTTGTTGCTGATTTTTCAAGTCAGTTGTTAATGGCTGATAGATGTTCAGTTCGTCCCACATACCCTTGAGATTAGAAAAATAGTCTTCAATCGAGCGATCACCTTGTTGAAGAGAAAATATGTCCTGATATAGCTGATATATCCGAGAAAGATTCTGCTAGGAATAGAATAACTCCCGAAGCGTGTCCCAAATTTCCTTTGAGGTTTCAAGACACGAAACATTGTTAAAGACGTCCGGCTCCAAACTATTCCATAACCAGGTCATTATTTGGGCATCCTCTTGTTCCCATGTAGCAACTTTGGTGGCATCAGAAGGTTTGGTATCCTGAAGATAGAATGCCTTCCCCCGAGCTTTCAGAAACACAGTTACAACACGTGACCATTGAAGGTAGTTAGAACCCTTCAATTTTGTATTAGTCATTGATCCAAAGAAAAGAGTGTCCTTGAAAGAATCCTTAGGGGTTGATTTATCTTCCATTATAGTAGATAAAGATTAGATTGTAGAGATAAGGGATAACAAAAAAATATATATATGGCAATAGCAAGTAGTAGCAGGATTGGGGCTGGCAGAAACAATAGATTAAATTGTAGAGACAAGGGAAAGAAAAGAAAAATATGGAAGTAGCAGAATTGGTAGCATCAAGATGGCAGCATCAAGTTGGTAGAAAACAGAGCTGAAAGAAAGAAAATTTGGCAGTAGCCAGTGGCAGCAAAATCGGAGCTGGCAGCAGCAAGGTGGTCACCAAGAAATGGTGATTCGAAAGGGCAGCAGCAAGGCAGTAGCAAGGTGTTTATAAAGGGCAGTAGGCTTATAAAGAAACATAAAGATCAATGGGCTGCTCTGATACCACGTTGTGAAAATAGAGATAAGGCAGAATAGATAGGCAGAATTTACAGGAAATAAGAAGAACTGAGTAAATTTCTATATATTCATTTCATGGAGGAACACCTATATATATATATATATACAAGAAAGTCCATAAATTAAGCAACCCACTACCACTAATTAAGAAATTACAAATGCACTCAACTTCCCACTAATTTATGCTTTCCACTATGTTTCTCACTACAAATCTTATAATATCAACAACAAAAATCAGCCCACAATTCCTCATTTTATTGGTTTCTTCCCGTATCTCATCTCATTAATGCATTTTTTTCCCTTCCAATATCAATTAATTTCAATATTCCATTAGATACCAACATTAAAATAACACTTTATATATCCAGAAGTCATCAAATTTGTGTGACGAGCTTTTCATACTGACTGCATTGAATGCATTCAAACACACATGAAATTGTGGGCTGATCTTTTCATACTAACTCCATTTAGTGCATTCAAATGTATAAGATTTATCTTCACAATAAAAAAAGGTCACCTAGGACTTCTTATTTAATTTAATGATTGCTAAAATTTTAAATTGTTTTTACTATCATAGACCCGAAATTAATTTAAATACCCCAATACATATTCAACCCCAAGTAAAAAGCATTTAGGTCTAAAAAGTACTAACCCAGATATCATAAATGACCTCACATTTTAGCCTTAGACCTTTCAAAAAACTTTTAAAAAATGTCAGTTTAGACTTGCAAGAAGTTCAACAATTGGGTTGATATATTTTTTGAGCTAGGGTGCTCGTATTAAGTAGGTGGCTCTTAAAACTAAGGATGCAAAAATTATTACAAAAACCGTGCTTCATGTGCCACAATTTTTTGTTTTTGATACATTTTTCGTTTTTGATACTAGCTCACACAAATATGTGCAGCTTTAGTGGGACAATGTTAACTAGATTCTTAGAAAATAAATTAACTTAACAAAAGCCCTAGAAAATAAATAAGCATGTTTGTATAATGCAATATTGCATCTAGATTCCATCTGTTACCCGGTGAAGGATCGGAGTGTGTTGTGGCATGCCAATGTGACATGGGAGGATGACATAGTGACATAACTCCAATTTTGGAAGTGGGGCTTGGTAGTGTTGGAAAATTGTTGGGATTTAATGATAGCATCCTTGTGACCTAAGAAGATGATCTGTCAAGGATTTTGAATTTAGAGGTCAGGAATATTAAATATGGTCATTATAACTCCTCGAGCATGTCTGATATTTGTTTTGGTCACAGCTATAATAGTGTTTTCTGCATATATATGGAGGGGAGTGTTCCTGACCAAGAAAGACACTCAACCACTTAGCAAGGCATGAGCAAGCCTTAGCTAAAACAAGTGTGGGGAAGCTTGTTGTCTTGTAAAGACATGGTTTGACATGGCACGGTTGGCAAAGATGGCTTGGTTAGACACTGTGGGCTGTGCTGGAGCATGCATGGCTTGGTAAGCCATGTGTGCATACCCACGAGTGTGCTAACTTGCCTTTGGCAAAGTGATGTCTTAGCTTGGTGTGCATGCAATGCCCTTGGCTCGGCAAGCCATGTGCACACCAAGCTTTGGCTAGGCCAACTTGTCCTTTGGGCAAGGCTGTGACACAAGACAAGCAATGGTTGGTGCTGATTCAAGAGATAGGTATGGCGCAACATGGCCTATGTGCCAAGGTATTGACAGAACAAAGACATGGGCGTGGCTAGGTGTTGGCTCGATGGTGAAGGCATTGATTTAAACTTGGCAAAACTCTTAAGTGCGTGTAGGCTTGAGAGGAGCTGGGACAAGGCATTTGGCTCAGCAAAAGCAAGCATTATGCAGTGTTGGCATATGCTTGGCATTGAGTTGGCTCAAGATGGTGCAACATGGTTCAGACTAAGGCAATACAAAGACTGGTCAAGGCCAATGTGTGACTCAGACATGCAGTTTGGGCAGTTTGGTGACACACAACTGACTCTAACCATCAAGAGGCAAGGTGGCATTGCAGGGAGATGCCACAACATCCTGACAATTGGGAGTGCAACTGTGTGCCAAGTGTTGGCAGCCTCTGATTGGTGCCAACACTTAGCCTAGGTGATGGGGCTGTTATCCACACAGATAGACATTTTTGTATTATGCCTATATAGGCTGTTGTATAGCATTGTATAGGCATTCGAATTCAGAGAGAATAAGTGCTTGTAAATGCTATATTGTGGCATGAGTGAGAGTGAATCCTTGTACTATTTGTGTTTAATAGTGAAGGTTGGGGAACCATTGATTGTGGTTGCCTGTAAAGTTGTGTGTGTTGTTTTTATATTGCATTTTATATATTGTGTGTGTGTTTGTGCAAGACTTAGTGTAACTCAAGGGCACTAAGTGTGAGAATTGGCTGACTTGGTTGGTGTCAAGTGTCATCATAGGGCAAAATTTCGTGTTGAAAAACGAACCCTATGACACCATCCATAGTTCACCCGCGAATTCATCATGAACCAGCCGATACTCTCCCGTTTCTCGAAGTGGTACATTAAGTGCTTGTTTGGTACATGGAGTTAGTGTGAAAATTTTGGTTTTGAGTTATAAAATATGACACAACCCATGTTTGGCTAGTATGGTTTGGGCTAATAATGACAAATCACGGTGTACCAAATACTCCATTTTCCATACCATCTCAATAGATGGTGTGTGCGGTTTGGTTTTGTGTGATAGAAACCAAAATCATTCCTTAACCCAAACCAATTCAATTTGGTGTACCATTATTTAACCCGATCCAATCCATTTTTTAATATATATATATAAATTCAAAAAATGAAAATATTTTGAAAAAATAAAATATTTATGGAAAAATTAAATATTTCGAAAAAAATTAAATATCCGGGAAAACAAATATTTCTGGAAAAATAAAATATTTATTATTTTTTGAAAAATATACAATATATATCTGTTTTTACTGGAATCTTTTATTTTTCCAAAAATATTTTATTTTTTTGAAATATCTTATACAAAATCTTTTATCGTATAATACAACAAGTTGACATAATACAACACACAATGGAATTTCAAACTTGTTGTATTATGTCTCATTTAAATTGTAAAAAAACTTTGAAATTTCAAATGGAATGAGATTATAAATTTTTATGGCACAAAACACTCCTGATGTTTCGATTTTGTGCAAATAACACCCCTCCGTGTTTCTAAACACCCCTGAAGTATCAAATATGTGCGAGTTGACCCCCTCAAGCTGAGTTCCGGTGCCTGAGGTGTTAAATTACTTAAATACCCTTATATTTATATTTTTGAAATTTAAAGAAAATATTGATATATACGAAATACCATAAATGACCCTTGCCTAAAAACGACGTCGTTTTGAGAACTATTCTCTCTCCTTATGCTCTGCTGCTTGGAGCCTCTCATTCACTACCTCCATATGCTGAACTGTCCCATGATGCTGCTGCTGTAATTCGATCACCTCCTTCATCATCGAACTCTTTTCTCTCCTTAACATTACTATAGACAAGAAGAATTTCCATTTCAAAGGAACACACAAAATAAACAGTATGTTAACAAGCTCATTTCCACCTGTTTTTCCACAAAATTCAAAGAGAGCAAGACAAAACCAATCAGTTAACAATAAGAATGTATATACAAGCTCAATAACACAAAATCCATTGCAACAAAATGAGAGACAAGATCACAAGCCGTCTGAATTTGAGATATTTGATATATAATTACATTCAGTAACTACAAAATTTGGCCCCAGCAACATCTACAAGGATTGATCATTGTCAAAATTACAAAGATGAACAATTAAATACAAGGAAACAAAAAAAGGAAAAAAAATACAAGAATATACATAAGAAGCAAATTGACAGGGGAAAAAATATACATAGGAAACAAGAAAACTAATTAAAAAGTAAAAAATTACATAGAGACCAGATCAACCATTGCTGGCTGTGCTCATACAATACCCACATATGTATTCAGTTGCTGAACAAAGCTTGAGAAATTTTTGTGCTTGAAATTCCGAGGAAGGATTTGCCTGGCGAACTCCATAGGATCCCAAACCACAAAGCTCTGCCCAGTGGAGCTCCAAGATATTATTGGGTCAAAATAGGATCATCCACAAGATCGAAAGTTTTCGACAGAAATGGAGGGACTGGACTTCCCTGTAGTCATTCAAGCGACTGAGGAACACCCAAATTCTCTCCCTCACAATCCTCTCATGTTTCAACTGAAAGCTCGTTCAATATAGACCCCTGTGTATATGATGATAGTCTTCTCTCAGGAAATTCATCGAATAGATAGGGTTCAAATGAAGAAGACCCAGCGAAACCCATCGATACAGGGAATGGTTGAGAATGTGAGAGGATGACCGACCTTTGGTCGGAGAGGTTGCATTTCCTGGTGGCTACGCTGCCTGAAGTGGGACTCACTTGAGCTAGATATTTTGTAGAGAGAGAGAGTGAGAAAGAGAGGGTTTTCGAGAAAAAAAATATTAAAAAAAAAAACAAATCGAAAGAGGAATGGAGAAAGCTTGATGTCTTACCAATTTTGTAGAGAGAGAGAGAGGGAGGGGGATATATAGCATACCAGATTCGTAAGTGATAGATAGAGGTTGAGAGAGAACAAAAATGGTGCCCTATGGAAGGAATGAAAGAGGGATTTAGGGTTTGTGGAGTGGAGGATGTAAAGTTTATACAAATTTCATATAATAGGGTATTTTCGTAACTGGTCATGGGTATTTTAGGCATTTAAGTAAAATTCAATTACGTTTTTCGCACATGACCTATTTTTGGCTGTAAAAGTGATCGGAGGGGGTCAACTCGCACAGATTTGATACTTCAGGGGTGTTTAGAAACACGGGGGGTGTTATTTGCATAAAATCAAAACATCAGGGGTGTTTTGTGCCATTTACCAATTTTTAAATTACATACATGAAGCAATTGAATATTTCTTGCAATAGGGTGAAATATTATTATCCAATATTAATATTTTTTGTAAAAAATATTCATCCTTATATGTATTTTTATTTATATATTTTATTTTTTAAAACATATATATTTACAAAATGTTATTATAAATAAATAAAATGTCAAACCATTCCAAGTTACCAAATATGGTTTGGTTTCAGAATTTCAGCTCATACCAACTCTACCAAATATTATTTGGTTTTTCAGCTTTAGTTTTTCTCACACCAAAATCATCTGTGCCAAACATGATTTCAGTTTAAAATAAAACCATACTAAATCCAACCAACCCAAACCAAAAATAAAAATTAACACCGCACCGATTGCCAAACAGGCACTAAGATGATGAACCCACCAAATTAACAGGCCGGTTCCCTTATAATCCTTTTTAAAATTTTGAAACTTTGAACCGTATTAAAAATATATAAAAATAATAAAATAACGTACAGGCCACATTATTATTGGACTAATTTTTGACAGGCTGTTTGGCCCATCAAAGAAGTCTCATACTAGCCCACAAAATTTTGTTTCTTGAATAAATTCATTGGCCATCTCAACTTTTCTTAAAAAAGTAATGACTATGGACGCGCAAAGAACCGTACCAAACTTAACCGAAATTAATAATGTGATTCTGTTTCAAGGTGGCTTAGTTTGGTCCATTCTGAAAATTAAAGAATCGAATTTTTAGATTTGGTTCTAGTTCTGAACCATGTACCGCGGCTGCTACGCACCTTGATTGTGATGATGGTGATATATTTTTGTTTTTTGAAAAAGCAAGCGAATATTATTAAGAGACAAGGCTTAAAAAATCATACACAGAACAAGGAAAAATTCCATGCTCTTACAAAGTTTCACACCCACCAAGTGATGACTTTCCTAGCCACAATAAAACTACTGTACCAAATGAAAGCAAGAGGCCAATATTCAGCCCTCAACAAGCAAGAACAAATCCTAATGGCTTTGGCATGAGCAGTGATAGATCTAGGATGGAAGGTGAGTGGGGGCTAATGTTAAATATTTTAAATTTAAAGATAAAAAATGCAAAAAAATAAAAATAAAAAATCAGTGGGGGCTAAATGCTAAATATCCAAAACTTTAGGCTAATTTTTTTAAAAAAACTTTCAATGGGCACTAGTCCTTAGCTGCATTCATTCCTGGTTATGAGCATAAGCCCTCCAAACAGCCCCAGCAACAACACCTGCAACCAAATCATATGAAGCCCACAATGGCAAATATTAGTGGCAGATTTCTTCACCTTCTGGAGAGAATGACCTCTCAAGCAAATGGTCTCAATAATTTCTCTTTGAAAAACATGCATGAGCTTGAATTCCTCAGCATAAAACCTCTCGTTCCTCTCCATCCATATAGGATATAGACGGTGGCAGCCAGACACCATTTTGTAACAATATTCATTCCACTCACTTGAGTGTTGCCGCTTCATTCGTATATCTATGAAAAATATTCCAATTAAAAAAAAGGTGATTTGCAAAGATTTACATTAATATAAAGGAACTCAATTTTTTTTTTCAATTTTATTGTACTTGAATTCTCTTATATCGATTGTTATTTACTGGAATGGACAGAGAAGAAATGGATTCAATAGTACGCTAGAGAGTAGTTAAATGATTATGGGTCGAAGCTAGGAAAATGGATCAATCATTTTTTTTGGATTCTTCTAATATCCCTATTGCAATTTTATTTTCTTAAATATATTTGGTTCCATTCTTCCTTCATTCAGTGTTGTAATCTTTTGCACTACTTTATATCTACGAAAGTCATCCAAGTGTGTTTCTGATCTTTTCACACTAACACCATCCAAATATTTAAAATACAGGGGTAAATTGCAGTAGCACCCCCTGAGGTTTAGGTCAATGTCATCAATATGCCGGTCAATGCAATACTTTGCAATGACACCCCCTGAGATTTGATTTTTCTTGCAATGACACCCCTGGGTCTGTGAAATGACTAGAATACCCCTTTAATTGTTTCACTTATTACATTAGGATAATATATAAAGTGTAAAATTACCCATATGCCCAAACACTTCACCCCTCTAAAATTACTAATTACACTTCCACCCCTTATTACAAAATATATATATATATATTACAAATATATATATATATATATATATTACGAATCTGCTTATGTGAAATTTCATGCTCTTTGCAATACCTGTACAGCAATTCCCTACCCCTAACACACACGTGCCTGCAATTTCCATTAAGTTAATCAAATAAAAAATAAAAATCACCCTAAAAAAACAAATTATTCACACACCCACATACAAAATAAATCAGTAAAAAATATATATATAATACAGTACAAAATTGAGCATAGATTATGAAGAAAGCATGAAAAGGGGATTTACAATTCTGGGTTCTGTTTTATTTCTCTTTTAACATATGGGCAATTGAAGGGATCGAATTTTTCATCGGCATTATATGAGATGTAACAGAAATGATATGTATTATGTATGGGTGTGTGTATATATATATTGATACATAGAAATATAGATGGGTGGGGAGAGGGAGACCTTGAGGGAATCGGGAGGGTAATAGATGCCGGCGTGGATGACTTCGCTGTTACGGGAGCTAGTGGCGGTGCCGAAGGTGGAAGCGGAGTCGACGACGAAGACTTGGCGGCCTTCGAGGGCGAGGTGTCTTGCCACTGCTAGGCCCACCACACCGGCACCGATCACCACACGATCCACTCTCTCAGTCGGCAACTGAGCACTGCTGGTGCTGAAATTGGGAAGCTCGCTCGGAAATTTGAATCTGAATGGGGTTGTGAGGGAGTTTCTGGTCATCATCAGTGTTCGGAGCAACTGGGTTTTGGTGGATTTCATTGTGTTACAATGCAACAGCAAAAATTATATATATATATATAACAATGATATTTTGATATTATTATTAGGGTAAATTGCTTATGTGGAAAATTAATTTCTCAGAAATTTCGTTATATGGTTACTGGAACTTTGGCAAAATATATATATTTTCGTAAAATATATATATATATATATATATATATATTTTGTAATAAGGGGTGAAAGTGTAATTAATAATTTTAGAGGGGAAGTGTTTGGGCATATGGATAATTTTATATTTTATATATTACTCTAATGTAATAAGTGAAACAATTAAAGGGGTATTATAGTCATTTCACATGTCCAGGGGTGTCATTGCAAGAAAAATCAAACCTTGGGGGTGTCATTGCAAAATATCGCATTAACCAACATATTAATGACATTGACCTAAACTTCAAAGGGTGCTAGTGCAATTTATCCTAAAATCTATCCTATAATCTTAATGATGACAATTTACTATTTCATTACTTCCAACAAAAAGGTATAGCCTGCGGTACTCCACCCAATCCCCTGGGACACCTTATTTAATGGGCTCCCAGATTTTAATTTTTTATTCTTATTATAGATCGGTCATAAAATTTAAATAGATTTAACTCTTATTAATAGAAGTAATTAAAGTCTAACATAATACTTACCCGAATAACTCACATTTTAACCTAAAATCTTGCAAAAATATCAGGTTGTGTCTTGCAAAAATTTTAACATTAGGGTTGATATCTTTTGTGAGCTAACAAATTGGTGCTCATGTTAATTAGGTTATTCTTAAAATTAAAACCAAACACTACATAAAAACCATGCTTCATGCTTCACTATTTTCCCATTTTGATACTAGCTCATATGAATATGTGCACCTTTAGTGGGACCATATATATGTTAAGTAGATTCTTAGAAAATAAATCAACTTGACGAAAGCCCCAGTTTTAGTTATGTATTTAGCATGTTTGTATAACACAATATTTCATAATTTTTGAAAGCCCGAGACTTTTTAGTATTTCATTCATCATCCATCCCAACTTGAATTAACAAACCATACTCAACGATATCGTATCATCATCGTATCATCAATCAATTTCTCTCTGTTTTTTTTTGGATAGAAGAGTCATCATTGATGCTATGCCCGAACCAATTCTAAACACACACACACACATAATAAAGACACCAAGATTTATAGTGGTTCGGTCCAATTGGTACCTACATCCACTTTGAGAGAGTTTACTTTCTTTCGAAGAAAAACAATAACAGGGGAGGAGGATACAACATCAACTCTACTCTACCTCACACTCTCTTTACTCTCACTCACATAGAACACTTGTTGGACCTAAAATGGAATCAAACACACACAAACACATAGACACAATGATATATACGTGGTTCCCCAAAAATTGGGTACGTCCACGGAGGGATAGCTCAATATATTTGCGGAATTCTCTCTCACCCTCACACTTGCTCTCTTTACACAGATTGAGCTTATATTTACAACATGTGTATGCCTCTATATATAGGCTGAGAATGAGGAGAAAGCCAAACTCAAAATGAACACATCTTGCAAGGTGGCAGGGGTGGTGAACAAATGGTTCACGCATGTATCAAGTTGAATGGTGCATGCTGGCAGAGAGTGTGGCAATGCTGCTAGCATTCCATGGAAGCTTCTTCCAAGTGGTCTCTATGAGTCACAATTCTACAAATCTCCACCGTGACGAAAAAAAGTCCACTGATTGAAGTCTTCTGATTGACGCTACCCCCCAATGCGCCGTTATGCGCTCTGAGTCCGAGAGATATTGATCAAGTCTAAACAATGTTGAAACTTGATCCCTGTAATCACTTTGGTAAGCATGTCTGCAGGATTATCTGCAGTCCCGATCTTTTGTAGTAGAATGTTCCCATCATCTACTATGTCTCGAACAAAGTGGAACCTAACATCGATATACTTGGTACGACTGTGATGGACCTGGTTCTTTGCCAAACAAATGGCACTCTGACTGTCACAAAAAACCTTCACGGTTTCTTGAAAATTGCCCAAGTCTGCAGTCAACCCTTGAAGCCAAATAGTTTCCTTGAAAGCTTCGGTTACAGCCATATACTCTGCCTCTGTAATAGACAAAGCCACTGCGGACTGTAATGTTGACCTCCAACATACTGGTCCGCCTGCTATAGTGAAGACATAACCGGTAGTAGATCTTCTTTTATCAAGATCTCCTGCATAGTCGGAATCAACATATCCAACTAGATGCTTACCCACTGTCTTCTCTCTCTCGAATTTCAAACTGATATCCACAGTACCATGAATGTACCGTAGAATCCACTTCACTGCTTGCCAATGGCCTTTACCAGGATTGTGCATGTATCGACTCACCATGCTTACAGCATGTGAAATGTCTGGTCTGGTACATATCATTGCATACATAAGGGCATCAATTGCATTTGCATATGGAACATGATCCATTTGCTTTTTCTGATCATCTGTGATTGGTGACATCTGTGCACTCAGTTTGAAGTGTGAGGCTAGCGGTGTGCTTACTGATTTTGTGTTGCCATCAATGGCAAATGTCTGAAGCACTTTCTTCAAATACTTCGTCTGAGTTAAACACATTGTGCCTTTCTGTCTGTCCCGCTTGATCTCCATCCCGAGTATTTTCTTAGCTTCGCCAAGATCCTTCATCTTGAACTCTGAGCTTAATTGAGTCTTCAGTCTATCGATCTCCACTTTGCTCTTAGATGCTATCAACATATCATCTACATATAAGAGCAAATATACAAATGTACCATCTGGGAGTTTTCGAAGGTATACACAATGATCAAAATGGCTTTTGGTATACTTTTGTTGCTTCATGAAGTAGTCAAACCTCTTGTACCATTGTCTCGGTGACTATTTCAAGCCATACAGTGACTTGCTCAATTTACATGCCCAGTTCTCACGTCCTGGAACTTTGAACCCATCTGGCTGAGACATATAGATCTCCTCATTCAAAGTGTCATGGAGAAATGCAATTTTGACATCAAGTTGAGCTAACTCGAGATCAAACTGTGCTACTAAAGCCAAAAGTATCCGAATAGAGGAATGTTTAACAACAAGTGAAAATACCTCGTTGTAATCGATTCCTTCCCTCTGAGTGTAGCCTTTCGCTATGAGTTTGGCTTTGTATCTGATCTGATTTATGCCGGGATCACCTTCTTTCTGAGCATAAACCCATTTACAGCCAATAGTCTTCTTGCCATTTGGAAGTTGAACTAGCTTCCAAGTCTGATTTTGATGTAGAGACTTCATCTCTTCATCCATAACTGCCTTCCATTTCTTACTATCAGTATTGTGTACTGCTTCTTTGTAAGTGTTAGGGACATCATCTTATGTCGCTGGAAGTGCAAATGACACCATGTCAATAAATCAGGCAGGCTTCTGAATGACCCTTCTGGGTCTGTTGGCTACGATAGAGTCTGGCTGCTGACAAATCATCTGTACTGGAGATAGAGTTTCCACCTCAACTGAGTCCTCGTCCTGACTATCAGAATCATCTTCAGAATTATCAACTGGTGGCTCAGTATCTTCATGACTCTCAAACTCCACCTGCTGCTGAAGATTTGGATTCACTTCTTCTTTAGTTGGAGCTGTCTGTCTCAGCATGACAGACTCATCAAAAGTAACATCTCTGCTACAGATGATCTTCTTTGTTTCAGTGCACCATAACCGGAATCCTTTAACTCATTCACTATGTCCCATGAAGAGAGCTTTCTTGGCTCTAGGATCCAGTTTTTATTCTATAACATGAAAGTATGCTGGACACCCAAATATATGAAAAGAATCACAATCAGAAACTAGATATCCGGACCATACCTCCTTGGGAGTTTTCCCATCTAGCGCAGTTGCAGGAAGTCGGTTGACAATATGAGTGGAGTATGCCAACGCCTTTGCCCAAAATGCTTTGCTTAGCTCAGATTGAGATAACATACATCGTACTTTTTCCACCAAAGTGCGATTTATTCTTTCTGCTACTCCATTTTGTTGTGGCGTTCTAGGCACTGTGAAGTGTCTAATTATCCCTTCATTCTAACAGATTTCCAGGAAGGGATCTGATTTGTACTCGCCACCGTTGTTTGATTTGAGCCTCTTGAGCTTCCTGCCTGTCTGGGTCTCTATCATTTTCTTCCATTTAAGAAAGATATCTAGCACTTCATTTTTATGCTTCATAGTATAAACCCAGACATATCTAGAAAAATCATCAATAAACGTTACAAACCAACGTTTACCTCCAAATGAAGCGATTCTGGATGGCCCCCAGACGTCTGTATGAACATAGTTTAGTGTTGCCTTCGTTCGATGAATCGCCGTGCCAAACTTGACCCTCGTCTGTTTGCTTAGCACACAATGCTCACAGAAATCAAGTTTGCCAGTTTTGGCACCTTTTAGTCTGCCTTGCCTCACTAAGCCTTGCAACGCCTTCTCACCCGCATGCCCTAAACGCATGTGCCAGAGTCGGGTAAGATCGGCTGTCTTGTTTTCAGAACTGCTCGCCATAGCTGTTTTTCCAGTTACTGTATACCTATCTAGGTAATACAGATTTTTCTTCAGAGTACCTCTCATTGCCACGAATGCACCTCAAACTACTTTTAGAACTCCACCTTCCATGGTCACCTTGTAACCACTGGAATCTAGAACCCCTAATGAAATGAGGTTTTTCTTCAGGTCTGGAATATACCTTACATCGGAGAGTTTTCTGATTGTACCATCGTGCATTTTCAAACGTATTGTTCCGATCCCTTTGGTCTGACAGGTGTTGTTGTTGCCCATTAGCACAACTCCCCCATCCAGCTCCTCGAAGCTAGAGAACCAGTTCCTGTTCGGACACATATGATAAGAACAACCTGAATCAAGAATCCATATATCAAACTGATCAATATCTGACGATGAAACAGTAAAAGATGATTCATCTTCGTCTTCCTTCTTTCGGGCAATATTGGCATGTGACTTGTCCTTGTTTGGACAGTCTCTCTTCCAGTGCCCTTTCTGGTGACATTGGAAACACTCATCATTCTCTTGTCATCTTTTGGATGATTCAGATCTGTTTGGTTGTGATCTGGATTTGGACTGCCATTTCCCTATTCCCTTTGATATGTTATTCGACCTACCTCTGTCTACAGTCAACGCCTCTGATGTATTGTCCCGATGATCATGTTGATCCTTCTTCCGGTACTCATTGTTTACCAAAGCGTTAGCAACATCTATGTATTTAACCTCATCTTTTCCATACATTAAAGTTGTGGATAAATGATCATAGCTCTCAGGCAATGAATTTAATAAAATCAAAGCTTTATCTTCATCAAGAATTTCAACATCTAAATTCTATAAGTTTGCAATTAGTTTGTTGAAATTTTTTGAATGTTCGATCATAGGGGTACCTTTCTTGTACTGGAATCTGAAGAGTTTTGACTTCAGATAAAGGCGATTTTTAGGACTTTTCGTCATGAATTTGTCTTCCAGTTTCTTCCACAAATCTGCCGCCATATTTTCTTTCATCACAAAGTACTTATGATCTTTCGCTAAACACAATCAGATTATGCCGCAAGCTTGACGATTAACGAATGTCTAATCTTCATCCGAGATATCATTGGGCTTAGTATCCAAGGCAATCTGGGAACCATCTCGAAATAGAAGATCTTGGACTTCGCATTGCCACATGCCAAAATTATTGGTGCCGTCGAATTTCTCCACCTCAAACTTTGCATTTAACAGCATGGTTCTCCTCATAGAACCGCTCGTCCCAAAAATATTCCCAACAATATTTCTGGCCTCTGATTGCTTGGTATCCTGTACTTCAGTCATGATTTGAAATAACAAATATAAAAAATTGATGAATTTACTCACCAACTGTGAGCAATTAAACTTCAAACCGGTTTTTCCCAAAATTAGAGTACTAATTTTGAAAAACGGAGCCCATCGTTGAATCCGGAACGGTCGATTTAGCTAGGATCGACCTTTCGTTTACTCAAAACGGACTGAAAACGAGCTCGGAATGAACAAAACAGTGTAGAAGGGCAAAACTGTAAATATCAGAAAATTGATGATGTGGTAGCTGACAGCATGACATGTGGCAGCCCCTGATTGGGCACACGTGGCAACCTCTAGTTGGTGACACGTGTCACTCAATGGTTGGTGACACGTGTCAACATATTACTGGTACACGTGGCTGATGACGTCATTGCCGGAAAAGACACAGTCGCCGGAAAAGACGTCGGAAAGTTTGCCAGAAAAACCAGAGGTCGCCGGTGAAGGCGCGTGGGCGCGTGACGACGAGGAAACTCACGCGCGTTTCTTCTTGGGGCGTGTGAGGGCGCATCCGGACTGGGATGGAGCTGAATTTTATACCGTTGTGTTCGTCTCTGAACGAGCTTTCCAAAGGTATATTATACAAGGGGTGTTTGATGCGTTAACGGGTTCAAAATTGGCTCGAAAAGTGCGACTCTATTTTGAACAAAAATGGCTCTGATACCAATTGTTGGACCTAAAATAGATTCAAACACACAAAAACATATACACAATGATATATACGTGGTTCCCCAAAAATCAGGTACGTCCACGGAGGGGTAACTCAATATATTTGCGGAATTCTCTCTCACCCTCACACTTGCTCTCTTTACACAGATTGAGCTTATGTTTACAACATGTGTATGCCTCTATATATAGGCTGAGAATGAGGAGAAAGTCAAACTCAAAATGAACACATCTTGCAAGGTGGCAAAGGTGGTGAACAAATGATTCACGCATGTATCAAGTTGAATGGTGCATGCTGGCAGAGAGTGTGGCAATGCTGCTGGCATTCCATGGAAGCTTCTTCCAAGTGGTCTCTATGAGTCACAATTCTACAACACTCTCTGTGTTTCCTTATCTTTTCTTGCTCTACTTATTACAACCCATACAATGCCCATATATATAGGCGAGTAAGATCGAACACAAACAAAACAACCACTTGCACAAGTGTGGGTTTGATATCTGCATGTGGGTAGCTTGAAGTCTCCACGCGTGATCAACCAGCTGCAATACTTGACTTTGGCAAAGCATGTTTGAGTTGTAGTCTTGTCTCATATGGTAGCATGTTGTGTTGATGGTGGTGGGTTGCATACGTATGGAACTTATAATTGAAGCATTAGATGGAGAATAATATTGATTTTTATTTTCTTCTAAGGGTTTTTTTTTTCTAATGTTTTTTTACTGTTTAAAGCAAAACAAAGTCACCCAAACATGTTTTTGTTCAAAAAAATATTACAGTACCAAACACACATGCAAACCAAACAGGGCTTTATTTCTCAGGTTAGTTGCATTCTATTTTGTGATGTACCAAAAAGAAAAAAAAACTAAAAAAATAAGAAAAAGAAAGGAATAAATTAATATTTTTTAGGTGCTCACGAAATATAGTATTATTCACCAACTTCCCTGGCCTGTCAAGTAGTAATTGCACCACCATAGTATTATTCACTATTATATGATCTACCATGGGTGGATTAGAAATATGCATGAGTAATATAAAATGTGAATTGATTTTGTTGGAGCTTCTTGGAACTAATTATTGAAGGCATTCAACTAAAGCTTGAACGGAAACGTTTTTAGTGTAGATTTTACCTGTTGATAAGTGGATCATATACACGAACAAAATATGATTGTGTATGTATATATATATATATATTTTGAGTAACCGTATATTGAAGTTTTTTTTTTTTTTTTTTTCCGGAAGTTAAAACAATTGTATAATAAAATAATAAGTACATTGGGTTTAAGTCGAGCTGAAAAAATGAACATGGTTAAGCAAACTTAACTCAAACTATCAAAATAAACCAATACAAGTCCATTGGAAAGTCCAACTAAACAACTCTAGCATCAATAAACTAGATCAGTTACCCATAGCACAACAAGCTATGGATAAGAAAATCAATCTGGTGAAAGTTAGACAAGCTTTCATCCGAGATCGCAAACTCTCAGATTGTAATTTCCCTTTAATGGAATTCATGATCTTAGTCAATACAGTATTCTAGGATGAAGAGATGCCTTTGAAGAGCCTATAGTTCCGCTCATGCCATATGTGGTACAAAGTACACGCAAGCTGCAAGTGTCATGTTTGAGACTAAAGTTCCTAAAAGATTTTGGGCGCGCCTTATGAGAAGACCAAGCTACTAAATTGTTCCAGCTTTGGGGACAAATGTAGCATCTACACTTCTGTTGTACATTGAAGTTAAGTTAGCCGCTTCAAGTCCTTTTTTTTTTGTATGAAAAATGAAATTATATTATTAAAAATTCAAAACTCTTGTTTTGGAATTAGATGAATTTTTTATTAAAAATTATTATAAAAAAACAAAATATGATAACTTTTTTATTAAAGATTATTAAAAAAAAAACAAATTACACATAAGTAAATAGAATGGGAACATATCATACTTCTTTATTCATGTCAATAGAATAAATGAAATCTAATACTCTTTTATAGGTTGCGTTTGGTAACGGTTTGGTGCGGTGTTAGTTTTTGGTTTTGGTTTTGGTTGGGTTAGATTTGGTTTGGTGTGGTTTTATTTTGATTCCAAACCATGTTTGGTGCAGATGGTTTTGGTGTGAGAAAAAGTGATGTTGAAAAACCAAACCATGTTTGGTAGAGTTGGTATGGGTTAAAATATATTAATATTAATATTAAAATTAAAATATATTAATATACTAATATATTAATATTAAAATTTATAATATTAAAATATATTAATATATTTTTATTATATATTAATATTAATATATTTTAATTTTAATTTTAATATTAATATATTTATATTAATATAATAATATATTAATATTAAAATTTATAAAATTTAATATTAAAATTTATAATAATATTATTTTAATATTAATATTAATATAATATTAAAATTTATATATATTAATATTAAAATTTATAATATTAAAATATATATATATATATTAATATTAAAATTTATAATATTAAAATATAAATATTATATTCGGTGCTACAGTGATTCGGGTTACTACAGTGGAGTGTTACAGTGCTATAGTGATTTGCTACAGTACCCGCACCATCCAAAACCATCAAAAAGATGGTTCCAAAATCCTTCATAAATTTGGCACCATGGTTTGCTACAGTAACGGTACCATTTTTTGGCACATTTTATCAAACATGGTTTGGTACCATTTTTTGACACCAAAACCATATTTTTGACACCAAACTTGTTTACAAAACAGGCCTAGAGTTAGGTTAGTAAGGGGCGCGTCTGTAACTTTCTCCTCCACCATTAAGCTGGGCATTTTACCAATTGACGTCAACCAAGTTACATGTATTTTTCATTGATTCATTATATTGGTTTCTTCCCATATCCCAATAATTTAACTTTGTTAATTAAAATTAAATCTTTTACCATTTCTACCCCATCATAAATATACACACTACTTTATATTGGCAAGACTCATGCAAATATGGGATATCTTTTCATACTAACTGCATTCAAATGTATCGAATCTATCTTCACACCAAATGGGCATATATATATATATACATGGTCATAAATTAACCTTACGTCCGTTGTCCCATGTACTGGCAAGAAAAAGGTTAATTTGAGTTGATATCTTTTGCCAGGTAACAAATTGGTTAATTTGATTAATTAGGTTGTTCTTAAAATTATAGGCAAAGATAAAAAAAACTCTAATTCAAATTGATCAGCCATCTGCTTCTGAAGAGAGTATGCACTAGTTAGACTAAAAAATTATAAAAAGGTTTGGCGATTACTTCTTGAACACAAAACAAAGTGATTCGATTCATTGTTAGGAGTTACATTATTGAAAATCTTTACTTTTTCCTTTTTGAATTGATTCTCATTATTAGCACTTGAAACTTCATTTTTGGGCGGAACTTTACGTTTTACATTAATTTGCTGAAGAAAAATGCAAACGTTAAGAGTTCTAGACCTCTCTCTGCCACATCAAGAATATTGGAAATGGGCATCTCCTTAGTGAAAACCTCCCTTAAAATATACGTCATATGTAAAATGTTAGAGTTCGAGACCTCTCTGTCACATCGAGAATATTGGGAATTAGCATCTCCTCAATGAAAACCTCCCTAATATATATGTCATCCACGTAATAACAATGATATATACAAAAAATTTTTGGGTGAGTAAATACTATTATAAATTAATAATAATGTACAAAGGAGAAACAGAAAGATTAGGTTTTTCTTAAAATTATAGACAAAATATTACAAAAACCATCTCAAATTGATCAGCCATCTATGTAGGTTACTTAACCAGGAGGAGACTTCTCTCTCAAACACACTTTGGGTCCGTTTGGTTGCGTTGATTTGGAATTGAATTGGAACTGCATTAGAATTAGAATGTCATGGTATTTTAATTCTACAAATGTAATTCCAAATACATTGTTTGAATATGATTTAAAATTCAAGTGTAATTGGAATTCAATCCTAAACCCAACCAATTTAATTTGAATGTAAAATATCGTAACTTTAAAATTAAATTAGACAATATAGATAAATATTTATATAATTATAAGTATACAAGTATAGGTATGAATATATATATATATATACGTGTATATAGTGACGGACCTAGGGTTTGATTTCAGTGGGGGCAGAATTACACTATTCAAAATTCAAGGGCAAGTAAAGTAAAAAAGAAAACTTCAGTGGGGGCTTTAGGGGATTTTTACATAGAATTTAATGGGGCTGAAGTGCAAATAAATAAAATTTAAATGTACATAAGGTAAAAAAAAATAAGTTCAGTGGGGGTCACCGCCCCCACTAGGCAACACATAGGTCCGTGTTTGCGTGTATATGTATGTTTCTATATGCACGTGTATGTGTGTATATACCATGTATGTATGTGAATGTGTATATATGTGTTTATATATATATCAAAGTTCGTTGTAATGGTATCGGTTACTGTATCGGTATAATGGACTCGGGTCAGTATCGGGGTTACATAACGGGACTCAATTATCGCAATTGTGAATTTTTTAAAATCTTGTACATCTTACCCAAAATGTTCTAATTGGATACTTTTGGCAACATGAATGAATAAAGATGATTTTTTAGTAAATTTAAGTGAATTTTAATTAATTTTTTAAAGAAATTTAATATAAAAAAATAAGTTATTAATAAATCTGAGGGTGTCGTCGTTATTTCAATGTTTATGATATGCTTGTTATAATATTATTAAATTAATTTTAAATTTAAATAAATAAAAAATTGAAATCACAAAAGATATAATTTATTTCCAACAATGCAATATAATTTTAAAAAAGGTACATGGTTCACCACTAAAATTAGGGTTAGGGTCTTGTTGCTCTAGTTAGGGTTCACCTTTTATTTAATATAAAAGGTACATGGTGGATCTTGTTGCTCTAGTTAGGGTTCATGAAAGGATTGCCAATTTTGAGCTGTATTTTCAGTGGACATTTGATTCATCATTAGTAGACCATCTTCTCTTTGTAATTGATAAGGATGATTCTGACCTTGAGCATATCTCGATGAATTACTAGACTGATTTGTACTGATGCTATACCTTTGTCCATAATATCCATAAGACATCTCAGGTTGAGGAGGCACAATGGGGTATTCCTCTGCATGAAAAAATCCATAAGGTTGTGGCGGATAATAGCTTTAACTTGTACCATACTGTGAGCTTGGTGACTACCCCAACGAAAATTCACCCAAATTTTAGCATCAATAATGGAGTAACATTTATCATATCATATACATAACAAAAAAATTTTTAACCCAAATTTTTGAAAAACTTCAACTGTGTTAACTGTTACGGTATTTTCAAAACCGGTGGGAATCGGGATAACGGATCGTAACGGCAGTTACAGGTGTGGGAATCGGTCCACACCGCAGTAACGACCCATAACAGTATCGGCCACTCAAAAAATCGTTACGTAACGGCCGTTACGGTGAACCATGGTATATATATGTTTGTGTGGCTATATATTTGTGTGTATATGTATTCATATTTGTATATATATGCGTATATGAGTACATATATATACATACGTATATATAAATGTGTGTGTGTGTGTAGATGTTTTAATATATAAGCGTGTGTATATAAATACGTATATATATGTATATATAGGCGTATGTATATGTATTGGTATTTTGTGTATATATATTTGTGGTTATGAAAAGTTTGTTAGTGGGTCAAGGTTTGGAGAATATGTGGAATTGAAAATCACAACTTCTCCTTATGGAATTTTTTTTGGTAACTAGGATGATTTGGGTCAGCTTATGCGCACCTCAACTAATCCCCGGGGCCCTGAAGTTAATGACCAGGTAAACCTGCAGTGGCCCAAACAGAAACGTAGTTGGAAGGATTTGAACCTAGGACCTCATGGTGAAGGACCCATGAACTCTTCCATCCCACCCACCCGTCCAGATTAAGTTGTGGAATTGGTGTCTTTGGAATTGTAATTCAATTTCAATTCCAAAGTATTTTGTTACATCCAAATAATGGATTTGGAATTGGAGCCCCCAATTACAATTCTGTCACGCCCCTAAAATCATAAGACTTCCGAACCGGGACATCCAAGGACTCCGGGGTGTGATCCATAAAATGAGCGATCAACTAAGATATCAATAACCATTAAAACATATGGAATACTGATAAAAATGGTATATTCCATACCCAATTGAATGATATAAATACAACAGTGGAATCCAACAAAAATCCGGCAAAGTTTCATTTGTAAATGGAACATCCCGGAAACACAACTCAAAAGAAAACCTGTCAATAACAAGTGTTACCCCTACACAACCCTCTATAATCAACAGAGCCACAATTGCTCAAATAATAATACAGAAAGACACATGACAGTGCTGAACATATATAATGGCATCCTGAAATAATAAATACAGGAAAATAAAGATACACCAATAGGGATATGCCAACAGACTGACTCCCAAGAGAAATACATAGTCGTCCCACATAACATGGGTGAAGAAACTAACTAAGAAAGAAAACAGTAGATAACTATCGTCCCCAAATCCTGTCGTGCTGCAACCGTAACCGCATCACCCTGCGCAATTCCAAAACCTATAACGAGGAAAATAAAAGAAAGGTCGATGGGGAATGGATGCGGTCGGACCATTAACAAGGGCAACATCAAATCAAAATCATGTGTTGTTGGCCACAGATTATTTCACTAAATGGGTGGAGGCGAAGGCTTATGTAAGAATCACGCACACTCAAGTGATTGATTTTATTTTAAATCATATAATCTACAGGTTCGGAGTACCAAAGTACATAATGATGGACAACGGCAAAAACCTGGATAATCAATACGTTCGGGAATTGCAGGATGAGTACGACATCAATCAAAATTTATCATCGGTCAGTTACCCGCAAGCAAACGGACAAGCCGAGATAACAAACAGAACGATTTTTTCCAGAATAAAAATAAAATTAGAAGGGATCGAAGAAAAAGGACGATGGTTAGAGGAATTGCCAAGGGTCCTCTGGAGCTACCGAACGACTCACCGAAAGCTAACCGGGATGACTCCATTTGCAATGGCATACGACGTTGAAGCAGTAATTCCGATTGAATTGGAAGTTCCCACGACAAGAACACAGCTCTTCGATCCTGAACAGAACGAATAAATTCTTAGAATTGAAAGTAATTTCGTGGAGGAGAAAAGAGATATGGCCTCAATAAGGTTGGCAGAGTATCAACAAAGATTGATGAGAAGTTACAACAAAAAGGTAAAGCCAAGATCGTTCCAAGTGGGTGATCGAGTATTAAGGGTGTTGGCCAAGAGATCAAATAAGCTAGATCCTACATGGGATGGGCCGTACACAATCACAGAGGTGATCGGAAAAGGAGCCTACAGATTGGTCGATCAAAATGGAAAACAGATTGAACGAGCTTGGAATGCTATCTACCTGAAGAGGTATTTTCAATAAAAATTTTGTTGGCCTTAAAATTTCGTTCGAAGGTTGTATGCTAAGATCCGTACCAAATCAATAAAGATATTGCATTCATATCTTCCAATATTTTTGATTAAACAATCACAAAAAGAAAGTTCATGAAAAGCCCAAGTAAAATAACTTGGCCAAAATATATAAGCCATATAGGCGAAAATAAAAAATCATCTTAAAAGATGGCACCAAGTTCCTGCTTTAACAAAGACGCATGAAGATGCGCCTAAAAAATATGTGTTCTAGAAACACATTAACTTGTTCAAAAATACTTAGCACATCAGTGCCATCTTAAAACCTGTTAAAAAATACTTAGCACATCAGTGTCATCTCAAAACCTGTTCATAGATGCTCACCACAGGAGCACCAAAAAAATATATTATTTTACAGACCATGAAAATTGTTCAAAATAAAACTTCTAATCAAGAAGTCGAAGGTAAAACTTCATCGGTGGTTGACTGTTGATTCTCTGGAGGAGGAACAGAAGGTCTAGTTGACACTTCATTTGCAGCAAAAGGGACTGCAGAAATAGGCTCTGGTCGTTCAACCGGTATGATCCCATGCAAAAGAAATTGAGCGAAGTCCTTCTCATCTCTATAAGGCTCAGGCTTAGTATATGGGTGAACGACACCGCAAACAGTGTCATGAACTGCCGGATCTTCATATATACAAGCAGATGGGTCCATTGACATTTGATCATAACAAAATCTGAACCCATCGCATAATTTTATGTAAAAAATACTCACATACCTCCGGTGCATTTCCATACCCCCTCTTCGGAAAATCTCCAAGCCGGATTTCAGAACGGCATTCGAAGTCTCAAGGTTGTGGACCTGCTTCTTCAGTTCAACATTCTGATCGGCTTCTTTCTTATGGAGTTTTTTCAAGCTTTCCAGCTCGGTTTCCAAGATCTTCTTCTGTTTTTCAGCTAACATGGCACATTTATCAACCATTAGATATGCCGCATCTATGCTTTTTCTCTTGTACTCCCCCGCCTCATCAGCCTTACAAAGAGCTAAGACATCAAACACAAACTGAAGAAAGAAGAAACGTTAACATTACGTTCAAAAAATATATATATATATATATTTATATATAAATTTTACCTCCAAAATAGAAACTGGAGCCCTAGCCAAGAGTTCATTCTGATCAACATGCTGCTGGAAGATCTCATCCTTTGGTGGTCACATACCACGAGCGAGCGCCATCAGAGAGTCCGGATCAGACATGGCCAGTGAACGGCGATTCAAAACACTTCCATCACTTTTTTTGAACTTTGGAATCCAATCGTCTTCAGGGTCAAACTTGGGAGGAAAACAGCAGTCTAGAATGGTGTAGCCACTCACGGATCTGGCCTTCTTCAATAGTTTCTCATGCTTCTCAGAGTCATTCCTTTTTGCATGCTCTGAAGGGGGGCCAAGTTGCAACTTTTTCTGAACATGAGCGCCGTCATCAGTGTTTGTCCTTTTCAGAAGCTCCTTTGTCTTCTTCGGCTCTTCTGTCAGGTCGACCAGTTTATTTTTTCCTTTATCACCAGACAAACTGACAGGGGCAGGAGATCTTTGTGCTACAGCGCGTTTGGAGGCTGTTACCGGAATTTCCATTATGGTAGCTTCTAAAGCGCTGGCAGCAATGAAATTCAGATTTTGAGAAGTTAAAAGAGTTTTGCTGGAAGGAAGAGTAGCAAAGACCTTCTCATTCAGATATTCCAGACGTTCGGCTGTATACAACACACACACATACGATCAAAAACAAATATGCAGGTCAATAAAAACAGGCAAAATTTGAAAAGTACAAAGGGACACTTGTCAGGATTCTTGAATCCACACTTGTATTTTTTACAAATACCGAAGGTCCTTGGCAGAGGGTACGGGCCGGATGCATCCACCCTCCAATTTCCCCCAATTTTCACCATTTTATCTTTCCATTCCTTCTCGGAAGAAGGATTCCCATCACAAAGTTTCAAGGTTGAATGAGGGTGCAGATGGTACCGACCAGGGTTTTTTCTGATCTGATCAACTTTGTAACAGAGCAAGAAGTCACCCAAACCTAAGTTCAAGTCTTGTTCGCGATTCAGAACGAGCATAACAGAAAGAACCCTGAAAAAATTAGGGTTCACTTGCAGGGGTGTGAGCCCTAGAGAAAAAAAAAACGTAGTGATAGAAGGAATGAAAGGGAAATCTGAGTACGGCCAAATGATGCGCAGAAAATAGAGCTTCATCCGGTCCAACTTCTTCATACGATTTGAAGTCCAAATCGGAGGAATACTCAGAAATCGAAACATCATTGGGTATTTCAAACTCTATTTTACACCTATCGGCTAAAGACAATTTTCGCAATTGTTTACGAGAAAGTTTTTTGGGTTTCAATTTACTGGAACTAGGGGCAATTTCAGAAGAGGAAACAATGGGAGCATCATCCACCACCATTTCCAGAGAAGGGGTTCGGCTGCTATCGCTACTCATGATGCTTGATTTAAAGAAAAGCGAAGGATAGAAAAAATAAGACTAATCTCAAGAGTTTGTTTTGCTGGAATCGCCAAGCTCCAAAGAATAATAATATGCTCCTGTAGATGAAGAGGTAATGTTTGAGAAGATGAATGAAGTAAGGAAAGTGACACTTACACATGGTGCTTCGAATTCCCACACTATTTCAAAATACGAAATGGGCTTGGGAATTGGGGGCAAAGTGTAGGCCCATTTTCTACATCAGGCCCATCAGACAAAACAATCCTGGATCAGCATATATTAGTAAGCCCAATAGAAAACAATGCCCAAAAATAGAAACCCATTTCAGGATAAAATCTTCTAATAGCTGATCGTTTCATTATACACAGTAAAAACTGATATGAAGTAAATCTGTATTTAATATAAGGATATTGTTTTAAATATGTTTTAATACCCAATTATGAGGGTGAGATCAAATTCATGTATAAAAAGACTGAGAGAAATAAAGAAAGGGGATCCGAAATTTTTCCATTCTAGCTGAGTCTCCAAATATCTATTGTTGATCTTGCCATTTTTTCTGTTAAATTACTTCTGGTTAAATTACAAAAGTTGCAATTCGTTCGGTAATTATGAACGGGTTTACAGTCATAATTTCCCATTTCTGATAGATGTCCTGTTTACTTACAAGACGAAGGTTAATATCTTTTGCCAGCTAACAAATTGGTGCCATGTGAATTAGGTTGTTCTTAAGATTGAAGGCAAAAACTACAATATATCATGCTTGATGAGTGGTAATATTTTTCCTATTTTATAAAAACTCATATACATATATGCAACTTTATTGGGACCATTTTAAAGAGATTCCTATTAAAAACGAGTGCTTATCAGCAAATTACTGATATTTTTCCTATTTTATAAAAACTCATACATATATGCAACTTTAGTGGGACCATGTTAAAAAGATTCCTACTAAAAACGAGTGATTATCAGCAAATTACAGATATTTTCCATTAACACCAACTGAAAAATAAATACTAAACAATATCATATCATCAGCTAAACTCCATCTTCTTCTTTATTTTTATTTTTTTTTATAAAAAAATAGCAACTCTCTCGTCACTAAGGTATTAGGTGGAAAACAATATTGAATTTTTTTCCCTCCAACTAAGATAAATAGTGGCAAAAAATGCAATTTCTATTATGGTTATGGTAGTTTTTAAAGGTATTTATTTCTCAACCTTCGTTGCATTCTATTTTGCGATATAACAAAAGAATAAACAGTTGAAAACAAAAAAGGAAATACATTAGTTAAGTGGTGACAGAATGTAGCAGTAGGCACCAATTTGCTAATAAAATAGTGTTTTAAAAGACACAACTCATACATACAATTCACGAACCCCAATTACAGTTCCTGTGTGCTTTTGCTTAACAGTCATTAGATTTTCACTTATCCCTCTAATCAATTTGCTTCCTTCACTTCTGAATTTGAGAGAAGAATAGAAAGAACAAGCGATATTATTTATTAACTGAAAAAAAAAAAAACGTGATGATATTTTGCTTGGTCTGATATAGAGAGAAGGAAATAAAGTTTGTTCTCGTTACAGGAGAGTTAAGAGTGTTTGGATTAAGATGGATAATATTAATAGGATAGTCCTAATATTTTAACATATTTTTTATGAAAAAATAATAATAATAATAATATTGAATAAAAAAAGCCATTCAACCTTTGGTAAAAGTCAATCTTTACACTACTAATAGATTTTTCAGCTTTCTATTTAACATAGGTAAAAATTTATATAAGGTTTCTCCGAACAAAATTAGATCCTATTTAATATAAATTAAAAATATTGTATAAAAAATCCCATCGAAATAACTCTTAATAAACAAAATAACGTCAGAATTCCACCTTAACAACCACCATTGTTGCTCCTTTTGATTTGTTCTTTCCTCCCATATCCCATTAACCCACAACCCTCTGAAATTAACTCCTTTACCATATTTTATCATTTCTCTCACCATCAAAAACCCAACCCGGGAAATTAACTCCGTTACCATTATTTTATCATTTCTCTCACCATCAAAAGAATACACTACTTTATATCTCCAGAAGTAATACAAATGTATAATCTTTTCATACTAATTGCATTCAAATGTATAAAATCTATCTTCACACCAAATGGGCATATAAACATATGGTCATAATGTAATTTTTGTGGCAGTTGTACAATTTGAGTTGATATCCTTTGCCAGCTAACAAATTGGTAACCAGATTCATTCCACTTGCAGAGTTTAAGACTGATCCCAGCTTGATATTTCTTTCATTCCGCCTCCTCCTTGCCTACATGACTGATTGTTGAGGAATTCAGCTTCGGTCAAGTTACTCTCCCACTGAAATTAGTCCAGTAAAAATCTAACGGATCGGATCAATGTGATTGGATTCGGGTTCCACAAAAATCTTATTAGGGCACCCAATCCCGATCAAGTCAAATTTGATCATCGAATTCTCACTAGACCAAAATCCAGTGAAAGAGGATTTTTTTTCGGGTAAATTGAGATGGGGAGAATTTTCTCTTCACCAACAAATAATTTTTTTTTTGAATTTGATGGAGTAATTGCTCATTATTGGGGTTGTATGTGACTTAAGTTCGTGTTTTTTTTTTTTTTTTTTTCTTTCTTTTTTTGAAAAGTAAGAAATATTATTGTAAGTTCAGGCTAACTGGCAATGCAATGTAACTTGGGGCAAAACCTAAAGTTTACAACATATAGAAAAATGGAAAAGCTCCATAACCACCAGAGAAATAAAAACCCTACAACTATAGGATCATAGACATGAGTGGGGACATGCAGGCACGGAGCCACTTGAAGGGGATAGGAGGCAGTTGCCCCTTTGAAATTTTAATTTCTTTAATACTAATACAAATTATCTTAAGAGATTTATAGCAAAAAAAAAAGAATTTGACCCCTATTAAATGTTCTAAAATTTTTACTTATTACTTCTCAATTTCAAAGATTAGATAAAATTATTATGCTAAAAAATAAAAATACCTGAAAATTATATGTAATATATAAATTAGTTTAATAAATTATTTAATGGAACCCTAATTTCCTTCTTATGGTCTATCTAACCCATAACTAAGAACCACAACCAACATCCCAAAGTCCATTTTACCAAGTCCACAATAATTTCCAATTTAATTAAAACACAATCCATAAGGCTACAATAAACATCCCAAAACCCATTTAACCCATCCCAGAATAACTTTTAATTTAATTAAAACATAACCCACAACTCACTTGTCTAATTGAACCCTAATTTCTTTGACACAAATAGTACTTTAGATTTTTCTATCATTGTAAGCTCTTTCTCTGCGATAGGGACAGCTTTTTTCAATTGTTGTTTAGCCTAAAAAGTTATATATTTTATAGATATATTTATAAAAATTGCATATGACCCATCCAAGTTTTTAAAAAAATTCCTTTAGTAGCTTAAAAAAATATAAATTTTACCAATAAATTTATAAAAAATTGCATTCCCACCTCCAAATTTTTTTAAAAAAATCTTTGCTAACTTAAAAAAATATAAATTTTACTAGTAAACTTATAAAAAATCATATTGCCACCCCCTAGATAATTTTTCTGGCTCCGCCCTTGCTTGGTGACAAAATTTCTTTTAAAGATTGCCCCCAATAAAAAAAAATTCTGGCTTCGTGCTTGGGGACATGTCTAGCTTTCATATAGTACGTCATAGGATCTCTTGAAAAATAAAGCAAGAACCCTCATCTTGGACCAACCCAAGCTGCAGTGCTTCGAAGAGTTGATCGCAGAGGTCAGAAAAGCAATGCATGTATGCATGGTCTCTTGAGAAATCAGAACATAGAAGAGAGGCCACCATTAGCTGCTGAAAAGGGGATCAATCATGAAAAAATAAAGGATGGGAAAGACCATGACTCTTGAATAAACATGTTCATCTCAGTGTGCTTGAAACCCTTAGCTGAGAAGAGTATAATCCTAACATTGCTGGTAATTCTAGTTTCAAGCTCATTATTGCTCTTGAATTCTCCAGAGAAGACTCTTTTATTTCTTTCCATCCATAGTTCATGAACAGAAGCTGCAAGAAGTAGCTTATTGACAGTTGCTGAAAGGGATTTGTGGACAAAATTAGTAGAGGCCCATTGGATGAGGTCATCCCTGTCATATTGAGGCCAGTGAATCCTTCCCTTGGAGCTAATGTTCTTCCACAACTTGAGAGTGAAGTTGCATTGAAAAAATAAGTGGTCTCTGTCTTCAAGCCTAGAATGACAGTAATCACAATCCCTTCTGGTAATCAAACCAATTCTAATAAGGAAATCCTTTGTTCTGATTTTGTTATGGTTTACCATCCACAAGACGAAACCATGCTTGGGGATAGATAAAGGGAAACCAAATCATTTTGTCCTATGCAATTTCCAGCTGCTTATATCTGAAGAAACTCCAAGCTGCTTTGATAGAGAAAGGACCATTAGAGGGGGTTCAAATGACCTTATCAGATGAAGAGGGATTAAGGTGAAGATCGTAGGGAAAATTTTCTTTAAAAGCTTTCCAAACTCTGTTGAAAAAGTTGTTAATGAACCAGTTGTTACCACTGATTAACCTGCTAACAGTAGCATGTGCCCCTAACCCAGAAGATAGGATCAATCTTGGGAGGATTTGATAATTCAAAGGGCCAGAGGGCATCCAGTTATCATACCAGATAGAGGTCCCTTGACCATTGCTAATCAGGTGCTTGAAAGAGTCTTTGTAGATGGATCTTAGTTTCAATAGCTTGCTACATGCCCATGAGCAATCAGAAGGAGCTTTTAAAGTCCAAAAGTTTCTGTCTTTCATGAGGTATGTTTTGATATAAAGGGCCCAAATGGAGGTGGAAGAAGGTAGCTTGATGAGTTTCCAAATATGTTTCCCCATAGCAGCAATATTCCATTCAACCAAATCAATAACACCAAGGCCACCTTCCTTTTTAGGGCAGCATAAATCCCTCCAAGCAACCTTGTTACCTCCATTAGCAAGTTTGGTGCCACTCCAAAGAAATTTTCTTAGAATAGAAGTGATTTCCTTGAGCACTGCTTTAGGGATGATGAATAAAGAAGACCAGTAGACTTGTGTTGAAAAGAACACTGTGTTAGTTAATGACTTATTTCCTCAGGATTGAAAATAGATTTGGAGAAAAATTAAAGTTTAAGCAGAGTTGTTGATTAAAGAACCACCGAGTACTCGGTAAGGGCACAAGTGAGTGAACTTGCGCAATTAAGGAAATTTGGACAGAGTACTTTGCGAACTTGTGCATGTTTGCGCATCCACCAAGTACTTGTTGGGAGTATCACCTAGTACTCGGTGACCCAGATACGGGAATTTAAAAGGAAGGCTTTAAAGACTCCTTTTTCTAATTGGGATTTGATTCCTATTGACTTGTCTATCATATTTACCTCTCCTATAAATACATGGGGGTATTCCTATTGTATTGTGTGCACAAATAGAGAGAGAAAATAGGAAGAAATACAGATTGAAATTCTTCTTAGTGAGAGTTAAGAATAATATATGTTTATATTATTCCGGTAATATAGACGTGAGTATACACTGTGTGTGTACGTGTGTTTGATCTGTGTATCAACCCCTTATAATTCTCTCTTTGATTATAGTGAAATGTTGCTCTCAGTGGACGTAGGCTTATTTTAGCCGAGCCACTAAATATCTTTGTGTCGATTGTTTGGTATGTGTGTTTATGTGTTTTTTGTGCGTTTCTAATTTGCAGATTCACGGTTTTCAGAAGAGTGTTTGAAACCCTAGTTTTTCTGTTTTCGTTCTTGGGCGGGTGTAAAAACCCTAACAAGTGGTATAAGAGCTCTAGGTTTTGGAGCGATTCGACACCGAACACATTAACTGAACTATGGGAGAAAAGAAGGTAGTGATGATCGACAAGTTTTATGGTTCAAACTTTGCCTATTGGAAGATGCAAATTGAGGATGTGTTATTCCATAAAAATTTGTTCTTACCATTAGAAGGGAAGAAGCCAGAATTGATGAAAGAAGAGAAGTGGACAATCCTAGATCGAAAGGCTCTCAGTACGATCAGACTGACGTTATCAAAGTCCGTTGATTTCAATATCAAGAATGAGAAGACAACAAAATTTCTCATGGATGCTCTTTCGAGCATGTACGAACAATTTTCTAGAGCGAATATGGTATATCTCATCACTAGATTGATAAATCTGAAGATGTCTTAGAATGAGAAGGTCAGTGAACATCTCAGTGCTCTTAATGAAATTGTTGAACAGTTGGAATCAGTTGATATGCCAATGACTAACAAAATGACAGTGACTTTTCTTATAAGCCAATTGTCAGAGAGTTGGAGCGCCACAAATGCTGCAATCAGTAACTGTTCAGGGATAAAACCGTTACAGTATGATTTCGTAGTGAGTATGATACTCATAGAAGAGATCAGAAGACAGATGTCAAACTCTTCTAACAGTGGCTCATCATTGAATATCGACTAAAGAGGTAGAAGTTCGAACAGAAAGAAAGGCAGAAACCAAATGTGTGGCCGTTCTAAGTCGAGATATGGAATATCACAATTTCGATGTCCTAGAAATTCCAAAGAGATCGAGTGTTGGAATTGTAGAAAAACCGGTCACTTGAAGAACTAGTGTAGATCCTCGCAGAAGGAAGCGAATAATAAGAATGAGGCAAATATTGTCTTGTAAGAAGCCGATGATGCGTTGATATGCTCTTTGGAGAGCAAAACAGAGTTTTGGGTCCTAAACTCTGGAGCATCATTCTATGCCACCTCAAGTCGAGAGCTCTTTGAGAGGTATGCACCTGGAAATCTTGGCAAGGTTTATCTAGGTGATGATCAACCTTTCAGTGTTGCTGGCAAGGGTGAAGTACATATCAGACTCAACAGATCGATATGAAAGCTGAGGGATGTTAGACACGTTCTAGACTTGAGGAAGAACCTGATCTCAGTAGGCCAGTTGGCGAGTGAAGGTTATGTGACCACTTTCAGTGAAAGAGAGTGAAAAGTTTCTAGAGGGGCTATGACTATAGCACGAGGAAAGAAAATCGGTATGATGTACACTACCACCAAAGCTAACACATTGATAGTAGTTGCAGAAAGCAAGGAGGATTAAATTTTATGGCACCAGAGGCTAGGTCACATGAGTGAAAAGGGGCTCAAAGTTATGCACGCAATGGGAAAGCTACCAGGCCTAAAATTGATTGATATTGACTTCTGTGAGGATTGCTTATTCGGTTAGAAGAGAATTAGTTTTCAGAAAAATGGCAGAGATCTCATAAAGGAGAAACTTGAGCTAGTTCACACTGATGTCTGGGGGCCAGCAAATGTCTCATCTATTGGCGGAAAGTCCTATTTCGTCACCTTCATTGATGACCATTCCAGGAAGGTATGAGTTTACTTCTTGAAACATAAATATGAGGTATACGACACGTTCAAGAAGTGGAAGGCTATTATAGAGAATGAGACAGGTTTAAATATAAAGAGATTAAGGTCCGATAATGGTGGAGAATATCAGGACATCGGGTTCAAAAAATTTTGTTATAAGAATGGTATCAGATTAGAGAAGACTGTTCCATGTACACCACAGCAGAATGGCATAGCAGAATGTATGAACCGGATATTGATTGAGAGAGCCAGAAGCATGCGCATTCAGGTAGGGTTGCCGAAATAATTATGGGCAGAAGCAGTCAGTACAACAACGTATCTTATCAACCGAGGTCCATCAGTACCATTGGAGCACATAATACCAGAAGAGGTATGGAGCGGTAAAGAGGTATGGGGCAGTAAAGAGGTATGGGGCGGTAAAGAGGTAACACTTTCATATTTAAAAGTTTTTTGTTGTGTTGCATATATACATGTTAGTGATAATGTGAAGGATAAGCTTGATCCCAAGTCTCAGACATGCACTTTCATTGGCTGTGACGGTGATGAATATGGTTATTGCATGTAGGATGATTAGAACCGAAAGGTGATCCGAAGTAAAGATGTAGTGTTCAATGAAAATGTGATGTACAATGATAGACACACAACAACCTTAGAGCCTACAACACAAAGTGATCATGTGTGTGTTGAGTTAGATGATGTTCAAGACAGTGAGAATATTCAGTTAGAAGAATAGATTGAAGATGACACTACTCAATAAGATGATACACCGCAGTCTCCGACTCTTATTCCTGTACCTAGGAGGACTTCACGGCCTTATGTGCCGAACAAGAGATACTCGAATTACTTGTTGTTCATAGATGGAGGTGAACCAAAATATTATGATAAAGCATGTAGTACAGCAGATGCGAGCCAGTGGGAGCTTACTATGGAAGATGAGATGAAGTCTCTTATTTCCAACAAGACATGGAAGTTAACCGAGCTGCCGGTAGGGAATAGAGCTCTCCATAAGAAATGGGTCTACAGGGTCAAAGAATAATATGATGGTTCTAAGGGGTACAAGGCGAGACTTGTAGTGAAAGGATTTCAGTAGAAAGTGGGAATCGATTACACCAACATATTTTCTCCGGTTGTGAAACTGAATACCATTCGTTTAGTTATTAGCATTGTTGCAACAAAAGGTTTGCACCTAGAGCAGTTAGATGTTAAAATTGCTTTCCTCCATGGTGACCTAAAGAAGGAGATTTATATGCAGCAGCCAGAAGGTTTCCCAATCAAAGGGAAATAGAAACTAGTGTGTAAGTTGGAAAATAACTTGTATGGTTTGAAACAAGCTCCGAGGCAGTGGTATAAGAAATTTGACAGATTTATGCAGAGACATGGTTATCACAAATGCAACACTGACCATTGTTACTACTTTAAGAGGTTTGACACGAGTTACATCATTCTCCTACTTTATGTTGATGACATATTAGTAGCCGGATCTGATTTTGCAGAAATTAGTGAGTTGAAGAAGCAGTTGGCTAATGAGTTCAAGATGAAGGACTTAAGCACAGCGAAACAGATTCTTGGTATGAGAATCAACAGAGACAAATAGAAAGGTACTTTGCAGTTGTCTTAGGATGACTACGTTGAATGGGTTCTGAAGAGGTTCAACATGAGTGATGCTATGCCGGTTAGCACACCTTTGGCTAGTCATTTTCGATTATCCAAAAAGTAGTCTCCCAAGTCAGAAGCAGAGAGGAACAACATGGTCAGTGTTCCATACGCTTCAGCCATTGGTAGCTTGATGTATGCGATGGTTTGTACGAGACCAGATATTGCATATGTAGTGGCAGCAGTCAGCAGGTTCATGTCCAATCCGGGAAAGACTCACTGAGAAGCAGTGAAGTGGATATTTCGATATCTACAAGGTACCACAGACAGATGTCTTTTTTTTGGAACATGTGAAGTGAATTTACAGGGCTATGTAGATTCAGATTTTGCTGGTGAGATAGACCGCAGAAGAAGCACTACTGGTTATGTCTTTACAGGAGGTACTACAACAGTCAGTTGGGTTTCGCAGTTATAGAAGATTGTAGCGTTATCTACTACAGATGTTGAGTATGTAGCCGTGACAGAGGCTATCAAAGAAATGATTTGGTTACAGGGTTTGTTGGCAGAGTTGGGATTTGAGCAAGAGAATAGTGTTTTGCATAGTGACAGTTAGAGTGTGATAAGTTCATTTTACATACATATTTTATCCCCAAATGTATATTTGTTAGTAGGTAAAATTATTTATTTTAATTAATTTAGAAGTGTAATAATGATAAGTGCACAAAACTTAATTTATATAATAAAATTGTTGAATAAATCATTTTCAATGTCATTAAATTACATCTACATTTATGTCTTTCATTTATATGTGTAAAGTGAGAAATGAATCAAATGCACATGGATGAAAGTTGGATGAATCAAATGCACATGGATGAAAGTTGGAAGATTCAAATGCACATGGGAAAAGAACAAAATGTGATGAAAAGTTATGTATATTCAAAGAAAAAGAAAAGAAAAGAAAATTTCATTTCTCTTTACAAGTTGTAATTTGATTCCAATATTTCTCTATAAATATGGATACATCTTGAAGAATAAGAGGGAGAAGGAGAAGAAGAAGGAGGAGAGCAAGAAGGACACCAAAGAGGAGAAGAATTTATCTTCAATTCCGGGTTTTATTGTTCTTACTTTGTTATTTTCTTTTTAAGCATGTGTAACTAAATTCTCAAGTAAGGTTGAGGATGAAACCACCATTTATGAAATAAATTCCTTTTAGTCTTTTATCAATTTCCATGTGTATGGTTTAAATGCTTATGATTTTCGCTTCATAGTATTAATTGTTTTAAATTCCTTTCACTATAAATATCATGTATTTATAGTAGTTAAGAATTCTTATCACAATTAATCAAGCTTGGATTTGATGAGTTTATAAGTAAAAATCTTTGATCTTATGTGATCTATTAAATTGCATACATAGGATGCTTAGAATTTTACACTTTAAAGCGAAGGAAAATCTATTTCTTGAAAATATATTCATTAGTGCGTTATTGTTAAATCTTGAGAAAGTAATAAGATTGATTTCTAAATTACTACTCTAAAATTGGAATTGATAAAGGAATAATTAGAAATTTATGGATTAGTGGTGGTGGATTCCGATACCTTAGTATTTTCTCCCTATTATTCTCGCTTTAATTATTTGTATTTTGATATTGCATGTTTAGTATAAAAATCACTTCAACAAACAAACTTTGAGAAACTAAGTTAGTTTTAGATTAATTTGAGTTTAATTAAGTTCTCTTTAAAGCATTCCCTTGGGTTTGACCTCGTTCTTGCATAACCTAAACTACAATTGATTCGTGCACTTGCGAGTAATATTTTAAAACACATCAAATTTTTGGCGCCGTTGCCCGGGAATAGCAACAAGAAATTAATTAAATTTAAGTTGATTTAATGCTTCTACTAGTTATTTTAAAAAAAAAAAAAATTTGTGATAAGCTACTGTTATCCAGAAGCTACTGTTTTGTTTTAAAAAAAAAAAAAAAAATAATAATAATAATACTGTGAGCAGCTTCCATCTATTCCTTCTGTAGTCACTTTTCTTTTGCTCATTGCACTATTTGTTGCACTTTTTGGTGAATTGTGTCTTACGTGTATATATATGTCTGTGACTTTGTAAGACACTGACTTTAGTAACCCACACTAGCCCATTTGCATTTTAACCCAACTAATCATTTAATTTTATTTCAAAATCCAAACTCCACTTTACTTTTTAATTTTATTTTATTTTGTTTAATTTCGTGTCATTTATCTCTTGAGCCCAGAAAAAAAAAAAATTTTAAAAAAATAAAAAAAATCGGAAACTACTGTAGCATTTCGGCTACTGTAGCAAAAAAAATAGTAATAATAATAATAATAAATAAATTTTATTTCAAACTACTGTAGCATTTCGGCTACTGTAGCAAAAAAAAAACAATTTTTTTTATTTTTTTTATTCTTAGCTTAAGTATAGAATTAGTGTTTGTTTACTTAAGTTTAGAATTTTTATTTTTATTGTTTATTGTTTATTGTATTGTTTGTTTTTAAGTAATTGATACTTCTTGAATTTTGTAGGTAATATTTTTCTTGAGATTGCATTGGATAAACAAATACTTGGATTTCTTTGTGGCATCTTCACTAGTATTACTGCGGAATCCAGGTAAGTACCCCTATCTTTAGTAAATAGTATTATTATTTCCCTTTTTAGATTAGGTGAACATAATTTTTATATAGGTGAAATTTTGCATGCTACCTTTAGGATAGAATAACACAAGAAATAACCTTTAGGTACACACTTTCTTCAAATTTATTTTTGTTATTTATTTTATTTTATTTTATTTCGTTTATTTCTTTCTTTATTTATTTATAAAAAAAAAAAAAAGAAGAAGAAAGTTCACACACTCACTCCCTTTACTTTTATTTTTATTGACTTGCTTGTATGTGCATTTTTAATTTAGCATTTTGCATAAATCTTTTAATAAGGGCATTAACCCTCTAACAAGATAAGGATTGGATTTCATCACCAATTCCTTGCCCATTAGGTTAAAAATTTCCTTGCATTTGTATACCCTTGGCTAAAGTTAGTTTAATTTAAAATCAAGTAGACGTTGGCCAATAGGTTTTCATATAGCTCATAGGATCCTCTTGGACATTGTTAAACTTTTGGTAACTCCAGTGAGTCACTATCAAATTGATAAACGGTAGGACAGTTCTGTCTAGGAGTGTGGCTGACGCGGCATTAAGCAGGCCTAGTGCCTCGCCACACTTTCCTGAGAACTACTTCGTTGTTAGTTTGATGGTCCTTAACTGGACATCCACTAGTTTTCTCTGAAAAAGAGTAGGAGCTGTCTAACTAGGTGAAGATTATTTTGGAATTAGTCCTAATAATCTCTCATATAGGAAATTAAAAATAAAATAAAAATAGAAATCACTACCCTTGAATTAAATTTCAGATAAATAAAATACTTGTTTTGGTAGTGTATTTGTTGAGTTATGGAGTCTTCCTAGTGCATGTTAGGTCGTCGATCTCTAAAATCAAAGTTGTCACCTTTAGATCTAGAAATTGAGAGAACTTTTAGAAAATGTGTAAGGAATTCTAGTGTTGGAAAGATCATTGAAGTCAAGATGGAGGGATAACATAATGAAGTGAAAGCCCTTAAGGATTATTATACTCCCGCACATATCACAAATCCTTCTTGTATTGTCTTACCTGCTACACAACATGCCCATTTGGAGATACGGGCAGCAGTAATCAATTTACTGCCGACTTTTAGAGGTTCGAACTTTGAAGACCCATACCTTCATGTTAAGGAATTTTTAGAGATTTGTTCCACCTTGAATTTTCAGAATATTCCCGAAGAGTCAATTAAGATGAGGTTATTCACGTTCTCTTTGAAAGAGAAAGCCAAGTCTTGGTTATATTCATTGGAACCAAAATCAATCAAATCTTGGGATGAACTCTATAAAAAATTCCTCACCAAATTCTTCCCTAGACATAGAACTAATTCCCTTCGCCGAAATATCATGGAATTTGCTCAAAAAGAAGGTGAACAGTTTTACCTGTGTTGGGAAACATTCAATGATTTGCTACTTAAGTGTCCCCATCATGGTTTTGAAAAATGGCGTTTAGTTGAATTCTTTTATGATGGATTATCAGCTCAAAATCGTCAACTAATTGAGTCACGAGGTGGGGTAGATTTCATGTCTAAGAATGAGAATGAAGCTTGGAAATTTCTAGATGCGTTAGCCGAGAGTTCCCAACATTGGGAATACTCAGGGAGGGTTGAGAGAAGAAGTTTACCAATGTCTATGGATACCAAAAAGGGAGGAGTCTATGAAGTTAGTGAGGGAACTGATTTGAGTGCAATGATAGCTAGTCTCACCAGAAAAGTGGAGGCTATAGAGATGAAAAATGGAAAAAGTTCTTCAGTCCATGTTATTAGTGAGACATGTCAACTTTGTGAAAGTCCATCTCATACTGCTCAGACGTGTCCTTCTATAGCATCATTCCATGAGTGTATAACTGAACAAGCTAATGCACTAAACGGCTATAAGAAACCATTTGGCAGTCCCTATTCTGACACATACAACCCCAATTGGAGAAATCATCCTAATTTCTCATGGAGTCAAAATCAGCCTCGGAACAACTCGGATATGCAACATATGCAATCCCAAGGGCAACCACCAGCATCATATCCTTCCATGTCCCAAAATTCTCATCCATATGTCCCCCAACAACCAAGGAAACCAACACTAGAAGATACTTTACAACAGTTCATGCAGCAAACTAGATAATCGATTTCTAAATTAGAAACACAGATTGGCCAGTTAGCCACTGTTGTAGGAAATAGGGAAAAAGGAAAATTTCCTAGTCAGCCCATTCCCAATCCAAAAGGTCAATATCATGTGAGTGAACAGTCGACCTCTGGTCCAACTGATCAAGTCCAGTCAATCATAACTCTAAGGTCAGGCAAACAAGTTGACAATCAAGTCAAAATTCTAAAAAGGGAAACTGTGAAAGGTAACCATGAACCAGAAAAGGAAAACACAATGGAATCTCAAGTTGACCCAAAAGTCCAAATTCCCGATCTTGTCCCCAATTCTCTAGTATAACCTTCAGTTAGGAACTTTGTTCCTACTACACCATTTCCTCAAAGACTCCAAAAGCCCAAGAAGGGGCATCATTACAAAGAGATTATGGAAATATTCAAACAAGTCAAAATCAATATTCCATTTCTCGATGCAATTCAACAGGTCCCCTCTTATGCTAAGTTTTTGAAAGATCTGTGTACGGTTAAACGTGGATTGAATGTGTATAAAAAAGCCTTCCTTACAGAGCAAGTAAGCTCAATTATCCAGCACCGCACACCACCTAAATTCAAGGATCCCAGTTGTCCTACAATCTCATGTACAATAGGTAACCAGATAATTGAGCAAGCTTTGCTTGATTTGGGTGCGAGTGTAAATCTGTTGCCATACTCTGTGTATGAGCAACTCGGTCTTGGTGATTTGAAACCCACAAAGGTAGTGCTACAGTTGGCAGATCGTTCAGTCAAGGTACCTCGCTGTATCATTGAGGATGTGTTAATTCAAGTTGACAAATTCTTCTTTCCAGTAGAATTCATAGTCTTAGACACTCAACCTGTGGCTAATCCCAATAGCCAAATTCCTGTTATCCTTGGTCGATCATTCCTAGCCACTTCAAATGCTTTAATCAATTGTAGGAATGGTGTCCTAAAACTTTCATTTGGAAACATGTCTGTTGAGCTTAATGTTTTTAATGTGAGCCGACAACCATCAGACTCTGAGGATATAAGTGATGTGAATCTAATAGAGAGCTTAGTACAAGAGACTTTTGAACATTCAAGTTTTGATGATCCTTTAGAGGCATGTCTATATCACTTTGGGTGTGATTTTGATCTGGATAGTGCTTGTGAAAAAGTGAATACCTTGTTAGATTATGTCCCTTTTATGGACATTGAGAATTGGAAAGCCAAGGTAGAACTCCTTTCACCAATTGAATCTAAACATGTCTCATCTGTTGAGTCACCTCCAAAATTGGATCTGAAAGTTTTACCTTCTGAACTGAAGTATGCCTACTTAGGTCCAGATAAGAGTCTTCCTGTCATCATTGCTTCTGAGTTAAATAAAGAACATGAGGAAAAACTCTTAAATGTCCTTGGGGAGCATAAATCGGCTATTGGGTGGACTATAACAGACATTAAGGGTATATCTCCATCCGTGTGCATGCATCGTATCCATCTTGAGGAAAATGCTAAAACTTCGCGAGAAATGCAAAGACGGCTTAACCCCAACATGAAAGAGGTCGTTAGGGCAGAAGTCTTGAAGTTGTTAGATGTGGGGATCATATATCCTATTTCCAATAGTTATTGGGTAAGTCCTGTTCAGGTCGTGCCTAAGAAATCAGGTATCACGGTAGTCACAAATGATGCCAATGAGTTAGTACCAACCCGAATGACCACTGGATGGCGAGTGTGCATTGATTATAGGAAGTTGAACTCTGTCACTAGAAAAGATCATTTTCCACTTCCTTTTATCGATCAGATGCTTGAGAGATTAGCCGGTCATGAGTACTACTGTTTCCTAGATGGTTATTCTGGATATAACCAAATTCCTATTGCACCTGAGGATCAGGAGAAAACCATATTCACTTGTCCTTTTGGAACATTTGCCTATAGACGTATGCCATTTGGATTATGCAATGCACCTCCTACTTTTCAGCGGTGTATGCTCAGCATATTTTCTGATATGGTAGAACGTTTTCTTGAGGTGTTTATGGATGAATTCTCCGTGTTTGGCTCATCCTTTGATGAATGTCTCATTCATTTGAAACTCGTGCTTACACGTTGTGAGGAGAAAAATCTGGTCTTAAATTGGGAGAAATGCCATTTTATGGTGAAAAAGGGAATTGTCTTGGGGCATGTTATTTCAAAGAAGGGTATAGAGGTTGACAAAGCTAAGGTTGATCTAATTTCCAATCTTCCACCACCACGTACGGTCAAAGAGATTAGGTCATTCTTAGGTCATGCAAGATTTTATCGTCAATTCATTAAAAACTTTAGCAGCATTTCCAGACCCCTTTTCAATTTACTTGCTAAAGATGTTGCTTTTGTCTTTGATGACGAATGCCTGAAAGCCTTTGAGAAGCTCAAAACATTGTTGACCACAACACCTATCATGAAGCCACCGAGTTGGGATGCACCTTTTGAGATTATGTGCGATGCATCTGATTATGTAGTTGGAGCTGTGTTAGGGCAACGTGTGAATAGGCTACCCCATGTGATCTATTATGCAAGTAAGACATTAAATGAGGCACAACTGAATTACTCTACCACTGAAAAAGAATTGTTAGCAGTTGTGTTTGCATTAGACAAGTTTAGGTCCTATCTGTTAGGGTCTAAAGTCCTCATTTTCTCAGATCATGTTGCACTTAGGTATCTCTTCTCTAAAAAAGATGCTAAGCCGCGCTTAATTCGATGGATCCTATTGCTACAAGAGTTTGATCTAGAAATTCGAAATAAGAAAGGGTCTGAAAATGTAGTAGCTGATCACTTGTCTAGGCTTATTCTTGAGACATCCTTAGATTCCATGCCTATTCTTGAGTCTTTCCCTGATGAACAACTCTTTGTTGTATCTGAGTCACCTTGGTTTGCCGACATTGTGAACTATCTTGTCACATGTCAAATGCCTTCACATTGGACTAAGCAAGATAAATCCAAATTCTTATCTGAGGTCCGTCACTTCTTTTGGGATGATCCGTACTTATTCAAGTATTGTCCTGATTAGATTATTCGAAGATGTGTCCCCAATTGTGACCAGACTAGTGTCATCTCCTTTTGTCATGATCATGCATGTGGAGGTCATTTTAGTTCAAAAAGAACCGCTGCAAAGATATTGCAATCTGGATTTTACTGGCCCTCAATCTTTAAAGATTGTCATTCTTATTGCTTAGCATGTGAGCGATATAAAAAGTTAGGGAGTATTTCATGTCGAAATATGATGTCTTTAAACCCAATTCTGATTATTGAAGTTTTCGATGTTTGGGGCATTGATTTCATGGGACCATTTCCTAATTCATTTGGCAATTTGTACATCCTTGTCGCAGTTGATTATGTGTCTAAATGGATTGAGGCAATTGCATGTAAAACTAATGATCACAAGGTGGTAGTCAAGTTTTTGAAAGATAATATCTTTTCACGTTTTGGTACACCCCGTGCTATTATTAGTGATAGGGGGAAACATTTTTGCAATAGGGTTTTCGAAGCATTAATGAGAAAATATTGTGTAACCCACAAAATTGCACTTGCTTATCATCCCCAGACTAGCGGTCAAGTTGAGTTATCCAATAGAGAGATTAAACACATTTTGGAGAAAACGGTTAAACCAAATAGGAAAGACTGGTCCTTGAGACTTAGTGATGCACTGTGGGCATACCGTACTGCATTTAAAAACCCTATTGGAATGTCTCCTTACCGAATGGTGTATGGCAAAGCTTGTCATCTCCCAGTTGAGTTAGAGCATAGAGCCTTTTGGGCTATTAAGCAACTCAACTTTAACCTTGACAGAGCAAGAGTCCATAGGAAGCTTCAGTTGAATGAGTTGGAGGAAATTAGGAATGATGCTTACCAGAGTACAAAAATCTATAAAGAGCAAATGAAAATAAGGCATGACAAAAGTATTCTTAGGAAAACTTTCACACCTGGTCAAAAAGTCTTGCTTTATAATTTTCGGTTGCATTTGTTTCCAGGAAAGTTGAAATCTCGATGGTCTGGTCCGTTCATTGTTCGAATTGTTCATCCATATGGAGCCATTGAGATTGAAAATCCAAAAAATGGTGATGTGTTCAAAGTTAACGGTCAGCGTTTGAAACCATTTTTAGAGTTACTTTCTCAAGAAGGGGAGGAGATCTCTCTGAGTGATCCTGTTTATCAGGATTGACCTATGTGGTCTTGTTGTACATATCTATTTTAGGATTTTTTTACTTTATTTTTAATTTTTGTTTTGAATTCTAACAACTTATTGTTGTTTGATAGCAAGTTTGACCAGATCAACCTACCATGAGTCAGGTGATACCTTTTCACTCTTGTCTTTTTGTTTACAAAGTATGAGTTTGTCCAACATTAGGGACAATGTTGAGTTTAGGTTTGGGGGTATGGTGTCTAATTTTTGTTTTGTAATTCATTAATTTAAAAAAAAAAAAAAATTGAATTTTTTTAGAAAAAAAAAAAAAAATTGTTTTTATGCATGAATGTTTTGCATTACAAGTTGATTGAGTTTGTGTTTATGATGTGTGAGTAGTATGTGATGCAATATTCCCATTCATGAGAGTAATGATTAGATCGAGCTAAGTGAAGTGATATGGTTTTACATGGGTGAATAGATTAGTGAAATTGAAACCGAAAATGACGACTTTGACCTATAAGCACAAGCACACATTCACTATGGGAAAAACAATTGATCTTTAACTATATAGTTGAGAAATTAATTTTGCCAGAATAAAATGGGAGATGGGGAGTTGATATAGATGAAATGGAGAAAATTTTGAAAATTTATTTTGAAAAATAAAATGCAAAAAGTAGTTCTTCGATCTGAGTAACCGGACCTTGGTATCACCAATATCATTGTTCGCGTAAAAAGGGGAGAAAACTAATGAGCATAAATCCCAATAAAGAAGTTAGGGCCCAGTTGGTTGGGATTAAAAATCCTCGCTGGAAAGTCCGGAACTTAGAAAGATAAAAAGGGATGAAAAGTGGAATGATGGAAGTAATAATTTTTTTTTTTTTTTGGCAAAATTTGATCAATGAAGTAGAAAAAGAAAGATTGAAATACCATAGTAGAATGTTCACAAAAACACGGAGGGTTGTCTGGATTGGGAGTATAAAGTAACGAAATCTTTTACTTTTGTGGGAACCATTCATGACACGAATCTTGAGATTAGTTATTGTTCGGTAATGAATGGGAGTATTTGCATCCATAATATATTGTGCATTATATCATGACTTGGTTGATGAGTATGTGAATGCATGAATGCGTGATTATAAAGAATTGAAAAATTGTGGGTAGTATATTCACGAGAATCGATGTTTGTGGGTATCATCACTGGAAACCCTCACGAGACTATAACTCGTCCACTAGGGGAAACCTAGGGGTTCAAAGGCTTATTGCATATGCTAAATGTAATCGAGACAACCAGCGAAAATGGTATAGTTAGAATTTTATTTCTTTTTGTTTTGCTCGAGGACTAGCAAAATATAGGTTTGGGGGTATTTGATAAGTCCATTTTACATACATATTTTATCCCCAAATGTATATTTGTTAGTAGGTAAAATTATTTATTTTAATTAATTTAGAAGTGTAATAATGATAAGTGCACAAAACTTAATTTATATAATAAAATTATTGAATAAATCATTTTCAATGTCATTAAATTACATCTACATTTATGTCTTTCATTTATAGGTGTAAAGTGAGAAATGAATCAAATGCACATGGATGAAAGTTGGATGAATCAAATGCACATAGATGAAAGTTGGAAGATTCAAATGCACATGGGAAAAGAACAAAATGTGATGGAAAGTTATGTATATTCAAAGAAAAAGAAAAGAAAAGAAAATTTCATTTATCTTTACAAGTTGTAATTTGATTCCAATATTTCTCTATAAATATAGATACATCTTGAAGAAGAAGAGGGAGAAGGAGAAGAAGAAGGAGGAGAGCAAGAAGGACACCAAAGAGGAGAAGAATTTATCTTCAATTCCGGGTTTTATTGTTCTTACTTTGTTATTTTCTTTTTAAGCATGTGTAACTAAATTCTCAAGTAAGGTTGAGGATGAAACCACCATTTATGAAATAAATTCCTTTTAGTCTTTTATCAATTTCCATGTGTATGGTTTAAATGCTTATGATTTTCGCTTCATAGTATTAATTGTTTTAAATTCCTTTCACTATAAATATCATGTATTTATAGTAGTTAAGAATTCTTATCACAATTAATCAAGTTTGGATTTGATGAGTTTATAAGTAAAAATCTTTGATCTTATGTGATCCATTAAATTGCATACATAGGATGCTTAGAATTTTACACTTTAAAGCGAAGGAAAATCTATTTCTTGAAAATATATTTCATTAGTGCGTTATTGTTAAATCTTGAGAAAGTAATAAGATTGATTTCTAAATTACTACTCTAAAATTGGAATTGATAAAGGAATAATTAGAAATTTATGGATTAGTGGTGGTGGATTCTGATACCTTAGTATTTTCTCCCTATTATTCTCGCTTTAATTATATGTATTTTGATATTGCATGTTTAGTATAAAAATCACTTCAACAAACAAACTTTGAGAAACTAGGTTAGTTTTAGATTAATTTAAGTTTAATTAAGTTCTCTTTAAAGCATTCCCTTGGGTTCGACCTCGTTCTTGCATAACCTAAACTACAATTGATTCGTGCACTTGCGAGTAATATTTTAAAACACATCAGAGTGCTATATATCTGGCAAAGAACCACCAAGTATTCGGTGGGTTCTTTATCGAGTACTCGGTAAGGGATCATGTTTGCGCAACCATTGAGTACTCGGTGACCCAGATACGGGAATTTAAAAGGAAGGTTTTAAAGAGTCCTTTTCTAATTGGGATTTGATTCCTATTGACTTGTTCATCATATTTACCTCTTCTATAAATACATGGGGGTATTCCTATTGTATTGTGTACACAAATAAAGAGAGAAAACAGGAAAAAATACAAATTGAAATTCTTTTTTGTGAGAGTTAGGAATAATATATGCTTATATTGTTTGGTGTGTGTGTTTATGTGTTTTTTGTGCATTTCTGATTTGCAGATTCATGCTTTTCAAAATAGGGTTTGAAACCCTATTTTTTCCGTTTTCGTTCTTGGGCGGGTGTAAAAACCCTAATGTAAGAACATTTTTATATATTTTTTATTTATGGCATGTTCTAGACAATAACCATGTTGAGTGTTAGATAGGTCGGTTTGGTGTTAATGATATCGATAAGCTTCATCAAAGGCAGAATCAAACATTGAAGTAATGAAGAATTCAAGTGAAGCACGAAAGTGAGCATATTGAGGAAAAATGTCTCCTGGAGGGCAAAAAGCATTTTCGAAGCCGTCACTTCAAGCAAAAAGTATCGTGGGTTCAAGAAGGTCATTTTGGCGCAGTTGTGAAGAAAATTGGTTTTGACAAAAATACCTACGCTTTCAGTTTCAAAAAGTGGTTGGAAAACACATTTTTACGCTTGGAGGTACGCTTGAAGAGTAGGCCCTACTACGCTTGAAGCGTAGCTGCAACAAGTTTTTGCCAGATTTTGCCTGCGATGTCCAAATTGTTCGGGGTTGGTTTTATGATATGACCACGACTTATATATATTAAAGTGCGGTCTATATACATTATATTCACCAGAATATAGGGTTTGGATGTGAAATTACGAGAAAGGGCAAACTTAGGGTTTGGATCATCATTGTCTATAAATACCTAAGTTTATAACAAGTTGAGGCATGTCTTTGAGAGATCTCTGCAATATTTTATCGTTTAAATTCTTCTACAGAGATATTGATATAAAGAGAGAAAATATCTTTGAGTGATTCTTCTAGTTCTCTCTTGTTTTGGAGTTGATTCTATCGCGTTTCTACATCGACGATCTTATGCACGATTGAATCATATAGATTCTGAAAATTCTACACACCGCTGATTGCAACTTGGTTGCGTTGATCCGTTTGTGAAACGGAGCCGTCTGAGTGCGAAGATCGGAGCGAGAAGCTTCGTGGTTATTTGATATGTTGAGAAACAGAGCCGTCAGAGTACGGAGCGGAGCGAGAGCTTTATGGAGCACTAGTGAATCTAGACTTTTAGACGTCGAGTGAAGAACAATAGATTACATCGGTTGTAAGTACTGTTTTCATAAAATTTGTACAAATTCTCTGATTCATAGTGCATCGATACCCGAGTGTATCCATAGTTTTTACTTGGAGTCTTTCTAAGGTTTTCCACGTAAAAATATCGTGTGTCTCTATTGCTTTATTTTCTGCACTTAGATTATTCTTTGCATAATTTATCTTGATAGATAATTGGATTAAAATTGACTTTTCCGTAATTATTATTAATTTGTCAATAAATCCACAAAAAGCCTATTCACCCTCCTTTATGCTGTTTTCATTAATAGTCTAGGTAATTTCACCTAACACACTGATCTTGTGAGTTGAAATCTTCATGCAGGAGAGAGAAAATTGTATTTTTTTGGCTACGCTAATGTACACTTGTATTTTGCCATACAATAATTATTTTTTGAAATTAAAAAATATATATTTCGTATTGGATACTAATTCATATACATATGTGCAGCTTTAGTGAGACCATGTTAGTAATCAATATATATATTTTTTAGGTAAATCAATATGTATTAGCAGAAAAAAACAAGCAAACAAGCCTAGCAAAGCTGAAAGCAAAGCAAAGGCAACAAGGTACAATTCTGCATTAGGCAAAGCCTAGCAGATAACTAAGAAAAGAAACTAGAAATGTCCAACATGGAACATGAAGAAAACAGAAGAGAATCTTCATATGAAGACAAAAGAAAAAAAACTAACCAGTGCCTTTTGCATGGATAACAAAGGCTAGGATGCCCCAAGCATGAAAAATCTCTTTGTTTTTGTTTTTGTCATTCATCTTTATGGACATAAGCTTCCATCTAATGAGGGCTTCAATCCTTTTGATCAAGCCTCTAGCAGTAGTGGATTTTCCTAAAAAAAATCCTTGAGTTCCTTTCATTCCATAATGTGTAGATAGAGGTAGTGAAGTAAAGCTTGTAGGTACAGGCCATAAGAGAACTTGAGCCTGGCTTCCAAAGGGAAGAAACCTAATCAATAATGGATAAGAATGAGAGACTTCCATGGTACATACCACATCTTTGTTGAGCCCATTGCTAAATTCTTGATGAGTAAACACAATTAAATAATATGTGGTCATGATATTCAGGAGGACCATTGCATAATACACATATGTTAGTGATGCCATTTGGGATACCAGATATGTCCATTGTTCTTAGTCTCTGGTTAATGGAAAGCAAGGCCACAAAAAAACATCTTGGGATGTGATTTTTAAACCACAAAGAGTGATATCTATGACAAAATAGGGAAGGGGGAAGAAGAACATTGTATGTGTGCTTCATGTTGAAACTGCCATTGGGAGATAGAGTCTAGCAACACCAATCTTTAGGACCATGATGAATGGGAGGAAGATGGTTGAAAAAACCCTCAGGAGCCAAGCATGAAAGAGCCCTTGGAATCTTCCACTCACCCCTTCGAATAAGCCTGCTAACCCTGGGGTTTCCTATCCAAGGAGTGTTATCCAAATTTTGGGAGTTCAAGGCATTGTCAAGGCATCCCCAAGGGAGCCAGAAATCTTGCCAAATGGAAATGCTCTTACCATTTACCACCTTGTGTCTGATAAATCATTTAGCAAGGCCTCTTAATTTCATAATGTTCCTCCAATTCCAAGAACTCAAAGAGGATGGCTTGAGCATCCAAAAGCTGCAATCTTTGATGACATTTGAGTGAATCCAATCATACCATAGCGATTGCCCTTCATCATGGAAGATATGCCACATGTGTCTTAGAATAGAGATTTTGTTGAGAAGGGAGAGGTTTGGGATGCCAAGAGCCCCAAACTCCTTTGGCTTGCAGATAGAGATCCACTTCATCTTTACACCATTTTTTCTCATATCAGTACCAGGCCATAAGAAGCTTCTGAAAATGCTATTGAGACTTTTGATCACTTGAACCAAAAGGATCATGTGGGAGCTCCAATAGAAGTGAATACTCACCAGCATTGTTTTGATCAATTGAACCCTTCCTGCATATGATAGAAATTTAGAAGTCCAGCTTTGGATTCTACCAGTGATTCTGTCAAGGAGAGATTTGTGGTCAATAGAATAAAGTTTTGTGGAAGATAAAGGGAATCCCAGGTATCTAAAAGGGAAGGTACCCATATCAAAACCACAATCTTGTTTCATTTGGATTGATCACTCATCAGAAACATTTACAAGGAAAAGCTTGCTCTTTTGGTGGTTTGGTTTGAGTCCGAGAAGAGAAGAGAAGAGAAGAATTGAATGCAGTGAAGTAAAACATTGAAGGATGTTGGATCACCATTACAAAACATAATCAAATCGTCAGCAAAGCATACATGAGTGATTTGATTTATGTTACATCTCCAGTGGAAAGAAAAAACATTATTTCTTGCTGTGACATGCTTGACAGTGGCTGAGAAGACATCCATGGCCAGCACAAATAGAAAGGGGGAGATGGGATCTCCTTGCCTGAGGCCTTGAGCACCTCTGAAGAACCCAACAAATTCCCCATTCAGAGAAAAAGAGAAACTGGTGGTACACATGTATTCCTGAATCCAGCTTATAACAATGGGAGGAAATTTCAGAATACTAAGAGTATCCAAAATGAAATTCCAGTTAATGGAATTAAAAGTTTTGTGGATATCAATTTTCATAGCACACTTGGGAGAGGAAGAAGATAGATGGTACCCCTTGATCAGCTCCTGCACAATAAAGAAGCCATCACCAATTCTTCTGTTGTTGACAAAAGCAGTTTGACATTTGTCAGTGTGAATTGGGAGCACAACTTGAAGCTTCATAGCTATTAGTTTTGAGATGACTCTATAAATGACATTGCAACATGAGATGGGGCGAAAATCACTCATAGAGGTAGGATTATGGACCTTAGGGACTAAAACAATGAAAGTAGAGTTGAGCTCTCTTAAAATCTTTCCATTAGAAAAAAAATTCTTGAATAGCATGTGTAATGTCACAACCACCAATATGCCAAGCCTTCTTGAAAAAGTAGGCATTAAAGCCATTTGGACCAAGAGATTTATAGTTATTAAGCCTAAAAAACAATACTTAATGGACTTAATAGAAGGGATTTCGTTGAGGGATTGGAGGAGGTTTTCAGGAATGATTTTAGAGTAAACTGAACTCAAAGCCTTAAAACCAGAGTAAGTGGAAGTGGCTCTACCCAAAAGGTTTTGAAAAAAATCAATAGCTTCAGTTTTGATCTTTGTCATTGAAGTGGTAGTTTAACCATTACTAAGTGTAAGGGAAGTAACTTTTTTTCTATTGCATCTAGAATTGAATGTCTTGAGGAAAAATATAGTATTACCATCATCTTCCTTGAGGCAAAGAATTTTTTATTTTTGTAGATAAAAAAGCTCTTCATCTTAGGAAAGATTAGAGTAATTCTTCAAAAGGTCACTTTCAAGGTTTCTGAGCATAACATTGTTTGGTTCTTTGTCAAGGTTTATTTGGCAAGTGTCAAGAGCATATTTTGTTTCCTTTACTTTAAGGGTAATATCATTGAAGTGTCTGGATTTTAGGAGTTTTAACTCTGGTTTCAATAGCTTTAGCTTCCTAACTACTTGGTACATAGAGGTACCTGCAATTTCCTGGTTCTATATAGCTTGGACAGTAGGAAGGAAATCATTGTGATCAGAAATTTAATTGAAAAACATGAAGGGGCAATTTCTTTTTATCAAAGGGTTACCTGTCTTGATAATAAAGGGGGAATGATCTGAAATCCCATGGGGCAGGAAAATACAATCAGAGGCTGGAAATTTAGTGCTCCAACTATCATTGATCAGAGCCCTGTCCAGCTTTCTAAAAGTATTTGCAGAGCCATGACTTTTATTTGTCCATGTGAAGAAGATACCAATGTATCTAAGATCACTCAACTCTGAATTGTGTAGGCATTTTCTGAAATCACTTATACCTGAGTTCCAAGCTCCAGACCCCCCAAAATTTTCATTTGGATGAGAAATGACATTAAAATCACCTAATACGATCCATGGGGTGGATGTATTTGTATAGGCATTGCTGCGAAGGTCATTCCATAAGTGTTTCCTCTGTGATGCTGTATTGTAAGCATAGACCACTGAGGTGAACCAAAAAACTTGAGAATGGATCTCAGTAACACTGAGATGAATAACTTGAGCACTATCATAGAATTTTTGAACCTTGAGAGTAGAGGGGTTGAAAAGAATCCATATTCTGCCCAAAGGAGAGTAGGCATAGTTATGGATAAGCTCACAATTGGGGGCAATAAACTTGTGAACAAAACTAACATTTGACTCTTGTATTTTGGTTTCAAGAATGGCAATCATGTGAACTTTGTGATAAAAGATGAATTTTTTTACTTCTTGTTACTTTGCAGAGGAGTTAAGCCCTCTGATGTTCCAAGATGCAAAAATAATTGATTAAGAGATTTGGCTAGTAAACCAGTGAATCCCAAGATGGGAGCAGAAGAGGTATCACCTTTCTTCTTCCTCTTCTTTTTCTTTTTCCCCTCATTTGCAATACCTTGCTGGGAAGTCAAGGACAATCTTGATGAGGTCTCTGTTAGATTGGTGGAAGAAGGGGTGGATTCATTACTTGCAGTAGTAGGTGAAGAAGATGAATTGTTGTCATCTTCATTGCATGGAATTATAACATGTATAGCCAGGTTTGCATCAACACCAACATCACTATTAGTACCTTCAACACCACCAGCCCCAACTTCACTATCAGGTGTGATGCCAATAGGCGATGGAGGTTATAGGGAGCATTGGTCATTTGTGACAGTACAATTGCCTTTCTCGGACAAAGGGAGAGAGTTGCAATGAGGGGCATGATCAGCTTCAACTTCATCATCAGAAATAATCAAATTAGGAGATTGAAGGGCAAGATCATGGGGTTTATTCTTTTTGTGAATGACCTCAGTCCATTAAGAGGTTATGGGGGAGCTAGGGAGATTTGAAGGCTCAGTGTTAATAGCAATATGAGTGGTTGTAGGTCGAGGAGTAGGGGATTTGGGGCATTTTGAACTCAAGTGTCCAAAACACAAACAATCTGCACACACTTGGGGTCTCCACATATAATCAATTTTGATAATGAAGATTTTACCTTTGCTTGTTCTAATTCTGAACTGATCAAGGAAAGGCTTTGAGGCATCAACCTCAATACAAATACTTGTAAAGCTCATCCTCTTCTTTGTGGCAGTGAGTTTGTCAGCATATAAAGGCTTGCCAATGGTGGTGGCAATGCCACTTAATCTTTTTTCAGTCCAATATTCATAAGGTATGTTGTAAAGTTTCACCCATAGGGGGATGAGCTTGCAAGAATATTTACTGAACTCCATTCCTTGGTGCCATTTCTTAAGGATTATTAGTCTTCCACTGATCATGCAAGGGCCACCATTAAGGATACTATGACAAGCCTCTTCAGTAGAGAATTTGAAGATATAGAAGCCATTGTCATGGTTTCATAACATGAGGTTTGACCATGGTATAAGGTAGGTTCTTTTGGAGAAAATAGCCAACCAAGCAATTGGTCCAGTCACTAGCTCCTAGGTCAGCAAGTTCATAGGGCATTTCAACTATGGGAGAGGGGCCAGCTATGGTTTCAAGAGGCAAGTAATGGAGATTCATTTTGAAATCGTCAATATGGGAGGACACAATGCTAGCCCATGTGGGCTTAGTAGGCTGGTTGGTTTGGTCCATGCTTGTGATAGGGTGGTTCACATGGGTGGGAGCTAGGTTTGCAGGTTCAACATTCCTATTTTGAGGAGCAAGTTCCCTTCCAAAGCTGTCTCTCCCTCCTCCTTTTGGCTTTCCTCTTCCAGTTCCCGCTACCCTTTCATCGGAGATGAAACCAGATGATGGCAGAGATGCTTGGGTCTGCGAGAATCTTTGCTGAACAATAGGGTTTTTGTATTGATTGAGAGAAGCTTCAATAATGGCAAGTTTTTCCTTGGTTGCAATGAGGTCAGCTTTAGCAGCTGCAATGGCCTTGGCATTGTCAGAGGCAGGAACAATCATAGAGGGGTGGGATGAACAGCTCGCCATGGACTGAGACAAAGAAATGAGACAGAACATGTAACAGAGGGCGGCGGTGAAGAGGGACAAAGAGAGAGGTTGTGTTTAATCAGTCAGGAAAAGAGGTGTTGGTGAGGTTTTCAGAGGAGGTAGAGGGGAGGGGAAAGGGGAGAGCCATTTCCATATAGGGCTTGACAAAGAAATTAACACTTCTTTGCTCCTTCAATCTGCTAATAAAAGGATCCTCTTCATCATCAGTCAATTAATTCGTCAATCAATACTTCCTTACCCAAATCCCCAATTCCATACACCCAATTTTCTCGTGCCTAAGTCACAATCTGTCCTCGTTATCTCTACTGCATCCTCAAACCGACAACGACCTAAACCCTCTAATCGGCCATAGATGTTACCTCAACAAGGTCGTGCCTTATTCTTTAACCAGCGAACGAGCAGTGACCAGCAAACCAACAGTGAACCAAACCAAACCAACAGCGAACAAGCAGCAAAATGGAGCAAAACAGCAGCGATTTGACCAGATCTCGGACGATATAGGCAGTTTCTTCGCTTTCTTGGAGAAGAAAGTGTGGATGCCTGCTTGCTTCGAGCTGATATCCTTTGGTTCTTTGCAGATTAGAAATGGAGGAAAGAGAATGAATGACAGAGAAATAAACGGTACGAGAAGAGAAATAAAGGGGAAATAGGGAGGATGAAAAATATAAATTGATAATAGATATTAAACTTATCCTATGAAATTCTGGAATTGAGTAGTGTGATGAATTTGCGCATATTCATGATTTTTATTTTATTTTTAATTTCATTTGAACTGTGATTTATTATATCTGATTGTTATTAGATTTAGTTGAAAGTAAATATTTTGGAAGAAGAGAGAGAGAGTAAATTAACTTTTATTGTTTTAATTATTTTAGTCAAAAGAAAAAACTTATAATGCATAATATAAAATAACTATATATCACGCATCCTTTATTGAAATTACATAGTGGATTGAGTTATATGATTCAAAGAGGGAGTGGATTTATAAGTGGAGAATTCAGTTTGGTGGATTCAAGAGAATGATGTTATTATATTATTTTTTGGTTTCTTCCCATATTCCTACCCAAAAGAATGCATATATGTGCTGATATTTTCATACTAACTGCATTTAAATATATGAGATTTATGGAACGATTTTTTCATACTATATAAATGCATTCAAATGTACAAATCTATCTTCATAGATTTATCATTTCTGTAACTGTCCCATTTACTTGAAACAAGAAGGTTAACATCTTTTGTCAGCTAATAAATTGGTGCTTTGTGAATGCTTTATGAGTGCTAATATTTTTTTATATTTAATACTAACTCATATAATAATGTGCAGCTTTAGTAGGAGCATGTTAAGGAGATTCCTTGGAAACAAATCAACATAACCAAAGTGAGTTATAGACTTGGCATGTTTGTATAACACATTTTTTGATAATTTAAAGCCCCATACTAATATTTTCTAGAAACCAGTAATTAACTTCTACATGAACTAAAAACACATACTCAACAATATCATATCATCAGCAAATTTAATCTAACTCTCTTGTTTTAAATAGAAGCTCTCTATTATATTTAAACCATCATGGTTTTTTTTTTTGTTATTAAGATTTAAGGTATTTATTTATCTGGTTTGTTGCACTATTTTGTGATATACCAAAAACAAAAACAAAAAATTGAAAAAAAATAAGAAAATTTTGTTATGGAGTTAAGTTAAATCCTTGTTATTTCTTCAGAAAAATATTTATCCATCTATATAGATCGATATAGAAAAATAGAATAGAAAAAATCTAGATTACTATGTACCGATTCAACCAAAGACTATTGTTACCTAGTTCGTTCCACCGACTACCACGTCACCAAGTATATATAGCATTAGCCACATATGATGCCTAATAAAACAGTGTTCCAAAAGACAACACATATCTATAATTCATCAAATCCGATTACAACTCACTATGTGCCTTTGCTTAATAATAGTCATTAGATTTTCACTTAGCCCTCCAATTTGCTCCCTCTCCCTCTCCCTCTCCCTCTCATTAGATTGGTAATATATATCCACATATGTTTACATATCTTTCTATATATCTATCTATCTATATATATTCTAGGGTAATTTGCAGCCAGACCCCCTGAACTTTGGGTCAATGGCAGTCAGTGGCTGGTCAACAATTTTTCGATCCCATAGCCCCCTGAACTTTCACTTTCCTTGCAGTGACACCCCTGGATGGGTTTTTTTGGCTTGAAATTACTCTTGTGCCCTTACTTTATTGTAAAAAACATACGCATATATTATATGACCAAAGAGCCCTTGTCTGATATAAGTAATTGGCGCCACTGAACAGTGCAATTAACTAACCCTTTGAACAGTTCTAATGAACAGTAAAATATGAACAGTAAAAAAAAATTCTTAGTAAAAAAAAAAAATTTCTCACTGCTAACAAAAATAAAATAGCTGTTAAGAAAGGCCTATATATACATTCCAACATAAATTCAGACAAAAATCATCATAGAAATCATACTACAACAAAGTTGAAGTGATCAAGCACTAAAATTGGAAGAAATCCTGGATAAGGTAAATCATCATATATGTACAAGCATTGCCACAACATGTAAACCAAAAATATATTACATTGAAGTTCAAGTACCCTACTATCAAAGTAGTGCAATGATAGCAATACAAGTGACATTGTTGTAGTAGCCAAGTGAAATATATTACATATAAAAAGCCTAAAAAAAGCAACTTGTAAGCAGACTGCTACCCTAAGATATCACCATAATAAACATATTTGGCTCAATCATGTGTGTCTAAGTGTGACATATACAAAAAGAATCAAAAAACTGTCACTGCCACTGTCCATGTATGCAAAAACAGTCCAAAAAGAGTCATATCACTGTCAATGAATGAAAAAACTGTCCAAAAAGAGCCATATGCAGTCCAACTTCAAAAGATTCAAAAAGACTTCAAAAGTTTCAAAAAACATATGATAAAGCCTGGTTTACCACTGTGACCAAGGTGAAGAAGTGGAGCCACCTTTCCCAGAAAGAACCTATAAATAAAAGAATTAAAAACACATTATAAAACTGAAAAAAAATTATTAATAACATTTAAGGGCAGAATTATACATTGGACAAGGTGGCTTGAGCAGGGGTTAGTGTTTGTGTTGATGACCTTTGTTGTGAACCACCTTCAGCACCACCAACCTACATTATTAGCATATTAAGTTTTAAAATATAAACTAAAAATTAATGTTTAAGTTAATTTGAAAACTAAACTCAAAAGATTACACTTGTAGAGGATCTTTGTGATGAAACTCCTTGTGTTGCTGCTGCTGCTGCTCCTCCTCCTCTTGTTCTTGGCCCTTTGTCCTTCCTTGCCACTTTGGCCTTCTTTTTTGGAGGTGCTCCTGCTGCTGGTGTTGATAAAGTCCCTACAGATGTGTTTGGCTGACTTTTTTGCCCTTGCCTGTTCTTTGGAAACCTTTTACACCCCCTTTTGTTGTGGCCAACAGATTTGCACATACTACAAGTGATCATTGTATACCTTCTACTAGTAGCTGGTGGTTCATTCTCATCTCTCCTCCTAGCCACCCTAGGTCTGCCTGCTGGCCTTCTCAGTTCTGGAGGATCTAAAGGCAACTTATCAATCTGATCCCATAAAGTTTCATGATGCATAGGAGGAATCAGGTGCCTATAAGCCTGTCCATACACATACTTGGTGAAAGACTCATCACAATACTCCTCTACATTTTCCCTTCTCCAAGTAATGCATGCACATGCATGCCTACAAGGAACACCAGTTAATTCAAACTCCCTACAACAGCAGGTGTGATTCTTAAGGTCAACGATGTACTTCATGTCCAACTCCTCTGTCACCTCATACATATCCCCTCCAGGCCATATCAGAAGACAAGAACCAGATTTGCTAAGGTTTAGGTTGAGTTTGTCTCTGATTTTTGGAACCACATAGTGCTCCCACTCAACTGACTTGTGAAACCTTTTTTGGAACTTTGTCATCAACTTAGTTCTTATCCCATCTAAACAATGTGTGATTGGCTTTCCTCTCACATGCTTAAGCCAAGAGTTAAAAGATTCAACAGCATTATTAGTAACAAAGTCACATTTTCCATTAGTTTCAAATTTGTGTCTTGCCCATGTTTCAATTGGATGATCCATTAACCATTTGTATGCGGGTTAACTTGTGTTTTCAATCTTTTTCATAGCTGTTTTAAAATTCAACTCATTATAACTTTTTGCAGCTTCCCAGAACAGTCTCCTAAATCTCAACCCAGGGTATAATGACCTAAAGTTAGCATAGATGTGCCTGCAACACCTCCTCTTATATGCATTAGGGTACAATTCATCAAGTGCAGGTAGAATGCCCTTTTGACCATCACTCATGATTGTCCAAGGCACCCCCCTGTTGGACTCATGACCAGTTATCTTTAGGAGATGGTCTAAGAACCATTTCCAACTGTCTTTATTTTCAGATTCAACCACAGCCACAGCAAATGGATACAATCCATTATTCCCATCAAGTCCCACAACACTAATGAGTATACCCCCAAAAGGACCCTTTAAGAAACAACCATCCACACCAATGAATGGTCTGCAGCCATCTCTAAACCCATTAATAACAGCTGCAAATGACAGAAATACCCTCCTAAATTTTGGTGGCTCATCTGTTGAAGGTTTAATGAAGATTAGGGACCCGGGGTTTGTCTTAATTACCTCTGCTGCGTACTGCCACAGCTTACCATAAGACTCAGCATGTGTCCCTTGATTTCGATGTAAAGCTTTGTTTCTTGCCCTCCTTAAACATGTCTCACTACAATTGACCTTAAACTGCTCCCTAACTTCAGCCCCCAAAGCTTCTAAAGTTATCTCTGGTTGATTTTTAAATGTCTTGAGAAGCTTTTTAGCAATAAAAGTTGATGTGACAACTTTATTTTGTGTGGTTCTGATGCATGTGTGTTGAGGGCCCAATGATTTTACTTTGAATGTTATTTGATCTTTCAAGACACTAGCATGTATTCTCCATTTGCAGCCTGGATTGCCACAACGGGTTGTCACTCTAGACCTCTCATTCTTCTCCATGTCAAGTTTAAACCCCTTTTGGACTGAATATTCTTTTAGAATTGTTCTGAACTGTATTACATCATCAAAAAGTTGATTAACTTCAAATTGTATCTCACCCCCTTGAGAATATGAAAACACTTTACCATTAAAGTTGTTATGATTTGTGGTTTTAGGTAAATCTTCATCCCCACTGTTTTCAGCAATTTCAATGTCATCATTATAATCAGATAGGACACCCTCACTGTCAACTTCTTCATTAACTAGTTCATCATTAAGGTTCTCAAACCCTAAGCCCCCATCATCACTATCCTCAAAACTGTAATCAGTTTCCACTTCATAGTCACTATCCTCTAATTCTGCCCCAACATCACCTTCAGTTTGTAAAGTGGCAGTTTGTAAAGTGGTTGGAGCATCAACAGAAGATGAAGCATTTTCAGACCCATCAAGTTCAACTACGATATTTATGACATTTTCATATGTTTTTATCTGGAACATTATTATAATGTCTTCTTCATTGGTTAGCTTCATTTTATAGTTTGAACCAGGGATTGTACAGAATAATTGAAGCATGACCCCTTTTGTACATTGAGTAGTTATGTCATTTGTTATAAGGTCATATGCAGCAGCATACAGTTCCATAAAGCCAAAGGAATCAGGGTCTATATCAGTTAATAAGTATGTGTGCCATTCAAAGTGAAACACTAGGTTATGCAATCTGCCCATTTGAGCTAGGAGGAACAGACATAAAAACAGAAGACAACAAACAGAACTAAGTGTTAATATAGGAATTAGACAAGTAACGAACATAACCTAATTAATTAATTTAATTAGGGTTTAAGTTAATTATTTAATTACAATTTAAGTTAATTAATTTAATTAGGATTTAAGTTAATTATTTAATTAGGGTTTATTAAGTTTATTAAGTTAATTAGGGTTTATTAAGTTAATTAAGTTAATTAGGGATTATTAAGTTAATTAAGTTAATTAGGGCTTATTAAGTTAATTAAGTTAATTATTTAATTATGGTTTAAGTTAATTAGGGTTTAAGTTAATTATTTTAATTAGGGTTTATTAAGTTAATTAAGTTAATTAGGGCTAATTAAGTTAATTAGGGCTTATTAAGTTAATTAAGTTAATTAGGGCTTATTAAGTATTAAGTTAATTAGGGCTTATTAAGTTAATTAGGGTTTATTAAGTTAATTATTTAATTATGGTTTAAGTTAATTAAGTTAATTAGGGTTTAAGTTAATTAATTTAATTAGGGTTTTAGTTAATTATTTAATTAGGATTTAGGGTAATTTAGGGTTTAGGGATTAGGGTATTTTAGGGTTTAGGGATTAGGTTAATTTAGGTTTAGGGATTAGGTTAATTTAGGGTTTAGGGTTAGGGTAATTTAGGGTTTAGGGATTAGGGTAATTTAGGGTTTAGGGATTAGGGTTTAATTTAGGGTTTAGGGATTAGGGTAATTTAGGGTTTAGGGATTAGGTTAATTTAGTGTTTAGGGATTAGGGTAATTTAGGGTTTAGGGATTAGGTTAATTTAGTGTTTAGGGATTAGGTTAATTTAGGGATTAGGGTAATTTAGGGTTTAGGGTTAATTTAGTGTTTAGGGAATTAAGTTAATTTCTCTAAATTAACCAAAAAATATTATGGAATTCCAAACACAGTTTTAACACTGAAATTATTTTCAATTTAGAAAAAATACTAAAATTATTCTAAAGTTACACCAACACATGCAAGGCTATTCAACATAATTTTAACAAAGGAAAAACACAAATTATTCTAAAATGAAACCAATACATGCAAGGCTAGATTCAACACATTTTAAATAAAGGGAAAACACTAAAATTATTCTAAATTTAAACCAACACATTCAAGGCCATATTCAACACAGTTTTAACAAAGGGAAACCCAAAACTCATACAATTTCCAGAAACCAACATATTATTATTATTTCTTTTTAAAAAAACCCCAATTTTTTCTCCTCCTTCCCTATGAAGAAACCTGATTGATTATTCTGTTTGGGTTTGCTTTATCTCCTTCTCTAGCAATTATTATCAGATTTGAAACTCATCCTATGGTACACAAAATCTTGACCTTGCAAACCTGTCTCAGACCCTCTGGTGATAAAGACGAATGTTTGGAGGGGCAACAAACGACATTCACTTGTGTAGAGTTGACTGCTGTGAAGGTTTTTTTTGTACGGGAGTTATCAGGTTTGGTATCATAACATGTAGGAAATACTGGTTAGAATATCAAATAAATTAAATAAAAAACCCCATTCAAATGTGAATAATAAAAAAATTGTTAATGTTGTTCCTGAATTGTGAAATGCTGGCAATTAGTGTATTTTACAGCATACCTCACTGATTTAAACTGCCATTGAGGTTCATGGGATCATTTTTACGTTCTACAGCTTTTAGCTCCTAAACAGAGACAAGGTCTTCATAGGTATTCAAGAAATCTGTACTAGAACAATTATGGGGAATTCTGGTATATGGAAGTGCAATGACATATAGAATGGAACATATTCAGTCTTGCAATTCCAGTGACTAGTCTAACCCATGTCATTCAAAAGTTGGTATTTTAACATAGGTAGGCATATGTCAAAAATTCGACCAAAATAAATGAGAATGGGAGTATCTATTTCATACCAAAATCAGCGAAACTACAAGCTTCAGAAGCACGAAGATACCAAAAATCCAAGCTTCGAGATTAGATCTACAAACACAACGAAAAACGAAATATTAGGCTTTTGTACCAAACAAAGCTTGAAACTTTTTACCGAAATCAAAAGAAATAATTGATTACTTACACTCAAAGATCAAATCGGACCTATAGCATGTTTGGATGAGATCAGACCCACCCCCAAATCATGGAATCGAACTCAAATCTGTGAAAACCCATGAACATAACAACGAAATCGAGAGTTTCAAGATGAGATTCGAACGATTTCATACAAGATCAGAACAAATACAAGATGAAAACCAAACGATTTGGTTTTTGAAGTGATTCGAACACACCTAAACCCTAGAATCCATGGACTTTATGAACATAGACCGATAAATTAGGGCTAGTTTTTTGCTTGACAGAGATTGAGTGAAAGAGGAACGAAGAGTGAGGGTTTGTAGGTGAAAGAGGCAGAAATCGTCATTTCTAGAAAGAGAGAAGAGAAAACGTAATGAGAGGCTGTGAATGAGTGAGTGGGTGAGGGGATAAGGTTGAGGTGATAAGGTAGTTAGGTAGAGATATTTTAGGGTTAAGGGTGGTTTTGTAACTTCATAATAAAATAAAGGGTAAGATGTAATTAGTGAGATAAGTCAAGGGCATTTTGGACTTTTCATCCCTCTAGGGGGTGTCTCTGCAAGGAAAGTGAAAGTTCAGGGGGCTGAGGGACCAAAATATCGTTGACCAGCCACTAACTGCCATTGACCCAAAATTCAGGGGGTCTGGCTGCAAATCACCCTATATTCTAAAAGTGTAAGTCCTAGAAATATTTACGAACACTATTTAATATTTAAAATTGAAAAAAATATAATTATTTATTTCAACATTTACTCATAATATTAATGTATTTAACTTTTGAACTTCCCACTAAATATAATTATTACTATTATTATTATTATTATTATTATTATTATTGTCATCAATGTATATAGTTATTACTATTACTACCGTCACCAATGTTCAATGTATGATTTACCCAGATCTATACTTGAAAAGAAAAGGATTCATGAAGAGATGCTATAATTTTCTGTGTGAGAGCTTGAAGAAAGAGGTAGGAGGTTGGTGTTATATTGTATTATAATCTCACTTAATTCTATCTATTTAAGTTCAAATTATAGAATATGTTATATATCAAGTCAATATAATTTTCTTGTTAACCAGATTTGACGTGAAAAAGAAGTGTGAATGATGATGGGACTGTGATCACTACGCTTGTAAGTGAGTTTGCTGCGTTGGAGACTGTTTGCCAGGCTCTAAGGTGATTCCCTCTTTCAGTACATCAATTTATTTTTTGTTTAATTTATTCCTTTTAAGTTTAATAATACACCCTAGAAGGTTGAATTATCATATTTGTGACAGAAAGCTTTGGTTTGTGAAACCCAACTGTCCCCAAACTTGTACCATAGTATATTATGGTTATAAGATTTTATTAGTAATTCATACAAATATTCTTGGAGGCCATGAATGTCCTCTGGGATTACAACATGGTAGTTTTTAATATTTAAAGAGTTAAGGGCGGAGTAGTTTCACCAAATCATTGTGTTTTCAGTCTCATGACAATTTGATTATCGAATTTGAAAATACTTTATTTAAATTACATAAAAAAACTATCAAGATTGTGTGGTATATTATAATTTTGGTATATCTAAGTTTTTTTTTAAAAATAAAATACATTATTTTAGCGAATCCTTTGGATCAGTTCATTATTTTAAATCTGTTAATTAATAAAAGAATTCAACCATTTATCTTTGTAATAGTTCTTACTATATTAATCTATTTAACTGTTATCAAACTCAACAAGGACAGTTTAATATTTCAATCCAAAATAAGAAGTCTACTATGTCTTTTATAAATGGGTTAATTTCAATAAACCCTCATTTACTATTGAATTTAATCAACTAACCCTCATTTGTCTCGATTGTCCCATATGTTTTCTAATTTAATTAACTAACCTCTCATATGTCCGGAATTCCCCCTATACTTTTCAATTTCAATCACATTGCCCCCAATTTTCAAAAACAATATATATAATTCGAAAAAATATATAAAATTAAATATATATATATATATATAAATTTTGAAAACATATATGTAAAATTTGAAAACAAATATATAAATTTCGAAACAAATATATAAATTTTGAAATATATATATAAATTTCAAAAAAAAATTAAAATTCAAAAAAATATATAAAATTCGAAGAACATATATAAAATTTGAAAAAAATATCTATTTTAAAAAAATATATAAAATTTGAAAAACAAAATTCGAAAAAACATATAAATTTGAAAACAAATATATATTTTGAAAAATATATTTAGAATTTTAAAAATATATATAAATTTTGAGAAAAAAAATATATTTCGAAAAAAAAATTAAAAGATGTAATATTTAATACTTCAATCCAAAAAAGATGTATAACTATTTATTTTTTAGCATTAAATCTAATATTTATAAAAATATTACAACTACTTATCTTTGTAAGATGTTTTCTTTAAAGTAAGCATATCTTCTCCAATTACAAAGAAAAATGGATGGACACACCAGCTTTTAAAAGTTTATTTTCATACTTAAATTTCTATGTTTTTAATAGTTGTAACTATAATAATGTATTATAATTGTTTAAATTATCAACATTTGTGAAATAAATAATTGTAACGTTAAATGATGGATATTTCAAAGAAAAAAACACTTCATATATTATAATTATTACTAATAAAAACTTATGCTTTGGAATGCCCATCATTTAAGATTAATTGCAATATATTTCAAAATTTTGTTCTACGTGAATGCCATATATTAATATAAGCCAAGTTTAATGCCACGTGCATACGAACATGATCTATTCTAAAAGTGTAAGGGTTTTGGAATATTTTCAAATATTTTTTTCTTTTTTAAAAATAAAAATAATATATTTTGAATATTAAATGTATGGTGATGTTTAATGAATAATGCTTTTGAGCTTCCCATTATAATATTATTATCATAATTATTATCTATATCTATATCTATTTATATATCTATCTAGATCTATATCTATACTATTATAAATCTATAAGGGGCTTAGAATATTTTTATACATTATTTGAATATTTTAAATCAAAAAATTATATATTTATTTATTTAACATTTAACTATTCTATTTAACATTTAATTTAACTATTCTAAAAGTGTAAGGGCTTTGGAATATTTCCAATATTTTTTTTAAAAAAAATTAAAATATTTGAAATATTAAATGCATGGTATTTTAAATAAAAAGATTATATATTTATTTATTTAACATTTTCTCCTATATTAATATGTTTAAGTGATACAACATTCTTTTGAGCTTTCCACTAAACGCAATTAATGATCTCTAATTTATATTTAAATTTATATATCTGTACCTATATCTATTCTAAAAGTGTAAAACATGTTTACTAATTTTATACATTTTTATAATTTGAATTATTATATTCTTATAATATGATTAGTGTAAAGCTTGTTTATTATTCCTATACGTTTTCATAATTTGAATTTCAAAAAGGGAATACAAAAGTTAAAGAGACACGCCAAGTGATCTTCATTTTTTATTTAATATTTCAGTTTCATATACTAAATAAATTTATTTTAATTTTATATATTTTAGAGATGTGATCAAAGTTACATGAATTTACAATGTAATAGTTTCAGACACCAATATTATTATAACATATTCTTGTATTTTTTATTTTGAAAAAAAGATAGAAGTTAAAGAGACACATCAATTGGCCTTATTTTCCATGAAAGCTTTTAGTTTCATTCATTAAGCGAAATTGTAATATTTTTAAATACTCTATATGTCACAATTTCTCTACCTATACATACTTCATGCATGTGCATTCTTTTCGTTGAATTGAAATCAAGTTTTAAGTCTTTACATCTTTCCACTCATTTACAGTTTTCCCTCCCATTTATTACTAATTTGTTAAACTTTTTGAAAATCACATTTCTCTCCTAAATTTGATTCATTTAATATTAATTATTATATATGTTTTATATTACTCGAATTGCTCTTATTTATTAGTTTGACGGTTACAATTCTTCAACTGCAATCTCTATATATATTTAGTGATTCATTCTATTTTTATTATTAAGTTTTACTCTCTTTTATTCAAATTGGAGAACTCAATTGAGAAGTTTTTCAAAAAATTGTTTCAAAGTTTATACTTTGTCTACCTCGATCGTGATTTGATTTTAAAATAATTTTTTTATGTTGATTATGATTGTTCTTAAATTTGTAATCTCTATAGATTATTTGGTTTCAAGATCAAAAATCATACCCCAAAATATTTTAAGTTGAACACTTATGTGTCTTTGTTAATTTAATTTGTTTATATACATGGGAAAATTGGGAAAGGAGCAACAAAGACCCTCATTGCTGCCGAGATATTGGAGGTTTGCTTGTAATTTATTTGTAATTTATTTGTTGAAGTATTATTTTTCATCCTTATCTTACATTTGATAATAAATTCACTTTAATTAGTAATTTTAATTTAATTTTAAATTCTCTAAATTTAAAATTTTAATTTCATTAAAACTCTTCAATCCACGTGCTCTTTGCTAGTACTATTCTAAAAGTGTGAGACCCTAGGAATATTTCTATACATTTTTTTATTTTCTTAAATTAAAAAATATACATATTATTAATTACTCAAGCGTTGTAATAATTAGTAGGTATAATGATAATAGTTATGAAGTATAACTCTTTAGTTTATCACCCCTCTTAATTAATGTATTATATATACAATCACATATAATTTTTTAAATTTATAACTCTTTAGTTTCCAACACCATTATTGTACACCAAAATATGCATATTACTATTTATTTAAGTGTTATAATGATTATTAGTAATTTGAGGATTATAGTGATTATAAATTATGACCTTTTACTTTCTCACCCTATTAAAATATTTGTTGTATATGTCCTATGTATATTAACATCAAAGAGTATTGCTCTAAACTAAACTTGTAAACATAAAAATAAAATCTAATTAATTATACATTTAATGTAATTACTTATAATTTTTATTATTGTTATTACTTTTAAAAGTATAACTCATTCCTAATATTTGTATACACATATGTCACCTTTTGAATATAATTTTTTTCAATTAAAGTGCAACGGTTCAATACAAATTGTATGCATTACGTCATTCTTAATGTTAATTAAGTTGTGTTATTATTACTATTTTAGTTTTAATTTAATGCAGTAATGTCAAGAAACCAAAAGTTCTGTACAATGCACTGGGTTTTCTCTATAAGGTGAATTCTCTCTCAACCATAATTTACATTAACTTTAACCTCCATTCATTCGACCAGCTTTAGAAAGAAAGTAATAACTGATCTTCCAACAAGCTTCATTCCACTCACTCGTGTGTTGCCGCTTCCTTTTACAATGTATGAAAAATCAAACAAAGAATTATATATATATATATATATATATATATATAATTAAGTTATAAGGGTTGATGAAACAAAGAAAAGGATGTTATTTATTAATGGGTAATTTTCATAAAAACCCCAGAGGTTTTAGAGGTTCGAAAAAATTCCTTCCGGCACCAAAAATGTTAAAATGACTTAAATGCCATAGTCATACGACAACGTTTCAAGACATGTTTTGTACTGCCAAGATTGTCAAGTAATTTTCACAAAACCCTCGAGGTTTCAATTTTTAATCAAATAACCCCTTGGGGTTCACAAAAACCCCTACTAATTTTCAAATATGCTCACATACCCCCCTTCTCCTTCCATTTTAGTTAATTAATTTTTTTAAATTTCTCCCTCTCTCTGTCTATCTACGAATTACATTAATTATTGGGTAACTATTTTTTTAAAAAACAATGACACAAACATAGTATATGAAAAATTTATAAGCAAAATTGAAAAAACAAATATTAAAAAATAAAAAATAATAATAATATATTTTTAATTATGCTCAAATTAGTTTTTTTTTTTTGTGTATCTTATATTAATAATTATACATTTGAATACTCATAATAAATACAATAAATAATAAAATCAATTACTTTTGAATTATAACTTCTGTATTTTTAATTTTAGGGTGATATCATTTGATTTTAAAAGTTTAAAAAATATATAAAAATAACAAATATAAAAACAAGTTGTGTTGTTGCATATTAGTTTATTAGATTTACAATACTACTTAGTCTCTGTGGGATTCGACAACGTTTTTGAAAGCTACGACTTGGACCGACCATTTTGTGAAGGACCAACTTGGCAATTAAAAAATTCTCTCCATACGTTGTCATTTTCTTATAAGCAATTAAGTAATTTTATATTTTCGGTGCTGGTAAATTACTCATTTCACGATCAGAAGGTATCTAAGCAAATTTGGAATCTTTAGGGAAATTTTGAACCCCGGGGGTTCTTTGATTAAAAATTAAAACTTTAAGGGGTTTTGTGTAAATTACCATTAATACGCTATCATATGACTATGGATATTTTAGTCATTTTGATATTTCCGTGCCGGAATATTGGCCTTTTTGGGAGGGGGGTATCTGAGAAGATTTGATATTTTAAAGGGGTTTTTTTTATTTTTTTGAAAGGTAAGTTGATATTAACAAAGGCCGGAAAGCCAAACAAAGCACATAGGGCATACCCTAAGGGGATTATACACAAAGATTGAGTATCCCCAAATCCACCAGGTACAAAAGCCACATACTCATAGGATCGTAGACAAAGTATCTTGTCTAATCTCATATGGTAGTGCTGGTGCATTAAACCAAAAAAATAGACAAAATACTAGACTCCTTAGCATAGAAAACTTGATGCCTATGTCTCATCTTGGAAACCTTCATATGCTTGCTCCCGAGTTTGCACGAGAGTCTGCACCAGCACCTACACCAGAATCTCTAGATAAAAAATCAGGGTTGGAGCTGACAAAAAGCCAAAAATCCTATACCACTCTGAGCCAGAAACTGAGGAAGGATCATGAAAAATTATATTGGGGAAGAGGTCACTCTTGTTGTAAGAGTCTATTGGCATCAGAATCTTCAATACCTTTTAGAGTTAAAAAGATTAAGTCTGACATTAGATATAATCTTCTTACTCATCTCCTCCATGCACCAACTCCCCAGCAAATATTCTCTTATTCCTCTCTACCAAGATCTCATAGACACAAGCACCAAGCAAAAGTTTGTTCAATTTTTGATGGTAGATATTTTTGAACTTTTATTTGATTAAAATTGAAAAACTTAAAGGAGCTTTTATGAAAATTACCCTTTTAATACAATGGAAAGAGAGCAAATTACAAACAGAAATCAATTCTCCTTTATCCCGCGAAGAAGCTGCTGTTTCGTGGAGATTTTGATGTAGATGCTCAAAGGTTGGAAACTGAGGTGAGACATGTTTCCGTTTTTTATTCTGGATGTTGTTCTAAATTAAACGTAATCTTCTTTCATGCGGATGGATTAATCATTTTTTTTGTTTCTTCCCATATCCCATTAATGCAATTTTGTTTTGTTAATTTATTTGGTTTACCATTGTTGTCTTCAACATAAAAATGCACTGCGGTTATGGTCATGCGAGTGTGGTGTGATCTTAGTCATGCGAGTGTGGTGTGATCTTTTCACACCACCGGCATCCAAATATTTAAAATCTATCTTCATAATAAACGACACATATAATTCACTGTAGTCTGTTTCATTACTTTGCAACAAAAAGTTAGGGTCTACAGTGCTCCACGCAATCCACTAGGACACCTCATTTTTTTATTAGTATAGGTCCGTCAGAAATTTTAAAATAGTCCCCATTTATATTCTAACTCTTATGAATAGAAGTAATTGAAGTCTACATAATACTTTCACGGATAACATAAAAGAACTCACATTTGAACCCAAAATCTCTCAAAAATATCAGGTTGGGTCTTGCAAAAAATTTAAAATTAGGGTTGATATTTTTTGTGAGCTAATAAATTGGTGCTCATGTTAATTAGGTTGTTCTTAAATTTAAAAGCAAAAATTACAACCACCATGCTTCATGTGCAAGTATTTTTTTTTTCTTTTTGATAATATGTGCAGCTTTATGGAACCAATGGTAACTAGATTCTTAGAATATAAATCTACATAACAAAAGCTCCAGCTTTAGTTATGTACTTGGCATTTTTGTCTAACACACTATTGCATAATTTGAAGCTCCAGACTCCAGGTTTTCATTCATCATTCATCGAGAGTTGGCAGCTACTAAAGTTATCCATGGATGGATAAGTGAAATTATTTACAAGATGGTGAAATAAGCATAGAGGGGGTGAATAAGTTTTTTATAAATTAATTGATAAATTAAAATTTTAATTGCGAAATAGTCAATTTTAATTCAATTTTATCACAATATTAAACACACAATAATAAATATAAGTGCAGAAAATAAATCAGAAATGACACCAATATTTTTACGTGGAAAAATCTTGGAAAAACTTCAAGTAAAAAATCACGGATATGTTCGAGTATCGATGCACTATGAATCAAGAAGTACAAAACTCTATGAAGTTTTAGACTTACAAATCACTCATGATCTGTCTTTCTCCACTCGACGTCTGAAGGCCTTGAATCATTCGTCATCCACGAAGCTCTCGCTCCGATCATCGTACTCTGACAGCTCCACTTCTCAACGGATCAAAGTACTATGAAACCTCATGCTTCGATCAAGGTGGTGTGATGATTTTTCAGCAATTAGATCATCCAATTGTGCATAAAGATCTTCGGTATAGAAACACGATTGGAAAACCCCAATAACAAAAGAAAACTAGAATATAGATGATCACTCAATAATTTTCTCTCTATATATATCTATGTAGAAAAATATGAATCTATAGAAGAATTGTAGAAATCTCTCAAAAGTCACCTCATTCTCTTAATTTTAACTCATATATATAGAGAAGAGTCTTCAATTAATGATAATAATCTTTTTCCAATCAAGATTCGTATTTCCACCATTTAAATCTTCCAAATATATACTAATATATCAATAATAGTCTAATATACTGATTATAGCATCTAATCATGTCCCAAAGTGGTTAGGATACGATTGTATAGATAGACAATGTTTTCCAAAAATTAATCTGCGTAGCCACTTACCGAGTACTCAGTGAACTTGTATGTGTGCGCAAGTGTGCGCAAGTTCGCCAAACGTTCTGGAGGTTTTCAACACTTTTGCGCAAACGGCCGCAAGTTCGCACTTTACCGAGTACTCGGTAATATCCCCACCGAGTACTCGGTGGAACAAAATTGCGAAAATATATAAAAATATAATGTTGTCACGTTTCCGCTTCCTTCTAATCGTTGTTCCACTATTGTATCTTCAACTCTTTACTTGATTTGACACATAAACTCCTTACCATACAACGCTTTAACAACTCGATTTAAAACACTCAACTCCCACATGATTTTTGATCAGAATAATGTCATTACATAAATAAATGTTCTTACAGTCTCCCCCTTGGTATTTCTGAGACAAAAACATGTTTAGCAAATATATCTTTATTATAAAAATAAAATCTATACCTATGAACACACATCGACAAACATAGACATCGACTTTTCTTTTGATCTCATCATGATCTACGAATCATGTAATCACAACACTTAAAGAAACATACATGTGAAAAACAAGTGTGGAAAACAAATAGCAGGAATAAAAAATATTAAATGTTCATAAACAAAATGAATAATTTCAACATGAATCATAATGATCATTAATCAGTAACATTTAATTCTCCCCCTTAATTAAATACCTCTCTCCCTTAACTGTATATCACTCCTCCTTTCTAAACCTTCTCCCCATTTTTGTTACTGAAATGACAAGGAATTAAATAACAATAAAAATAATCAAAATAGTTGAAAGATAATAAACAAGGTGTAAATATTGGAAAAATATACAGGAAGACCATAGAATATAAACAAAGTTTATATTAAAACATAGAACTCTAAAGAATATATCCAGATTCTCAGTTAATAAAAATCTCTACAATGCATAAACTTAATTCTAATGCATGAATGCAAAATCCTAAAAAAAAAAAAATTGTTCTTAGAAATATCATAGTTAAATATACTACCAAAAAAATTATTTCATTCTTCATTCTTGTATGCTCATGAAATCAAATAATCATTAATCATGCAAATGTTATAATGTCGTTAGAATAAGATGCATACAAGTTATCCGCACTTACTCATACACAATAATCTTCATGAATTAAATTTAAAAGAATGGTCCCCACAATGGTGAAATAAACTTGCTAATTTCTACAGTCGATCCACATAGTCTTTCGTGTTTTTGTGAACATTCTCTATGGTAGACCAATCTCCCTTCTTCTATTTCATTGATCAAACTTTGTCATGCTAAAAACATTTTTTTCATTTTGATCCATTTTTGTCTTTCTAAGTCTCCGGACTTTCCAGCGGGGATTTTTAGTCCCGACCAACTGGGCCCGAGCTTCTTCCATGGGATATATGCTCATTAGTTTTCTCCCCTTTTTGGATTAAAGAACTGATTTTTGCATTTTTTATTTTTATATATATTTTCAGCTTTTCTCCATACTACTTCCTTTCTCACCTTGTCATGGTTACAAAGCTAATTTTTCAACTACATAGACAAAGGTTAATTAATTGTCCTATAAAGAGCATGTGCATGTGTTTATAGGTCAAAACCATCATTCTCGGTTTCAATTTTACTCATTTATTCACTCATGTGAACCACATCTTAAAATTTTAATTTAATCAAACTATTATATAATCATGAGTGAGGTAACTGTATACATAATATCTTTCTAGTCATAACATGTACATAAATCAACTCATACTTAACTATAATCACATATTTTGAATGATGTGATAATGATTAGCTAAGCTCAACATGATAAAAAAATTTGTTTTATACTTTTTATGATGTTTTATAACATAATATATGCATGGACAATCCTAAAATTATCAAAAACATGATGCATGCGTAATAATAAACAAAATTAAAAATGCACTATAACAAAAATGAATGATAATGTATCAATTTTAGGATAAAGTATAATGCAAGATATTCCTAGAATGATACATATGTAGATATCTATTCTAAAGAAAGCATGTCAATAGATTTTCTAAAACTTATATGCTTTTGAAAATCTAATGGTTTTGTAAAGATATCTGCTAACTAAGAATCAGTGGATATAAACTTTAGACCTTTCTCAGAACAAAGTTTAGGAAAAATGCAATATCGATTATCAGATGTACGTACACCTTCCATAACACAATTTCCAAAGAATCAATAATAGAACATTTATCGGAAGTGAAATTTACATTATGGTTATTATCGCATATTTGGCTAATGCTAATCAAATTTGCCTTTAGACCCTTAACATAATAAACATCTTCTAATCTAGGTAGATCAGAAGCAACAATGGTGCCCTTTCCTAAAATTTTAGAACTTTTTCCATTACCAAAAGTAGCAGTTCCAATATTACATTCCTTGAAATCACCAAACAATGACTTGTTTCCAGTCGTGTGCCTAGAACATCCACTATCAAAACACCATGAACTAGAATCACATGCTCTAAGGGTAGTCTTGGTAGCAAAACAGTGTAACTCACATTTCTTAATCCAAACCTTTCTAATTTTCGGTGTTCTACTTGCCAATTTAGACAAATTCTTTACATCTTCATTCAAAACCCTAATTTGAACTTCAACATTGGGTCTTCTTTGAGTTCTTTGATTTGTTTTTAAATTCAAATTTATTCCTCTTAATTTGAAGCACATGGGTCGAATATGACCTTTCACACCACAATGATGACATATAGGAACAAATATTTCAAAAACATTATTATAACTCTTATGATACTTAGAGGTAAAGGGAGGTTTACTCTCAACATGTTTTCTAACATAAGATTGGACATTAGAATTCTTCTTAACATGAGGAATGATTCTTATATTATAATTACCTTGAGAGAAACTAGATGTTACTTGAGAAGCTTTAACAAAAATCATTTTGGGGGCAATATTTGAATTATTCATTGTTCCTACAAATCGTAAACCTTTAGTGTTTTCCACATATTTACCTACACTTAACATATGATCAAGCTTAAGGGTTCCACTAGACCAATTATAAATAGTTGAATTAACATCCTTCAATTCCTTTTCCAACACCTCAATTCTCATAGATTTCTCATTTATATCAGATCTTAGAGTGGCTAATTCCTTATTGAGATCATCTACACTATTCAACACTTGTTTTCTATCTTTTTCAGACTTAATCAATTCTTCAGACCATTGATCTTTTTGTGTCTGAAGTTGATTTAGGGAAAAAGTAGTATTGGTTAAAAAAAATTTTAAGGATCGTCTTTCCTTATCAACACTTTTAAGTTTAACTATACATTTTGAGAATTCTTGAGCAAGATATGTGGACTTTTCATAGAGTTTATTGTAAGCATCTTCATACGAGTCAGCACGATCTTCATTATCCTCAGAATCTCCATCCCCTTACATGTTTCCTTCTTCCGGGTGAATAACAAACCCTTACATGCTCCTTCTTCTGAGTGAATAACAAACCCTTACATACTCATTCTTCCGGGTGAAGAACCAACCTTGCTCACTCTTGCGGGTGGAGAGCCAACCAAATCCTCTATTTTTAAGGTTGAGAGAAACCTTTACAAAACTTCAACAAACCATTCTCATGTCAAGACAACTTCTTAGACTTTCACTCTTAAATGAATAAGAATTAAATTTAACTGTATAACAATATCTCTCAATAGATAGGTATAGAAATTCAAAGCTCACTTCCTCACATACTTAGAGTTATGAATGAAATACTCAATTGAAAAGTTCAACTCAAGTATGAAGAATGAATCACAAGAAGAAAATATGAATGATGCTCATGTGGTGATTCATGTAGGAGTTTTTTACCCAAAAAATATTTCAAAATTGAAACACAAATGATAGATTTTTCATACTCCTATCTCCCTCTTCTCTAACCCATTGTTGGCTCATATATGGCATATATATATCATAGGAACGTAATATAACCGTTTGGGGGTGTTTTGGGAAGTTTTGGAACACTTTGGATTCGAAACTAAACGTTAAAATTCAAATCCAGGATGAGGTAGTCGACTGGGTGTTTTGGGACAGTCGGCTGGGTCTTCAAAAATTTATTCCGAAATTTATTTTTAGCTCTCTGACTCAGCCAGTCGACTGGGTCAACATGCAGTCGACTGGGTAGTTTACCCAGTCGATTGGGTTGTTCAGCCCAGTTTCGACATAATTCACTCTTTTGGTCATAACTAGAGTTCATAACTCGGATGGAGACGTTCTTTATCTTTTTGGAAAGAGAATTCAAGATATTGATTTTAGGATTTTGAATTACTCCATTTGACCCATTTTTGAGTGCGTTATGATCGTTTGAATGTGACGTTTCATTTCGAACTTCTAGCCCACTTGACAGTTTTTCATGAATTCTTTTGGGATTTTTCTGAAATGACTTAAACACACTCCTAGGATGTCTTATAGACTTATTAAGGTCCTTGTAATGCCTAAAGTCAATATTGAGATCATAAAATGTTTTTCCAATTTAAACAAATTCTCAATATTAGACAAAAGTTTTTCATGGTTTAACAATTTTGTTCAAAGCTTTAATATGCATCTAGAATCCATTTCAAGTGATATGAGTTAAGTTAATGGTTTTAGGATAACATTTTTGTTGAATTATTTCATAGCTTATGAAAGTTTGAACTAACTCAACTTTAGCAAAGACTATACATAGAAATGTGTCTTCAATAATGTGCGTAGTCTATTGCTAATGATACAAGGACTCAAGAATGATATACATGATCATATATGTTATATGGTCAAGAGTTGAGCTTTCAAATAAGTTATTTCAAAAATAAATTTACATTTAATCTAGCACTCACCCAAAGTGATGAGTGCATTGACCTCAAAAACCAGATTAAGAGCTTGATCAATAGAGGACATTTGAGTCGATTTACGACTAATAGCGACAAAGGAAAAGGACAACAGGACGCTCGCTGCAGAAGCCGCTCACTAGAGAAGCAATCGATACGGGAGATCAGGGTAATTTCTAGAGGCTTCGCAAGAGGCGGGGAGACGAGCTCATCCCAAAGTACTTATGTGAGAAAAGCCAGAAGTATGATGGAGGTGCAAGAAGTGGATATGTATGCCCTGCCATCTAAGTCTCCCTGACTAGAAGGGCAGGTCATAACCTTCTCCGACGATGACACACGTGATGTTCAACACCCCCACGATGATCTACTGGTGGTTACTGTGGCAGTGACCAACTTTACCATACGGCGGGTCCTAATCAACAACGGAAGCTCTGCGGATTTGTTATTTTCCGAAGCCTTCAACAAGATGGGTATAGGCAAAGAGAAGTTGAAGCCATCCAAGTCACCCCTGGTTGGCTTCTCTGGAGAAAAAGTGTTCCTACTGGGGATAGTGACCCTTCCTTTAACGGTCGGGGTCGCGCCAAGATAGCTCACGGTCATGATAGATTTCTTTGTGGTGGATTGCCCTTTCACCTACAATATCATCTTTGGGAGAACTACCCTCAATACCTTGAAGGCAATAACCTCAACCTACCACCTATTAATGAATTTTCAACCGATCAAGGCGTGGGAGAAGTAAGAGGAGACCATGCCATGGCACGTGAATGTTACGCAGCAGCTCTGAAAGAAAGGAGGTCACGGGAGGCCCTCGCCATCGAAGGTCTCGAAACTGGTGAATCCACCCTGTGACCAAAACCTATAAAGGACCTTATTAAGGTGAGTCTGGAAGAGGGAGAGGCCTAAAATAAAGTAAGCATTGGGTCATTACTCCCTGACGATATCAAAAATTGACTCGTCCAATTCTTAAGGCAGAACTAAGACATATTCGCCTGGAAAAAATATTTTGAACGATGTTAGACAAAAAATTTATAAGAGCTTATGAGCCTTGGAAAAACGTTTTAAAGAAGCTGGAGGTACCAGCTTCTCAAAACAGCTTCTGCTTCTCTCTTTTTTCTGCAAAAATCCAAAAACAAAAGTTATGCCAAACATGATTGTTTAACACGCTTTTCCATAATTTAAAGCCCCATACTTCTTTAGTTCTTCATTCATCATCAACTTAAAAAGAGTAACCCTCAACAACTACTAATATTATCCATTTATGTGAATTACAAAAACATACTCAACAACATCATATCATCAGTCAAATTTTATTTATGTCTTTAAAAAAAAAACTCTCTCCGTTGTATATAAAAAAACAAAATTTACTTTTTTCTTGGGGGGATAGATGAGACGTCATAAAGGTATTAAATGGAGAACAATATTAGTTTCTTTTTTCCTTCAATGCAAGATAAAGAGTGGCAACAAATGAAATCTTGATTTTGGTTATGGTAGTAGTAAGGTTTTCTTTCTCAGATTAGTTGCACTATTTAGTGACATATCAAAAAACAATTAAAGAAAAAAAAAAGAAAAATTTGTTAAGTGGTCACTAAATATGACATTACGCACCAATTTAGCAAGTATGGTGCTAATAAACAAGTGTTCCAAAAGAAACAACTCATACATTCTATTCTATGAAGTAAGGACAGTTCGTGTAGGGTCGTCGTATCCATGTCAGACACGCCAAAAATACGTGTTCTGATTTTTTAAAAAAAATTGGACACACAGAGGATACGTGCGTGTCTGCTTATCGGATACACAGTGAGTCGGTTGATTCCATAAAAGATAGAGGATTTATGGAGCATGTAATTTGGTAGATTAGTTATGGAACTTGAACACCCCTAATCCAATCTTTAGCTTTGAAGATACTTGAATATCTTTGTTCATCCTCATTTTGTGAGAACAATTGGAGCATTTATTCATTTATCCACTATTTGAAGAGAAACAAGATAACACCACAAAGAGCCGAAGATTTGGTATTTGTACATTCCAATCTTTGTTTTCAATCAAGAAAATTTTCACAATATAACGAGGGAGAGACTAAGATGTCGGATGTTGGGGGATCGAGATACATTTGATTCATTGGATGACAATGGAATGAAGAATTTTGAATATGTCAGACATTTCATTCAGGGGCGGAGCCAGGATTTCAACATAGGGGGGGCAACCGAACAAATTTTTTTTATACAAATATATTAAAATTAAAAATAATTAATAATTAATTATATCTATTACAAATAAATAACTAGAAAATGTTTGATATATTTGTTTTTTAGGGAAAAAAAAATTGGCCTTATTCAATTATTACCAAAAGAAAAAACTCAAAAGATTACTATTAAATTCGAACTTTAAGATGTTTTAAATAATAAAAATAATTTATCATACAATTTAAATTTAAATTTTGAATGCTTTCTTTTCCAATATTGATATTCAAGTAAACTCTAAGAGAAATTTGTTTTCCATCTTGTAACGAAATTTTGTTTTGATAAATTCCATCCTAGAAAATGCGCTTTTGAAAATTTTCAGATACCAATTTGTTTAGCTCTTCTACTAGTCTCAATTTTATTAAAAGTAATCAAATTGATAACATTTAATAACTTAAGCAGATTGCACATCATTATTTATATTGTTTAATTGAAAAATGGTATACATCTTGAAATTAATTTTATGATATAATCATAAATAATGTTAATGAAAATTTATATGATCTGACGTGTAACCAAAATAACAAAATAAAAGTATGAGTATTTTTTGATAAATAAAAATTGAATTAATGTTAAAATGAAAATTCAATAATCAAAGAGGTTAGAATGAAAATAATTTGATGACAAAACCTTACAAATCTTTTATTTATAAAATAATATTAGCATTTATTTTTAGAAAAATAGGGCTAAATAGAGACTTTTAATTTTTTTTTTCTTTATTTTTTAAATTATTCACAAAGTTTATTGACCTTGTAAGTATTTTTTTTCTCATTGTTTAAATGATAAACGAAATATTTGTACAATATAATATGTATATATAAAAAAAATTTATTTTTCTATTGACGTATCGGAGGCGTGTCATGTCCTAATTTTTGAGAATTTGTCGTGTCGCCGTGTCCGTGTCATATCCGTATCCGTATCCGTATCCGTGTTTCATAGATTATATTCAAGAAACCCATTAGTAATTACCCCTCTAACGTGCTTCTTTCCCTCTCATTCTCCCTCATATTAGATTATTAATATTTTGACTTTTTAATGGTTCTACCTATACTTAATTTATTTTTTTTGTCTTTTTATTTATTTATTTTGATATCCTAAAACCACAGCTACCTTATGTTATATTCCATGGCATATTAGCCTTTAGAGGAATATACTTCTAGATGTATTATAAATTACATTTACCTCCCCTCCCTCAAGAATAATTAAATACTGATTACCTCCCTAAATGTTTCAAAAATAAAAATCGTCTCCTCTAATTTGTGTGCGAGTAATACCACATCTAACATCTGACATTATTTTTATCCTAATACTTACTTTTTGCGCAAAATTCCCCAGTCATAACTTCATGGGCAAGTGTTTATATTTCCACATGCAACTGTGTGGCATCTTTTCATACTAATTTCTTTGAAATTTACGAAATCCATCTTTCAAATAAAGAACTATAAAAAATAAAAATAAAAGGTTCTAAGGGTTAAAATTATTTATGAATACAATTGAAAGAGGTAACATTGCCCAAATTCAATTTTGTGAATGCACACATCTGGAATTATGTTAATGGCACAGCTGGAGTTGAAGCAGTATGAATTAATCATTTTTTGGTTTCTTCCCATATCCCATTGATGTAATTTTGTTTTGTTAATTTATTTGGTTTTACCATTGTTCTCTGCAACATAAAAATGCAATGCTTTATATGTACAAAAGTCATGCAAGTGTATTGTGATCTTAGTCATCCAAGTGTTTCACACCAGCCGCATCCAAATATTTAAAATCTATCTTCATGATAAAAGGACGCATAATCTTAATGGTCACAAATTACTGTTTCATTACTTTGCAACAAAAGGTTAGGGTCTACAGTACTCCACGCAATCGACTAGGACACCCTATTTAATGGGCTCCCAAAAATATTAATATTTTTTAGTGTAGGCCCGTCATAAAACTTCAAATAGTCCGATTTATATTCTAACTCTTGTGAATGAAAGTAATTGAAATCTAACATAATATTTTCACGGATAACATAAAAGAACTCACATTTTAACCCAAAATACCGCAAAAATATCAGGTTGGCCATAATAACCGAAATAGAAATAATGGCACGTAGCCCAACATTCCAGAAACCTAATAGGGCCGAGGTAATGGAAAAGAACACCAATACCTCTCCAAACCCCTCTAAAATCAATAGAGCCCCAAATGCTCAAATGAAATTATAAAGAAAATCAAATGGCGATGCCAAAAAGACATAAAGGCACCCCAAAAACAACAAACACCGACTGAGCCACCAAGCTCAAATAAGAATACAGATAATCATACGGTAGTGCCGAAATGATACAAAGGCACCCCAAAAATAATAAATACACGGAATAGAAATACAATACAAGGGAATCTGCCAACAACCTGGCTCCCAACAGAATAAAAGAATATACAAACGTAACTACGGAAGGAGTAACAAAACTACCGTCCCAAATCACCCGTGTCGTCGCTGCCGAGCATAAGCCTTGCTGCGTCCACCTGCAAACCTGCAACCTGTTGTGGGGGTGAGCACAACCTCGGGGGCTCACCATAATATCAAAACATCACACTCATAGCCGTCTAGAAAATGCTAACCATCCCGTGTGCATGCATCTATCCTAGGTCGGTCAGTTGTCTCATATGGCACCCCGCCAATCCGAGACCCCGTCAATAACCTCATCACTAATCTCGAGTAACTACGAAACTCATACGAACTACATAACAACAAAAACATAAACACCACAGATATCTACGTACATATATATATATATATAACGTCCTGAACGTAACTAAGCCTGTCGCCTAGGCCTATAAACAAATAATCTGAACTCCGCTCTCATCTAGAGATACAACAAGACTAGAAATCCACCATACCGTGCACCAAGCACGCTACTCAAGGTTCCTAGGAGGTAAATAGGTCACTCCTTAGGACTACCGAAAGGGAATAACCCTTCATCTACGTACAACAACCAGTGAACCAACCCGTTCACTCGAAGAAACACAAAAAGGGAAAGTACTATCTCCACATCGGATTCGGTAACCAACCGAACTATCTCTAACTCACACTGCCTATCGAGGCACTAAAAAGGGTATCTAACTCATACCGCCTATCGAGGCGCAAGAAAGGGTTATTGGAGTCATTTAGTCCCAAATAGATGCCATGGCCCTCGGGTTTTTAAAGAAAAATGTTAAACCCCGAAGGATTCAACAGGTTTTTAAGAAAAAGTTAGGGTCCGGTCAAATCATATTTGGTTCCAATGCCTCCTAACCCAACCAAACACTAGGAATCGCACTATGTGTGCTTAACTTAAACTCACTTCTCTTACCCGAGAAGATCCACAGACAAACACGAATGATCATAATTCTTACTTTAAGGAATGATACCGTAGAAGTACATGTTCGGGTTAAAACCCAAGAAACAATAACACGGGGGAAAAAGAATTACTAGAGTTCCACCAAATATCACCTCAAGTCACATTCACACTTATTTCGAAACAGGTTCTAAGACCTTCAACTTAATATAGGAACTTATAAACAAATCCTCAAAGGTCACCAAACCAACACCGGGATTCAAGTGTTCCTCGGGACAACTAGGAGGAATCTGAAACAATCAAACTCTAGAAACATCTCTAGATCTCAGAACTGACCTCGAGTCTCAAGAACGGGACAAACCATGTCCAGAGTTCACTAACTTTACCAGAACATGTAGGAAAGGAGATTTCCAAGACACACGGCTAAAAACCATTTACTACTCGAAACACTTTTAAAGTGAAAGGGTGAGTGACAAGCTCAACACACATAAGCCAAGAGAAATAAGGTGAGGCTAACGAGTATTACCCGACCTGTAACCTGAACAACTCTTCCCACTACCGAAGGGGTCTAATAATCATCCAGTGATAACACTAATCACCAATCACAAAGGCCTATGTGGCCAAAGGCACAACCACAACCAAGTCTCAATATACGACTAGCCAACTCAACTCAACTCCAACTCAAGGGGAAAACAATTAATTATCAAAACCTCTTTTCATCTATATCCACGTAACCACCTGGAACACATGCCAACCATGACTCTACTAATCCAGGTTTTTATTATCATCGAACTTTCTTTCTTTCTTTACAATTTTAAATCTTTAAATAATCATTATAATTTAACCACAGTTAAAATATTAATTACAAACACCGCGCCTTAGCGCCAAAGAGAATAATACAAATATTTAATTACAACTCAGACATCACATACTCAATATCGATAATCAATAATAACAGGCAAGTACATATCAAATAAATGTCCAATATGGATGTAAATGCCATGACAATGCAACTCCAATGTAGCCCTAGCCACTAATATCCAGGAATCCCAAACCGTTCACTGCTGGGGCAACAAACCCACAACATGAAGGGTGGGCGTCGCCCAAGAAAGTGCGGATACCACGACCGCGCGGAAAACCGGCAAGTGAGGCCCAAGCCCTCACCCCCAAATGTCTAGAGAGTTGAGAGTTACTAGCTCCCTGGTGCTAGACCACCCCACCCCTGGCCAGTTGTTGCGACATTCCAAACGATCCAGACATGCACGTGATATAAATGAGGCATGCAACATGCACCGAAACAATATATATAACATGGTGCCATATAAATGTAAAATGCTTCCATATGAATTAAATATGCTCCATAACACGGCATCAAAGCCAATCAATCTCATATCAATCATGTTTCATAATTTAAATCACACAATAATTAAATTTCCATTTTTCCACAAAAATACTCGGGTCCTCAATTACCCCATCTTTATAGAATTTATATTTCAGCATGCTTTTAATTTAAGTCCCAATAATCATCGGCTAATAAAGCCCACCTCAGGGGAAATTAAACAATTTAATTTCTTTATAATTTACGAGAAATACAAATAAAAGGAAACTAGACCCGTGTCTAAGTTTCAACGTTCCACGTTCTCGTAAATCCCCTAACATATTTTTAATTTCAATAAAACATAAATAATAGAGGAAATATTTATTAACCGGCCCTACGTCCCTCAATATCAAATCTGCCCCGCTCCCACTGTACTTTAATTTCAGTTACATATAATTCCGGGGGCTAACTACAAGTTCTAATTTCACACAAAATTCTACAAAATCCTACTTTAAGTCCAGGGGTACTAAACCACCTAATTTAATCAAATTTTAGTAGGATTTAATTTCTTAAAAATTCTCAGGGAATTAATTTATTTAATTTCCCAGGAAATTTCTATTCCCGACCTCATTTATTCAGTTATGGTTAATTCGTGAATTTTATAAAATTCTTTAATTCCATTTATCGCTTAGGAATTTAATTTCATGCTTTTATTATCCATAAACATACAACGGGGCAACTTAGCATTTTCTACGCACTATTAGTGAGTGCTAGATAAATATATATATATATAAATATATATATAAAATTCCCACCTAATTTAAACGCTTACGGACAGCCGGGACAGTACCGGCCGTGAATAGTGCTCTCCGCCCAAAGTCGTCCGAAAATTATTTTTTAATATGTCAAAACGACCGCCTTACCGCCTTATTCAATATAATTAAAATCCGTTAGCAATCGATAATTTAATTTGAACAAATCTACAAAAATCGAAACCGAAATTCATACCGAAAATCTGGAGAACCGTTCAACGGTTTCGAACCAAATTCGGATATAATGTACACGACACCGAGGCCGAGCTATCCTCCGAAAATCAGCCCAAATGGAGCCCGACTCGCCACTGAGTCGACCCGACTCGGTTGGCCGAACCCATTACTGTCACGCAGTTTCTCACTGCCACGCGACCACCAGAGCTGCAGCTCAACGCCGCCATCACCGGAGCCGCAACCAGCAGCTTCCACTCCAGTCGCCGTTGCCGCCTTCTGCCGACAACTCTACTGCAACAGGTCGCACGCACAGGCGCGACCTCTCCCTTCCTTTTTCCGTCTCTCTTTCTCTCTCTCTCTCTCCTCGCCGGCAATGAAGAAGACAACCGGCGTAAATTGGAGGGATGAAGCCTCTGTGCTCAGAAGAGAAGAAGGAAGGAGAAGAGTCTGGTCACGGTGTTCACAACAGATACACTCATGTATATATATATGGTTAATTACCAAAGCAACCCTTGCTTTATCCACAATTGCACAAGTGACTAGTTAGTCTCCCCTAATTACACAAGGAACCCTAATGACTTGCCAATTCACCATTTTGACCCCAAAACATATACATATATTTCAAATATGTATGGCTAATATACGTATATATATATAATTCAACTCAATTCAATTTTGTAACATCTAATTACTAGGTCCATGTGACCAAGTGTGACCAAGATACTAAATAAATGTGTGACATGAGAAAAGAAATGGTTGGTCCACCAAAGTTCACTAATTGTTTCAATTTCATTTATTTAATTATTTAATACCCATATATATATAATTGCATTTAATTTCTTTTATTAAATACCCACACACACATATATATATATATATATACCCAATTAATAATATATATATATATACGAACAATAAATCCCGAAAACATACCGAGAACCTCGAAATAATATCACACGCGCCCGTAAATATAAACAAGACGCCTAATAAATAATATAACTAAAATAAAAATCTGGGGTATGAAACCCATATATATATAATTATAATTAAATTCGTATAAATAAAATAAGTCTCGTAAAATATACCGGGGATACTCCAATAATTCTACGTGAGCCCATCAAATTCACCGGACTCCGAATAAATAATATAAGCCCAAATAAAAACTCCGGGGCACGAAAATCATCCACCAATTAAATCACTGAAAACCCCACGGTACTCCGAATAACTAATAACGTCCAGAATAAATAATTCAGCTATATAGTCGGATATAAACTAAAATAAATCCCGAATCGACTCGCAATATATATCACGCGAACTCGAAAAATAAACGGGATACCCGATAATCCCAAAATATATCGAAAACCTCCAAACAATAACACGTGAACCCGTAAGTCAACAGAACGCCAGCCAAATAATATAAGCCCTAATAAATACTCCGGATTACGAAACCAATCACCGAAACCCCGAATAAAGTCTGAACTCACCGAGACTCCTAAAATCACTGATCGTAGCCCAGTCAAGGCACTAAACTCAATCATTGAAACTAAACCACGTAGCCCCTAACAATAAAGCCCACGAACCAAATGCATCCTTAATAATTCCGATTTAAATCGTAACGCCGAATAAATAAAGTAAACTAAAATAAATGGTCCGGGGTGTGAAACCCAACCACCGGAACATCAGGTACGTACAAGATCCATCGATTGATTACAAATAACTAGGGCACGAAAAGAATCCAAAATAATAATCAAATACAGCTACATTAACACGTAGAAGCACTTAGAAACACGAAGAAATAATCACACCGAACAAACAAAACACATAAGCACAAATACATAGCACGTCAATCAAATCAGGCACATATTAATCCCATTACAAGGGAAAATAAAACATCGGACCCTTACCACACTAAATACCGAACTCGAACTACAGCGTCAGAGCCTTAAACGTCGGTCAACTAAATATGCCGTCATCCAGTAGAAGCACTAAGCGTCGAGCGTCTAAACGGATCCATATAATCGGCACTAAGACCCATGTAAACCTCTAGCCACGTCCGAAATATAAAACATCAGCTCAAGTAACGTAACCACGAAAAAAACCCCACGAAGTCACTGAAGAGACAATTGCAGAGTCGCGTCATCGAATCCAGAACTCACGTCAACCTTTAACTAGGTCCGAAACACAACCGTCACGTCAAGTCACGTAATAACCACAGAAGTCCACGAAGAGAAATCGCAACATCGTCCAGTCGAGTGTAGACGTAAACGCGAAAAATTTACTCGTAAATTACACAGAGTAACCATGACGTGACGTCATCACCGAAAATAAATCAGGAATAATTCAGAAAAAAAAGAAAAATGAAACGGGGTGTTACATACATACTAGTCAAGAAATTCGCCTTTTTGTTTGTTTTTTAAAAGTGTTTTATAAAATGCTTGACTTTTAAAAAAAAAAAAGTTAAAAAAAGAAATTTGATTACACGTAAGCACAAATACATAGCACGTCAATCACTTGCCCCTCTAATTTGCATCTTTCACTCTCACCCTCATTTTGATTCGTAGACTTTATTTATTCATTTGTTAATTTATTATTATTATTGTTGGTTTTGATATCCTAAAACCATATTATGTTATATTCCATGACATATAATGTATTTTTCGAATAAAAATAAATATATATATATATTTATATCTACATTTACCTGCCCTCAAGAATAATTAAATAACGATTACCTTCCTAGACGTTTCAAAAATAACAACCACCTCCTCTAATTTGTGTGTGAGTAATACCTCATGTAACATCTGACATTATGTTTATCTTAATACTTACATTTTACCAGAAATAGCTCAGTCATGAAGTGTTTGTTCTTTTATGTGCATTTATGGAAAAAAAATAAAAAATAAAATAGAAGGGTGTTTTATTGGGAACCATTTAGTGAGATAAAGCTATTTCAAAAATTTACAAGTTAATTGAATATTTTGACATTTGAAACTACTTATGTTTGAGATCCACATAATTCTTATTAGTCTATTAGATGGGTTCTTCCCAACTTAAACTTTCTTTGAATGTAGGTTTTTAATTAATTTTTTGTAAGCATGAGTGAAACTATATATTGATGATAATTAGGTTCTTCTGGCTAAAAAATAAATAAATAAAAAACCATTGATCTTTCAACAAAGATTCATCCCAAACATCAACAATATTATTCTGCTTCTCATACTTGTACAATTGTCTATATAATACTTAATTTGCAGAAAGAAAGAGATACATATATTTTCCTTATTGGGTACTAACTCATATACATATGTTCAGCTTTAGTGGAATCATGTTACTAATCAACCCATTTAACCATTCCAATTCCAGCATCACTCAATTCCCTCCGAGGAATGCAAGTGCCCAGTATATATTTGTCAAAGAGAGAACAAATGACAAGATTTAAAATAAATGGAAGGAGAAAAAAACTAAGGAAAGAAGTGATGGATAATATAAAACAATACTATGCTGAAGTACAAAAAAATTGAAGGAATGGTAGATAATATAAAACCATAAGAGATTTCATCGTTTTCCTTTGAAATTCAATATCAAATCCAACATTTGAACTTCTTATTAATTGAATGTTTTATTTTATTTGATTTATATATTATATCCTTATTCTTATTAGATATCAGTCTATTTTCAACATAACGATTGATTGATTATTTTTTGGGTTTCTTCCAAGGACAATATTTGGTCCTCCCGGGAGGATGAAGTTGGTCCCTTCTCTTACTTTTGGCCCAATAAATTTGTGACACATGGCTAGAATTAATTACACAATATACATAGATATAAATCACCCATTAGTTTAAGAATTTTTAACAACTCTAAAAATTTCCTTTTTTCTTTCTTTTTTTGCACTCTTCTTTTCACACTTCCAAATTAATTTATAATTATACATTGTAGAGTAATGGATTTGTCAAAAATGTTCATAACTGGAATTCCAATGCCTCCAAATGTGTTGGTTGTAACAAAAATTTACATGCTACCAATTTCAAAATTGACCAAAACAAAAAATTAATAAGTAAAAATAAAAAATTTCATTCAGACAAAAATAAATAAAAATTTAACATTTCCAACAGCTTTAAATAAAAATATATTAAAAAATGAAAAAGTAATTTGATTTACAACATGAGTTTGGGGCAATACTGATTGTTTATAAAAATGTAATTTTATATTTTCAAAAAAAACAGAAAAGCAGATTTTCAGATTTGAATTTTTTTTTTAAAATAATGGTTATACTCATTTATATTCTTCTTTAATTAGTTCGTGTCTTAAATCTATCCCATTCATGATTTTATTACTGATTGATGGATTATTTCTTTGGTTTCTTCCAATATCCTATTAATGATTTTATTAGCTTAACCATCTCTTAACCCTCATAACAATATACTACTTTATATTTTCAAAAGTCATGAAAGTATGTGCTGATATTTTCATACTAACTGCATTCAAATGTATAAAATTTGTGGAATGAATTTTAATTTCATACTAACTGCATTCAAATGTAGAAGGACATTTAATCTAACGGGTGTTAATTTATCATTTCTGGCAGCTGTCATTTTCATGCTCTGTGAGTGATAATATTTTTCTTACTTGATAGTAACTCGTATAAATATATATATATATGTATGTATGTATATATGAGTAGCTTTAGTGGACCATCTTAACCAGATTCCTAGAAAATAAGGTTTTAGATGGAAAACAATATTACTTTATTTTTCCATCCAAATAGCTAGGATAAATAGTGACAACAAGTCTAATCTTGATTTTGTTTATGGTAGTTTTAAGGTCAATTTTGTGAAATTCCAAAAGATATAAAAAAAAAAAATTGAGAACAAGAAAGGAAGAAAAAGTTGTTAGGTGGTCATGCATTAGGCACTAATGTTTCAAAATACACAACTTATATATACAATTCATGAAACCACTTAAAGCTTGTGCGTTAGTTTAAGGCTTTGTTTGGATTAACAATAGAGAAAATGAAAGAAATGATAACATCATGTACGAGATAAACGAAAAGAAAAGATAGCATACTCATCTTAGGAAAAATGAAAAGATGGGTATTTTTAACAAATTTAATAAGAATGCATCCCAGATGATGTTTTGACACTCTCCCTTCCATTCAGATTGGAGACAAAGATTGGGTTTTCTGGATTCTATCACCCACTGGTGTCTTCAGCTTCAAGCATACCTTCATTGCTCTAAGCCCTCTCTCTCTGATGTCTCCATGGTCGATCCCATTTTGTGTGGTTCCCTTCCCACATATCTAGACATGCATTCATTGCATGGTTGGCTGTTAATTTGAGGCTTAGTACCAAAGACAAGCCTGTTGTGCCTTGTGCGACAAACAACCTTTGCCCTCTCTGAATTGTTGAGCCTGAAAAGCATGAGAGCACATCTTCAAATATGAATTGTTGACCTAGGCCATTTTGCCTAGGGTGTAACACCACATGTTATTTTTCCAATTTTCTGGAATTATTTTCGATTTATTTTTGGTTATGACGTCACTTGTTCATGACGTCATGGTTATTCTTAGTGTTTCACATGTAAATTTTTCCCATTTAACGTTTAGAGCTGACTGGGCGACTGGACGATTGTCTCCTTGAGGACTTCGTAGACTGTCGTTGGTGATTACGTGACTTGACTTGACGTGACAGTATTGTTTCTGACTTGGTGAAACGTTGACGTGAGTTCTGGATTCAACAACACGATTCTGCAATTGTCTCTTTGGTGAGTTCGTGGGGTTTCTTTGATGATTACGCTATTTGACGTGATGTTTTGTGTTTCAGACGTGACTAGAGGTTTACGTGGGCTTTAGTGCCGATTAAGTGGATAAACACATGTTTAGTTTTTAGTGTTTCGACTGGATAGCGGTACGTTTTGTTGACCGACGTTAAAGGTTTCGACTCAATTGTGCGAGTTCGGCATTTAGTGCATTAGAGGTTCAACATTTTGTTTTCCCTTATAATGGGATTAATATTTGCTTTATTTGATTCACGTGTTGTGTGTTTGTAAGTGTGTGTCATTATGTATTGTTTGACTTGTATGCTTACGGGTATTTGCGTTAGCTTGTTTGTTTATATCGGATTCTTTTCGTGCCTTAATGTTTGTGGTTATTCGGTGGGTCTTGTACGTACCCGATGTTCCAGTGGTTGGGTTTCACACCCGGACTATTTATTTCAGTTTATTTTATTTATTCGGAGTTGCGATTTAAATCGGAGTTGTTAAGGAAGTGTTTGGTTCGTGGGCTTTAGCTGATTAATGATGGGAGTTGATTTAGTGTTCGGGTTTTACACCTCGGATTATATATTTCGGATTGTAATAATTATCAGGCGTCCCGTAGATTTTCCGGGTACGCGTGTCATCGTTTAAGGATTTTTTCGATAATATTCCATATATTATTATTTATTAATAAATTGAGGTTAAATGGTTATCTTTTTCGTTCCACACTTGACGCGGATGATTTTAGATCGTTTCTTCGCGGTGGTTATTCGGTTGACGGCGTAACGGGCCATCGGGCCAGGAATGTTCACGCAATATTTTATAATTAATTATTTTAAAGTGGGTGATAAATTTTGGGTTATTATTATTACATAGTAATTAAAAATGTGTAATAATAATTATTGGTATATATATATATATATATTAATGAAAATTATATATACACATTGGATAAGGGATATATGGACATAGATATTTCGGTGGAGAAAGAGAGAGGCGTTGACCCGATTTGTTCCTTCATTCTTGTTCTTCTCTACTCCTACGCGCAGACCACCTCATTCTTCTTCTTCATCATCATGAACCAGGCATGGCTTGGTGTTTTTCTCCTCCTTCCTCTAGTCACAGATCTATGCATAGAAAGGGAGGTCGGGCTGGATGAGAGGGAGCCGCGCACAGAGGCGACGGCTTGGCGGAGGTAGTTGGCGCAGTGGCGATGGCCAGGGGTTGCCGAGCTGGCGTCTCGATGGCAACGCAACGTAGCAGTGGTGGCGCGAGGTGGCCGCAATTGTTTCAGACGAGATTGGGCGAGGGTTTCAGTCGTGACCTAAGGTTTCAGTCATGGGGTCTGGTGGTTCGTGACCTAGGGTTCAGCTAGGGCTGGCGACAGTGGCGACGTGGTGTCACGCAGGAAGTCGTGGTGGCATTGGTTCGCGCGACGATGGTGTTGATGAACAGAACCAAGTTCGGCCAGACCGAGTTGGGTCGACTCAGTGCCGATTCGGGCTTCTTTTGGCATGAAATTTTGAGGATAGCTTGCTCCCGATGTCATACACGATATATCCGAATTTGGTGCGAAACCGTTGAGCGGTTTGCCGGGAATTTCATATTATAGGTACGATTTTTTGGTTTGGTTTTCGTTAGATTTATTCAAAATTATTAATCAATTGCTAATGGGCTTCGTATAGGTCGTCGAGACGGACGTTTTGATATATTCGAAATAATTTTTAGGCGACTTTGGTCGGCGGGCTCTATATTCGGGCACCAACACTGTTCACGGCGGGACAATTCGGGACTGTTTGTAAGCGAATAAAATAGGTGAGAATTTACATATGTATATTCTTATATATATGCATAGCTGACACTCACTAATAGTGCGTAGAAAACGTTAATACATCTTCGTTGAATGTTTATGGGTAAATAAAAACGTTTAATTAAATTCCTAGTAATAGACGAAAATCTAGGAATTTTATAAAATTTATAAAATACCCATAATTGGATTAAATGATGTCGGAAATAGAAATACTTCGGATAAATTAAATTAGAAGGTGTATGTGGACGTAGATCCGGTTAATTGATTTTTCCCCTATTATTTATATTTTATTGAAATTAAAAATGTGTTAGGGGATCCACAAGAATGAGGGACGTCAAAACTTAGACCTGATTTTAGTTCCCTTGTTGTTGATTTCCTCCTAAATTATAAAGAAATTAGATTGCGAATTTAAATTGTCTAATTGTCCCTAGGGTGGATTAAATTGAAAGTAATTATTGATAATTAAATTAAAAGCATGCTAGCATATAAAAGTTATAAATATTGGGTAATCGAGAACCTGTATATTTTTTAGATAAATGGAAGTGATTTGCTATAAAATTTAAATTTTGAAGCATGTTTTGTATGAGATTGCTTGGCTTTTATACTGTTTTATTGAGTATACTGCATTCATGTGGAGGCATTTTGCATTCATACAGCACCATGGTGTATATATTGTTTCAGTGTGAGTTGCATGCCTCAGTTATATCATGTACATGTATGGACTGTTTGGATAGTCGCAACAACTGGCTAGGGGGTGGTCTAGCACCCAGGAAGTTAATAACTCTCGAATCTTAGACATTGGGGGTGAGGGCTTGGGCCTCACTTGCCGGTTCAGGACGGACTTGTGGTCTCCGTACTTTATTTGACGACACCCATCCTTCCTGTTGTGGGTTTGTTGCCCCATCAGTGAACAGTTTGGGATTCCTGGATATTTGTTTAACCCTCATGCAGTTAGGGTTGCACTGGAGTTGCATTGACATTCATATTTAGCATTTAGTTGACATGTGTTTATCTGTTAAGATTATCTATTATTATTACTTATTGATATTGAGTAGGTTACGTCTGAATTTTAATTAGAGATTTGTATTATTCTCTTAGGCGCGAGGGCGCAGTGTTTGTGATTGATATTTTAACCGTGGTTAAATTACAATGAAAATTGTGAATTTCCTAGTGTAAAGGAAACCGTGAAAACTTAAAGTTAAAAGGTGAAAGGTGAAAAGGGGAATATTAAGAAGCCACGGTTGGCGAGTATCTTTGGTAGTTATGAAAAAACTAAGTGAAAGTGACCTTGAGGCGTAAGGGTTCCCAGTATGTTAGGCTCTAGTTGAGCTGAGTAGCAATATATTGAGACTTAGTTGAAATTGTGATCTTGGCCACATAGGCCTTTGTGATTGGTGATTATTATCATCACAGGATGATTGATAGACCTCTCCGGTAGTGTGGAGTATTGTTCAGGTAAGGGCCGGATAAAGCTCATTAGTTTGACCATGTTCCCTTGGATTTTGTAAGTTTGAGCTTATCGCTCATTCTCCCACTTTGACAGTGTATGAGTTATAGACGGTTCTTAGCCGTGTTTATTGAAAATATCTTTCCGTAAGTACTCTTGTGAAGTTAGTGAATTCATGGCATGGTTTGTCCCATTCTTGAAACCTCGGTTATGGTTCAGATCTTTGGAGTCAAATATTCAAAGTTTTGAAAACTTAAAGCTTAGGGATTTTTATAAAACGTGTTCTTCGTTTACCCCGAGACTTGTTAACTATTTTTGGAAAGACATAAATTTAAATACCTGTTTTATAAAATATGTTTTGAATTCTCAGTACCGGGAGTATCGGTAGAAATCCGTTTTTGAAAGAAATTTCAGAAAATTCCATTTGAAATTATTTTGTAAAATCAGTGAATTAGGACACGGGTTGCCCCCTATTTTAGAAATCTCGATGTTATTTCCGAGATCTCGGCATCGTTAGAGGTTGATAAATCCAGGTTTCTCTTAGCTTATTATCTGGAATTCCTTCATGTGCCCGGTTTTGTTTGGGCATTCTTTCAGGATTATTTTTATAAATATTTAAATAAATGTTAAAGGTCTTAGGACCAGATTTGAAAGAAGTTTAAAAGTGATTTTAAAATGGTTGTCGGTTTGAACTCTAGTAGTTCTTTTTTCTCCTATAGTTATTCCTTGGGTATTTCAGGGCCTCAGCTGTTAGTGTGCTCCTTATGTTTATCTTCTCTGATGATCTTCCTGTCATATTTCGGGTATGTGACTTAGTGTTGATTTATGCACACATAGTGCGGTTTCTAGTACTCTGGTTAGGTTCGGAGGCGTTGGAACCAAACAGATTTGACCGGGTCCTAACTTTTTCTTAAAAACCGGTTGAATCCTTCGGGGTTCAACGTTTTTCTTTAAAAAACCCGAGGACCTAGGCATCCATTTGGGACTGAAGGACTCCGATAACCCTTTCATGTGCCTCAGTAGGCATTGTGAATTGGAGATTGTCTAGTAATGGTCTAGTCTGATCTAGTACTAGGGTTTTTCTCCTTATGTTACCCTTATGGAATAGATGGTATCAGTGTATTCGTATCAGGTGACCTATGTATCTCCTAGAACTCGGAGCGGCGTGTTTGGTGCATGGAAGGATAAGAAGTGAGTTCTGATAGTATTCTAGATAAGGGCGCGTATTAGACTCTGGTTGTGTACGCCTTTCGGGATATGATTAGTTATTTACGGGGTCTTGTACATATATACATATATATATATATATATATATACGTTGATTTGATCTGGTATATGCGTTGGGGTTATTTATGTTGTTAAGTGTTTTATTGTGATTATTAAGTAGATTTGAGGTTGTTGATGAGATTATTTTAGGGTCTCTGTTTGGCGTGGGTGTCACATGAGACAACTGACCAACCTAGGATAGATGCATGCACACGGGATGGTTAGCGTTTTCTAGACGGCTATGAGTGTGATGTTTTGATATTCTGGTGAGCGCGTGGTTTTTCTCACCCCCACAACAGGTTGCAGGTTTGCAGGTGGATGCAGCACGGCATTCTCGGCGGCGATGAGACGGGTGATTTGGGACGGTAGTTTTGTTCCTCCTTTCGTAGTCATACTTGTGTATTCTTTTATTCTCTTGGGAGTCAGGTTATTGGCAGATTCCTTTATGTTGTATCTTCAGTCTGTGTATTTATTATTTTCGGGATGCCTTTGTATCATTTCGGCACTACCGTATGATTTTCTATATTCTTATTCGAGCTTGGTGGCTCAGTTGGTTTTAGAAAGGGTTGTGTAGAGGTAGGGGTGGTTTTCATTCCACTACATCGGCCCTAGTAGGTTTCTGGAATGTTGGGTTGTGCGCCATTGTTATGGGCAGGTTATTCTATTGTGTTGTCTTTAGGTTGTCCGGATGTTCCATTTACAAACGGAACTCTGCCGGATTTTCGTTAGAATTTATTACTGAGTTTCTATCACTCAGGTGGCATTAAATACATTGTTTTCATTCTTATTCCATGTATGTCGTTGTTGTTATTGATTATAGTGGTCATTTTTCGTAACGTCATACCTCGTGATTCGCTGATTCTCCGGATTGGAGTCTCAGGAATAATGGGGCGTGACACTCCGGGCTCGGGGGCCTCAAATTTTTTTCTTTCTTTCGGTATTGTAATTTTTTTTTAAAAAAAAAACTAATACTTTATAGCATCTAAAAAAATTAATTAGGTTGTCATCCCAATTCAAAATAGATCCTAATATAATTATACAATTTAGGGCCTCATTTTTTTAAATAAAAATTATTTTACTATAGGTCCAAAAAAAATTTATTTATTTAACAATCCAATTTGTACTAAATCCATTTTCAATTTCACAATTTAGGAACCAAAATTTTATATTTCACAATTTAGGACCCAAAAAAAAAAAACTTAATTTTTAACTTAATGAAACTAAAGTCTAATCCAAATCAAACAAGTATTCTAATTAGGGCTACAAGATTCTTATCACACTCGCACGCGACTACACTTAAGATTCTCGTGACTACCACACTCGCATAATGACAATAATTTTTCACGCATCGACATTTAAGGCTTTAGCGACTGATGCACTCATTCAAAAACAATAATTTTTCACGATAACGCTAAGATAACACTAAGATGGAGGTTGCTTTCATTTTTTATACATATTAATATATTCAATGTGTTTTTTTACTATTTTTCTTTTACAATTAAATTTTTTTTAAGGACGTGAAACCTTATGTATAAAGGGTCTCATATTTGCTCTCGCCTAGGGCCTCTAGTTAATTTCGGAATTTCAAGGTAGGCCCTGTGCATTCCTTTTTTCTTATTTTCTATGATAGGTGCTTTTACATAACATAGGATTTACAGAAGTAAGAACTAGATGCACGGTGTTATGTATCTTTCTTAGCTAGGTTCTTTTTATATTTACCTCCCTTCAACAGTGGCTAAATAAACGTTTCAAAATAACAATGACCTCTCTCATTTGGTATAAACTCTGGCGTTATCTTAATATTTACTTTTTACCCCAAATTGCGCAGTGAGAACTTCATGAGCAAGTGCTTGTTCATTTCTGCGCAATTATGAAAAAATAAGATGGGTAGTTTATTGTGATCCGACAACCATTGTTATAAAGTTCTTCCAGAAATTTACAACTTGAATGAATACTCTGACATTGAAAAAGCATTTATGCCTCGGACCATAATATTCCACCTACTATTAGATGGGTTCCTCCGACCTCGATATGATACTGCCAATTTCTATTGAAGTATGTGGTGGAATAATTCATAACGATCATGGTTTCAATGTACTGTGAATTTTTTCCTTTTATTTAGTTTATCATTCTTGTGAGAATATCGTTTTGTGAAAGTACATAGTAGTAGAAATTGGGCTTTTATCAAATAATGTTTATTAAAAAATATAACAACTTTAAATTATGCTAGCATATACTTTTATTCAAAAATATAACGGTTATAAAGAAAGTCAAAGCATTGGTCCTACGATTGCCTGTGAGAGAGAATATGTTAGGATGAAAAATCAATCTCTGAAAGTGGTTCATTGGAACTGCGATCGCCTGTGCGAGAATATGTTAGGATAAAAAAATCCAAGTCTGAAATTTGTTCGTTCGAGTGTGATTTCTTCCAATATCCCATTAATGCAAATTTATTCACTAAAATTAACTCCTTACCATTTCTTTTACCATATAACAATACTTTACTTTATCTCTCCAAAAGTCATGCAAGTATGTGGTGGTATCTTCATACTAACTGCATTTAAACATATAAAATTTATCTTCACACCATAAAGGGCATCTACCCAAATGGCCATAATGTACCGGTTGTCCCAATTACTTACAACCGAATGGTTAACAGCACCAAATGAGCCAAGTTGTACTATTTGTATGAATTGTATATCTTAAACTACATGTAGCGCAAAAAAGGCTGATTAAATTGAAAAAGTAAAAATTAGACACACACGTGTAGAGAGAGAGAAACAACATCATAAATATAAAGATATCTTTTGGCAGCCAACAAATTGGTGCTAATTTAAATTAAAATGTTCTTAATATTTAGGGTTGGTTTGGAGTGAGAGAATTGGAAGGATAAGAAAAAGAAAATAAAAATAAAAAGAAATGGCTTTTCATGCTTGGTCAGTTTTTTTTTTTTTGAAAAATCAGCATATATTAGAAAACTATAAAGGCCAATAGCCTACAAAGTGGGGAGGTATTCCTTAATAGAGATACCCCAAGTCCACCAAACAAAGATGAACCAGAAAGGAAATGAGACATCATCCCACCACACATAATAAACTAAGACATTTTCCCTACTATTAAACAACAGTTGAATTAGCAAAAGCAATGCATAGTGGTTAAACTTGAAGAAACCATTGAGCACGACTAGGAAGAAGAATTGGGAAGACATGTAGACAGTCCTAGAGAGATGCATGGCTAGGATCTGACTGTAGAAGGAACATGCTCAAAAATTGAGCTAGGCAAACACCAAGTCTGAGCAAGCCTTAAGTTGAAGTCAGAAGCCTTCACTCTTTGGAGAGAATGGGCTTTGAATTTGACAGTGGATAGCACTTCGTTGAAAAGTTGATTGTCAGTTCTCACCTCCCCTCTGTAAAACCTTCTGTTCCTCTCAGACCAAAAAACATATACAGCAGCTCCAAAATACCATTTCCTCAAACTAGTGAGAAGAGAACTGTCTATAAGACTTGAGAACCATGGTAATAAATCCTCCCATTTGTGAAAAGGGCATTGGAGGGAACCTCTTGATTTAATGATGTTCCAACCTCTCAAGGTTAGAGGACAGTCAAAGAAGAGGTGAGGGATGGATTCATTACCTGAACAAAAAACACAGGTGTTGGTTAGGGATATACCCATCTGATGAAGCCTATCTTGAGTGAGCATTCTCTTGTGCAAAGCTGTCCAAAAAATGTAGGAATGCCTTGGAACAACTCCCTAAAACCAAATGATGTCTTTCCAAGGAACCACATCTTTCTTTCTTCTGATAGCGTTCCATGCATAATCAATTCGAAACTTATCTTTGTCTATCCAAAAAAGCCTATCACTTATAATGGAAGGGGGAGGGAGATTAGAAAAGGCTTGGATAAGTTAGGATAGAGGGAGAGTGGATGACCAGTTCCAATAAGATTCAACCCAAAGGGAAGCAACTTTGGCATTCCTTTACAAACCTGATAAATCTATAAATCCTTCACCATATATGTCCACCAAAGACTTATCAAAGAGCCAATAATCATACCAGATGTTAGTCTTAGAGCCATTACCAATCTTGAATCTGAATTTTCCTTTGAAAATATTTCTGATATTTAGAAGCTTTTTCCAGGTCCAGCATCTGTTGTAGGAGTACTTGAGAGACCAAAAACTTTGGGATTTTGTTAGAGAGGTTTGAGCCCATTTAGCCCAAATAGAAGAGGGTTGCGGCTGAAGCAGGTTCCAAATGTGTTTAGCCATAGGAGCTTGATTCCATTGACATAGATCCTTTATTCCGAGGCCCCCTTCAGATTTTGGAAGACAAACATCCTCCCACGCAAGTTTTTCTCCCCCAGCTTTAAGCTCATGCCCCTTCTAAAAGAATCTTCTAAGTAAGTTGTTAATAGATTTTAAATTTGATTTAGGCATAACAAAAGTAGATAGCCAGTAAACCTGCATAGAAAATAGAACATATTGGATTAGTTGCAATCTTCCAGTATAAGAAAAAAATCTGCAATTCCATGATTGGATTTTTTTTGTGATTCTCATAACCAGCTCTTGACTTTCATCAGGACTTAGTTTGGTGGATATTAAGGGGACCCCCAGATATCTGATAGGAAATACTCCACAACTGAATTGAGCGCTCAGAAGAATCTGATCTTTAAAAGGATCTTCAATCCCAAACATGAATATGGAGCTCTTGGATGAATTAGGGAACAAGCCAGATAAAGAACTGAAGTTGTTGATCTTTCCCATAATAGCTTTAATAGAATTTTGATCACCATTGCAAAAAACAAGGAGGTCGTCAGTAAACATTAAATGGTTGAGTTTATTTTTCTTACATCTCCAGTGGTGCTTGAATCCATCTTCTAACTTGAGACCATTAAGCATTCCAGAAAGAGTTTCCATTGCTATAACAAAAAGATATGGGGACATTGGGTCCCCTTGTCTCAGGCCCCTCTCACTTCCAAAATATCCCTCGTGACTTCCATTAATGTTAATGGAAAACATTGGAGTCTTGATGCATGTCATGATCAACTTTAAGATAGAATAAGGGATGCCAAAACCAATAAGAGTGGCTTCAATGAAATCCCAAGAAATCGTGTCATGGGTTTTTTTAAGGTCTATCTTCATGGATATCCTCTTAGGGGTATTATTCTTATGATAATGAAGCATGACCTCTTGAGCAAGAAGTATGTTGTCAGCAATGGATCTTCCTTGGATGAAACTAGATTGGTTTGCACTGATGCTATCATTCATCCCTGGCTTAAGTTTATTTGCTAAAATTTTAGTAATGCATTTATAGATCAAATTACAAACTGCAATAGGCCTATAGTCATCAACAGAAGAGAGGTTGTCCTTCTTAGGGATAAGGGTGAGACATGTGGCATTGACTTCCCTCAACATCTGCCCAATGTTAAAGAAATTGAGCACAGCATCAATAATCTCAGTCCCTATAATTGGCCAAGCAACTTTTAAAAAAAACACTATTGAGACCATCTGGCCCAGGGCTCTTGTCATCTTTCATGTTGAGAAAGGTTTGATTAATTTCTTCTCTGGAAATAGGCCTGGACATGAAGTCTTTTTGGGTTTGAGAGAAAGGCTTTTTAATGAATTGGTTCAAGGGTTGGCAATGACCAGAAGAAGGAGGCTTAGAGAGGAGCAATTTAAAATGACCAATAAGCATACTCTTGATGACTTCACTGTCTCTACAGATGATGCCATCACTATTGGTTAGAAAAGAAATTATGTTAACAACTTTTCTTTGCTTGGCAATCTTGTGGAAGTAGGTTGTGTTTTGGTCTCCAAGTTTCAACCACTGAATCCTAGCTTGCTGCCTCAAAACACTTTCCTCAGCATTAGCATACATATGAAAACTTTTCAAACTTTCATTCCCAATCTCGATTAATTCATCATTCTGAGGATCCTTATCAATCAAGCTTTGAACATTTATAACTTTTCTTCTAGCTTCATTAACTTTATGATATAGATCAGAAAAATGAGTGTTGTTGAGTCTCTTTAAGCCTTCTTTGATCAGCTTCAACTTTTGCATTATAGAGTACATTCTAGTACCTCTAACATGCATATTCCAAGCCTCTTGAACCATTGGAATGAAACCCTCATGCTCAATGAGATAGTTGTTGAATCTAAAGGGTTTCTTAGTCCTAACCACCACATTTTCCAGTTTTAAGTGAATAAAGGTGTGGTCAGATATAGCTTGAGCACCAAAATGGATAGAATAGTTTGGAAACATATCCAGGCATCTATCATTAGCTAAGCATCTGCCAATTTTCCTAAAATTGTGGTTGTTATTCCAAGTAAACTTGAGCCCAGAATACTTCATGTCATGCAGCCCAGCCGTATCAAGAGAATTACCACATTCTTGCATAGGAGGAGTCCATCAATCAGTGCCACCAAATCTCTCCCTCCCATACCTAATGGCATTAAAGTCACCAAGGACACACCAAGGCTGATTTTGCCAAGTAACAGCTTTGTTGAACAAGTCTTGCCAAAGAGATCTCCTAATAATATGATTGTTATCTCCATAAATAAAGGAAATAAAACAAACAGAATGGGAATCATTTTTGTTGGCAATAAGACAATGTATGGCTTGGGAATTTGCCTCAACTAAAGTTAGATCCCAAACAAAAGGATTCCAGCAAACCCATATTCTGCCATTAGGAGCATAATCATAGTTATTAATGCACTGCCAACCAGAGGTGATACTGTTGAAATTTTTTGGCATATTCTCCTTTTAAACTCTAGTTTCAAACAGAGTGATTATGGAAAGGTTAAGGTTTCTAATTAAATTTCTACATTCACTTTGGGATATAGCCCCATTGAGGCCCCTAATATTCCACGTAACAATCATTGGGATGTTTTGAGAGATTTCATACCTTTAGGGGATGGAACCCCTTTCTTCTTCTTTTTGGATCTGGTACTAATTCCTTTATTGTTAGCCTTTGGTGTAGTGTTGTGGATAGGAATGATCACACTGACTTCCAATTGCTTGTCATTCAAAAAGGTATCATTTGTTTCCATGGTTGTTTTATCTGAAGTAGGAGCATTGGCAGAAATTAAAGAGCATTCAGGGACATTAGCTGTAGTGGATATGGTCGAAGAACAAAGAGGTGGAGGGATGTCATCAGGTTCATCATTCCTTTCACAGAGATCCTCTTGCTCCTCCAATAGATCAAGGCATTCAAATCTATTTGGAGATAAAAATTTTGTGCTTGTGCCAGCTTCCTCCTGGCATCCCATGATACTACTCTCAGTAATAGGATTGTTGTCTAAAATAACCTGAGAATCCTTCTGGATGGCCTCTGGTTCAATAGTAGTAGTGGGAGCATGTCTGTTAGCTTCATTTTCCTTATTTGTGTTTCATTTCCTATTAACATCCATCCACACTTGCTTTGTAGCTTCTTTATTTGCTTCAGAAACTGGATTCATCTTCAAATCATTGGCTTTTAACACCATACATTTGCTATTGTTGTGCCCAAAAATTCTACAGTGAAAACACTTTAAAGGTTTCCATTGGTACTCTACATGAATGGCTACAAGGTCTCATTTGGAAGCCTGATTTGGAATTCATTAATAAGGTCAGAGTCCGCGTCAATTTCAATACATATCCTTGTAAAACTCAATCGTTTATTCTCATCTGTGAGGGCATCAACATATAAAGGTGTTCCAATCATGCTTGCAATAAAGCTTAGCCCATCCTCATTCCAATATTCCACCAGAAAATTGGAGAATTTGACCCAAATGGGTACACTATTCATACCATCCTTGGTGAGGGACATGCCTCTTCTCCATTTTTGGAGAATCATGAGATGGTTAGCAAAGTGCCAAGGACCCTTTTCAATAACGGCATCTCTACCTTGTTGGTTATCAAATTTAAAGAAAAAGAACCCTTTGTATGTTCCCTGAACCCCTGAGAGGCCTTCTTTGATCCAAAGCTTCTTAGCTATACTTTCAACAGTTAGGAAAGGCAGTTTCCTGTCCAGAAAATATCCTACAAGATAATTTTCCCATTCCTTACCTCCCTTCTCAGCAACCTCTGCAGGGGGGAAACAATGCGTGACCCTTTTTCTAGAGGGCAGTATCTAAGCTTCATCTTGCTTCCATGACTAGACTGAACAAGGCTAGCCCAGGTATGGCTACCAGTTTGTCCAAAGAGCTTGAAGGCACAGGAGGTGACACTGTAGTTGGCACATTTGATGGGTCTGTAGCATTTACTGATGAGAGTAATCCTATCTCTATAGGTCTCTCAGTGGGGAGAGGCTCTGCATCCCCCCTCGTAAGTGTTGACCTCAAAGGGTGTGAAGATGCCTGACTAGTTTCTTTATGCATCAAAGTCACGTGGTCAGGACCTGTAGTGGTTGAAAGCCTTGGTACAAGTGACCAGTCACGCGCTTCATCACGCGCCACCTCAGATGCGGTGATGGCTTGAACAGAACCTACTAGATTAGGATGGTGGTCAGGATGAGATGCAAGGATGGGTCCAAGGCCCCTACCTCCATGACGGCCCCCAATACCTTGGCTTCTTCCACCAAGAGTTTGTTGCGGAAGCTGAGATAATGATGAAAGCCCCTGTTTCGCATGACCAGACGTAGGCAAAGGGCGTATTGTAGCAGAGTGCTTGCTCAACCCAAGTGCAGGTGTCGCATAGCAGTATAACTCGAAGTATCGAGTGTCGAATCCACAGAGAGTGGTGTCAAGTTCGCAGAAAATTCCTAATTGCAGTAAAAACAACAATTTGTAATTAAGATAAATTTCATAAATAGAGAAATACTAAGGTTTCGGGGTTCCACCTACAATAAATATATGTGATTTACTAATTTGGATATTTTAATCTGTTAACTCACTCAAGGTGAAGCTAGAAAGCTTCGAAAATGTTTATTTTGTAGCAACAGACAAGAGATTAATTTTGTCAAAGATCGTTCACAACCATAGAAGCTCTTTTTAATTCGTTTGAAAATAATCCAAGCATAATTTGTACCTACGGCTACAAACTATCAAGAACAATTTCTCTAAATCAGTTAACAATCTGTTAATATTCCTTAATACCAAAAGCATGGATGATTTTATTCTAACAATGGGAAAAGCATGACTGAACCCATGAATGATCTCAAACACCCATCAATTTCGTACATAAGAAAAATCAGCAATTAAATAGGAACAATCCACAACGAAAATCATTCATTTCTATCCAAAATTGAATCAAATCACATAGTTAAAGTAGGCTTCCCCCCTAACCTTAGTTAGGGTTTTAGCCTTGCATGATGAATAAATAAGAAAAGAAGAGTTTAAAAGGCTTCTCTCTCTTTGGACAATAGCCGAATAGCAGTTTCCTCTCCTTTCTCGCCTTATGCAGCAGCAGAGCCACCCCTTCTTTGTTCTCCTGCGCAATAACCCAGAGCCCCCTTCCTTCTTCAGCCGAGTCCCCCTTCAGTGCAGCAACCACCAGTCTATCTTTTCTCCCTTTCTTCAGTCGCCAGTTCCTCTCCATTTATTCTGCTCCAACCCAGTTGCACTCTTCATTTCCTTTTTCAGACAAGTGTTGACACCTTTCTCCCTTTTCCCTTTATTCTTCCTTTCTTTTATGCCTTTGTTCCCCACACCTCACACCGCTGCGATCGTGTCGATGAGATCTTCGAAACAAGACCAACTTTTGATATATTTCTTCGAACTTTTCTGAACGACCATATACCCGCCTCACATTGCTCAAGTCCAATTTAACGGCTTCGGGTGCCTATTTCGAAACAAATATTCAATTTCAATAATTAGTTCACATATAGAATTAAAAATATATAACCGAACTCATTAACTCCCATAAAGTGTCCAAAATGTATAAAATGAACATAATAATCATGCACTTTAGGACAGTTATCACACCCCCCAACTAGCTTATTGCTAGACCCTAGCAATTACAGCGTAACAAAATTCCCTTAACTCAAAAGAAATAACAGTGAACAAAAACTTGCTCATCTTTCATATTTAACTAGCATTCAGCATACACAATCTAGGAATACTAGCAAATACACCCATTCGGATCAGCTTGTGTAGGACATCGCTCTCATGCTAGGAACTTCATTTTATAGACAAACACAAGTAGATACTAGTATTTTTTTTTTCAAGTTGAACATTGCAAAGATATGATAATTCAAAGATCTTAAACATGACGTCAGATGCACTTCAACTTAGTATTTTTGTTTTTTTTTACATTCAATTCCCCAAAAGGCATTGGTTACCATTCCTTCTACCAAAATCATCAAAGTGAATCATGCTGAAATTAAGTACAAAGAGTATATTTCCAGATCTAAATCACATAGGAACACCAGAGGAATAAATGGATAATATGCTTTCTTTACACTTCATATTTAACTTACTCTTTTTTCTTCTTTTTTTAAGTTCATGGTTGTGCAATGCTATAGCTCTCTTGCTTTCTATTTGGCCCATGTAGCGAGATTTCTACAAGTGACTCCCAACCAATTGGCTTAGGGCACTAGATGATAAAGCATCCCTCGTGCATTTAACCTCGAACCAAAAAGGCGTAGCAACTAGCAGCCACAAAATAGAGTTAGCCAACTCTACCTTTTTAAGCGAACACTCTATGCTTGCTGAGGCACGAGGCCCGGTTACTCAGTAGAGAGACCATTGCTCTAATTAATAATTCACATGTTTTTAAACTTAAAGTATTTTGCACACCACTTTTTAATAAAAACATATTATCCCTTCAACTTTCATGTGATCTGAAAATAACTCCGAAAAATTTACCACGAAACACTAAAATGATAGATTGAGAAGTACTATGGATACCAAAATTTTTTTTTTTTTTTTTTTTTACAACAAAATCAAATCTACTAAGCTTTATGCATACTAGACACACGCCTAAATATCTAAGATTTCTTCACCAAAGCACATGCTCAATTAATTTTCAAAAATATGTGTATGTCGATAGAATGAAGCAAATAGAATTCGAGCTCAGTCCAATCAAAACTTCACTTAGCAAGATGGTATTGCTTTCTAACTAGATTGACTATGCTAAACATAGCTACATAGTCAAAGGAACAACTGAGAAAATATTTGAGTTTAAAGATCAAAACATAACAAATAGAAAAGAAAATAAAATAAAATTATATAAAAATCGTCCGATAAGGTGAAAGTAAATTTTGGGTTGCCTCCCAAGAAGCGCTAAGTTTTATGTCTTCAGCTAGACATCAGATCCCTTTTTTTTTTCAATTTTTTTTTTTTTTTTTTTTTTAATTCTGAAAAATACACTGGGGAAGAAAATTTTAGCATTGTCCTGCACTTGTTACTCACCCCACAAATTAATATAAGCATTGTCCTCAATGTAAAGATGTAAAGGAGAGTAGAAGTGTACCTGAGAAATGAACTGATGATGATTCCTGCACTTGTTAGCTCCATAACAGAATGGAAAACAAAATACTACAACAGCAGTGATGAGGCAAAAAAAATGGACTCGAGAAGGTGCAGACTATTAATCATCATAACATGGATCTTCCAAATGTATGGTGTCAACTTCTGCAATAAAATTCTCTAGAAATGGCTTAAGGCGCTGCCCATTAACTTTAAAAACATTACCATTCTTTGGGTCCTCTATTTCAACAGCTCCAAAGGGAAAAACTCTTTTAATCACAAACGGACCTGACCATCTAGAACGAAGTTTCCCAGGAAAAATATGTAATCTAGAATTATACAAAAGAACTTTTTGTCCAGGTTCAAAATTCTTTCTCAAAATTTTTTTATCATGAAAAACTTTCATTCGTTCCTTGTAAATTCTAGAATTCTCATATGATTCATTCCTTAATTCCTCTAACTCATTCAATTGAAGTTTTCTAACAGTACTAGCAGCATCTAAACCAAAATTAAATGTCTTGATAGCCCAGTATGCTTTCTGTTCCATTTCCACAGGCAAGTGACAAGCTTTTCCATAAATCAATCTATATGGAGACATACCAATCGGGGTTTTATAAGCTGTACGATAAGCCCAAAGCGCATCAGTTAATCGCAAAGACCAATCTTTACGATTTGGGTTAACCGTCTTTTCTAAAATCTGTTTGATTTCCCGATTGGCAAGTTCAACTTGACCACTTGTTTGCGGGTGATAAGGGGTAGCAACTTTATGAGTGACACCATATTTTACCATTAAGCTTCCAAATGGTCTATTGCAAAAATGTTTCCCCCCATCACTGATAATGGCTCGAGGTATTCCATGTCTTGAAAAAATATTTTCTTTCAAAAATTTTAAAACAATTTTATGATCATTATGTCGACATGGAACAACCTCAATCCATTTAGAAACATAGTCAATGCCTACCAAAATATACTGATATCCAAAAGAAATAGGAAATGGACCCATGAAATCAATGCCCCAACAATCAAATATTTCAATGACTAAAATTGGGTTTAGAGGCATCATATTCCTAAGAGTTATTGTTCCTAACTTTTGACATCTTTCACAAGTTCGACAATAGGCATTTGTATCCTTGAAAAGAGAAGGCCAGTAAAATCCAGATTGCAGAATTTTTAGAGCAGTTTTCTTAACAGAAAAATGGCCACCACATGCATCATTATGGCAAAAAGAAATCACATCATTTATTTCACAATCAGGTAGACATCTCCTTAATATTTGGTCAGGACAATATTTAAACAAATAAGGATCATCCCAATAGAAATTTCGTACCTCCACGAGAAATTTTTTTCTATCTTGAGCAGTCCAGTTAGGTGGAAGTTTTCCTGTCACCAAAAAATTAACAATGTTAGCAAACCATGGTACTTCAGAAATAGCAAACAGTTGTTCATCCGGAAAATAATCATTAATTGGCATTTTATCCGGTAATTCATCAAAAACCAAACGAGATAAATGATCGGCAACAACATTTTCTACTCCCTTTTTATCTTTAATGGTGATATCAAACTCTTGGAGTAGTAGGATCCACCTAATGAGTCGAGCTTTCGCATCCTTCTTGGTGAAAAGATACTTTAAAGCTGCATGGTCAGTGAAAATAGCAATAGGCGATCCAACAAGATAGGCACGAAATTTATCAAGAGCAAATACCACAGCAAGAAGTTCTTTTTCAGTTGTAGAATAATTCATTTGAGCACTATTTAGAGTCCTACTTGCATAGTGTATGACACAAGGTTTCTTGTCTATTCTTTGCCCTAAAACAGCCCCAACAGCATAATCACTAGCATTACACATGATTTCAAAAGGTAAATTCCAATTAGGGGGCTGCATAATTGGAGCAGAAGTAAGAGCTTCAATTAGTCTATCAAAAGCATCTTGACAAGCACTAGTCCATTCAAAAGGAGCATCCTTGGATAAAATATTACACAATGGTCTAGATATAGCACTGAAATTCTTTATAAATCTCCTATAAAAACCAGCATGTCCCAAAAATGATCGAATGCCTTTTATGTTCTTTGGAATAGGTAAATTTGCAATCAAATCTATTTTAGCTCTATCAACTTCAATTCCCTTTAATGAAACAATGTGACCAAGAACAATTCCAGAAGAAACCATAAAATGACATTTTTCCCAATTTAAAACAAGATTTTTCTCTTGACAACGAATCAAAACTTTTTGCAAATTAGATAAGCAATTATCAAAAGAATCACCAAAAACAGAAATGTCATCCATAAACACTTCAAGATAATGCTCAATCATATCACTAAAAATGCTAATCATGCATCTCTGAAATGTAGCTGGAGCATTACATAAACCAAAAGGCATTCGGCGAAAAGCAAAAGTACCAAATGGACATGTAAAAGTGGTTTTTTCTTGATCTTCCATGGCAATTTCTATTTGATAATAACCTGAATACCCATCTAAAAAGCAATAAAATTCATGGCCAGCAACCCTTTCTAAAATTTGATCCATAAAAGGCAAGGGAAAATGATCTTTCCTAGTGATTGAATTTAGCTTCCTGTAGTCAATGCACATGCGCCAACTAGAAGCTACCCTTGTAGGAACTAGTTCATTTTTATCATTCTTGACCACAGTAATGCCAGATTTCTTAGGGACAACCTGAGTAGGACTTACCCATTGACTATCCGATATGGGATAAATAATTCCAGCATCCCACAATTTTGAAACCTCATTTTTCACTACCTCTTTCATGTTTGGGTTCAACCTACGTTGTGCCTCCCTAGAAGGTTTAGCATTATCCTCTAAAAATATTTTATGAGTACAAACAAGAGGGCTAATACCTTTAACATCAGCAAGAGTCCAACCTATCGCAGTTTTATGCTTTCTTAATAAATCAAGAAGCTTACCTTGCTGCCCAGAATTTAATTCAGCTGAAATTACCACTGGAAAAGTGTTGTAAGGCCCTAAAAATGCATGTTTAAGACCTTTTGGCAGTGGCTTCAAGTCCACTTTTGGTACTTCAACACTTGATGGTTTTGACCTAGCTTTGGGTGTTGGAAGATCTTCAAATTTTGGAGTCCATCAACTTATTCCAAGTGCCTGCGAGGAATTAAATAGGGATTCAAGAAAAAAAATTTCAGAATTAATAAGGGCATTATCATAAATTTCAGAATTATAAAAAAATTCAGAATTAATAGAAATTTCAGAATTCAGCAACAAAGCCTCTAGAGGGTCAGAAATTATATTCTCTTCAAATTCTTCTTGCAAAATAGTGTCGATTGAATCTGCCATTTCGCATTCATCTGCATCATAGGGCTGCCTAACCACATTAAAAATGTTAATTTCCATTGTCATGTTGCCAAAACTCAAATTCATAACTCCACTTCTACAACTGATATTAGCATTGCATGTAGCTAGAAAAGGACGCCCTAAAATTACAGGAATATGATTTTCAGAGTGCAAAACAGGTGCTGTGTCCAAGACAATAAAATCAACAGGATAATAAAACTTGTCTACTTGTACCAACACATCTTCAATCATCCCTCTTGGGATCTTTACAGAACGATCCGCTAGTTGTAATCTCACCTTTGTCGGCTTAAGTTCAGCAAGACCAAGCTGCAAATATACTGAATATGGCAATAAGTTTACACTAGCTCCTAAATCAAGTAAAGCACTATGAATAAAATTTTCTCCAATAACACATGAAATGGTAGGACACCCAGGATCCTTGAATTTGGGAGGAATTTTATTTTCCAGCACTGAACTCACTTGAGCAGCTAAAAATGCAGTGCTCTTAACATTATGCTTTCTTTTATATGTGCACAAATCCTTTAAAAATTTAGCATATGCTGGAACTTGTTTAATAACATCCAACAATGGAATGTTGACCTTTACCTGCCTAAAAAGTTCTAAAATTTCAGAATTATTGCTCACCTTTTTAAGAGGCAGTAAAGCTTTGGGAAAGGGTGCTGGAGATGGGCATTTTTCAACATTTTCTCTATCTTTGGAATTATCATCTTTTTCACTACTCTTAGTGGTCTCTGTCCCATTTTTCACATGAGTGAAATCAATTATTTTACCATTTCTAAGAGTCATAGATTTACCATGCTCAACTGTTTCACAAACATTTACACATTTTGGATTTTTCTCAGTGTTAGCAGGGAACTTTCCTTTTTCATTCAAGGCCAAAGAATTAGTCAAACTAGTGATCTGAATTTTAATTTCTTTATTCTCCTCTATCAATTGACTAACAAGTGCTTCAATCTTTTGGTTTTGCTTTTGTTGCTCTTGAATAAATGTGTAAAGAGTGTCTCCTAATGATGGTTTAGGTAGGAAAGCATTAGGTGCAGAAAATTTCTGGTTAGGGAAACTTACCTGCGGCTGTGAAGTGTCATTACTCCAGCGAAGATTTGGATGGTTTCTTGTTGCTGGGTTGTATGTTTGAGAGAAAGGAGAATATTGCTTTTGATAGCTTCCCAAATTTGCACACTGTTCTTCATAAGCTCCCTTCATCACCTGCAAAGTTTCACAATTTTTAACAGAGTGGCCAATCTCAGAACAAACATCACAGACTTGGCTATGCTCAGAAACATTAGATTTTTCCATTTTTAAAGAAGCAAATTCTCTAGCCAAAGCCTCATATTTCACATTCAAATTATCTTCTTCTTTTAATTGATATATTCCTTTACTAACAGAAGATTTAGAACGGTCAGTGCTTTCAAATGGACTAGGAGCAGTCCACTGATGAGCTTTTTGGGAAATTTCCTCAAGAAACTCCAAAGCTTCATCAGGATCTTTTTCCATGAAAGTTCCATTACACATAGTCTCAACAAATTGTCGATCTCGAGGGAGAAGTCCCTCATAAAAATGGCTAGCTAGCCGCCAACTTTCAAAACCGTGATGTGGGCACATGCTTAATAATTCTTTAAATCTCTCCCAAGTTTGATATAATGACTCATTTTCAGTTTGAGAGAAATTCTGAATTTTCTTTTTCAAGGCAATTGTTTTATGATTTGGAAAATACTTGTTAAAAAATGCCTCAGTCATCTCAGCCCATGAACCTATAGATCTGGCCCTCAATGAATATAACCAACTTTTAGCTTTGTCTTTCAAAGCAAATGGGAAAAATTTCAGTTTTATAAATTCCAAAGCATTTGGTTGATTATAAAAAGTGCCTATTGCTTCCTCAAATTCTCGAACATGCACATAAGGGTTTTCAGATTCCATCACATGAAAAGTAGGTAAAAGTTGAATCATTCCGGGCTTAAAATCATAGTTAGGCATGTTCAATGGAAATATAATGCATGAAGGGGTAGATGAACGAGTAGGATGCAAATAAGTCTGTAAAGTTCTCAAAACAGGTTGTCGGACTATGTCATGCTCATTATCCCCATGATCACTCATTATTTCAAATTCAGCAGATGAACTAGAAGATACAAAAATATTTCCAACTTCAGATTTTTTTATAAATCTTCCTAAATGATCTCTACAACGCATATACTGACAACTTATCAAACACTAATTACAAAAATGACTAAATAAAATAAAAACGAAAATAGACAAATAATTAAACAAAGATGGATAGGAAACTCCCCTTTGAAAAAAAATCTGCGCTCTTTATCAAGCCACTCCCCGGCAGCGGCGCCAAAAATTGCTTGCTCAACCCAAGTGCAGGTGTCGCGTAGCAGTATAACTCGAAGTATCGAGTGTCGAATCCACAGAGAGTGGTGTCAAGTTCGCAGAAAATTCCTAATTGCAGTAAAAACAACAATTTGTAATTAAGATAAATTTCATAAATAGAGAAATACTAAGGTTTCGGGGTTCCACCTACAATAAATATATGTGATTTACTAATTTGGATATTTTAATCTGTTAACTCACTCAAGGTGAAGCTAGAAAGCTTCGAAAATGTTTATTTTGTAGCAACAGACAAGAGATTAATTTTGTCAAAGATCGTTCACAACCATAGAAGCTCTTTTTAATTCGTTTGAAAATAATCCAAGCATAATTTGTACCTACGGCTACAAACTATCAAGAACAATTTCTCTAAATCAGTTAACAATCTATTAATATTCCTTAATACCAAAAGCATGGATGATTTTATTCTAACAATGGGAAAAGCATGACTGAACCCATGAATGATCTCAAACACCCATCAATTTCGTACATAAGAAAAATCAGCAATTAAATAGGAACAATCCACAACGAAAATCATTCATTTCTATCCAAAATTGAATCAAATCACATAGTTAAAGTAGGCTTCCCCCCTAACCTTAGTTAGGGTTTTAGCCTTGCATGATGAATAAATAAGAAAAGAAGAGTTTAAAAGGCTTCTCTCTCTTTGGACAATAGCCGAATAGCAGCTTCCTCTCCTTTCTCGCCTTATGCAGCAGCAGAGCCACCCCTTCTTTGTTCTCCTGCGCAATAACCCAGAGCCCCCTTCCTTCTTCAGCCAAGTCCCCCTTCAGTGCAGCAACCACCAGTCTATCTTTTCTCCCTTTCTTCAGTCGCCAGTTCCTCTCCATTTATTCTGCTCCAACCCAGTTGCACTCTTCATTTCCTTTTTCAGACAAGTGTTGACACCTTTCTCCCTTTTCCCTTTATTCTTCCTTTCTTTTATGCCTTTGTTCCCCACACCTCACACCGCTGCGATCGTGTCGATGAGATCTTCGAAACAAGACCAACTTTTGATATATTTCTTCGAACTTTTCTGAACGACCATACACCCGCCTCATATTGCTCAAGTCCAATTTAACGGCTTCGGGTGCCTATTTCGAAACAAATATTCAATTTCAAGAATTAGTTCACATATAGAATTAAAAATATATAACCGAACTCATTAACTCCCATAAAGTGTCCAAAATGTATAAAATGAACATAATAATCATGCACTTTAGGACAGTTATCACAGAGTCCACTTCACCAATGGACAGAGGCACTGCTGGATTACTATTAATAAATGGCATACCATTACCACCACCACCACCTTTATCTGGTACCAAGGTTGGGCTTGTGGCGGGAAGGAGAGGCACCGGTGCCGGACTTGGCGATGTGGCTTGCCCAGGTCGGAATGGCCACAGATATGTTGGAGAAGACGATACCACGCCACCTGTGCTCGGTGACGGAGCTGTGGCTGGAGATGGTTGTGGAGAGGGACCCATAATTGGTGGTAGCAATTTCTTTGCCATTCACATGATTGACACTTTTTCTCATGCTTGGTTAGTTAATGAATAGAGAAAAGAAAAAATTTGGAGGGATAGTTTATGGCACCAAATCTCTTAATTGCTATCGTCCCAAAAATTAGAAGATTAACTTAAAGACATTTGTTTATTTTTTGTATCATCCATACCAAAAAAAATAGGGTCGCGAACGATTAACCCCTATAGTATGCATATAGTGCGTATAACTTCCCTCTGGTTTGACATCAGCCTAAATCTTTCATTTGTGAGCAAATTGACTCCATTTTGTATCTTTTGGTCACCGGATATATTAAATGACGTATATGCCCTTGAGTTATATATTTTTTAATTTTTTTAAAAAAACGAGGATTTTGTGAAAAGATGAAAAGGCCCTAATGCTGAAACACTGTCGTTTCAAGTCCCTTTCATACCAAAGCCCTAATTGGAAACGATGTCCTATTGCATCATTTCAAAACAACTACATACGCTAACCTTAAACGTGCCCATTTGTTCAATCTCTTTCACACATGCAAGGAGAGGCGATTTGGGCGCCATCCGAGTTTCTTAGTTTGCATGTGAATACGAACTTGTGCAATCGTTCATTCGAGACTAAGATTTTAGGTAATGTTTTTGTACTTGCTTACGTTTTTGGGTCTAGATGTGAGGAATTCTTGTTGGGTAGGGTTTGGTCGAAACTTATTGTTTTGGGGACTGCATGTTTTGGTACTTGCTTATTGTTTATGCTAATATGACGTTTTCTTGTCTTTTTCATGTGTGTGGGTTATTATTTTAGTAAAATCGATGGTGGACCATTTCGATTTGTGCATGTGGGTCTTTAAAATTAGGGGTTTTGCAATTTTTCAACAAATCTAGCCACCAATTTAGTGATTATTGTGGGTCCCTCATGTTTGGTGTGTAAATTAGGGTTTATGTGTAGTGTATATAGCTCATATGTTTGCAGAGGATATTTGCAGCATTAGTGGATATTTATGTGTAGCTCTTGAAACATCAATACCATTCAAGAAACCAAAGTGCATACATTGTCAATGCTGTTGAAACATCAATATCATTCAAGAAACCAAAGTGCATACATTGTCAATGCAGTGTTGAAACATCAAATACCATTCAAGAAACCAAAGTGCATACATTGTCAATGCTGTTGATACATTGTCAATGCTGTTGAAACATCAATATCATTCAAGAAACCAAAGGGCATATATTCAACACCAAAACCCTCTACACATTCTGAGATTTCATGTCATAAGGATTATAAGAAACCAAATTGCATACATATTACACCAAAAATAATTTCATGATTGGTTTATTATCTCCATTAACCAACCATGAAACTACAATCACACCCAAGAGGATCACAAAGCAAAAACTCATCATTCCATTTAGCCCAAAACCCTTTATGTTGCAATTTCACTTGCATTGCATTGAAGGCCAAACTCATCGCCTCCAATTGGTTTTGCATCTCCAACAACTTCTCCTCCACTTCCCTTTTGTTTTGTGCGCCAAATGGATATTGATTTTCTCTTCCTCTTATATGTCTAACCTCTGCAATCAATCCATTCATAAACTTCTTATAGTGCGCAGATACTTCTTCATCCTCCCACATATGAAAATCACAACAATCATCACTCAAATATCTTTCGCATCCATAAAACCTCCTCCTGAGTTTTTCTCAGAATAAGATGTGGTAAATTTGGTTCTTAATCCACAATCGCAGTATACAATAAATGGATAATGTTTGTTGCTAATAACTAAGCCAAAAGATGATGACATTGTAAAAAAAACCTACAATAAACCAAAAAAAAAAAAAAAGAATTCACATTAATTATTAACACTTTTTAAAAAACAAAAAAATTAAAATAAAATTGGGAGTGTGTGTCTGTGTGAGAGAGCCATGTGTGTGCAGTGGAGCTTTCTATTGCATTTAGCCCTAAAATAAAATGAAAAACCTAAATTAACAACAAAATTAATAGACATTTAGCCCGAAAATGTGGTAGAAAAAACATTAATTACTAATAAATTTCTATGGCATTTAGCCCCTGAAAATACACACTAAATCAGAAAATTAATAGCCATGTGTGTGAAGTGGAGCTTTCAAGCACTGTGTGTGCGCGCGTGTGTGCAGTTTAAAGACGTGTGTGAGAGAGAGAGAGAGAGCGAGCGAGCTTACGTTTTCAGAAATGAAGCTTGGATGGGTCTCCTGCAATGGTGGTGACGTTTTCACAAAGAGAGATGTGTAGAAGGAAGGAAGGAAATGGCTAAAATTTAGTTCAAATGGGGTAATAGTAATTTAGTTGTAACGGGTATTATAGTCTTTGAAAAAGGGTAAAATGGGTATTTAGGAGAGTATAAAAGTCATGTGACTTGCACATGACTAATGAGTGCCAGAAACAAGCCGAAAAGTGGCCGGCAGGGAGTATGTGCAACGTTTTCAAAATTTAGGGGTGCCTATTCACACATTTTCATTATAGGGGGTATAATATGCACAATATTTATATCACATGAGTATTTTTAGTATTTAACCCAAAAAATTATAATAATAGATATAATATTGAGCTTCTATATTTTAGAAAATTTTGAATTCGACTGATAAATTATTTTTCGAAAAAGGTGTAATCTTTGAATTCCTAGTTCAACAGCTTCCGTTAGGCGATATATTATGGATATTTAAATCCAACAGATGCATGCACATAGTGAAAGCTAATCTTTTTCATTGGTTATGTTTCTGCCCTTTGTTGTGACCTCTTAGAAAAAATGTAAAGATTTTAACAAAAACAAATTGAAAGTATGCTAATACAAAATAAAATGCTATATATATAAAATGGAACTTGTGTTACTTTATTAACAATTCCATTAAACACATCTCAGTATCACCTACAAGAATTGCTTAGAGCTTTATCAGCTCACCAAAATTATATATGTAGATGAAAGAAAGAACAAGTACTCTAATGTCATTGTGTATTTTTTTGGGCTAATTGTGTCCTTAAAACACGAACAACAAATTTTGTACGAGTCATTGTGTATGAATATATGTATTTTTGTGGGACTACTTATGTTCATAGGTGTATATGTCAAAGTTGCGTATATGTCAAAGTTGCCGCTTTATTTTTTTATGTGTGTGAAAAGTCATGTGTGTAAAATCAAATAAAAAAATTTAAAAAAATTGATTTCCAAAGGTCTGGATTAATTTAACGTGGGATTTGTGTCTTTTTTAATATAAATTCTCTTATTTTCACGATATTTTTATGTTTATAATTATAAATAAATTAAGGGTCGCGAGTTTTTAACCTCCTATAATATGCATATAGTGTGTATAACCCTTATAGCTTAACTTCACCCTAAAACTTTATATTGTGAACGAATTGACCCCATTTTGTATTTATTGGTGACCGGACATGTTAAATGACATATATGCTCTTAGGTTATAAGTATATTTTTAAAAAAAAAAACATTAAGAGGATATTCTTTCATGAGTACTTAACCCAACTAGAAATTAACTTCCTAATCGAAATTAATCATTTGCTTATTTAATGGGTATTTCGAATTTTCACTTGAAAATGGCAGAAACTGAGGAAAAAGGAGAAAATTTGGTGTTATTCATTCACAACCTTCAAGTTTACAAGATTTTCCTTCTCATTTTTTCGAAAAAAATCTAATGGATATTGAGTTCTTAACTGAAATTAATCATTTGAGTATATCATTGAAAGGGGTATGATAGATTTTGTAAAAGGGTAAAACAGACATTTAAGAGTTTAAAAAAGTCATGTGAGTTGCATATGACCATTTAATGGCAAAAACAAGCCAGAAAGTGGCCGGCGGGGGTGTAGTTGCAATATTTTTAAAATTTATGGGTGCCAATACAAATATTTTTATTCTAAACAGTGTTATATCACATGGTATTTTCACTACTCTACCCTTAAATTAATGCAATTTAAATCAAAATTATTGCCACAATTTTTATAAAATAAAGAAAGGCAAAAAGTGCGAAGTATTTAACAAAACAAAAGTTAAATTTCCTCCCATTAACTTGTACAAAATTGCAAATACACCACTTTATATATTCAAAATTCATGCAAATGTGTTGTGATCTTTTCACACTAACTACATCCAAATGTATAGAATCTACCATTCCAAGAACAAAAAGACATTTAATCTTAATGGTTACAATTTACTACTATTTCATTAATTTTGCTAAAATAAATAAATAAGAGGTGGGCCTAGGTGACTCCGGCCAATCGCCTAGGACACCCTATTAAATGGGCAGCCAAACCTTTATCATTATTGTTATTATTATTAGGATAAATTACACTTTCACCCCTCTTGTTTGGACATATTCCAAGTTCCCCCCTCTTGTTTGGATAATTATAGTTTCACCCCCTCTAAGTCATTTCCGGTGACCGATGAGTGAAAATTACCTAAATTTCCATCATATTTTATTAGAATTTTATTCAAAAAAAATTGAAATATCAATTTACCTATTTGCCCTTCATTAAAACCTAACCTAACCAAAATTAAAATAACCTAACCTAAATTAAAGTAAACTAACCTAAATTAAATTAACCTAACCTAACATAACCTTACCTTCTTCTTCTTCATCCCCTTGTTGGAAAAACCCTAACCCTAAATTATCCCTCTAAACACACAAATACACACACTAAAACACACACACAACCTCTATTAACTCAATGTTGCAGATGTTGGTGGTCGTGCTCAAGGATCTCCGACGGCAAAGAGAACGTATACATATCACATACATACATATTACATATATATACATATAAATATATATATATACACCACCATGAAATCATCCCCAAATATACAACAACCCATCACCCAATCCCTCCGAGATCATCCTGGCATGAGAGCGACGGTGGCTGCGGCGGCAGACGAGATCGATAGTGGTCGCAGCGGTGGAGGCGGCACCGAAGAGTAATCATGGTAGTTTTTTTCCGGTAAATGAAAAAAAAAAAAAAAAACTAACATGATTTTTCTTCATATATATGGTTGTTATGCAAATAGTGAAGGTAAAATATCAATTTGGCAATTAGGACCATTTGAGTTTAATCAATTGGCTCTCTGTTGAGTAATTTATCCTAAGAAAAATAATTGAATCTTTAGAGATGATATGCAGGAGAGCCTGCTCTATGTTTTTTAAAGCAACAACTATATAATTGGGCATCTGAGATATATACATATATAACTATATATAATTGCTCTGTCTGAAAGAGTAGAAAGTGGAGTCACAAAGGAAGATCTCCTTCCTAGTATGCAACCATAAAATCTCTACCTAAATACGTGTGTGTTTTGATTCTATAGCATGACCCAGATGCATTAAATTTATATATTGGGTACCCAATTTATATTAAGAGTGAAGGACATTCAATTTGCAAAAAGTCATCGAATCATACAAGTATCATATGTGACCCTGCTTTGAAGGCATCTCCCATAACATGAATTCAGTAATGGGAGTCTTAACTCCATCAAGGGCATTTTGGTCCATTAAAGTGAGAGGTAAAAGAGTCTTTTTAGTAACTGAGGGTAATATAGTCATTTCCCCTCTAAAAATGTCTTTGACCGGCGTTGACTATGCCTGAAGTCAGACAGAGGGGGGAAATTGTAATCCAAAAGCAAACTAAAGGGGATGAAACTGTAATTATCCAAACAAGAGGGGGAAACTTGGAATATGTCCAAACAAGAGGGAGTGAAAGTGTAATTTACCCTTATTATTATTATTATAGGTTGGTAATAAAATTCAAAGAGCCAAATTTGTATTCAACTCTTAGGGTGCGTTTGGAAAGCCTGTTTTTTGTATTTGTTTTCTGTCTTCAAATATAAAAATTGTTTTTGTATTTGTCTTTATTATTTTCAGCAAAAAACTAAAAACAAAAAAGCGTTTGGATCAAAATTTGTATTGAAAAATAAAATGGTATTGGTGGGCGGCGGCGATGGCCGCCAGGGGGCGGTGGTGGTGGGTGACTGGCGGCGGGCGGTGGCCGGCGGCGGCGGGCGGTGGCGGCGGCGATGGGGGCGGTGGCGGAGGTGATACCCTAAACAGTGAAAAAACTCAAAAAACAACTAAAAGTTGTATTTGGTATTTTCACCACTTTTATCCACTATTCACATAAAATAGTTTTCTTGGGAAAAAAAAAAGTGAACAGTAAACGCATTTACCAAACGTGTTTTTATTTTTGAAATGGATGAACAGTAAAAAAACAAAATTATTTTCGCGTTTGCCAAACGAACCCTTAATAAAAGTATATTACTCAAATAACATAAAGACTCAAATTTTAGGCTAACAAATATTTTAGGTTGAGTCTTGAAAAAAAAACTAACATTTGGGTTGATACTTTTTTAGCTAACAAATTGGTGCTCATGTTAATTACGTTGTTCTTTAAAAAATAAAAAAAGTTAATGATTAGAAAAAAACATGCTTCGTGATGAATATTTTTTTCTTTTTCATACTAGCTCATAGAAATATGCGCAACTTTAGTGGGATGATATTAGGTAGATTCTTAGAAAACAAATCAACAGAAAAAAAAACTTACAGCTTTAGTAATGGAATTGGCATGTTTGTTTAACACACTTTTGCATAATTTAAAGCCCCATACTTCTTGGACTACTAGACCTAATTTGTTCTCCCTTGACAATGTATCCTCCTTTAGAGAGTCTATTCCACAGAGAAAAGGTTATGAGGATAATCAGCTCCAGACTCAGAATTCAGCATCTTTGTGGAGAAAGGCTGAAGTGAAGATTTGGTTGGAGTAGGCCAACACATCCCTTGGTTCCATTTAGTTCTAGATCCCTCATTTCACCTTCTTCTTTAGTTCTTCATTCATCATCCGCTTAAAAAGACTAACCTTCAAAAACTATTAATATTATCCATTATGTGAATTACAAAAACATACTCAACAATATGGTATCATCAATCAAATTTTATTTATGTCTTTAAAAATAAAAGCTCTCCCTTATATATAAAAAAACAAAAACAAAAATTTGTTTTTTTTGTTTGGGATAGATGAGACCTCGTGAAGGTATTAGATGGAGAACAATATTAGTTTCTTTTTTCCTTCAATGCAAGATAAACAGTGGCAACAAATGCAATCTTGATTTTGGTTATGGTAGTGCTTAGGTCACTAAATATGACATTACGCACCAATTTAGCAAGTATGGTGCCTAATAAACAATGTTCCAAAAGACACAACTCATACATTCTGTTCAAGAAACCAATTACCCTCCAATATGATTCTTTCCCTCTCATTCTCCCTCATATTAGATTGGTAATATTTTGGATTTTTAATGGTTCTACCTATACTTAATTTTTTTTTTCTCTTTTTATTTTTTTTTTTAAATTTTGATATCCTAAAAACACAGCTACATTATGTTAAGGGTTAAGTGCATTAAACCCCCTATTCTTTCTTCTCTCTCTCAATTAACACCCCTGAACAAAGCATTGCCCACCTAAACTATTTAAGTGTTGCATTTAACCCCATTCCGTCATAATACCGTTAGTTAAAATTAGGATAATTTGCACTCAGATCCCCTGAAGTTTTGATCAATTGCACTCGTCCCCTGAGATTTCATTTTCTTTGCAATAACATCCCCTGAAGGGGTGAAGGCCCCATGAAATGACTCTTGTACCCTTGATTTAGTGTAAAAGATATGTTGGCTAAATTGATAGACCAAACAACCCTTATCTCTTAAGCTCAATTTGAAAAACTTTTCAAGTACTTTGGATACAATGATTTTTGAAATACTATCACATTTCTTTAAATTATTTTTCTTAAATTGTCATTTTTGTAATATAGGCCCCAAAATTTATCGTTTTTAAATTTTTGCCCTAAAACTAATATTGTGACCTTTTACATTAAATAATAATAATACATTTTATTTATGATAATATTTTTTTTTGTATTTTAGAAGGGATACGTGGATAAAATTAATTTAATATTTATTATTATTCTTTGTTTATAATTTATTATTCTTTGTGTAAAATTAATTTAAGCCCTTCCACTGTAAAATAATAACAAACTTTACTTTTGTAATTTTTTCTATTTTTATAAAAATATGACAAATGGTTTATTATTATTTTTTTTGTAAAGTTAATTTAATCCCTTACACTTTAAATAATGACAATTTTTACTTATTATAATTTTTTATATTATAAAATATGATAATGAATCGAAATATTAGAGAGTCTTTGTGTTTTTATTAGTAGTATATAGATAGATAGATAAATATATACAAATTTTTGTATTTTAAGTTATATTATTTTTCCTTGCCGAAATATATTTGTCTTATATCTTTACTCTATATCTTATGAAATATCCATTAGAATTACATTTCAATTAATGTATATTAATTAAATAATATATTTTTTTAAATATATGAAAATATTTATAACCCCTTGTCTTATATCTTTAGTACTCTATATCTTTTGAAATATTCATTAGAGTTACACTTCAAGTAATGTATATTAATTAATTATTATTATTTTTTAAAAGTATTAAAATATTTTCAACCCATTTTCTTTTACTCTATATCGTTTTGACATACTCCATAGTGTTGCACTTCAACTAATATATATTAATTCATTAATTTTTATTTTGAAGAAAATGTTTGGAAATATTCTCAACCACTCACATTTTAGAATAGTTGTTATAGATATATATACATTATAGGGTTTTTATCTTGGGGCACGGAGGTAATTTCACCACCTAAATATTTGTCTCATGAAATAAGGGAGACAACATAAGGGCATTCCGATCATTTCTCCCCTTCGAGGGGTGTCATTGCAAGAAAAATGAAATCTCAGAGAATCTAAGTGCAAATTATCCTAATTTAACTAACGGTATTATAACGAAATAGAGTGAATTGTAAAGTTGTGATAGTTTAGGAAATTTTGTATAAAAAGTGTAGTTCAGGGAGTTAGTTGAGAGAGAGAAAATAGTCTAGGGGAGTTTAATGCACTTTACCCTTATGTTATATTCCATCGCATATTAGCCTTGAGAGGAATATACTTCTAGATGTATTATAAATTACATTTATCTCCCCTCAAGAATAATTAAATAATGATTACCTCCCTAGATGTTTCAAAACTAACAATCGCCTCCTTTGATTTGTGTGCGAGTAATACCTCATCTAACATCTGACATTATTTTTATCTTAATACTTACTTTTTTCGCGAAATTTCCCAGTCATAACTTCATGGGCAAGTGTTGATTCTTTTTTGAGCAATTATCATAAAAATAAGAAGATTGGTATTTTATTTGAAACTATTGAGATAAAACTCTTCAAACAGTTTACAAGTTTACTGAATATTCTGACATTGGAAAACCAATTATGCTTCAGACCCAAAAAAGTTCATAGTAGGCTATAAGATGGGTTCTTGCAAACTTAAAAAGTTTCAAAACCAGATATGATGTTGCTTTTGATGACATTTTTGTTGAAGCGGGTGGTGAGTCTGAAAGTTTAATTTCCGAGAGGCTCAGGAAGAGAATTCAGAAAGGATTGTTTTAGGTTAACATCATCAATGCCTCCTAAGATATAGAATCTTTGAGACATTCTGAGATAATGACGTTACAGATCTTTTTTTTTAAAAGAACAACATCACATACTGAGATATTATTCTCGAACAGAACTGAGATGGGTATCAATAGAGCCAAGAAATTCATTGTGAAGGACATCAATGAAAGCGGCAATGGATGGTGAAGCTAGGTAGCGATATGGGGTTCGAGATTATATTGACCATTTGAAATTTTCATGCCTAAGAAATCAATTTCAGATTAACCTAAAATCATTTTCTTTTCATAGAGCATGATTCCAAAATTCTTGACAATCTAGTGAAAAGCTTGGAGAAGGCTAGAATGGGTTTCAAAATAATTCGTAGGGATCACGATTATAACATGGATGTGGACCATGTGGTGGCAAAATTTCCTTCTTAAATCAAACAAAATACTAATTGTTTTACTAATGTGTGTTTTGTTGATTTTTTTTTTAATTGAATTTTCTTTACTATTATCATAGTTATTATATTAGTTGGTAACTAACACAAATCACTTTTATTTAAAACTAATATAAAGATCAGATTTATTTACAAAAAGAAAGGGAAATAGATTATACACTTCCATGGTCTAACTAGTCTGAATTCATTCTTTTAGTTTTATTAATCTAAATTTATAGAGTAAAATTAACCCCTAACCATTTTACTATATATCTCGGAAAGTAATGCAACTGTGTGTGACCTTTTCATACTAATTACATTCAAATGAATAAAATTGGGCGTATATAAACATATGGTCGTAATCTATCATTTTGGCAGTAGTCTGAAAATACTTGCAACAAAAAGGTCAATTTAAGTTGATATCTTTTGGGCAGGTAGCTAACATAAAAAACACCATGCTTTCAACAAGATTCATTCCACTCACATGAGTATTTTGTCGAACACCAACTTAGCCATGTTTGGAAATTGGTCTCTTTAGTATGATATAGTCTGGCCTGATCGTTGATTTGAAACTCGATTTGGTAAGCGGTTTGGTCTGGTTCCAAAATTTTATTGAATATATATATATATATATTTACACACACATATATACATAAGCGGTGGTGGTGGTTAGGGCTGCACACGGTTCGGTTTGGTACGGTTCTTGAAAAAATTGGAATCAAACCATTATCAACGGTTCCTTGAAAAGAAGAACCAGAGCCAGAACCATTAGTTAAGGAACCAAACCATAAAATAACAGTTCGGTTCGGTTCCGAACCACAGTTCCGTAAGCATGTTCTTTCAAATTATACACAACATACATCAACATAAATTATGAAAAACAATCTTGCTAATTTCAAAACTAAAAACAAGACTCTTAAACCAAAAATTACACACACACACCCGCACCCCCAAAACTCTCACACATACGCACAAAGAGAATGAGAGAGAGAGGGAGGGAGAGAGTATTTTAGAGAAATTGTTTATGGAGTTTTCATGAATTTTTTTAATTGCTTTTTTTTTTTTTAATTTCAGTCAAGAGAATTGTTGAATGTCCACAAGTTAAATAGAAAAATTATGAATACGTATTTGTGTATGAACCAACATATATTTAGAAATCTATAGAGGGGGAGAGAAAAAAATATTTTGTAGAAAGCTTAGAAGCCGGTGGTAATGAGGAGAGGAGATATGGTGGTCAGCGATGAGAATGGATATGAGAGATAAGAGGGGCTATAAATTATAAAAAAATTATGTATATGCATGTAATATTTGTTTGGATGGTAAAAAATTATTAAGGTAAACTTAAAATTTTATTTAATATACTAATTTGTATTTATTTAGTGTTATAAGTTTATTTCAATCTATAATTTTATTAAATATAATGTAATTGTATAAGTGAGTTATACATATATATGTATATTTAATTCATATCGGTTCGGTTTGGTTTGGTTCCAGACAGTCTGAAATCGAAACCAAACCAAATTAGAACGGTTCTGTTTTTTGAGAACCGGAACCAAACCAAACCAATTCAAAACCGGAACCAAAGCACCGGTTCGGTTCGGTTTGGACCGGTTTCACGGTTTTTTTGTGCATCCCTAGTGGTGATAGTGGTGGTGTAAGCAAAGACAAGACCAAGAAAAAACCAACATATTTTCGGTTTTGGAAAAAGGGTTTTTCGGGAGTTTTGATCTTGGTGGTCTTATCTTACATTTTTTAGACCAATCTTACCAAACATAGTCTGGTCTCAAAAATATAAGACAAGACCAAAAAAATCCAAGACAAGACCACATCTCATATACATTTTTCGCTTTTGAAGGGGGGGAAAATCCAATTGGATACTAAATTATATACTTGTGTGGAGCTTTAGTGGAAGCATCTTGCTAATTCCACAGCACCTAAAAGAATTGCAGTTTAGGATTTAATTCCAACCTTGACCCACCGCTTATAATCCATGCACCTTTCGCAGAAAAGTTAATAATCCATGATCCTTTCCCGCCAAAAAATTGTATATATATTTGTTAAAGACAGAAAAATAAAAAAATGGAAAGAAAAAATACATTGAAGGGATGATAGGTAATAATTTATGGATTGCAATTTGGACCGCCCCGTTGGAGTCCCACCCTGTTATGCCCATTTATTTAAGGGTTTGGGAGTGTTTTTAATTTCGTAAGGGCGGGTATGGTAAAAAAAATCGAACCCGTCATGGGTTATGGGGCAGGTACGGATTTTAATAGATACTCGTTGGAACCCCGCCCCACCTCACCTCATTTATATAAATTTACTTTATTTGTTTGTTAATGTATATATTAATATATATATATATATAAATAAGACTGTGTATTATGTATTGTTTATTTGCTTCAATCAATTTTTGTGAATAAGATATTGTTAAATTGGGTGTTATGTATTATGTATTGCTTATTTGTTTTCTCTTATAATCAATAATAATTTTACTAACTGCATAGGCGTAGCATAAACATATTATCAAATTGTGCTCTGTCAAATTGTGGTTGTGTATTATGTCTAAGACGAAGAGATGGGAACAAATGTTGTCAAATGGAAATAAATAATGGATCATCATCAAACTAAAGTTTAACCTTTTGAAATATTAGTATAGTATGTGTTCAAACTACATATTGTTCATGTACCGTGTTGGCTTATATTGACACTATTTGAATTTCTAAATTTAAATTTTTGAGTTGATATTATTTTACAATTCATTTTAGTTTGTATGCTCTACTACCTAGATAAGAGAAAGTTATGTTTATATTATGCAGTTAGTAAATTTGTTTATTGATTCGAAATAGATACTGAAAATATTTGCGTCAATGGGGCGGGACGAGTAAGGGTTTAGTAAAGTTTTAATGGGACGGGTATGGTTTAGAAAAAGACAACACATGACAAATCAGTGAAGGGTATGATATTTAAAAATTTTAATGGGGCAGTGACGCCGGACAGAATAGAGATTATTCTGTAGGCTAATGCAATAGGTACTTTGCAAGGGAAAAACAGGAGAATTTCGACCCAAAATTCAGAGAACACTCTGGAATTTTATATAATTGTTTATAATCAAGAATGAATAAAAAACAACCCACAAGCCGGGTTTAAATAGCTGAAAATCGAACCCTAATGGGATTTTTGCCAAAAATAACAAAACCCTAAAAGTCCTACCAAAACAAAATACGGAAAAAAATAAAAAGATTGCCAAAAATCTGGCCCAAATCGGGTTCAGAATCACCTCCTAATTGGCAAATAAAAGATTACCATAAATAGCAAAAATTAACTAAAATTAAAGATTTAAAAGGAAAACAGCGGATTTGGGGCTCGAAACGATGTGCACCGAGCGTAGCTCGGTGGCCACGACGTCCGCGCCGAGATTGGCTTTCCGAATTGGGGTCACGGGCGCAAATCCGACACTCGTAGCTCTAGTTATGGCCAAAAAACCGACGCATGCACGAAAACTGCCCCAAATTAGGCTAGATCACGATTTCTTGCCATCCTTGCGCTGATCCTCCCTTTCCAGGTAATCCAGCGCCATCAATGAGCAATCTGACAGCTCGGCATCGTCTGACTCGGATCCCCCTGCATCAGCCACCCCGGGTTGGAAAGAACTCGCCCTCGAGTTCATGGCAGCATCAGCAGAATCCGCAAAGTAAGGAGTCAGGTGTTTCACATTAAAAACATCAGAAGTCTTCAAGTGACTAGGGAGACGCAACATGTATGCGTTGTCATTAATCTTCTGCAATATCTCACAAGGTCCAATCTTCCGCTCCTTAAGCTTATTATACTCGCTAACAGGGAAACGATCACGAGTTAATACAGCTCAAACAAAATCACCAACATTAAAAAGTACCTGACGACGATGACTAGCTAGTTTCACCTGCTCATGGATGTCTCGAAGATGTTGGGCCAACTCATCTGCCCTAGGATGCAAACGGCCCACACGTGGAATGGGCGCTAAGTCCAGTACTCCAGATGGATTCTGACCATAGACGATCTCAAAAGGACTCATTCATGTGGTTCTGCTCGTTGACCTGTTGTAGGCAAATTCTGCTTGAGGTAATGCCAGATCCCACTGCTTGGGTTTAGTGCCTGCTAAACACCTCAACAGATTGCCTAAACTCCGATTCACCACTTCGGTCTAACCATCCGTCTGGGGGTGATAAGCGCTGCTGAAATTCAGCTTCGAGCCCAGCTTTCCCCATAAGCTCCTCCAGAAATTACTGATGAACTTGGTGTCTCGATCTGAAGTGATGGATCGAGGAACACCATGGAGACGCACAATCTCCCTGAAGTAAAGATGGGTAATTCGGGCAGCATCCATGGTTTTCCTACAAGGTACAAAGTGGGCCATCTTGGAAAACCTGTCAACCACAACTAAAATAGAATCACAGGCCCGTTAGGTACGGGGTAAGCCCAACACGAAGTCCATGCTAACATCGAACCAAGGAGCTTCAGGAACCGGCAAGGGGGTGTAAAGGCCTGCATTGGTGAGGACACCCTTGGACCTTTGGCATACATAACAACGCTCCACAAAGTGAGCCACGTCACTGGTCAATTTGGGCCAATAATAATCAGAAGCAATAAGGGCCAATGTCTTGTCTCGCCCGAAGTGACCCTCATTATGAAGCTCACTAATAATCTGTTGCCTTAGCAAACAATCTGGAATGCACAATTGTAGCCCACGAGACAAGTAACCATTATGTAAAAGGAAATCATGACGATGACCAGATGTTACCTCCTGAATGATCTTTCTAAAGGAAGGATCTGTGGCATATAAATCAGTGAAAGTTTCAAATCCTGTGACTCGGGTACTCATGGTGGTGAGGAGTAAAGTGCGACGACTGAGGGCATCTGCAACACAGTTCAGGTTCCCTGATAGGTGCCTTAGGGAAAAAGTGAACTCTTGTAAGTACGCCACCCATTTGGCATGCCGTCTGCTCAGCTTGTGTTGACCATTTATGTACTTCAGGGCCTCATGATCAGTAAAAAGGATGAATTCCTTATGCACAAGGTAGTGACGCCAATGACTCAAAGACTGAACGATGGCGTAGAACTTAAGGTCGTAGGTGGAGTAATTCTTCTTGGATCCCGACAGTTTCTCACTGAAAAAAGCTATGGGCCGCCCTTCCTGACTTAGAACACCACCAATGCCAACTCCAGATGCATCATAATTCAACTCAAACACTTTATCAAAATCAGGGAGTGCCAACACCGGTGCCTCCGTCATCTTCTGCTTGACCAGTTGAAAACTGGCTTCTGCCTCCTTAGTCCAGTGGAAATCACGTCCCTTGAGGCACTCTGTGATAGGAGCAATCAGAGTGCTGAAATTTCTGATGAAGCGGCGGTAGAAAGATGCCAACCCATGGAAACTCCTGACATCATGCAAGGTTTTTGGCTGGGGCCACTCCAAGACTGCATCTATCTTCGACTGATCTGCATGAACACCATCAGTAGACACAACAAAACCTAGAAAGGTTACAGAAGTAGTGAAGAAAGAACACTTCTTCTGATTAACAAACAGGCGCTCCTTCCTGAGCATGTCAAAAACTGCACGGAGGTGATCAAAGTGTGAGGCCCATGTAGGGCTATAAATAAGGATATCGTCGAAGTAGACTACCACGAATTTCCCCATGAAATGCCGTAAAACCTGATGCATAAATCTCATGAATATGCTGGGCGCATTGGACAGTCCAAATGGCATGACCATCCACTCATACAACCCATGTTGCGTCTTAAACGCCGTCTTGCACTCGTCTCCAGACCTTATTCAGATTTGGTGGTATCCACTCTTAAGGTCAATTTTGGAGAAGACCTTAGAACCGGACAGTTGATCTAGCATGTCATCCAGGCGGGGAATGGGAAATCTGTACTTCACCGTAATTCTGTTGATGGCTCTGTTGTCTACACACATGCGCCAGGAACCATCTTTCTTTGGTACCAGCAAGACAGGAACGGCACATGGGCTCATACTCTCACGGATGTAGCCCATCTCTAGCAACTCTACTACCTGTCGCTGCAACTCTTCAGCCTCCTTTGGGCTGAGGCGGTATGTTGGTCTATTGGGCAAACTCGAGCCCGGAATTAGGTCGATCTGATGCTGAATATCTCTCATAGGCGGCAGTCCAGGAGGAAGGTCTTCTGACATCAAATCAGAGAATTCCGAAAGCAGCCGTTGGACCTCCGTAGGTAATTCTGGAACCTCACCTGTTGCACTATTTCCACAAGGCAGTAAAGCATAAACTACATGTTCACTCTCAACTTCAACCAAAAACCTGGACATAGAAAGCAAATTGTTACTATTGACAACCGGGGTGGGATTGGGTCCTTCCCGACGAGGTGCCAACACAATATTTTTCCCTTTGATGCTAAGGGAATATGTATTCTTCTGTCCGTCATGTACCACACTTCGATCATATTGCCAAGGTCTGCCTAACAGTATATGACACGCATCCATGGACACTACATCACACCAAGCATTATCGAAATATTTCTTGCCAACAGAAAAAAGACACTAAGCATCGTCTATCTACTGTTACCTCACTGCCTTTATTTAGCCATTACAGTTTGTACGGCTTGGGGTGACGATCTGTCTTCAACTGCAATTTCTGGACAGCATCTTCAGAGACTACGTTCTCGCAACTGCCACTGTCAATAATCATCTTGCAGACTTTATCGGCCACAGTGCAGGTTGTGTGGAAAATATTGGTTCGCAACCAGTCATCTTTGGAATCGCCTCTGGGAGTCATAGGCTCTTACGAATGACCAGAGTTTCATGGTCGTCCCCACACAACACATCCTCATCTCCTTCTTTGTCATACACTGGCTCTCCAACCTCCTCAGTCTCATCTTCCATGCCTTTCTCAAGCAGTAGATTTTTGCCCGTCTGACTGGCAGGCTTCCTGCAATGGGTTGCTATATGCCCTTGTTCACCACATCGAAAACACTTAATCGAAGGGTTAGGATTACCCTTTGGTGGCTGCTAGGGAGGATGGGATTCTTGAGGGCGAGATGGCCTACTGCTTTAGTCGTTTCTGATGAAGGGTCGTCTATTCTGCTGTTTCTCTACAGCAAGGGCGCGCTGGTAGGCTTCAGAAATGGTCCACAGCGAGTGAAGGCTGAGTGCATCCTGTAGAGGTTGTCGTAAACCCCCCAAATATCGGGCTACCATCTGTTCTTCTGTCTCAGTTAGCTCATTCCAAGCGATCAACTGATAGAACTCCTCTGTATAATCTTCCACGGATCTCATCCCTTGCCTCAACGAATGAAGTCGCTGAAACAGGGTTTGAGTATAGCCAAAGGGAAGGAAGTGACTTTTTATCTTCTTCTTCATATTCTCCCAATCAGTGATCTTGGCATTGCCCTGCCTATTTCTTGAATGTTTCAACTGTTCCCACCACGCAGATGTTCGACCCTTGAGTTTGATGGCCACCAATTTCACTTTGACACAATCTGGGACCTCTTTATAATCGAAAATTCATTCTACTTCATTCAACCAATCAATAAAGCAATCGGCTTGTAACGTACCAGAAAACTCGGGCAGCTCTACTTTGAAGCCGAGATCTCTATGACGGTACTGATTATGATACGGATTTTCGAAGGTGGAATTGTCGGTATCAGAATCTTCCACATCATGATTACCGATTTCCTGCGCCGCCAGGCGCTGGGTTAACTCTGCCACTTGCCTCTGCAAATCCTCAATCATAACATCCTGAACGTTACGATCATGGTACGGGACTTCCTCAATCGGAACCTGCCCACGACGACCACCACGACCACGACCACGATTATTAGCCATCGAAAACGGATGGAAATACCGCCTCAGGAAGATGTTGAGCTCTGATACCAATTGACGCCGGACAGAATAGAGATTATTCTGTAGGCTAATGCAATAGGTACTTTGCAAGGGAAAAACAGGAGAATTTCGACCCAAAATTCAGATAACACTCTGGAATTTTATATAATTGTTTATAATCAAGAATGAATAAAAAACAACCCACAAGCCGGGTTTAAATAGCTGAAAATCGAACCCTAATGGGATTTTTGCCAAAAATAGAAAAACCCTAAAAGTCCTACCAAAACAAAATACGGAAAAAAATAAAAAAGAGTGCCAAAAATCTGGCCCAAATCAGGTTCAGAATCACCTCCTAATTGGCAAATAAAAGATTACCATAAATAGCAAAAATTAACTAAAATTAAAGATTTAAAAAGAAAAACAGCGGATTTGGGGCTCGAAACGATGTGCACCGAGCATAGCTCGGTGGCCATGACGTCAGCGCCGAGATTAGCTTTCCGAATTGGGGTCACGGGCGCAAATCCGACACTCGTAGCTCTAGTTATGGCCAAAAAACCGACGCATGCACGGAAACTGCCCCAAATTAGGCTAGATCACGATTTCTTGTCATCCTTGCGCTGATCCTCCCTCTCCAGGTAATCCAGCGCCATCAATGAGCAATCTGACAGCTCGGCATCGTCTGACTCGGATCCCCCTGCATCAGGTAGATATGAATATAGGCAAACTCGTTTCGTACCCCGCCTCATTGTCATCCCTAGGTAATATAAAATGAAAATAGAAACCAAACTTTTCTTTTAAAAATCCATATCCCATCTAAGATATGCACGTTTCTTCGAGTATTTTACACGGGCCTCTCCTAAAGTTGTTCTTAATTATAGGGACCTCCCTGAAGTTTGAAAAATGATTCAAATCTCTCTTAAAAACAAAACATTATGTCACATGCCTCCCAAATTAACGGTCAAAGCAAATGGGGACAACATGTTGTAATGTGTCCCTTGCCATTACAATTGAAACATTCAATAATGGAATTGGAACACTGGACCTCGTGGCTTATTAGTTCTACCTCGTGGCTTATTAGTTCTATTCATAATGATTTTCCTTCTTTTTTTTTATTTTTTTTTCTTCTAGGCTATTTGTTCCTATCTCATTATAATACCTTTTTAATAAAATAATCCAATATTCTTTTACGGTAAATTACACTGACCTTCTTTGGGGTTTGGACAAGTTTCATACAAGTGAAAAGCGTTTAAGCCTTATTACAATTACCTCCCCTCAACTTTGACTCTTAAGCTCAACAAATCCCTTAATTATTAGAGGGAATGGGGTTTCCCCAGTTGATGTGTACCCAAGGTTGCCCAGTTCATTTGAGGATGGTATATGACATTGAAAGATCTTGAACCGCTTATATGTAGATGTAATGAGATCATCCTATGCCGAATCCCTGATCTCTATAGTCAACTAATGGTAGGGGTAGTTTTTGGAATTCCCAGTGGAAATTTTCCTAACAGCCATGCTAGAGCTGGGTGTAGTTCCAGTTGAGGAGGCAATGCTAACTGGCACTTCAATCACTGAAATAGTTGTTAATTTCTTTAAGAATTCCGCAGCACCTGATAGGGAAAGAGTAGAGACTTGGAAGAACTTCTCAAACCAGACATCGATTTCGTGCACTAACTAAGTCGTTGCTCCTGCCTTGGGACAAGTATCCAATTTCCTCTAAAATGAATTCACTGCAATATTTTTGTTCACTCAATGTCACCGCATTCAAAATTAAAAAGTGACAAAAAAGATATTCCTTGTACAAAAAGACAATAAGAACCTTATATGTACCAAAATGACTAAAAAATTTAAACCAGCATGGACTTTAAAACATGTGTAAAGAAATTAGAGAAGGTGATTGTAATAAACCTCAAACGTTAATCTTGTGTGAGATTTGTTGGAAACTCAAAGGGTGGTTTTTTGTTTTTTTTTTCAAATATACCAATTTACACTTCGTTTCTCTGATTTAATGTCATCCCTAAAAACTCTTATGTAGAGAATACTTTATCTAACCTTCTTTTCTCTAGAAGTCTCTTAATAATGTGACAACAACTTGAGATCGAGTGAGGCATTGGGCGGCAATCAAGGCTCCAAAAATCATTATGGACAACACCTTCATTTGCCAATCTCAAGGCAATCTGAGTTATTGTTAATTTCCTAACTCATACAATCGGTGCATCAAGATTCTGTTAAGAAGTCATTGAAGAATCAAATCATGTTTTCGCCGTCACTATAGCTAACAACCATTGCTTGCTTACCAATTGACACAGTGGAAACCAGGGACGGATCTAGGATTTGTGGTCAGTAGAGGCTAAATGTGAATATCTTAAATTTAATGGTAAAAAATATTATATATAAAAAAAAAATCAACGTGCCGGGTGGAAACTCCAATTTTGGGCGGAACTTGATATTGATCGTCAAGCTCTTGAAGGAAAATGCAAATGGTAACTTTCATAACATACTTGAACAATAGTTCGAGTGTTATCAACTTGAGAATGAGAAAAGAAAGAAAGAGATAAGTGACAAAGTAATACTGTAATAGCGGTGGACAAATGAGTTTGGGTTACAAATATAGAATTGTGAGTGAATGTCTAACCATTTTAATATATGTAAATAAATATTTTTCTTTTTATCAACAAACAAAACAACAATGAATAAAATAGTTGTTCCCAATCAAAGTCTTATAGCTGAGCAGGGGTGGAACCAGCCTTGCGGAGCACTTGCGCCTAGCCCGACCCCGCTCAATTAATACAATATATGTAAAAATTGTGTATAATGTCTTTCCTAAAATAATTAGATTCTAAAATTATATTAAATTTTAATGTAGATTGTTTAATTCTATTTAACAAGGAAATTTTCCTTTGTTTTTTATTTAAATTATTTGATTGGTGTTTCATCTATTTTTTTTAATTTTTTTCTAAAAAAATTTTCCTAAAATAATCTTTTGTATTTTTCTAATATAACTCTGTCAATATCTTGAATCCAATACAAATTCTAATATAACTCTTATCAATATCTTGAAACCAATACAAATTCTTGAACTATGTTGAAGTGTTTCCATTACTTTTATTCTTTTTAGTTTCCTCCAATTTCACATTAATCTATATTTATCTGATGTATATTCACTATTTCTAACACCTTTCCAAAACAAATATAATTGTTACTTCTTTATATATATATGTGAAAAGATAATTGTTACTTCTTTATATATGTGAAAAGTCACATGAAAATTGTGCGGTGATCCTATCATAATAACTGCATTAAAATATATAAATTCACCTTCACACAAAATGCATTATATGTCTTCATCCCAAGTATATTAAATTCCAAAAAATTTAACAATCAACTGACCTGTTATATGTTACACCTTTTGGTATCGTTACAATAGAAGGTTCTCAAGGAATATTTTGTTCCGTATCAAAAAAAAAATTAGATAAATAAATAATTCGTATTGAAGATTAGGTTGTTCTCAAAAATTACAAGCAAAGATTATAATTTTTTTTCTTGTTGCCAAGTAAAAGCGGAATCTATAACAACTAAAAACATGTAGACAATTAAAAAAAAAATGTAGAGGGTTATTGAATAATGGAGACGGATTTAAGGAAACGAAAATTCAAAATATCTAGTGGTAGGTTTGAACTTGGTTTGCATTTTCTCCAATTTTTATTTCTTTTAGTTTGTTAGCATTCTCTATTCTTTTATTTGCTATCTTCATATTGTAATGATGAATGTTGTGGGAGTTCTAAGGTTTATTCAACCCTATAAGATCACAATAATTATCAAATTAATTCAATGATTTATGAAATCAATTACTTGTGTTGACAAATTATTAACTGAACACATTATATTATTTAACTTTGTTATTAATTTAAACAATATAGTAGGTATTAGATAAACATATAAAACATATATGAGAGTCAATCTCATTAAATTATTAAATATTTTTTAGCTTCAAGACAATACTTAAAGAATAAAATATTACGGGTATGGTGGATATTTCATCTTATTAATTGAAGTCTCTCAGCTTGTTAACCAGGGTAGTAAACACCCATTATTAATATAAATTTAAGGAATAATTACTCAAACCTCCCCTGAATTAAGGCATAATTTCATGTTGTTGTAAAAAATAGTTTCTACACTCACTTAACAAAAGCAAAAAAGAAAAATGATAACTTTATTGGTTTGGTGATGATGGTTACAGAACTGTGCAAAGAGAGAAAACAACTGTATAGAAGGTTTAAAGAACACTCCTTCTCTCTCTAGAACTTTATCTCTCTAAGTTCTGAAATCCCCCCAAAATGAAGCTTTGGTCCAGTATTTATAGACATTATGACTAGCAACACTCGCGAAGCGCCTTTGTCACGTCAGCTCCTTCTTTGCGACCCCTTTTAAGTCATGTCGCTACACCGCCTTCCGTTTGCGACGCCATTTTGCGAGGGAAACCTCGCAGTTAGGGGTGTTCAGGAATCTAACCGGAACCGGCGGTTCGGTTCGGTTCTGGTTCCGGTTCCAAAATTCAAAGAACCGAAAATTTCGGTTCGGTTCCGATTCCGGCCCCGCAAAACCGGAACCGATTTTTTTTTTAATTTTTTTTATTATTAAGCAAAAAGACTAGCAATAAACCTTTACAAATAACATGATCCTACAATGCTTGAGGAATACAAAAAAACCAACATCAGAAACTTATAGCTCCAGCAATGACCAAGACGAATCCATCTCCAAACCAGATTAGCATCTGATATAATAAGCAAATCCATACCCCAAGGTTGAACCAAGAAAAGAAACAATTTCCAAAAAGCAATAAACTCAACAAAGCTACTCAACTCCCCCATATCTTAACCTCATTTCATTGTACTCTTTTTTTTTTGCCAGGAAAAATATAAAATAAATTTTCAGTAACAGTAGAAATTCAAGCTACTTTTTTTATTCCACTAATTATATATTTTGTTTTGGGTTTGCTTTAATTCAAATATTTTAGTTTATAATTGTATTATCTTATAAAATTGAGGTTTTTTTAAAAAATAAAATAAAAATAGAAGGAACCGGAACCGAATAGATTTTTCAGTTCGGTTCCTTCCCCTTTCGGTTCCTGTTCCGTTTTTTAGGAACCGAAAAAATCGGTTCGGTTCGGAACCGGTTCGAACAACCCTACTCGCAGTCTAGTTTCCCATGTTCTTCCCTAACACCATAAAACTCCATTTTATGATTTCATAGCCATTTCCTGGGTCATGTACCTTTTGCATGGGTTCCATTTTCATGACCCTGAGTACTATTGGTCTTTCTAAGGTACTTTGTCGATAGATAATGCAAGTGAGGTCGCATTCCTCCACTAACATATCTAAAGTATTACCTTAGATTTCCATCTAGCACTCCTTGTGTGAGTGACATATAGGACTATGGGTTTAAATGTCAATTATGCCCTCATCAAACCTCCCATAATTACCTTTTTGTAATGCTCTATCTTGTGTATAAACTAACCATTTTGGGTCAGTTCCCAAATTCATAACCCACTTTGACCCATGTCGCGCCCTTCAGTCGCAACGCCCTTACCCGACTCGCGAATTTGGTATTCGCGAACCCCCTACAGCGGTTCCCCTAATATTTTAATAATATAAAAAATTTCCCTTAATGTCATCGGAATTTACCCCCTTATCTTTAGAAATATTTAGGGAATCTTCTAGGGATGGTTATTTTACCACATTGCCCTCAAATATATTGCGCGGGAATTATGTGTGCCAACATCTGTTATTTTATATGCACTCCTTATCTTTCCCATGTCATGATAGAACGTTTGTAGAGAGAGAATGAGTGATTTTTAGAGAGAGTAAACATAAATAATCAGTCAAATAAGTTTCTATAGAGTACATATGAGAGCAATTTGGTAAAAGAAATTGGGGTATTCTAGTAATTTTGAATGCAAAAGTTAAGGGTTCAAATATAATTATAAGAATATCAATAGTAAAATAGAGAGTTTGGTGTATAATATGCCTTTATTGACCAATAAAATAAATTTTCGGAGTTAACTTTAAACAAAATGTGTTAAATATTATAACGAATGTGCAATTAAGGGAGGTTTCTGATATTATTGAAACGTTAGAGGTACCGCGTGCAATTGTACCATAATTTGGGAATGGTTTGTGTAATTATTCCGAAATTCAAATATAACATCTAACTAATATAATTATAAATTGGGTTAATTTCAATAAACCCCCCTATACTATCCAGTTTAATCAACTAACCCTCACTGTGTCCACTTTGCCCCTATACTATTTAATTTCATCATTATGCCCCCTTACCTCACATTTTGAGTCAAAATGTCTAAACTACCCTTAATAGTATAAGGGGGTTTAGTGAAATCAACAATTTAAAAAATTATTTTTCAAAAATCAATTATATTTTTTGCAAAAATTATAAATTAAAATTATTATATATATATTTCACAAAAAAATTATTTTTTGGAGGGAGTATATTATTTTCCAAAATATGAATTATTTCCGAAAATATAATATATATTTTTTGCAAAAAAATCATATTTTGGAACATAATAGTATATATTTTTTGCAAAAAATTATTTTTCGGAAAAGATCATATTTTGAAACATAATAGTATATATTTTTTGCAAAAAATTTATTTTTCGAAAAAAAATTCATATTTTGGAACATAATAAATATTTTTCAGAAAAAAAATCATATTTTGGAACATAATATATTTTTTTTTCAAAAAAATTATTTTTCGGAAAAAAATTCATATTTTGGAACATAATAAATATTTTTCAGAAAAAATAAATCATATTTTGGAACATAATATATTTTTTTTTCAAAAAAATTATTTTTCGGAAAAAAATTCATATTTTGGAATATAATATATATTTTTCGGAAAAAATTCATATTTTGGAACATAATATATACTTTTTACCAAAAAAATTATATATTACACAAAATATTTTTTTTGCGAAAAAGTATATATTATGTTCCAAAATATGAATTTTTTCCGAAAAATAATTATTTTGCAAAAAATATATATTATGTTCGAAAATATGATTTTTTTACGATTTTTTTTTTGCTAAAAAGTATTTATTATGTTCCAAAATATGAATTTTTTTACGAAAAATATTTTTTTTTGCGAAAAATATATTATGTTCCAAAATATGATCTTTTTCGAAAAATATTTTTTTTGCAAAAAATATACACTATTATGTTCCAAAATATGATCATTTTCGAAAAATATTTTTTTTGCGAAAAATATATACTATTATGTTCAAAAATATGATTTTTTTTCCGAAAAATAATTCTTTTGCAAAAAGTATATATTATTTTTTCCGAAATAATTCTTATTTTGGAAAATAATATACTCCCTCTGAAAAATATTTTTTTTTGCAAAAAATATATACATATTTCTGAATTTATAATTTTTGCGAAAAATATAATTGATTTTTGAAAAATAATTTTTTTAAATGGTTGATTTCACTAAACCCCATTATATATTTGAGGGTAGTTTAGACATTTTGACTCAAAATGTGAAGTGAGGGGGCAAATTGATGAAATTGAATAATATAGTGGGCAAAGTGAACATAGTGGATGTTAGTTGATTAAACTAGATAGTATAAGGTGTTTCTTGAAATTATTCCTTATAAATTTGAAAAAAAAAAAATTATATAATTATAACTAAATTATAGATTTAACAAATTTTATCATGTTTTTTAAGAGAGAAGGACGGAGGGGAGAAGAAAATCGAGAAGGGTTAGAGAGAGAAAGTAGAGAGAGAATGAGAAGCAGCAGCAGCGCCAACATACACTCTGTGTTCTACGCCGACGCATACCATCCCTATCAGGCTGGAAGCATCGACGGCACGGACGTCCTTCCTCACGACAACGGAATTTACAGAGCCTTCCTCTGTTCTTCCGCTGGCCTCTGTACGTTACCCAGACCTTTTCTCTCTCCAAGCCTATTTTTTACTTTCAACCCACTTGAGTTTTTGTTGATTTTCTCGCGAAATTTGATGTTTTTCAGATGACCCATTTGGTGATCCGAAGGTTACAGGGGACCCATATTGCACAGTATTCGTGGGTCGTCTGTCTCACCTCACCACCGAAGACACTCTTCACAAGGTGTTGTTTTCAAGGCGATTATGTACTTTCTTTTGTTTTTCTCTTACTTTCTGACCTTTTCTCAGTGACCAAACGCATTTTATAGTGAATTGGGATTTTGGGTTTTGTGGATTTTCAGGCTATGAGCAAATATGGGAAGGTGAAGAACTTGCGATTGGTCAGACACATTGGTAATTGATGTTTTCTGCTCCCTTTTTTTGGTGACATGATTGGTATATAATATTTGGTGGCCATTGTAGAATTACAATTTTGTTGCCATTTTCTAAGTTGATTGAAAATTTTATCTCTTTATTCACATTTTTTTTCTTCTTTTGTGATACTAGAGTCACCATTGAATATATTTATATATTCATTTTGGGTAGTGAATTTGATTTAAATGATTGTAAAAGGTTATTGCATTTTTTAAATAAGCAATATTGACATTTTCTTTCCAATTATTTTGTTTTTGAAGAAGGCAAACCATTTTTATGTTGTATACATAATACAGTAAATGTAATGCTTACTTGACCATCAAATATGGCTTGCAACTGCCACTGCAGAATTATTGTAACATGAGCTGCTATGAGTCTGTTACTAATGGTTTAAAATAGTTTTCTAGATGAACTTTAGTAGCTGCCTGGATCCGAAAATGCAGATTGTGATAAATTAGAGCTACTGTCTTATCTAAAACATGGATATTTTATTTGCCATTTAAATTGTAGGAACCAAAAAGTACTTCATTTGAAATTTATTTTATTACATGTGCTTTGCAGCCTTTGAAATAGTGATGAGCATCCTTTGAAATGTCCGAAGTAATAGGCTCTATAACGCCATGTTTCTCCAGCAAGGTTGTCAATGCCCAGCCTCCTTTTAGGTTCTGGAAATACAGCCATTGACCAAATACCATTTGGTCCTCTCTCTTCGCTTATTTGGGTCAAAAAATGGTCTCATTTTTCAAATAACTGCTAGTAATCAAGTCTTCCGAAAAGCAGTAACATTGCAAGTGCAATTATATTAATTTTGTATTCTCTGTTTTGCCTGAGGTCGAATTATTTGAAAGGGAGATCAACAAAACAGAAAAGTAGCCCATGAATGGTAGAAGGGAGATGAGTTAGAGTTATGTTAAATTTGTAATATTACCCCCACAGATATGTGATTTCTCTTTCTTAGAAGCATGGATTTTTAGTAGCTCTTCTCAAACATATTCCAATTCTCTTTAAGTTCCTCATTTTAGCCACAAGAATCAAATCCAACTACCTAGGAGGCAGTTTGCTAACCATTACCAAGAACATTGATAAAGGAGTTAAAACTGGAAGAACAACAGCGACACCTATTAGATTTTGTTTTACCCCCGGATTTTGTATGTGCGTGAGATTGGTGCTTGCTAGTGACAGTTATGTGCATGAATTTGGTTTTTGTCGAAGTTGTATGTTATTCACAGACAAACAGGAGTGTACCCTGCCCTATAGTACAACAAGTTCATAATTTAGAACTTTTTTATTCAGAAACCTGTATTACGTCAGCCCATATATTATTATTCCTCTTCTCATTCTTGGTTTTTTTCCCTTTTCCTTTTCAAACGAATTGTTTCCCCCATCGGTGTAACACCCCGCTCCAACACAAGGTACGATATTGTCCGCTTTGGGCCTAGCCCGCGCGGTTTTGTTCTTGGGCTTACCCCCAAAAGGCCTCATACTAATTGGAGACACACATGCACATATAAACACATCACCATCTCTATGCCCGGGCGACGTGGGATAGCACAATCGGCATTACCCGTCTCCTCTCAAACAAAACTATTGAGTCCTTCTAAATTGTGTATTCTGAATCATGACTATTTCTTTTACTTATTTATCTTATTCTTTAATGTCTTTACTGTTGACTTGCTTACTCTGTTATGAATAAGGATTATGTGCTCATATATTGCTTATGTTTAATTTATTATACTCTGAGATGCGATATAACTAACTTAACAGTTTTAGTAGCTATTTAAACAGTGACCAGAAAACAAGAAGTTTCGAATAGATTTAAGATAAAAGCTTTTGTTTTTATGCACGTGTCATTTTTGGATTTTTTTGACGGTTTTTTTTCTGTATTTTAGGAACTTTGAAGTCCTTGTCCAGTTAGATTAGGTGGTTATGCAAATCAATCAAATGCCTATGGAAAAAAGTTGTTTTTTTCTTTTCCACCAAACATAATAAGTGCGAATTTTCTTTCTCCAAGTGTCTGCTAAAGGGTGGCAATCTTAGTGTCGCTAATGTTAATATATGCATAACCTATGAAATAATTTATGTTCGTGAGTTTTGGTTGCTTGTACCTAAATTGTTACTTCTACAGGAAAAGACAGAATGTTCATAATGGTCTTCATGTTGGTGTTAGTCTATGGGTATTGTGTTATTTCCTGCGAACTACTTGCATTGCCAAAATTATCCTTCGAGTTTATGTATGATTACCTGCCTTTTTAATTTTAATGGTGCTTGGTTGGCAGTAACTGGTGCTTCACGTGGTTATGCCTTTGTTGAGTTTGAAACTGAAAGAGAGATGCGGCGAGCATATGAGGTGAGATGGTCAAGTTGTTAATAGTTTCATGTTTATCATAAGGTAGGATTGAGATCTTGCACCTCCACCTCCCCCCCTTTTTCCTCTTTGGCAATATGGGAATGATGATTGCCATTCTCCTGTTTGGTTGTAGATAAAGATGGTTCTCTCATTGTCTTCCTTTTCTCTCTCCGAAAATTTGATTCTTCTAATTGGATTGAATTTTTTTGATAAGTAAGATGCATATATAAAAAGCATTCAAAGGGGAACTTCTAATTGGATTGAATTTTTTTGATAAGTAAGATGCATATATAAAAAGCATTCAAAAGGAGAACTTCTAATTGGATTGAATCGCAGTAGGTTCTTTATCAAATCTTACAAATTGTCCCTGACTTCATAAATTGGTGTCGGCTTTAATCCATCATAACCAGGTAGAATCAAAAGTTTTGTTGTGTCAATGGGAGGTTGATCAAAAGTGTCTTCTAATGCCATATATATACATGCAAACACACACACAACCACGTTTCTTTTCTTGATTCTTTTTTGCAGAGAAGTTGTCTTGTTGATGAAAAAATAATTAAAAAATAAGAAATATAAAATTTGTGGCCCAACTAAAAAGAGAAAGAAAGTAAAATAGAAATGTATATATATGTAGAGAGAGAGGCGTGCTGTGGACAATGTCAATTAAGAATTCTATAGTTGCAACAAGAAAGAGAGAGACAAGTGGATAGCTGATTTCAGATGGTGCTTCATCACTGTAATCACTTATTTGGGCCACTGGTCGCCATCAGTGGTTCATTGATTACAGACCTCAATGGCTGATTTCAGACTCAACAGTGATGAGTTGGATTTACACTTGATTTTGTACTCAACATTGATGAGTTCGAATTGAGAGAGAAAAGCTGTGATATGAGTTGTGGGAGAGAAACCGTCACCAACGATTGCCCTAAATGATTTTAGACTTAAGAATCATGGTCTCTGTTGTGTGAGAGAAAAGCATCGGGACATGTAGAGAGTTTATTTATTTATTTATTTTTTACAAAAATATATTTTAGTTTATCTTTCTTTAAAGTGCTATGGTCATTCCTCTCGGTGGGAAGTGGAATGACTTCATGGGAATCGTCATTCTTTTGGAATGGTCAGGAATGATAATTCCAGCTTTTAAATAATTACCTAACATAAGAGTGGAAATGAAAGACCTTGTAGCCTAATGGTATCACCTTTCCTCCCCAAAGAGGAGGTTAGGGGTTCGAGCCCGATGAGGCTCATGTGGGGGTGTGTGGGTGTGGGTGTGTGTGCGTTTCTTACCATTAAAAAAAAAAAAAAGAGTGGAAATGAAAGCTTTTCTTCTATTTATTTCATCCCATTCCCACCTACCAAAGATGGCCTTAGCTTTGCTGATTTCAACTTTCACCTTTTTCAGGAATGCCTTTTAATATGAAAATTTTCGTCAATTAGTTCTTAACTTGAGGTGTCTGTCATCCAATATAAGATTCTATAGTGCTGTTACAGTTGCAGTGTCACTTCTGTTATAAGAAATATTAAGAGAGGGCATCTCTCTCTGTCTCTGTCTCTCTGTATACACACATATTTCTCTGGGCTATTGACACTTTTTTTTTTGGTCTGTGATCAGATTATCCTAGTTTCCGGGAGGCTATGGAGATCTAATGTTGCAAACTGTTAATTGTGTTGCTTATGCTTTTCTACCTTCTTATAAAAAATATAAAAAATGCTTTTCTACCTTTGCTGTGCAGGAGGCTCATCATTCTTTTATAGATGATTCTGAGATCATAGTGGATTACAATAGACAGCAGTTGATGCCAGGGTGGATTCCAAGAAGATTTGGTTGGTTACATTTTCTCCTCATTGAATTTTCGTTGCTTGCTCAAATCAGTTCTAATGTAATTTTCTTTGACAGGAGGGGGCCTTGGTGGTAAGAAGGAATCAGGACAGCTTCGTTTTGGAGGCCGAGAAAGACCCTTTCGAGCTCCCCTGTAAGCATTTACTGTACTTCTTACATTAAATTGAGTGGTTGGATAAATTGTTGCTTTGTCCCATGCCGCCTTCTAAATTTTACTCGCCACACATCTTCATTTTGAGAACTACAATTTGTATCACATAACCACTTGCCTTACATTCTTCGTTTATGATAATTGTTGAAAGCCACACACAAGATCTAATAGGGCATATTATCTGAAACATCATGTATCATTTTTGTTAATTTTCACTTCACATTGATTGTAATATGGTTTCACTGTTTTTTCATAAAAGGGAAGGACATATGGAATTGCTGGAGTAGAAAATGAAATGTATATGAAGGGAAAAGTTGAATGGTGAATAACATAACGGACTGAGTAGAATAAATGAAAAAGAATTTAAAGTTTCTTCCTTTGCTTTGTGCTGTTGAATTGCCAATAAGGGAATGGATTTCTTTATTTATAGTTATAATATATGCTTACTAAAAAGGTCGGCTTTGGGGTGATAGTGAGTAGTCAAACACCCCCACCCACCCCCCAAATGGGAGATTGGCCACCTTGCGTTGAGAGTTAGTGAACTATCCACAATTGCAGGAAGAGGTTTACATTCTTTCATATTGGTCATGGAAAGTGAAAATAGTTTTATCAAGTACGAGACGGTTTTAAATATCATTGGTCTTGCACCTCTTGCATTCAAAGTTTTGTTCAAAAACTTCCTCTGAAAACCTGGTGGTGAAAGATTTCCCTGGTGCTTACACCTCCCTACTAAACTTGTATAGAGAAGGATTTCCTGCGGCGCAGCAGTTCTTCCATCCACAAGTTGGCGATTGAACTGAGTCCATTGCAATAGAGCCCGGTCAATTCATAGCTCTTTGTATTCTAAAAGATTAGCCTTTCCTTTAATGTGTTAGCCTCATCTTGGTTCAACATGGGACTTGGGGTTCAAAATCTTCAAAGACTGAAAATTGACAATGTCTTTTTCTTTGTTCTCTCACCAACCCGATGCATTAGTAGTTTACTTACTTTGGACATAGGTACCTGTCTAGCATTGTTCTTCAAACTGAACATTCGTGAAGGCCATCTTTGGTTTGTAGTAACTGGAACTAGTTGAACATCTACTGATATTCTTTACAACTTGCATTGTGATTGCCATACATACTAGTGCTAACTGAGTTTTATTTTTACTTTATTTTTTTTTTCTCTTTCTGGTAACCAGACGACCAATTCCCCATGATGATTTGAAAAGGCTAGGCATTCCACCTCCTCCAGAAGGAAGATACATGTCAAGCTTTGAGGTAATGTTTTCTGCAAGTTATTACGACTCAAATGCCTTCAGGAAAAAAATTCAGATTTTATTGAACAAAATTTATAGCTCCCTTGTGGAGGTTTCATACTAATTAGCTTCTGATTCTTAGTCTTCTCAACTGTCTTTCAGTTTCCATAATATCTATTCAAGATTACCTCTATTTTTGTGGCCTATTTTTTGTTGTTAACCCTGGCTTTGGAAATTTGTTCACTCATTAGTTTTCAACGTAAAATTAATTTCCCGAAATTCCCTTTTTTAACAAGGCAACATATATCATCTGTTCACTAATATCTGTAGGTTCCATCACCACCCAGAAGGAAAAGAAGTTCTGAGGAGATGGAGGAACGCTCTCACAAGCGACACAAACGCAGTAAACACTCTCATCGACACAAGAGAAGGTCTGCTAGTCGTAATCGCTCTTCTGATGATGACTAATCCTTGGTTCTTCCCTTCTTCTGTGTGCTAAGAGTAAGAGATAAAGAGAGAGAGAGAGCATGCTCCATTCCCACTCATTTATCAATCGTGACCTCTCTCTTGAAGTGTAGACCGACTCCCAGAACTGGCCAGCCGAGATGTAAAGTTGACAACGCGCGAATTAATATTTTGGTAAATTACACTGACCTCCCCTATAGTAAGCGAAACACATGGTTTTTGTTTTGACTGTTGGTTAATGCTTGTGCCATTTTAACCCTCAAAACATATGGAAGACTGATGTTCTCTAGCAATATTGTGAAATCACATTCTTATCCCCTATTAGAAGAATGACAAATGGACAAGATGCCCTTCCCTTCACTTCAGTTTTATCCTTACCTTTCTTCTCCATGTTCACTATTTACACAAGGGAGGTCAGTGTAATTTACTACATACCCCTTAAGTGACGGGGAGGTCAAAGTAATTATCTCCATTTTTCTTCTTCTCTATTCACAATGGCTCGTAGTCAATGTAACTTACTCAATCCTCAGTAACTGATGTTTTTCATCATGAACAGCTAGAGTCAAGTGGTGAATGATTATTATCCTCTGTTGAAAAATATAGTCAGATGATATATATATATATATATACACACACATATATATATATATTATTAATTATGAAAAATGATGTATCAGATCAGGAAAAGTATTAATTATTCTTACAGATGTCATGTTCTTGGTCCTAGGAATTCTAGTCAAGAGTAAGGCATTGATTTTTGCCTATTCTGCAAGTATTTGCACAATTATATTATTTTTAATTACTATTATTTCCTTTGACTCAGCTGATTGGTAGGTTTATGAATTAACAACTTGTGCAATCATATGATTTTCTATTCATAGATTAATTTGTCATCACTAATCAGCAAGAGATATACCATTTAATTATTTGATTAATTTATAAAGTTGCTGGCACACTCTTGGTCTTGGGATTTCTGGAAACATATGACCTAAGCTAGTTTGCAATTACTTTGACCATATGTTATTATAATTTTGAGGTCATATGTATATATGTAGTAGTTTATAATTTTGAGGTCATATGTATATATGTAGTAGTTTATAATTTTGAGGTCATATCTGTGTATCCGTATTTAAAGTTTGTATGTATAGGTTTAGTACAGCTGTTTTAGCCTGTTCATAACAATGCTCTACTCTTATCTGTCCAAGTCAGCTGTAACCTCAACACGTTTTGGAAGAACTAGGTCAATTTGAGTCTGTTAATCACCAATAAAAACTTTTAACTCTTTTTTTTTTTTAAAACACGTTTTGGAAGAACTAGGTCAATTTGAGTCTGTTAATCACCAATAAAAACTTTTAACTCTTTTTTTTTTTTTAAAAAAAAAATAGAAATCACAAATTGGAGAATCAAGTCAAAAAGGAAATGTATTTCAGTCAAGGGTTTCATTTATTTCCTCAATCAACAGAGCCAATAGACTGAAGTCAATTAGAGACACACACAACAGCAATATATAAAAATGTAACTTTTTTTATTTTTTGAAAGTTAAAAAATAAAAAAATTCTCTTGTAAGGTGGTACAAATAAATCAATGAAGTTTTTATTTGTTACCATCTGGATTAATAGGTGGAAGCAAAAATTAAATCAAGGTTTAAAATGTTTACCATTACAAGCTAAGCACTACAAGCATACATAAAGGCATGAAAATTCTGAAGCTAATTCGCTGTTTTTACGATTCCAAGGTTGAAATGAAAAACATAATAATTAACAGGCACAATAGAAAGTGAAGTATGAAATGAAGGAAAGTCTTCTTTTGCATATGAGTTTTATATAGGGCATGTTTGATAGAGCTGTGTTTGTGTTGAAATAAACAGAAAATACGTTTTTTGTTTTTTTGTTTATTCATCCAAAAACATAAGTATGTTTGGCAGGAATGTTTTTTGGGTCGAAATTGAAAAATTAAAAATCAATAATTGATAATATAAATAATAAATAAAATATAATAATAATAATAAATAAATATAATAATAAAAAATGGACTAAATAATAATAATAAATTAATAAAATAAATAATAAATTACATAAAACATATTTAAAAATATAATAAAAATAATAAATAATAAACAAAATGAAATAAAAAATAATAATAAATAAAAATAATAATAAATAATAAATAAATATAATAATAAATAATAAGTAATTATAATAACAAATAAATACTTCATAATAATAATAAAAAATGAGTATAATAATAATAAATTAATAAAATATATTTTTAAATAATTAAAAATGAATAAATAATTTATAAATAAAATGAATTAAATAATGACATAATAATAAATAAATAAATAGAATATATTTATAAATTAATATATAAATTAATAAATAATAATATAAATAATAATTTAATAATATAAATAATAAAATAATAAAATATATTATAAAGTGAAGAAATAATAAAGAAAGAAAAATAATAATACATAAATAAATATTATAATAAATAATAAATAAATATTGTTGCTCCAGGAGTTAAAAAACACCAAATTTTAGTTTTTTCATTTTGTACTAAAAGGGGCATGCGTTTATTTAATGTAGTTTGAAAACACAAACATAAAAAATCCAACCAAACATGTGTTTTAAACTAAAACCCACAAACAGAAACAGGTCAACCAAATAGACCCATAGTGTTTCAGAAATTTTAAGTCTATGGAACGATTGTTTTGTAGCAAAATGGTAGAAAAGTTGCATAATTACGGGTTAGGGTTTGAGCATAGTTGTTAGGATTGCGATCCTAAAATCTTACGATCCTATGGCCCAAAACGATCCGGATTGCACAAAAATCACTCATAGTGGTAGAATCAGTAGGATTGTACAATCCTACGATTCTACTAATATGGATTTTTCGGGTAAAAAATTGTGTTGGGCTATATATAGAAGGGCCAAAATTTGTAAAGAAATAAATAAATACCTTCAAGTTCAAGCCCAAGCCATTAAGTTTGAACATAAATGTCAATTTATGGACCTTGCACTACGGTAATTGTGTGATGGGCTTCCTTACTTGGATTGTTTAATTTTGGATGGTTTTGGATTGAATGGGGAAAATTGGAGACTATGCACTTCGAGAAACAAATGGGTTTCTGATTTCTACATTTGTTTTTGTTGTTTTTTGGTTTTAACATATATATTTTTTCCAGATTTATCTAATTTTTATTTTATTTTATTTATGTTATTTCTAGAAATGGAGATGTTAAAAATTTATAAGTTATGAACTAATGTTGTGAACTTTTAGTTTTCAAGTGGGTGTTTGTTTATTATTTTGGGTTAACATGATACATTGATGGAAATTGAAACTTTGTTAAATGATATTTGTTTAGGCTTTTTGAATTTGTATTTTAATTTTATCTTTATTTTGTTAATTAATTTTGAAAATTTTAAGGCAACATATGTGAGCGAATTCAAGGATTCACACGTTGATACGATTTTATGATGATATTTTTGTTTATATTTGGTGTTTTGAGTATATTTTTGTTGTATTATAGAAATGGGAATGGTGATGGAGTTAAATTGGACAATTTTTATAACAATTTAGTAGAATCTTATGATCCTACTTACAATCCCAATCCCATGGACCCCAAAACGACCCTACCTAGGATTGCAATCCTGATAACCTTGGGTTGGAGTTGAATCAGTCGATCATTCGCCTTAGTCACCATCTTTAGTCCTAATTCGTCCTATTGCCTTTTTTTAAATAAATAAAAAAATCACTTCTGAAGCTCGAATCCTGAACCTCCAATTTGGAAATAATGGTTTGATACAGTTGGACCATTAGGTCTTTGGTCATTGCCCTTCCTTTTATGGCTTTGCTGATGACGATCATTAGTCCTTGAATCCTTCTTTATTAGAGTGTTTAGTGGTGTTTAAAACTGATTCGGTTCCTTAAGGTCTGCTTGATTTGTATTTCTGAAAACTGTTTTTGAGAATTCTGATAACAGAAAACAGTTTTCTGAAAATAATAAAAATGAGTTATCTGAAAACAGACATTTTTATAGCTGAGTTTCTAAAACTGTTTTCAGAAAATTAAACCAAACAAATTTTTGTATAATTTTCTGATTTTCAATTTTCAGAAAATAAAAAATTATTTTCATAAATACAAACCAAACACGCCCTTAAAAACCGGAATCGGAACTTAACTGAAAAAAAAATAAAAATATTAAATATTAAAAAATAATATAATTATAAACTAAATTAAAGAGTAAATTTCAAAATTTTACAAACCCAAAGTTGCACTGTGAGTATTGTATCTTTCAACTTGACCATTTTCATTGGTGGCGTCGGTCCATTATAATTGAAAACAATGCCGTAGTGTAGGCGGAGTGGAAGATCACCTTTCTTTATCAAAGTGGCTTCCATTATTGTAGCATAAAACCATGTTTAAACATATTGGTTGCACTTTATAATAATGATAAGGGTCATTAATTTTAAACTTGAGACTTAGCTTTGGTTAAACTTTTGGAGTTAACTTTAACTTTGAAAAGAAAAGGAAGAAGAAAAAAGAAATACTCCATAATAGTCAAATGTTTCAAAGTAGACATTGGTTCTCTAATAAGACAAGAGTAATGGACTGTGTCCACGTTTCATATATATATAGATATATACTTAGTTCTATTGGTGCATGCAACTTTGACTTGGACAAGTTTAAGGCGGCATTATATTGGAACTTTTCAACTCATTCCAGCTTATGTTACACAAAATCCTTGTTTGCAAATATGCCTCCCTTTTATAATATATATTTTTATTTTATTTCATTTTGGGTATTTTTTTGTTTTTTATGTTTGGTTTATACACTCATTTCATTTGTTTCAATGAAACTCAAACCCTCTACTTTCTATTCAAAGAATCAAAAAGTGTCTTCGAGGGTCAAACCATGTACTCCATGTACGACATTACTATTAGTATTGGTTAAATTCACCTTTATTATAAATATATCATGCTAGTATAAAATTATATATATCTATCTATAACTTCGATGACCTCTTAATTTAGATATTAGGTGGAAAAAATAAAAAAGATTTACTTTGTCAATACGATTTTTTTTTTCAACTTTTAAGTTCATCTTTTGACAAACATATGAAAATTGGTAATACCCATCCATATAATCACTTTTAAATCGGTATACTGTTTTAAATTTTATTTCTCAGAAAATAAAGCCACTTTACTACTAAATGTTGCGAAAAACGTAATGTGGTTTCTCAAATTAATATTAAGTAAATATTCTAAGGGCCTGTTTGGTAGAGCTGTGTTTGTGTTTGTGTTTGTGTTGAAATAAATAAAAAACACGTTTTTTGTTTTTTTGTTTATTCATCCAAAAACAGAAGTATGTTTGATAAAGATGTTTTTTGGGTTGAAATTGAAAAATAAAAAATTTATAATATAAATAATAAATAAAATATAATATAATAATAATAAAAAATGAATACAATAATAATAAATAAATATAATAATAAAAAATGGACTAAATAATAAATAATAATAATAAATTACATAAAACATATTTAAAAATATAATAAAAATAACAAATAATAAACAAAATGAAATAAATAATAATAAAAAATAATAAATAAATATAATAATAAATAATAAGTAAATATAATAACAAATAAATACTTCATAATAATAATAAAAAATGAGTATAATAATAATAAATTAATATTAAATTAATAAAATATATTTTTAAATAATTAAAATAATTTATAAATAAAATGAATTAAATAATGAAATAATAATAAATAAATAAATAAAATATATTTATAAATTAATATATAAATTAATAAATACTAATTTAATAATATAAATAATAAATATAATATAATATAATAATAATAATAAATGAATACAATAATAATAAATAAATATAATAATAAAAAATGAACTAAATAATAAATAATAATAATAAATTAATAAAATAAATAATAAATTACATAAAACATATTTAAACATATAATAAAAATAATAAATAATAAACAAAATGAAATAAATAATAATAAATAATAATAAATAATAAATAAATATAATAATAAATAATAAGTAAATATAATAACAAATAAATACTTCATAATAATAATAAAAAATGAGTATAATAATAATAAATTAATATTAAATTAATAAAATATATTTTTAAATAATTAAAAATGAATAAATAATTTATAAATAAAATGAATTAAATAATAAAATAATAATAAATAAATAAATAAATAGAATATATTTATAAATTAATATATAATAAATTAATAATATAAATAATAAAATATATTATAAAGTGAATAAAGTGTAAGTGATAAACACCCCAATAAACACCAAATTCATGTTTATTCTCATATGCCTAAAATTTGCCTAAAGTGAAAAAGTGTTTTTAAACACACATATCCCAAAAACACTAACCAAACAAGTTTATAAACACAAAACACATAAACAAACATTTAAAGTATTAAGCTCTATTCACAAGTACTAAAGGAAATACAAGAATAATAATATTAGAATACCACCTATTAGCAAGCACATTTATTAACTTTCAAAATAATATTAGGGTCGGTTTGGAAGCCTGGAATTGGAATTGAGGTTCTAATTCTAAATTTACTGTTTGAATGTAACAAAATACCTTAGAATTGGAATTGAAATGTAATTCCAAAAACACCAATTCCATAACTTGAATTCCACATGAGAAGTTATGATTTTCAATTCCACATATTATTTAAACTTTAACCTACTAAATATTCTCTTTCTAATAATAAATTTTTTACAATCACACACACACATACATATATATACACCAATATGTATATATTTATATACACACACTTATATATAAAACTATATATACACATATATATACATATGCGTATATATATATATATTCATAGACACATACATATAAATTCACATATATATACACATCCACATATGCATATACACACATAGATACACACGTATATATTTCATACTTATTCTTGTATATTTATACCTATATGTAAATATATATATTTATCTACATTGTTTAATTTAATTTTAAAATTATGATTTTTACATTCTTATTGTATTGGATTTGGGAATAAATTTCAATTACACTTTAATTCCAAGACATATTCAAATAATGTATTTAGATGCATTCGTGGAATTGAAAAACCATGACATTCTAATTCCAATTCAATTCAAAATCCGCGCAACCAAACGGACCCTTAAAGTAATAACAATGGGAGATTAAAATTTACTTTTATGTATCACCATTTAGGGCTACATATGAATCAAACTGAGTATTTAAATTTGGCTAGTTTGATAAATAAACGAGTCTGAAATGAGCTCTAGTCTTGATTAATTGAGTCCGTGCCTACTCATGAATGGTTCAATTCATTCACAACACATATCATTCTCGTTGCCTAAATTGAATTGTTGCAAGTTTGTCGTCGACATGTTTTTATTTTTCGGATATCTGATATTTTGTTTTTGAATTTTCTAAATTCATTTTTTGTTGGTGCAAAATTTTTTAGAATTAATTTTTATAAATGACTTAATTAATTTTGTAATTTTCAACAGGTGTCTTCACGATTTATTCTACACTTTCTTTTGACAATTCTAAGATTATTTTACTATTTCATCTGAACGAGCATATTCAGATGAAATATGACGATCTTAGTAAGTTGGACTCCAAAAGATTCAAACTTAACTAAATTATTAAATCACTAAAAAAAATTGTACTCAAATTCAACTCATTTGCTAAACAAACTATCCTTAATAAATCTAAGCCAAATTTATTTACAAATTACTCAATTAATTTACATCCGTCAGAGTAAAAATTAAATTTTTTTGAACTGTGACATACAATAAATACAGGCTTACAGCGACAGAAGAACCATTTGATTAAATATTCAAAAGATAAAATTAAATAAATAAAAGTTAAACATACCATACATTATTATTTTGTCCCATAAATTCCTGCGTGCAAGGTGCGCTGTCTTCCTCGCTTTCCATTTTCCTCTCTGTCCCCGGAATTCTAGAGAGAGAAACTCACACCCTCCATCTCTCTGCAACTATTCCACCTTGTTTTTCAATTACACAATTTCATCGCATTTACATCTCTCTCTCCTCTTTCTCTCTCTACCCACAACAAGTATCAACTACCACCTTCTTCTGAGATACGGTGGTTTCCGAACACCCTTTTGGCATCCCAATATTGGGTCAATTCGATCAGGTTTGATCTCTTCTTCCAAATATCCGATCTGGGTTTGCTTCAGTTTTCCTGAATTTCGCTGTTTGATCTGTTTTTCAGATCCATTTTCACTTCAAGTTCCCATTTTTTATCTCTATTGTGTCGGTGTAGTTCCATATATCTAGGGTTTTGTTGAAGTTTGTGTTTTTTAGCTCCATCTTGTACTATCATTTCTGTGGTCTCTAGCATTGATTGATTCAATTTTTTAATTTTCAGATCACATTTTTGTGCAATTTTGGTTTTATGATATGTGAAAGGATTGAAATTATTGGATGTAGAATTTGGGTTTCTGTTTAATTAGATTTTGATGGGTTTGTAGATTTCTGGTACAAATTTTTATTCTTTCTTACGTGCTTGCCAACGTTGTATTTTGATTAGGTTTTAACCGGCGGGAAAGATCTGAAGTTCACTTATGATTGCTGAAAAATTCTATTCTTTCAGGTATTGTTTTCTGCTGAAGATTAATTAATTTACTATTTTATTTTAATTTTAAGTGTGTAAATTTAATTGCAGTTTCGATTTATTGAATTTTTAAGTTGTTACAGAAAAGCTAGAATTTTATGTGGTGGTAATCTGCATTTTCTAGGTTCTTCTTTGGATTTCCACTTTTTGGAGGGAGAGATTGTATTCATTCCTTCTGTTCATTTAAGAGTGCCCCCAAAGTTTTTGTGGCTAAATTTGATTTTATAGTGTAACAAGATTTATGCTTTAAGTCTCTCAAAATATTTATGCTAAAATTTGTCTTATTTTTATGTCAGAGTGTAAGCAGCTGATTTCGATGGCATAATTCTGATAAAATTGTCTTCCTTGTGGCAGTCCCTGAAATAATTGGAGTGTGTTCCAGCTAAATTCAATTGTGCATTGTAATTTGAAATTACAATGAAGAAGGCCTTTGATCAAACAGTCCGGGACATGTAAGTTTGATTGGTTCTCTGGAAGGTCCCATATTGAAGTACAATTAGCATGATTGCTTTGGAAAGATGCATTCTTTTTCTATTGCTTTCATTACTCTAGAGCAGGAATATCCAATCTGTCATCGCCTTGTTCAATTGTATCATGTTTACATATGTGTTAATAAACTATTCTAGTCAATCTGTAGCAGCCTCACAAGTATGATTGTCTTATCTATTTTCTTGCAGCAAGAGAGGGGTGAATAAAAAAGTTCTAAAAGTTCCTGGTATAGAACAGAAGGTAACTATTTAAATTTTTTTTTTTTAATGTAAGTTAGCTTTCTGCCAGTTTGCGTTGTGTTTGGGATGCTATGTTATATCAACACATGGACAATGACCAGTTTTACAATCTTTCTCGGAGGGTTGTGTTTCACATTTGGAGCAAGAAGTAACTGATCCTATGATGATTTTTTGTTGTAGTACACCTCATAACAAGTACTTTCTGATTTCCTTTACTTTCAATGTCCAATATGTTTCTGTCAGATTCCGATACCGATCCAAGACTAACATGGCTCTGTCCTTCATGTATAGCTGTTATGTTTGTAATGATTGTAGTAAATGACGCTTTAGCTCTACAATATTCATTTTATACACATAAAAAGTAGTTTTAGTTCGTTTCGTTGATAATTTCCGGATTTAGTTTCAAGGCCATCATTTACTAATGTCTCCAAGTATGAAATGTCATAATCAGAGTCGCAGTGATAGAGCTTGTGCTCCTTTGCTATGTGTAATTATCTGAAATTTGGCTGCAAAACCGGACTTTCTTCTATTTCTATGTGCACTCATCTAGGATGTAAGCATTAACAAGGGGCATCAGGGACTAGTTTTCTTATTCAGCACTTATGGCTTGTGGCTCAAACCCGGTTTACTGGTGTTGACTGCAACACTGCTGCTAGAAGAGTGAAAAGGCATTGAACGGGTTCCTTATTTTATAGAACCTCATATAGGCATTCAGCAGTATCAATCAATGCCTAGGGTGAATATGAACAAGTGGATTCGTCTGTACAGTATCAAATGACTTGTCGAATCCGCTGCTAATTTCTTATTTCAAGCGACTTGTTTGTTCTACATAGGAAGTAGTGACTGATCAGAATGTTCTTGTGGGCTCACTAGCTCCTCTCTATAAAATTTTCACATGGTTATTGGATGGTCTAAAATGCATTACCAGAAGATTGTGAAACAGCTTTCAAGTACTTTTGATTCTCTTATTTTTCAGGTTCTTGACGCAACTAGTAATGAGCCCTGGGGTCCTCACGGATCACATCTTGCTGATATTGCACAGTCTACCAAAAACTAGTATGCTGAAATAACTTTTTCCATTAATACTTTTGTGAATCTTTTTTTGCCCTTCTCTAAAAGGTTCATTTTGAAACTTTGATGCAGTCATGAGTATCAGATTATCATTGCGGTAATCTGGAAGCGTATCAATGACACTGGCAAGAATTGGCGTCATGTGTACAAGGTTTGCATATTTTTATTATATATAAAATGCTAGTTTTGGAGGATCCTTGTGCAAGGTTCCTAGGGTTGTTTTTCAGTCACTCCTCCCGCCCCCCCTCCCTTCTCAAAACATCTATCATTGTGAAATCACCCTCTTTATAAAATTTATTCAAACTTTTCTTTTCAAGAGTTGATTTCGTTTTCTAGATTGTGCTTTAACAGTTCTATTGAGAAGTTCCTTGTACGATGCTTCAGGCTTTGACTGTTCTGGAATACTTGGTTGCCCATGGGTCAGAGCGTGTCATAGATGAGATCAAGGAACATGCATACCAAATATCAGTAACCTGTTTTTCCTTTAAAGCTATATTACAGTTGCAATTTTTATTTCATGTTCTCTTAAACTTGTTAACTACCTGTAAGTGGTTTGGTTGGGATTACTCTGTTAGTTATTAGAATGTTTCTTTCTTGTTGTAGACGTTGTCCGATTTCCAATATATCGATTCCAGTGGAAGGGACCAAGGAAGCAACGTCAGAAAGAAATCTCAAAGTCTTGTAATTCTAGTTAATGACAAAGAAAGGATACAAGAAGTACGACAAAAAGCTGCAGCTAACAGGGACAAGTGAGTTAGTGCATTAAAAGTGTTTGCTGAAAGTCTCATGTTTATTGATTTTGTCAGTTTTGTAAGTAACTCTAATTTGCTTGATCCATTTGTTACCATCATCAGCATTTAGGATGCTTTTCCAGCTATTCAGACATAATTGAGATATTCCTTTTTTCCAAGTCGATTCACAACCTAAGGGTGTGAACTTAGCCCGAAGTCACGTTCTTTTATGTCTTCCTCTATCGCGTGGTTGTCTGGTTCTAAACATTTCTCGTATCATGTCCAGTCTTTAGCTTCTTTGTTTTTTTTTTCCAAGTGAAACACTTCTATGTGGGAATTTCCTTTTGACTTCGATTTATTATGAGTCAACCACTGAAAGTAGTACCTACTTATAGGGATGGGTTTCTTTTCTTATTATTTATTATTAGGTCATCTGAAATTTGCTCGTCTATATTCTGCATCTATTTTTGACATCTCACTCTCATTTTGTCGCCCCCCCGCTCTTTCTCTCTCTCACACACATATTTATATATATTAATTCAAAAGGTTCTGAATTTAGCTTCTTTTTCTGCTATGTTACTAATTTCCACTTTATTATCTGTATCTGCCTGTTAAATGGTTTCCCGAAGAAGTCGACTAAACTTTAACCTAAGAAAGCTGCAATTTCCCCTTCCCTGTTGGTTTCAAACAATTTTTTTGTGCATCAAGTAATAATCAGACAGTTTTTTTTCTTCCTTTTTCGATGCGTTGTAAGCTTGCGTTTCTGTTTCACTACACACGCACACACATATATGGATAAGATGCAAGAACACAAAATGAGAATGATTGACTAATATGAGTATAATGTTCAATAGATGCCCTTGCATAAAATTTTCCATATGAGGTTTTTGATAAAAATATATATATCTCAATTAGGTTTCGCAATGCATCACCAGGCGGTGGTATGTATAGGCCTGGTAGTGGAGGATATGGTGACCGATATGACGATGATCGTTATGAAGGCCGTTACGGGAGCAGAGATGAAGATCGGAACAGTTATGGGAGAGAAAGAGAATGGGGCTCTAGGGATGATGACCGATATGGTAGATATGGCGATTCTTATGGTCGCGATGGTAGAGATTCTGAAGAACGATATAACTACAGGGATGATGATAGTCGGGGAAGAGGTCAAAGCGTTGATGATTACCAATATGGCTCGAGAAGTAGAAGCTCTGATAGAGATAGGGACCGTGCTTACGAAGATGATGGCCAGTATTCATCTAGGTATGTGTAATTCTATATGACTAGTGCTGGTGCACCTTCATTATGAATTTATTATTAAGAACTGATAACTTGTTTCCATATTTTACTTATTCATTCTTTATGAGAAATTAAATTATCAGATATAGAAATTCAACAAGTTTGAGTTTTTTTGAAACACATAAGAAAAACCAATGGAACAAAATAATGAAAGAAAAAGAGAAAGTAACAGATTGTATTTCAATGTCTACTTAGAATATATCCATTAAAGAACAGTATCAGGCACTAAAAGCCTAGCTCTGGCATAGTAGTAATACAAGGGTTCAAACAGTTATAATTAATGATCGATGAACTTGTATATATCTTCAACATGTAAAGCATGATCATTATGCTTTAAGAAGTCCTTGATCTCGAAGATGTTAACTGTAGGCTTTTCTTGCTGCAGAGAAAGTAGTGCTAAACCTGATGACCAGTCTCAGGAGGGAAGGTAATTGTTTTGATCTGTTTCAGAAAAGTTAGTGTTGATGGATACTTCTAGGCTACTGTGCTGTAGAAAAAAGGACCATTCACAATATGTCCATTCTCAACAATAGTTTTGTATATTCATGAATTGTGGGCAGGCGGCTTGAAAGGAAATTTTCTGAACAAAATCTTGGTGCTCCTCCTAGTTATGAAGAAGCTGTAGGTGATGCTCCTAGCCCTGTTGGCAATGAAAGGTAATGGTATTATGGTACCATATCATATCTTGCACCCAAAGTTTGTGGTTGTTTCGGTGAACTAATGCTTGATTTATTATTGTTAGGGATGGAGAAACTTCAGCAGCATCTGGTTCTAAAACATCTTCTCCTACTGCAAACGAAAATCCAAATCAAGCCCCAGCTACTTCTGACACTTTTGTGGCTCCGGCTCCGGCTCCAGCTCCAGCAAACAAGGAAGTTGATGGATTTGATGAATTTGATCCACGTGGTTCATTTTCAGGTAGAGGGCTGCTTATGCTGGAATGCAAACTTTCGTATTTTGTTATTATTATTTTGTTGATAATGCCTTAACCTCGTTACTTCACATTGTGAGATCTTATTGCATTTTGGTTGGGGAAGAGGATGTGAATGTGTTAGTACCCATATGAAAAATCTTCTTTCATATATCTCTGTGTATCACAATTTTATAAGGGGAAAAAGAGAAGTAAACTGATTTAATTTTTCTCACTACGTCCATAGATTGAAATTGCCTTCACCTGCTATTATGGGTAATTGAAAACAGATTGTTCAAACCGATGATTACATCTTTTTCATAGGCTCTCTTGAGACACCAAAATAGTTGGAAAATTCAGATCAAATATGGTAGTTGCTTTTTGTTCTTAGCCTGACTTCAACACGGTGTCCACAATGACATCATATAAAACAGAACTGGACACGTGGTATATGGGCCAGATTCTTTCATAGTCACATATTTTGCTATTTGTTCCACTGCGATGGATATGGGTTACAATCTTGTAAGTAAATTTCTGTTCTATGGTAGGTTTGTACTGATGATAGAAGATGTTTAATTCTACGTGCTGTCACATTTTTACTTCTATTTAATATGACACTGTAAAGATAGAATAGTATCCTGTATTGGGTTCAGGCTCTTATAAAATGAACCTCCATTGCAGTTCATTTATTTCTGCATTTCTTGTCATTAAATGGAGGATCCGTTGTTATCTCCGTAGCATGTGGGGCATTGTCCTGCATTTTTTGTTTCCGAAGGAAACGAATTCTGCTAAATTGTGATTTAATTTAGCAGAAATTTAGAACTGAAAGGAACGTTAATATCATTTTATCCTACATATGGAATGTGGAGCTTCCCTCGCTATAGCCAGCCTGTGAGGACAGCCATGTGCCAAATGATATACCCCATTTCTTCTCTTCGGGTTCATACATTCCTCTTAGTCTCAACCTGGGGATGATTTTTTTCACCATCTTTTTCGAGAACCGCGTAAAGTTCCTATTAAAAAAATGAAATGATTTTCCTTTGTCTTAATTGAAGTAATGAGCATTTCGAGGCTCCTTACTTGAACTTGTCCCCATGTTACTTGAGTGGATTTCTTAGTTGTTGAGAAGGTTTCGCAAAACCGGTATACATGACATACCTAGTAAACTCTTGTGAAACCTACTTATTTAAAAAATGGGTCCACCGAGCATCCTCCATATTGGGTGGCTCGGTACTTCAACTAGTCCCAATATTCCTCAAATGGATTTATTAGTTGTTGAAAAGGTTGCCGAAAAGTGGTATACAATGCGGTAAACACTTTCGAAACCTTCTCATATCAAATGGGCCTACCCAGCTTGCTCAATCTCCATATATGCAATGTGTAAGTAGATTTCTTAAAAATTCTGTTGATTCATACTGTGATATCCCTTTCGCCACAAATTCACCATTTGAAATAAAATAGAATGGCTAGTGACATCAATTCAAGATAAAACTTGAGACCCTTGATGTTCTACTTTGGTTTGCAATCAGTTAATGATGATATGATGCGCAGGGTTACTACTTGTCATATATAGGTGAGTGGTTTCTTGTTTTTGAGATGATTTCTGATGTCATCTTCTTATGTTCTCTCTCATTTTCTAAGCTTGCCTCAGAGCTCCAAGTTGACGTGTTGCCTGTTTAAGTCAACATCTGTCGTGTGAAAGAGTATATAATGATTTGATTAGGAAATACTGTGATAGCATTGGAATTCTGTGCTAGTCAGCCTGATAAGACGGTTCTCTTTCTGTTTTAGTGTGATAAGTAGCCAAAACAACAAGGTTAACACGTAAAGTTCCATTGTTGCAGATGAATCAGATAGTTGTTAGTATTTGCTTTTTCATAGTATTTTATGTACCTCATTGTTGTCAACTTGTCATAGTTATTTCGTGCAAAATACAGCTGTTTCACAATTTTTTTTGATCAACAAGATGTTTATCATTGTACATGACCTCATGTAAATGGGGGAATATCTGTGAATGACCGTAAGGATAAAGTTATTTCAGTAGTTTCAATTGTTGCAGATGAATCAGATAGATGCTAGTATTTGTTGTTTCATAGTATTTTATGTACCTCATTGTTATCATAGTTATTTTGTGCAAAATACAGTGGTTTTACAATTTTTTTGATCACCAAGATGTTGCTTATCATTGTACATGACATCATGTTAATGGGGGAATGTCTGTGAATAACCGGAAGGATGAAGTTATTTCAGTAGTTTACCTGTTTCGACATTTATCCCCCAAGCATTCATGGTGTTCAGTTACTGCTATTTGTACATCCACCACATGGACCATTCATTCTTTTTGACTTGTGCTTTTGTCAGCTGCCCCAACTACTTCAAATGGTGCTGAGATGGACTTACTTGGTTCTCTGACGGAATCATTTTCTTCCAACTCGTTGGCTATAATGCCAGTTACTTCTGAAGCTGATGCTGCTCCAAGCTCTGGTTCGGGACCAACATTTGTAGCAGCCCCAGCAATATCCACTGCCTCAAATCAGGTGAGCATCATATTGTTGATGTAGGGATTTTGAAAATCCAATTTCATCAGATTGAGTTATTAATGATGTGATATATGGCATGGAGCTTTTTGTTTTCTTCAAAAGTTGAAGCTTGCGGTGTACGATAACACTTTGATTGCACTGTCAGCAGCTCTTGTCCAACATTAACACTCACCACCTAGGGTTCATTTGTGTCTCCCTGGAATTGGAATTATTCCATCTTTCTCGCATAGAATGTATGAGGCCATGTAATTAGGTCCCATGGAATAGGTGTTGGAATCGAAATTGGAGAAAATGGAATTATTTTCTCCAATTCCATGGAACCAAAAATAGCGTAAAAAGGAAAACAAATTGTATTATCACCAAGTAGAATACAACACAATGGAAGTTGAAACTAAGGCTTTGTTTGGCTCGCGGTCCGGTCCCATGTGGTCCGGTCTCATAATGGCTTTTTTGGGACCGGACACTGTTTGTCAACACGGTTCCAAAAAAATGGTTCCAAAAAAACAAGGACCACTTGGGACCAAAAGGGGTAATTTGAGACAACAAAAAATGATGGTCTCAAGTGGTCTTATATACAATTGTCTTAACACATGGGACCATAAAATTTGAAATATATATATAAAATTAAAAAATATATATAATGTGAAAATAATATATAAAATTAAAAAAATAATATAAAAAATTTGAAATAATGTATAAAATTTGAAATATATATATAAAATTAAAAATTAATATATAAAATGCAAAAAATATATTTAAAATTTGGGAAAATAAAAAAATTCCAAAATAATAGAAAAAATAAAAAATAATGTATAAAATTCAAAAATAATATATAAAATTTGAAAAATAATATAATTTTTTTAAAATAATGTATTAAATTCGAAAAAAATATATAAAAATCAAAATTAATATATAAAATTTTAAATATATATAATTTAAAAATAATATATAAGTTTTGAAAAATAATATAAAAAATTTGAAATAATGTATAAAATTTGAAAAAAATATAAAATTCAAAAATAATATACAAAATTAGATATATATATATATTTGAGAAAATATAAAAAAATAATATAAAAAATAAAAAATAATATATAAAATTCAAAAAATAATATAAAAATTCGAAATAATTTATAAAATTTGAAAAAGATATTATTTTTGAATTTCTTATATTATTTTCAAATTTTTTATATTTTTTCAAATTTTATATATTTTTCATACTTAAAATATTTTTTGAATTTTATATATTATTTTTTTATTTTTTGTATTATTTTCCAAACATAAGACCATAAGACCAGACAGCTTTACCAAACATACTTTCAGAACACCACCCAGATAAGACCAGACCGGACCGCCTACCAAACGGGCCTTAAGTGTTTAAATGAATCCCAAAATATTGTCCTATACATGCAAGGAGATGTGCTAAGTTCAAAATTTCATAATAACTAATGATTCTAACTAAGATTCTGTTAAAATGTATTACTTAATGATTCCATTTCTATCGGATCCTGAATTCTGTACTCTGGGATTCCTGACAGATTGACCTAAATGAGAAATCTGAATGCTGCAAGGAGGTTACGGAAAATTTTTGTAGTGATTGTTTTAAAACTAAAATCTCACTGATTTTCTTACTTAATCTCTCTCGTTTGAGATACTATACTTACCTCCCTCTTCTCTTTCTCAAGTTCCTACTCATCTGTTATCATAAGTAGATAATATTTTCTGGGTATTAAGTATATCCTCTGTTCAGGCTTTCGACGATCCATTTGGCGATGGTCCTTTCAAAGCTGTCCCTTCTTCAGATGGTGTTTCAGCACAATCACAGAATGTTGGTGTCATGTCTTCCTTTCCACCTGGTACAAATCAAAGTTTTGACCCACCCCAACTGGCTGCTCAAAAGGTCAATGCAGCCAACGATATTAGCTTTGAGGACGCACTTTCTGGAGTAACTTACAACTCGTCCAATGTATCAGCCGTTCAAGCTCCTTCAACAAGCCCGCAATTTTCTCCCCAAGATCTGTCAGTTTACAACCAGAACACTGATATTTTGGCAGATATTCTTCCACCTTCTGGACCTTCTTCAACTTCACAGGCAGGTTTTCCAGCTCCAACCGGCCAACCTGCATTACAGCTAGGTTATGCTGATCATACTGGCCAACCAGCATCACACCCTGGTTTTCCAGCTCCAGCTGGCCAGCCTGCATCACAGGCGGGGTTTCCAACTCCAACCGGCCAACCTTCATCACAGGCAGGCTTTCCTGCTCCAGCTGGACAGCCTGCATCACAGATGGGGTTTTCGGCTCAAAGTGCACAACCTGTGGCCCACTCTGGTTTTTCGGGTCAAGCTGGCCAAGCTGTATCTCATTCAGGGTATTCTCAAACTGGCCAACCTGCGTCTATGGCAGGTTTTCCAGCTCAAAATGGCCAACCTACATCAATGTCAGGTTTTCCCACTCACGTCGGTCCTGTACCACAGACTGGTTTCCCCACTCCCAATGGCCAGCCTCCACAGCCAAGTGCTAGTTCCTATGGGAGCTTTCCCCCACAGTCCGGTTCTATGGCTTATCAAACTCCAGCTGGACCAGTGAACACTGCGAATATCCATCTACAGTCGGGTTTCCCATCCACGGCAGGTTCACAGGCTTTTCAGACTCCAACTAGACCAGTTGCACAGCATAACAGTGATGTCCAGGGTAACTTCCTTCCACAAGCACAAGCTCCCACTACTATGGGAATGCAGCCAGCTTCCCCGGCTTCAACAGGAGCACTTGCTATAGTTCCTCAACCTGAGAAAAACAAGTTTGAGACGAAGTCTACAGTTTGGGCTGATACTCTGAGCCGGGGACTAGTAGATTTGAATATATCTGGAGGTGAGTCCTTGTGGGGTTTGACTTTTTACTTTTTGAAATGTTTCACTGATTATAGTTTCATTATCCGTTTACTGAGGATTTACATTACTTGTTTCTTCATATGCAGTTAAAACAAATCCATTGTCCGATATTGGAATTGATTTTGATGCCATAAATCGGAAGGAGAGGAGGATGGAAAAACCTGCTCCATCTCCTGTGACATCTACTGTTAACATGGGTAAAGCTATGGGATCTGGCTCTGGGATAGGCAAAGCTGGTGCAGGTGCCCTCAGGGCACCACCAAACCCTATTATGGGTTCTGGTATGGGCATGGGCATGGGTGGTGGACCAGGTGCGGGCATGGGCATGGGTGGTGGATCAGGTATGGGCATGGGCATGGGAATGGGTGGTGGACCAGGTATGGGTATGGGAATGGGTGGCAGACCAGGTGCGGGCATGGGAATGGGTGGCGGACCTGGTGCCGGCATGGGCATGGGTGGCGGACCTGTTGCAGGCATGGGCATGGGTATGGGTGGCGGACCTGGTGCCGGCATGGGCATGGGTGGCGGCTATGGAGGGATGAATCAACCGATGGGTATGGGAATGGGCATGAACATGCCTGTGAACAATGGCATGGGAATGAACATGAATATGGGCCAAGGAGTTCGAATGCAGCAACCAACTGGATTTCCTCCCGGATCTACTATGCCTGGCAGTTATAATCCCATGATGGGAACAGGTGGTTATGCTCAACAACCATATGGCGGTGGCTATCGATGAGATATGGTCACGTTCTTGCACTAGAATTGGGAAAGGTAATGAGTTTTTGTCGTGTCACGAGGCAAAGGACATTGTCCAGCAATCCTGGTGTTTGCCTAAATGCCTCATGCACAGTTCCTGGCGTTGTCTCTGTGTTCGATGCTTTTCTCCTATCACCGTCTGCAATTTTCTTGGAAGTGGCTTGTAGTTTTGTATGTCTATTCATTCTTCTGATTTTTTAAAATGTTGCTCTGTCCTCGGGCTCCTGGCCCTGTTGTGAATTAGTATACCGTTGAGGACAACCTCTCTCAGTTGTCTTTTTTCCTGTTCTTACATTAATCTTTTTGCGATTGTACAAGATTTAGAGCTTGATACGCATATTCTGAACAATAAAACAGTTTATTCCATTTTTCTACAACAAAATTGTCTGATATGGCTTGTTTATCATTCTGCGTCGTCTACTTCTCTATCTAGGGTTTTGCTGGTTGCCCATTAGCGACTGCTGAAGATTTTGTGCAGAATATGTTTTTGGCAGAACCAAACACTAGCAGAGTTTTGGAATTGGGTGAGAAAATAAATTGATAGATATTTCTTCTACTCCTATAAAGGATGAATTATCAAAGCTAGTTTATATATTGAGAGTATCCTTCAACTGAGAACTAAACCACTCTTGGTTTTTGTAAATTTTACAAGCCAAGAAGAAAGATCAGCAGGTTTAATACAAGCAAGGAAATCTCCATTAAGTCTGGTGGCAACTCCAAAATATCCTTGTAAATAGCGATTATATCTAGGGGTGTTCAAGAAAGAACCGAACCGGAACTGACCGGTTCCGGTTCCTAAAATCCTTGTAAATAGCGATTATATCTAGGGGTGTTCAAGAAAGAACCGAACCGGAACTGACCGGTTCCGGTTCCTAAAATCGAAGAAGTGAAATTTTAGGTTCCGGTTCCTAAAATTGAAGAACTGAAATTTTAGGTTCGGTTTTAGTTCTTACCCCTTTTGGAATCGAACGGAACCGGAACTGAACTGGTTTTTTTTTTTATATATATATATATTTTTATTTTTATTAGTGTTATATTCTTACTTTTATATATATATATATATATTATATTTAAAACTATAAGTTATAATTTGATATGTGATAATTAATTTTTGGTTTGTAATAATTAAAATTTTGAAATATTCTCTTTAATTTAGTTTATAATTATATTATTTTTTGATATTGAGTGTTTTTATCATTGTTAGCAGCTTCTCAATATCATCGTGTTCTCTCTATGTGAAAACAACTTCAATTTTGAATTTGGACAAGCAATCCCTGCCTGAAACAATTTATGCATAAATCAAGTCATTTTCAATGGGAAAAAAAAAAATACTGTTACAATAAATAATCTATGCATCAAGATTTATTTTTATTTTAAAATATGTTTGTTGGATTAGACATGTATCAACACATTATACCACTGACCCCTATGGATCCAATGAATCAACTGGAAATCTATTCCTCAACAGCAAAAGGGTGCAATCTAACTCCCTGCAAACCAACTGAATCAAAATTAATATCCTTGAAGGAAATCCCAAAACTAGTTGAATCAATGCATTCTTGAAAAACTTCAGATATCAATAATCAAATACACTCTAAGCATCCATGCAGACTAGTTAATGCTGCCAAGTTGCGGCAAAATACATCGAGATTAATGTTTGTATGCTCTATTCATTTTGACAAGTATTCAGTAACTATCGAGCGCAATGGACTGAATTCAATTCAATGTAGAGTACACCAATGAGAGAAAAGAGGCTACATAGGCATATTATGGTGTACACTCTAAATGTGTCTAACAAAACTGTGATAACATCGAAAAACTCGAGTCATGACTCATCTTCAACAGCTTCAGCAGCAGATATCTCAGAATCCAATTTGTTTATTAGCTGCTCGCTTACATGTTTAGCTACGGATATCATATCAAGAATCACACTTGGATCTAGGCCAGCGCCCCCACGTTTGGTCAGTCCACATATACGCCCTTGCCTATTCACAGAAACCGAGACTGCGGAGCTCATTTGGGATTCCTCTTCTGAAGTCGCATCTACAATATAGTGCCTGCCAACCTACAGAAGGAAGGGTAGAATATAAAAATATAGAAATAATATATGTATTTAAGAGAGAGATTATGTAAATGGTGTTGTGTCACCTTTGTTAATGTAATAATCACAGGGACCCCAGATGTGTCAAATTGTAAGAATTCCTCATCGCTTAAGTCAATCTCTGGCTCATCAGTAGAGGTGCTGGAAGCAACATTAACTTTTGGGATGCCAGTATTGCTCAAAGCAGCCTAAGAGATAAATTAAATCACAATATATTTTCACCTTTAAGCAAATGCACCAAATGCTCATCATATATTAACAAGGGTGAAATGCTCTGACACCCACCCAGGTTGAAGTTATTACCCGCAAATTAAACCAAATCTAAAATTACGCTGATGCCCCTCATCAGAAATTACAGTAGGTTGTTTTGTAGCTAAAAATATACTTTTACCATTATAACCCTCTCCTTATTTGCTGACATACACTCTTGTCAAACAAAATATTCATATTGCCATTTAAATACACAGCAATCAAACCAACATTACACAAATACACAAATCATAAAAACAAACACAAATCATATAGATAATTACAGATTACCTCCAAATTTTACAAATTACACATCATGACACCAGAAACTATGTGGTTCCTCCTTCCAAACCTACCACTGCTAGCCACTAATTTCCTCCCTCCCCTCTCTCTCATTTCTCTCATCACCCGTGACACCGAACCCCTTATTAGAGCAAGAAATCTTGCACTGTGTTTGCTAAATTAGAGACTTTCATATATTGTACAGGTATTTGAGTTTGTAATTTTTGACAAGACTATGGTTCATTGAGTATAAATAAGGCATTTTAATGAAGTCAGATGACATAATTTGGAGGTGGTGGTGATCGTGTTTGCTATGTACATGTGTGTGTATATTTGTGAGAGTATGAGAAGAGGGAAGAAGAGAAAAAGGGGAATACACCATACAACCACAACTGATGAAGAGACGGTGGTGATGGTGAGCACTGATTGTTGTGGAATGCTGGTTACGTTTTAAATCACCCCAATTCAAACCTAACTCTTTAGATGTTTCTTCCTCCATATTCTCTCTCTAATTAGTCAATCTGCAGGGGGTGATCAGCAGAGCTCCGATCCATTAATCTAGTAATGCAAATGCAAGTGCTATAGACTAACCTCAACAAACAGCACACTGTGGTGGCAGCTGTGGAGGTCGGTGGTTTTGGCGGTCGTGGTTGTGACTCACGGTGGTAGTAGCCGGTTGTTATGTCTGGCGGCGGCTTGTGGTTGCACGCTGTGGTGGCGGCAAGTATGAGGACACACAGAATTGCTCTCTTGGATTTGCAAAGCTCTCAGTAGATCCAAGATACAAACACTAGAGTGCTGCATAGAGATTTACTTTTTATGATCATTGAAATCAATAGAACCAGATTGGTTTCTGTCTGAATTTGGTTCTAACTATCATGACGTCTATGTTACAACTTTTAACAAGTTACCCAAATTAACGAGGGATAATTTTGGTATTTCATTTCTTAATTCCTTGACTTATGACTTGACTAACAGTCAATTAACCGAGCGGGGTGTCATAACAAGATCAGCCAAACTTGAGCAGCGTTGCTGTTTTTCTTTTTTCCCACTACTTCTAGCAGCAGGCAAACCTGAGAGGGTGCTACAACATTTCAACCTCACAATAAAATATCCGTGTTGTCACCATAAAAACACACTTAGCCCGAAAAGCCGCGTTCAGAAAGTTCAATATAAAGAAGAGGTGAGGGAGAAGGTGTAAAGAGGTGGGGATTTGAATAATCGACACATTCACACTTAACCTCTTCTAGACATTCGTGGACTTGAGATCCTAAAGTCAGTAGCCTATCAAAATCTGACAGTCCTCTTCAACTATGCTCAAATTACTAAAGCAAATAAGAGAATACCTTCACTGCAGCGCCTAAGGCATCTAGAAGATTCCCATCTGAACTAACCACAAGGCCATCAATATAAAGATCCCAACAAACTTTTCCTTCCACAACTGACAGTGATGAGAGATCAATTCCTGCACCTGAGAGAGACTATTAAGACCTCAATGTTATCGACTTAAGCAAAATGAAAAAAATAGAAATAAAAATAAAGTACAAGTGAATTAAGGCCTCGAAATATAAATGTGTCCATAACATTTACAGGAGACTTCTATTGATTTCTTGAGAGATATACCTGCTCCACTTTTACCACCCAAGAGACATCGGTGAAGTGCTACGGAGAGTTCTGTTGATAATTCCTCGCCTCCTCTTCCCTGTGTAAAACAAGATAAGTACGACTAAATACTGCGGTAAACACAAAAATATATATGCTGTATTTTGAAGAGTTGATAGAAGTGAAAAAAAAAACAAGACGTCATTTTTGTTCAAAATATACAACGAAAAAAAAGGGAAGAAAGAAAGAAAAAAAACAGACAAGCAGCAGCAAAGTTTGGGTCTGGTACTCCAACTATTAATAACCATATTGTTTCAGGTCAGTACAAATTAATCATTTCCATTTCATGCCCAAGCAATCCTTGAGTGTTCACTCCTCATTACAATGAGTTTCAACAACTGGAGCTTCTTAAATATTTTTGAAATTGAATTCAGGATTTCCCAAGAAGACCTAAGGGGTAGTCATTTACCAAAACAGATGTCCACTTCATTATTGGTGCACCTGCTAACCCAACCATGGGATAGTACATGCTATGTTGACCCAATAAACATAAATGTCATGGTTACAAGTGCTCACAAATATTGACAGACACGTAGCTGCTTACAATGGTTACACCTGCATAAAGAAACTTATAGATGTGTAACTCTGATATAAGGAATAGAATCAGAAATGATCGTATTTAAAAGATGGTTGGTGTATCACATTTGGTGATAAAATGAGAGATTATCGATTAAGATGATTTGGATACGTGTAAAGAAAACCTTTGAGTGTGGCGCTTAAGAAAAGTGACGTAGTCAGGGTAATATTAGGAGGAGCAAAACCAAAGTAACGTGGGTAGATTTAGCAAAGTAAAATATGATAGCAAGTACATAGACAGTATGTCCGTAGATAGAGAGGAGTGGAAACATATGATTTATGTAATCGATCTCACCAAGAAATGGGAAAAGGATATGCTGTTATTGTCGATGATGTTGTGAAGTGTAACTCCCTCTTCCATTGTAGAGTTTTCAACTGGAGTCTCTAAACCAATTATAGGGCACAATATAGCAAGTATATTGACAGTATGGCCTTAGATAGAGAGGAGTGGAAACATATGATTTATGCGAACCTCACCAAGTAATGGGAAAAGGCTAGGTTGTTATAGTCGATGATGTTGTGAAGTGTAACTCCCTCTTCCATTGTAAAGTTTTCAAATGGAGTCTCTAAATCAATTATAGGGCACAATTACCATTTAATGTCATCGTTGTTATAATACTGCAATATGCAACTTAATAACAGATGATTCAATTTGACCTCAATTCCAATTCTAATTTGGATTCCATATTTTGAGGAATCTAAATAAATCCATACAAAGTCAAATGGAATCACTCTTTCCAATTTAGAAACTATTCAATTGACTAGTAAGCATAACAAGCCTGACAACAAAATCTTCAGGAATTTCCCCCTCCTAAATTGGTTCCTTCCACAGATTCCAACTTGCATAAGGTATCCACTGAAGAGCCAATTATTTAGTGTTAGAATTATCTTCACACAATTACCATCTTTCAGGCAAGCAATATCTTTAGTGTTTGAATATTTGGCTTTCTATCATAAATGATGGCTAAGCAAAACATCATATGATCATTATACTTACATCAGTGACTGTAACGATAAGTAATCATATAATGCAATTCGAACAACAACAACAACAACAACACAAGAGAATCCCTGTGCTATTGTATATTATATTTACTTGGATAGAACTTAGTTGGTCAGAACTAGCAAAAAGATTTAGGATTGTCCACAAGTGTTGGAAGTCGTTTGAAAATATTACCTACGAAAACAATAGATGAAATGAAAAGAAAAAAATAGGAAGTAAAATGGAATAAAAGGAAGAAAAATAAAAGAATGAAGCTTATGGTGATTTAATGACTAAAATATTGGAATGGAGATACTCCAGTTGAATAAGTTGCAAAAGACAACCAAAATTTCAAAACTTAAACAACAAACTGACAGAGATTGCCAACAATTGAACTCAGGTCTCCACTAAAAAATAATTGTACATTTGCCTATAGCCATGACTCGACTTTAATTTTTATGAATAGCCTCGAGTCCACTAAGATGGTGAATTTACTTAATACATAATATCAGCCACAAGGTCAGGAAACTTCCATTTATTTATGTGATCTTGTTCACCTTTTTTTTTCTTTTTTCCTTTTATTGGGTTTTCATTTCTTTTTAATGGCGACAGTGAGGATGATTCAAGTTAAGCACCTTAACTAATTCAATGGCATGGGCAAATTAGCAAAGAAGTCATATTCTACTATAGCATGTCTTTCGTTTACACATTTATTTATATGGCTAAAATCCTCTAAAAATAAGACTGCCAAAGAGTCTAAAGGTTCTAAAATACGACATGTCACCCTTAAAAATAAGATAATACACAATCTAAATCTAATTTGTCCATTACAATTTTTAGGTAAAGAACAAGGATCATTCTAAACCAAAAAGTTTATATTGACCCAAATGGTAAAAACATAGAGGATGAGATGACAGGAGAATCTGGGTAACCAACCTCGAACACTGGTGTTGCTGTTGGACTGCAATCAATATATATGGAAACCTTTCCTTTATCAGGTTGCAATGGAGCTGGTTTCCCAATTTCAGCCTGCAGTAATGTATAGTGTGAGCAACATAATAACAAACCGTTCTAAATTTCATTACAGGAAAAAAAGGGGCACTTCACACATACAGAACTTCTGAAACCATTTACAACTAAGAGACTGAAACAGAGACCATATAATACCTTCACACTAGCAAAAACATCTGTTGCACCCATTGTGACTCTTGCTGATCCATTAGCCTATTATGAAGCCGATAATTAAATTTAACATTGAGTGAAAAACGATTAAAATTCCAAGTTACACAACTGCACAATTCAATTTATACTAAAGCAAGTGTAAGATATGGAATTGAATTAAGAAAGAATGTAATCTACCTGAGGGATTACTCCAGTTTCAACACGAATAGGTCGGTAAGTTAATCTTTTTCGACCGTCAGACCGAAGGTCTTGGGCAATGCCACCCTGTATGAAAAGCTTTTCTCCAGCAGATAATCCCACCATTCCCACACCTGCATCAAAGCTTTACGATGACAACCATATACAACATATGCAGTAAGAGTAACTGAAATAATATAAAGTTCCATAGCAATTCCAATAATGGTCTTCCAAACCCAATATAAGCTCTCACAGTCATATCTACGAACAAACAGTGGACATATATAGTGGAATTTTTGCAAAGAATAAGTCTAAAGTAAATCCATTGAAATTTTATGAAAGAGAACAAGGAGGTCAAATAGGTTATTTTACTAACTAAATATTTTGCCGGTATTTACGAACACGACAATACGACAAATCTCAAATCAAATTATTAATTAAAAATTGAAACATGTCTAATTTCTCAAGAATAGCATACATGTAAAAAAATTCATCAGTAGCATACACATCAAGCAAGAAAACATATAGCATTTTCACCAGTAGCGTACACATTCAAGCAAAAAAACAGGACAGGTCTATATGATGTAAGTAAATCAACTACGAAAAAAATACATTTTGTATAAAAGCATATTCAATAAGAGGGTACAGTTAGGGATAGGGTAAGATTGAACTCACTTGAAGAAACAACCGCCGTAAGTTGTAAAATGAGGGCTTCTTGCCGAAGAAGATGAGGAATGGTCTGAAACAGTTTACTGGCTGTTGGGAATGGTGTAAACCGAGAGGAATTTCTTCTTGGGATGGGGTTAGGGTTTGGAATGATAAGGGTTAGGGGATGAGAAATAAGTCTTAAAAAAATTCCTTAGTGCCAATAAATTTTTGTTTTGAGATTTATTTTCATTTAAGTTCTAAAAGTCTATATTTTATATTTATACTCTTTCTAAACAGATTAATTTTTTAAAATAAATTTTTAATCTATAAATTGTAACAATATATTTCTTTATAATTTTAATCACATAATTATATTTTACAAGGCCTCTAAATAATAATTAACTTATGTAAAATCCAATTCAAAATAAAATTACTTGCTAAAAAAATCAAAATGTAATTATGGAAAAGATAATTATTTATTTTTCAAAAAGAAAACAACAAAATCATATGATATTTAAATTTTCGAAACCTAATAGTTACAACCCATTCGCAAAATCACCAAAACGTTTGTGCTCTTGCCTACCAAGATCCTTTGTCGTGGCGAGCTCACACTCTGAAACTATGGCTGCTGCTTCAGTTTGTCGATAGAGGAGGAGTTTGTGAAGAGATCCAAAGCAAGAGGGAATTAGGGTTTTACTTAAAAGACAAGTGGGCTTGGATATGGGCTTGACACATACATTATCTATTAAGGAATAATTGACATGTTGGTGGGATAATATGCTTCTGTTTGGGTTGGGCTATTTCTCTTAATATATATGTAGATATATTGTTCATTATGTAACATATGAAATTATGAATATATTAATATTTATATTGAAAATAAATTGCACATGTGCTTTTTTGAATTATTTATTTATTTTTATTTTTGAAAAATTGTAATCAATGTTCTTTTATCTTTTTGAACTTTACAAAAATAATAATCACCTTCAAAGGGGATCATACTTTGTCTACATATTTGTTCCATAAAACTACTGTTTTATACATAATAATATTAACCAAGTGGTTACATTTAACACACAGACAATATACTTATGAGATGAATTCGTACTGTCTATGAAGTTCTCGACAGTTAATAGTCAAATTAACTTGCCCCAACTCCACCTATAGCCTATCTAGTAGATTTATTACATATATAAACACAAATTGTGAAAAAACAATAATAATGATACTTTTATTCCAAAACACTATGCAACAAGAAGAACCAGAAAAATTGAAATGGTAGGCTTGAAATAGAAAAGTCTGGAACTAAACCCAAATAGAAATTTGTAATAATGAATTAAAAACTGCCCAAAAAATCAAACTTCATAACTCATGGAAATGGCTCTTCTTAAAACCCATTACCAATAACAACTGAAATTATCCATAATCAACCAAACCACCTTAATATAATATATAAAGAGACTAAAATTTTCCTATAACAACCATTTTATTGAATCATTGTAGACTTGTTTCTTTCTCTTTTCACTGATTCTATATCACACAATCAGAACCCATAACCCAAAATTTAAAATTTTCAACTAAAAACACAACAAATTTTCCAAATATAGAGAGAGAGATGTAGAGAAGAGACTGACCTTTTGGACAGTGTGACAATGACAGTGGTGGCTGGTGAGAGGGTTCACGGTGGCGGGAGAGTGGGAGTGAGAGACGAGAGAGGCGACTGTGACTTGGGTTTGCCCTGTTTGTGTTAACGGTGTGTTTGGATTTTATTAAATCTATTTGGCGTCCGGAAGTTAAATATATATCGTAGTATCAATTTATATTCTATTATATAAGATTAGAGCTGGTAAAATGAGACATGATACGGTAACACGATATGAATTAAAAGGGTTAGGGTTGACCATAAAAGGGTTGAAACTGTATAAAGGTTGACATGAACATGGCACGAGAATATAATGATCGATCCGAACAAGACACGAATAACCCGAACACGACACGTTTGACACGATTATATGTATATTTATTTTTATTTTTTCATCTCTAATTTTGATAATAGAGAACAGTTTTATGAGAATAATAAAAATGAGTTATCTGAAAAACAACTATTTTTGTAACTAAATATTCAGAAAATTATTTTCAGAAAACTAAATCAAACATATTTTTTTACATTTTAAATTTTTTTCAATTTTCAAAAAATCTCAAAAATAGAATTATCTTATAGTTGCCACGTTGATAACTCCAAAAAAAGTATTCATAAACATGAGAATTATTTATAATTATTAAAAAAATAATATTTTTACGTCTGAAAAGCTACCCATATACTATTTGTTTTTTTGGGGGTAAATAAATTGAATTAAAAAGGGAGTAAATGCCTTGCGGCTACAAAGAAAATTCAGAAGGTTGGGCTGTAAAGCCCAACAAGAGAAAAGCAAAACATTGAGCCCATAAAAAGCCCAGGGGAAAGAAGGAGAAAATAGGGTTCGTAGAGGTAAACATTACAATACAAATCAAAAACCCTAAAAACTCCTCTGCAACAAAGCTCCCATATTTATTACTTGGGGTAGTTAAAGTACATACAGTATAAAAGAAAAAAAAAATACATACAGTAATAACATTAGTCCTAGGATTGGAATTTCCCAAAAATACCCTTAAACTAGTTTCCACCGTGAAAAAGGAAACTAGAGGTATATAAGGAAATATAATACAACTTAAACAAGGAAACCAAGTAGTTCAAAAAAGGAAATATTGCTTGATTGATTTATATAAGTCCCCAAACTTGCCCTATTCACCACTGTGAAATTTTCATATATATATATACACACATATATACATACATAAATGGTGATCCCTTCGGGTTTCGATTCGCTCCGACGGATGAATATTTGGTTACGGGATATCTCTGAGAAGAAAGGTGAAGGGAGAAGCACTGCCGTTCGAGGGTGTCGTGATCGAGCGAGATATTTACAGTGTAGCGCCTTGGAATGTACTCCATGATCAAGACCCATGGAACACCTTCAAGATCAAGCCCAAAAAATATGAGCATGTCATTTACGTGTTCACCAAGTTAAAGAAAATTGACACCAAAAGGAGAGTTATTCGAAGAGCCGGTATTGCGGGACATGGGATGGCCGAACTAAAGGCGAGAAAATCTGCAATGAGCAGAATGAGTTTATCAGATTCAAAAAGATGTTGAATTTCAAGGCGGATGTGAATAAGAAAGACAAGTGTTTGATGCATGCTAGGGGTCATTGGATTATGCACGAGTATTCCCTTGGTGGTGTGAGTTTGGAAGGGATTGAAGATGATCATGACTATGTTGTGTGCAAGATCAAGAGAGATAACTTTAAACCTCTTAAGACCTCAACAAAGCATGGTCGTGATGGTGTTGATGATGTTTCGGGGTCGAGCAAAACACTTGATCTAGAGTACCCAACACCAAAGAAGATTAGATACGATCATGAGGCCTCTACTTCAAAAAGCTTTGATGAAAGAGAGTCATTGCAGAGACGTTCCTTTCCAACGAAGCATGATTGTGATGGTGACGGTGATGATGATGTTTCCAGGTTGAGCAAAGCGATTGTTGAAGACCCAACTATGAGATATGATGATGAGGCCTTTACTGCCCAGAGCTCTTATGCTTGTCTACAGTTAAGTGAATCATTGCAGAGAGAATCAATTCTAAAGCATCTGGAATCGGAAACTGCGTTATTTCTGGACAACATTGATTTTGAAGTCGAGCAAATTGTTGGGGCTTATACGGAATACATTATGTGCCATGACTTTACGAGTAACCACTACAACAGAATTGACTTTTAACTACGGACCATTTCGTAGCTAATAGTTAAAAAATTCGTAGCTAAAAAGTATTTGCCACGAAATAAATCCGTAGCGCGGTTCGTTGAAAAATGCCCCATCTCTAATAGTATAAGGCTACGAACTTATATTTCCGTCGCTAATAATCAAAATAATTACTACGGATTTTATTCGTCGCTAATATTTGCAGTTGCTATGAAAACTTTTCGTAGTTAATACATATAATTGCTACGAATATATTTCGCCGCTAATTATAGTACTCACTATGAATTTTTTTCGTACTTAATAAATATAATTGCTACAAATATACTTTGTGGTTAATAATTAAAACAATAGCTACGTTATTAACTAAGAAATATTTCGTAGCTAATATGAATATAATTTTTCAAAAAAAATATAAAAATTGTGATTATATCAAATTATTTTTCATATAATCACAATTTTTATAATTTTACGTTTTACATGTATATTAGTGCTAGAACACCACATCTTATATAATTAAACTTTACAAACACATAAAATAGAATCACAAGACCCACGGCTTTAGAGAGCAAAACTTTTTGCCCAAATATATGAAAACAAAAATTTGATTGCTGCATTGGGTGAACTAAAAAATTATCCCATACAAATACCAACTATAATAATAAACAAATCTCATGACCTTAAAACCTAACCAGCATGGCATCAAAATTCATGTATTCTAAAAAATTATCGGTGATCCAATTTAATTAGAGTCATCAACATAACTAATTAAGATCGAAGAACCAGTCAAATGAAACTGAAAACCCACAAGAGTGTATCTCATTTTCCCAATATCCATTAACCCAATAAAGTAAAAATCCTAAATTAACACCAGAAATTGAGAAATTAAAGTAATACCAGACCAGACCAATCAAAACTCGATTGGAACAACAGATAAGGGCAAAAAATTCAAACAAGAGAAAAAAATATATATACAAAGTGGATGATATGATAGACAATACATTCAAATTCACACAACTACTACTAGAATTCAAATTCACACCAAAAGAAACAGTTTCATTCAAAATTTTCATCCTCAAAACAAGTATTGTTCACTAAATTGTTACCTGAATCACCCCGAAGTTCGATCGGACGCCGTTTCTTGGACCTGCGACCAACCCTAGTACGCTTCCTGGTTGGGTCCGACAGAGCAGCAATCTCAGAGAGCTCCAACTTCTCGACAGAGCAGCATGGCCTCCGGTGAGTGTGGTAGCTGGTGGCTGATGGAGGGAGTGAGAGACTGAGGCGGCGGACACGGGAGGGAGAGCCGCAAATAGATCTAGGTTAGAGAGGGTTAGCGTGTTTGGGCAGATTTTATTAAGGCTGTGAATTTGAATTTTGAAAGTGATTTTTGCTAAAAAAAATATTATTTGTTACGAAAATCTTCCGTAAGAAATACAAAAAAGTTTACCACGAAAATCAAAATTTGTAGCAAAAATTATTATTTGCTACGAAAATTAAATTTCGTAGCAAAATACTATTATTTACTATGAAAATCTTCCATAGTAAATACAAAAATTTTATTCCCTACGAAATATAGAAACGTAGTAATTAATTATAAAATTAGTTAAAAAATTTATATAGTCACAATTTTTGAAATATATATATATAACCATATTTTTACAAATGTTTAGCCATAATGACACTTCTATTATTCCAAAATTGAATTTCTTGCAAAAAATAAATAAATGATGTTTGAGGGAAAATTATTGATTGCAAGTGATAACCTTCATGTGTAAATTCTAGAGAGCAAATTGAATGTTGAATGATGTTAAAAGAATTTGTTATAAATAAATTTGCCAATTTTGTAAACCAATATGTGTAAATTTTAGAGATCAAATTGAATGATGAATGATGTTAAACGAATTTGTTATAAATAAATTTTCTAATTTTGTAAACCAATATGTGTAAATTCTAAAGATCAAATTGAATGATGAATGATGTTAAACGAATTTGTTATAAATAAAATTTCCCATTTTGTAAACCAATATGTGTAAATTCTAGATAGCAATTTCCTACAACAAAAAATTTGTAAATAATAAATTTAGTATTTGCTACGAAAAGCTTCTGTAGTAAAATCTTTTATTTACTACGGAAATAAATTTGGTAGCAAATAAAAAAAGGTCACTAACTCATTTGTAGTAATTGTTGATACTTGTTACGGAATGTGTAGGCATGACAAACGAATGGTTCGGTAAAAAAAAGGTCACTAACTCATTCCCAACCCATTATGAAGGGTCATGAACGGGTCGGGTTCTAAGAATATATATATATATATATATATAAAGGTAGTTTAAAATTTTAAAAATTGTAAACTACATATAATTTTTAAAATAATTATATGTATACACACACAAAAAGAAAAGTAAATTCAAAAGTATATGTAGAATTGGAATAGGGAGTTTCAAAATAATAGAGTGATTTTGAATTTTTAAATTTTTTTAGTTAAACAAAAATAAATTTGTCAATTTTGTAAACCAATGTGTTTAAATTCTAGAGAGCAAATTCCCAACCCCAAAAAATATTTGTGAATAATAAATTTATCATTGGCTACGAAAATAAATTTCGTAGCAAAAACAATTATTTACTACAAAAGTTAAATTTCGTAGCAAAATACTATTTTTACTACGAACATATTCCGTAGCAAATTTTTTTATTTGCAAATACTACTATTTGTTACGAAAATATTCCGTAGTAAATACAGAAATGTTTACAACAATATTTTTTCATAGTTAAAGTGAAATTATTTCCTACGAAATTTAAAAACGTAGTAATTATTAGGTAATTAACCACGAAATTTAAATTTCGTGGTTAAAATAAAATTATTTTCTACAAAAAAGAATTTCATAGTAAAAAAGTCATTATTTACTACGAAAATATTTCCGTGGCTAATAGTTCGTAGCTAAAAGGCAATTTTGTTGTAGTGAACGTTGATTTCAAAACAGAGCAAGTATAAGCTTATTCAGAATACCTTTGGTCCGATGAGCCTTGGGTTAATACAAACATATAGATTCAGTATAAGGTTATATATACATTAATGTCGGGATATGGCTTGTTGGTAAATTCTGTATCTCGATTTTGCTGGTTGCCCATTAGCAACTACTGAAGAAAATGTTTTTAGCAGAGTTTTGGACAGGTTGTGATAGAGTATAAATTGATATATCCTTTTTTCTATATAGGATGAATTGTCAAGCTAGTTTATATACTTATCCCTCAAGTTTGTGAAAACAACTTCGATTTTGAATTTGGACAAGAAACAATATATGCATAAATCAAGTCATTTTCAATGGGAAAAAAATTTAGATATCAATCAAATACACTCTTAGCATCCATGCAGACTAGTCGCGGTAAAATACATCGAGATTAATGTTTGTATGCTCTATTCAGCAATTCATTTTGACAAGTATTCAGTAACTATCGAGCGCAATGGACTGAATTCAATTAAATGTAGAGTACACCAATGACAGAAAAGAGGCTACATAGGCATATTACGGTGTCCACTCTAAATGTGTCTTACAAAACTGTGGTAACATCGAAAAACTCGAGTCATGACTCATCTTCAACAGCTTCAGCAGCAGATATCTCAGAATCCAATTTGTTTATTACCTGCTCGCTTACATGTTTAGCTACGTATATCATGTCAAGAATCACACTTGGATCTAGGCTTGGTCAGGCCACATATACGCCCTTGCCTATTTACGGAAACAGAGACTGTGGAGCTCATTTGGGATTCCTCTTCTGAAGTTGCATCTACAATATAGTGCCTGCCAACCTACAGAAGGAAGGGTAGAATATAACAATATCGAAATAATATATGTATTTAAGAGAGAGATTATGTATATTGTATTGTGTCACCTTTGTTAATGTACTAATCACAGGGACCCCAGATGTGTCAAATTGTAAGAATTCCTCATCACTTAGGTCAATCTCTGGCTCGTATTGCTCAAAGCAGCCTAAGAGAGAAATTAAATCACAATACATTTTCACCTTTAAGGAAATGCACCAAATGAACTTATCAAAAAAAAAAATGCACCAAATGCAGATCATATATTAACAAGTGTGAAAATGCTCTAACACCCACTCAGGTTTAGGGCTGCAAACGAGCCGAGCCGAGCTTTGGAGTGTTCGGGCTCGGCTCGTTTGTTTTTTAACTCTGCTCAAGCTCGGCTCGGGCTCGTGACGAGTCTTAAACTTGTGATCAGGCTCGGCTCGTTTAACTTTTAACTATGTTTGGGCTCGGCTCATTTAAACAATAATTTTTATTTATTTATTTTTTTTTAATACAAATTTTTTTTTCTAGTTTCTAAAATTTGTTCAAGCTCGTTAGGCTCGTTCGTTCAAGCTCATTAAGCTCGTTCGTTCAAGCTCGTTAGGCTTGTTCGTTCAAGCTCATTTGTTCAAACTAGTTAGGCACATTAACGAGCCGAGCTCGAGTCGAGCTTTAAACGAGCCGAGCCCAAGTTGTTCACGAACAATTCGTCTCATTTGCAGCCCTACTCAGGTTTGAAGTTATTAAGTCTAAAATTACCCTGACGCCGCTCATCAGAAATTATAGCCGTTTATTTTGTGACTAAAAATGTACTTCTACCATTATAACCCTCTCCTTATCTGCTGACACACACTCTTGTCAAACAAATATTCATATTGCCATTTAAATACACAACAATCAAACCAACATTACACAAATACATGAACAAACACACAAATTATATAAACAAACACAAATCATATAGATAATTATAGATTACCTCCAAATTTTACAAATTACCCAAAATGATGGAGGATGAACGAGTCGTTCACCGGAAACTATGTAGTTCCTCCTCCCAAACCTACCACTGCTAGCCATTAATTTCCTCCCTCCCCTCTCTCTCATTTCTCTCATCACCCGTGACACCGAACCCCTTATTATTAGAGCAAGAAATCTTGCATTGTGTTTGCTAAATTAGAGACTTCATATTTTGTACAGGTATTTGATTTTGTAATTTTTGACAGTACTATAGTTTATTGGGTAGAAATCATACATTTTGATGAAGTCGGACGACATAATTTGGAGGTGGTGGTGATATTGTTTTCTATGTACATGTTTGTGTATATTGTGAGAGTATGGGAAGAGGGAAGAAGAGAAAAAGGGGAATACACCATGCAACCCCAATTGATGAAGAGGCGGTGGTGATGGTGAGCACTGATGGTTGAGGAATTAATGCCGGTGAGGTCTAAATCACCTCGGTTCAAACTTACCCCATTAGATGTGTCTTCTTCCATATTCTCTCTCTAATTAGTCAATCTTCAAGGGGTGATCATCAGAGCTCCGATTGATTAATCTAGAAATGCAAATGCAGGTGTTATTGACTAACCTTAACAAATAACAGAGTGTGGTGGCAGCTGAGGTGGTCGGTGCTGTTGGCGGTTGTGGTTGTGGCTCACAGTGGTAGTAACTGGTTATGATGTCTGGTGGCGGCTTTAGGTTGCACATTGTGGTGGCGGCAAGTATGAGGCCACACAAATTTACTCTCTCGGATTTGCAAAGCTCTTAGTAGATCCAAGATTTGAACACTAGTGTTTTGTATAGAGATTTACTTTTTATTATCATTGAAATTAATAGAACCAGATTGGTTTTGGTTAGAATTTGGTTCTACCCATCGACGTGTATGTTACAAATTTTAACAAGTTACTCAAATTAGTGAGGGGTAATTTTGATATATCATTTCTTAATTACTTGACTTTTGACTTGACTAACAGTCAATTAAACGAGAAGGGTGTCAGAGCACGATCACCCAAACTTGAGCAGTGTTGCTATTTTTTCCCCTACTACTTCTAGCCACAGGCAAACCTGAGAGGGTGTTGGAGCATTTCAACTTCACAACAAAACATACGTATTATCACCATAAAAACACATACAGCCGAAAAAGTCGCATTTAGAAAGTTCAGTATAAAGAAGAGGTGAAGGAGAAGGTGTAAATTGGTGGGGGTTTGAATAATCGACACACTCACATTTAACCTTGTAAAGGGGGATTCACATTGATATAATCCGGAAATCCTAGGGTCTGGCAAGGGAAAGTTGGAAAAAAGGCCAATAGGGTGTAAAGGGGGATTCGCGTTGATATAATCCGTGAATCCACGGGTTCGACAAGGAAAAGTTGGAAAAAGGCCAACAAGGTATCTCTGGATGAGATTGGACACACGATAAAACTCTACAAAGAGGCAATCGTTGAGGGTTGACAAGGGGGTCATAGCTAAAAGTCAACCTCGCGACCCTATGGGCTTATCGCGTAGGTAGTATTTGACTGGCCTAGGGAAATACTTTGAGATGGTAAATGGTGGGTTGCGACCTCATTCATCAAAATCACTTAAAGTAAAGTACTTGGAATGCGTCAAATAATGCTCAGGGTCATGTAAATGGAAAATATGCATAAAGGATATGACCTAGGAAACTATGACATCAAATAAAGGAATTCGCGGATTGGTAACCTCCTGATGTCGTGGGATGGTAAGATCGCGAATTGGTAATGTCATAAATTGAATATCGCGACCTAAGTAAATTATGGAGGCTACTCGTGGATCTACATCGCGGATAATCACGATGACGTGACAATAACTTATGCTTGAACCAATGTGTAATACCCCGTATTTTTATTCTTTATATATACTGGGTAAATTTAATTTAATGAATTAATTATAAGTTAATTAAATGGGCTATAATATATTTTTGAGTTAATTAGTTGGGCTTATTAGTTAATGGGCTATATTATATTTTTGGGCCCATCGGAATAATTAAATAAATATATATATATATATATATATTATATTTATATAACTGAAATAAACCCTAAGTTAGTCCTACGTTTCTGTCAGACAAATAGAGGAGATAACAGAATCGCAGTCGCGTAGAAAAGAGAGGAGAACATCGATCAGCCTACACTTCGTGTGTGATTTAACCCAACGATCAGGCAAGTAGAATGTTCTTCTCTTCCCCTTTGAACTCGTAATCAAATCTTCTATATATTGTATTCTCTTTTCTTAAAATTCATGTATATATATATATGTATTCACGTTTGAATTTTGTTTCTTTTTCTGAGAGCTTACGCATATATATATAGGAATTTGTGTGGCTATATTCGTATACGTGTCTGGTGTTATTGTTTATGATTCACATACTAAGTAACTGGTGTCTCATGTTTGTTTCATACTCCTAGATTAATATATAGGTATGTAAGCAAATTAAAATATGTGTAAAAGTGGGTGTGAGAAAGTGACAGATTCTATAAATTAATAAATTTCACTGCTATATTAGTTTATTGTGGAGCCCTTTAACAGTGGAGTTAGAATAAGTTCAGGATATATGATTGTGTGAACTTTTGTTCAGGATATAGGATTGTGGGAACTTTTGTGCACATGGTCCATGAACATAGTATATATGTACTTGTAATTCATTTATGGTATAATCCTATTATGCTGACCAAGGTGGAAATTCAAATAATGGGTCCATTCAATTAAAGTAACATGTATGTATATGAGTGTGTGCGTGTATATGTATATATATCTATACACACCAGAATGCATGTTTATATTCGTTCAGGTTTGGGTTGCTCTGGTTGTTTATATAGGTATATATATTTAACAGTAGGGTGTGTTTGAGATGGTGATTTATTTATTGGATTTGGAAATTGTGTTATGATGACGTGAATTGGTTTATATCAAAGTATATGTTAATATATAGCTACATGACTGTAGTCTAGCACATGATCGCATAATTGGGCTAGTTTAATGCTTGTGACGCATGTGTGTATGTTTAGATTTACGAAATTAATAAATGTGTGACCAAAATATGTTTATTATTTATTTACTTTATTTTGGAATAATGGAGGAAATCACGATGGGCTGACTATTAACGCAGTCTCATCTGTACCATGACATGGAGATCGGGTACGTGGTTATGGTTTGGCATGGTTTAGTTGCCTATAGACTTGTGGTTTAGTTATTGTATTATTTTATTTGCTTTGCCTATTGACTTGTGATTTGATTTTGTTTATTGACTTGTTATTTAATTATGATGCACCCTATTTGTTTTGCCTATTTTCTGAAGGATATATATTTAAGTGTGGTACTTAAATTTATAAGAATTATAATATTACTCTTATTTTTATAGTGGGTAGATGATGGGATTATTAGTACTCTGTTTGGGATCATGTAGAGTCTACTTTGCTCGTGGGTCTGACCCACTATTGTTGACATTTCAGGTCCTCGGCAGTTCCAGCCACAGGGTTGAGGGTTCATCTCATTTCTTCTTGAGTTATTCAATTTTCCGCTTTGTTTCAGTGTAGGAACTCTATATTAGTATTTTCTTTCGGGCTTATATTTTTCGTTTATGGTTTTAGGGGTCCATCGATAGGGGATTCCCGAGTTGTACCTTTTGGGAATTTGGATTTCTGAATTTGTTTATTCATGAGAATTAAACTTTTGAGACTCTATTATTTCTTAAATATGTCTTTTGCTTCTGTGTTCATTTATTATCGGGTGTTGATGCGCCCTAGTTTTCGGTATAGGCCTGGCCAACCTATGCATGAAAATTAGGGGGTATCACACAATGTCTGTAAATAAAAGGGCCAGGGCATCGATCAAGGAGGAGGACTTTTTAAAAACTTGGAGAGAAAAATTCCTAGAGAGAGAAAAAGTGATTTTCTAGATCTTCTGTGGTGTAATTGCTCTTCTCTTCCCTTCTCTTTCTATAATTCTGTAATCGTCAAAGACAGTCAATAAAGATATCATTTTTAGCAAGTATTAGAGTGTGTAGATACTATTTTCAAATCATATTAAATACGAACCCCAACAAACCTCTTTTAGACACTCATGGACTTGAGATCCTAAAGTCAGCCGCCTATCAAAATCTGACAGTCCTCTTAACCTATGCTCAAATTACTAACCCCAAAGGCATCTAGAAGATTTCCATCTAAAATAACCACAAGGCCATAAATATAAAGATCCCAACAAACTTTTCCTTCCACAACTGACAATGATGAGAGATCAATTCCTGCACCTGAGAGAGACTATTAAGACCTCAATGTTATCGACTTAAGAAAAATGTTATACATAGAAATAAAGTACAGGTGAATTAAGGCCTCAAAATATAAACGTGTCCATAACATTTCCGGAGACTTCTATTGATTTCTTGAGAGATATACCTTCTCCACTTTTACCACCTAAGAGACATCGGTGAAGTGCGGCTGAGAGTTATGTTGATAATTCCTTGCCTCCTCTTCCTAGTGTAAAATTAGATAAATATATACTGTATTTTGAAGAGGCGATAAAACTAAAAAAACAAGACGTCATTTTTTTATCAAAATATACAGCGAAGAAAGGGGGAAAGACAAAAAAAATCAGACAAGCAGCAGTTAAGTTTAGGTTTGGCACTCCAACTATTAATAACCGTATTGTTTTCGAGTCAATACAAGTTAATCAATTGCATTTCATGCCCAAGAAATCCTTGTGTGTTCATTTCTCATTACAATGAGTTTCAACAACTGGAGGTTTTTAAATATTTTCGAAATTTCAGGATTTTCCTAGAAGATGAAGGGGGTTGGTCATTTACTAAAACAAATGTCCACTTCATTATTGGTGCACCTGCTAACCCAACTATGGGATACTACATGCTATGTCGACCCAATAAACATAAACGTCATGGTTACAAGTGCTCACAGATATTGACAGACACATAACTGCTTAAAATGGTCACACCTGTATAAGAAAACCTTATAGATGTATAACTCTGATATAGGGAATAAAATAAAAAATGATCATATTAAAAAAATGGTTGGAGTATCACATTTGGCGATAAATGAGAGACTATTGGTTAAGATGATTTGGATACGTGTTAAAAAAACCTTTAAGTGTGGCAGTTAAGAAAAGTGGCGTAGTCGGGGTAATATTAATTAAGAGGAGCGATACCAAAATAACGTGGGTAGATTTAGTAAAGTAAAATATGATAACAAGTATATTGACAGTATGACCGAAGATAGAGAGGAGTAGAAACATAGAATTTATGTAGTCGACCTCACCAAGTAAAGGGAAAAGTCTAGGTTGTTATTGTTGATGATGTTGTGAAGTGCAACTCTCTCTTCCATTGTAGAGTTTTCAACAGGAGTCTTTAAAACAATTATAGGGGACAATTATTATTTAATGTCCTTATTGTAACAATATTGCAATATGCAACTCGAAAATAAATGATTCAATTTGACCTCAATTCCAATTCTAAGCTGGATTGCATTTTTTGAGGAATCTAAATAAATCCATACAAAAGTCAAATGGAATTACTCTTTAGAAATTAATGAATTGATTAGTAAGCATTACAGGCCTGATAACAAAATTTTCATGAATTTTTCCCTCCTAAATTGTTTATACCAACTTGCATAAAGTATCTATTGAAGAGCCAACTATTTAGTATCTTCAAACAATTACCATGTTTGAGGTGAGCAATTTCTTTAGTTTTTGTATATTCATAAATGATGGCTAAGCAAAACATCAGACGAAGTAAAAATTCCATATATGATCATTATACTTACATCAGAGACTGTAACACTAAGTAATCATACAATGCAATTTGAAGTGTAATTCCTATAACTCATAAACATCACACACACGCACCAGAAAAAAAGAAGGAAAACAAAAGTACAATCCCTATGCTATTGAAGTTCATATTTACTTGGATGAAACTAAGTTGGTCAGAACTAGCAAAAGGATTTAGGATCGTCCAAAATGTTTAAATTCGTTTGAAAATATTTCCTATGAAAACAATAGATAAAATGAAAAGAGAAAAAGAGTAAGTACAAACGGAAAAAAAGGAAGAAAAACATGAATATTATGAGGATATAATGATTAACATATTGGAATGGAGATACTCCAGTTGAATAAGTAGCAAAAGAAAACCAAAACTTAAAAACTTAAACAACAAACTGACAGAGATTGCCAACAATTGGACTCAGGTCTCTGCTAAAAAATAATTGTACATTTGTCTATAGCCATGACTCACCTTTAATTTTCATGATTAGCCTCAAGTCCACTAAAATGGTGAAATTACTTCATACATAATATCAGCCATAAGGTCATGAAAGTTCCATAATATAGCATGTCTTTCATTAATACATTTATTTATATGCCTAAAATCCTCTAAAATAAGATTGCGAAGAGTCTAAAGGTTCTAAAATACGACATGTGACACCTAAAAATAGGATAATACACAATTTAAATCTTATTAGTCGATTATAATTTTTATTTTAAGAACAAGGATCATTCTAACCCAAAAAGTTTATATTGACCCAAATGGTAAAAACATAGAGGAATGAGATAACAGGAGAATCTAGGTAACCAACCTCGAACATTGGTGTTGCTGTTGGACTGCAATCAATATATATGGAAACCTTTCATTTATCAGGATGCAATGGAGCTGGTTTTTCACTTTCAGCCTGCAGTAATGTATATACTGTGAGCCACATAATAACAAACGGTTCTAATTTTCATTACAGGAGAATATGGGACACATAACACATACAGAACTTCTGAAAACTTTTACAAATAAGAAACTAAAACAGAGACCATATAATACCTTCACACTAGCAAAAACATCTGTTGCACCCATTGTGACTCATGCTGATCAATTAGCCTATCATGCAACCGATTATTACGTTTAACATTGAGTGAAAAATGACTAAAATTTTAAGTTACACAAATGCACAATTCAAATTTATACTAAAGCAAGTGTAAGATATGGAATTGAATTGAAAAAGAATGTAATCAACCTGAGGGATGACTCCAGTTTCAACACGAATGGGTCGGTAAGTTAATCTTTTTCGACCGTCAGACCGAAGGTCTTGGGCAATGCCACCCTGTATGAAAAGCTTTTCTTCAGCCGATAATCCCACCATTCCTATACCTGCATAAAAGCATAACGATGACAACCATATACAACATATGCAGTAAGAATGAGAGAAATAATCTAAAGTTCCATAGCAATTTCAATAACAGTCTTCCAAACCCCATGTAAGCTCTCACAGACATATCTACGAACAAACGGTGGACATATATAGTGGAAGTTTTGCAAAGAATAAGTCAAAACTAAATTCATTGAAAATTTCTGAAAGAGAACAGGGGGGTCAAATTGGTCAGTTTACTAACTAAATATTTTTCCGGTATATACATACACGACAATACGACAAATCTCAAATCCAATTATTAATTTAAAAATTGAAACATTTTTAATTTCTCAAGAATACCATACTAAAAAAATTAATCAGTAGCATAAACATTCAAGCAAGAAAAAGGACCGGTCTATATGATGTAACTAACTCAACTACAAGAAAAGTACATTTTGTGTAAAAGCATATTCTATAAGAGGGTACATATAAGAATGATAGGTTATGATTGAACTCATGTGAAGAAACAACCACCACAAGTTATAAAATGAGGGTTTCTTGCCACAAGGGTTTGGAACTATAAAGCACGAATACTTCGTCTAGGGTCACCGTACCCGTGTCGAACACACGGACACACCAAAAGTACGTGTCCGACACGCCAAATGGATTTTAAAATTGGACACTTAGTGGACACACAGAGGACACTCGCGTGTCCGCGTGTCGGACATGCGGTTAGTCGGTTGATCTCATGAAAGATAAAGGACTTTATGGAGCCGATAATTTGGTGGATCACTTATAGAACTTGAACATCTCTAATCCAATCTTTGACTTTGAAGATACTTGAACATCTTTGTTCCTCCTCACTTGTGAGAGTAATTGGAACACCTATTCACTTTTCCACTATATAGAGATGAACAAGATATCACCACAAAGAGCTGAAGATTTTGTATTTGTAAATTCTAATCTTTATCTTCGATCAAGAATTTTTTTACAATATAACGAGGGAGAGACTAAGATGTTAGATGTTGGGGGAGATGCATTTGATTCCTTGGATGGTAGTGGAATGAATAATTTTGATCATGTCAAACCTTTGGTATTTGTACATTCCAATCTTTGTCTTCGATCTAGAAATTTTTTACAATATAACGAGGGAGAGACTAAGATGTCAAATGTTGGGAGATATGCATTTGATTCTTTGGATGGTAGTGGAATGAAGAATTTTGATCATGTCAGACATTTTATTTAACCTATTTGTTTATAAGTTTATTGGTTCTCATTGTTTAAATGATAAATGAAATATTTATGCAATATAATACGTATATATATATATATAAATATATATTTTTTCATAGACGTGTCGGAAGCGTGTCGTGTCCTACTTTTTTGGAATTTGCTATGTCACCGTGTCCGTGTCTCGGTCAGTGTTTCATAGGTTTGGAATGATAAGGGTTTGGAAATAGTGGATGGCTTATGGTTTTAGTGTTTTATTGGGAGGGGGAGGTGCAGAGGTGGATATGGTGGAAGAGATATGAAGTCAAAGACGAGGGCATCAATGCTGCCGCCGCCGCTTTATTCTAATATTTTGTTGTATGTGTAATATTGAAGGTTATTTACACTCTAACGTTGGCCCTTGTTTGACCCCAATGTAAAGAAGTCTAATGTCCTAAAAGTTATTATATATTTTTTTATAGAGGGTTTAATTGTACTCAATTATTTATACTTTTGACTTAGGAGTGACAAACGTTCACGTACAGGCTTAAGTTGGGTCATAAATGGGTGGGTCAATATACTCGTAAATGACTCGTTTAATTTGAGTCAATCACGAGCTGAGCAATCACATCTTATCACATAACCTGAATATTTTTAAATTGAAAATGACATTCATGAAAGATATTTAAACGTGAGTACATGAACCAACCCCAAAGCCCGTAGATGTTTACCTGATTTTTTAAAAAAATACTACTTTTCCTTGACCCATTCATTATCTACACTTTTTAAACCTTACTGAGTAAGCCATGTAAAATTCTATTTTTACAAAAAGAAAGTTGCATAAAAAAGTGTGTTATTAAATAAAACATGCGTTGTGCTTTATTAGTTTTAAATCAACACAAATTTACATATATATCTACAACATAGGTATTACCACTACATCTATGAACAAAAATATGTATATATATATATATATACACATACACATATCTAACAATACTTATATATATGTATACATATACACACATAATACAAAAGGGTATGCATATATTTTCCTATGTATATGAGTAAATACATGTGTGCACACGTAATACAGAAGAGTATGAAAACATATATTAGAAGACAAGATGATTAATTTACTATTTCAAAGAAGTGATCAATAAACGACGTAAAGGGTCTTTCTATACCTCTCTTTTTTACTCTCTAAAAGTTTGAGATGTAATTTTTCTTTCTAAAATGTTGACGAAGAAAGATGGGAGGAATATAAATAACTAATACGATAGTACTTCTTGAATTTCTGCTCCAATTTATCTATGTGCTTTTGTGATAAGAATAAAAAGAGAGATAACACATAGGGGTCTGTTTGGCGAGATGGAAATACAATGGAAAGTGAGAATGAAAGGAAGTTAAGAAAAATGAAATTACCTAGACGATTAATGAAAACAACCTAGAGGGGGGGGGGGGGGGTGAATTAGTTTTTTGTCGATTTTATGATCAATTAAAATTATTTAGCGGAAATTCAATTTTAATCAGTCACAAACCCTAACTCTCTAATCAATTCTCAAATCAGATCAATCAAGCAAATATGAATATAAGTGCAGAAATTAAATAATGAGAAGACACTGAGATTTTTACTTGAAAAACCTTGGAAAGACTCCAAGTAAAAACTACGGATACACTCGGGTATCGATGCACTATGAATCAGAGAATTTGTACAGACTCTATGAAAACAGAACTTATAACCGTTGTAATTTGCTATTATTTACTCGACGTCTGAAAGTCTAGATTCACTCGCGCTCCACAAAGCTCTCGCTCCGATCTCCATACTCTGACGGCTCTGCTTCTCAACAGATCGAATAACCACGAGGCCTCCTGCTCTGATCTCCGCACTCAGACGGCTCCGTTCTTCCACGGATCAAAGCAACAAGTTGCAATCAGCGATGTGTAGATTTTTTAGAATCTGGATGATTCAATTGTGTATAATATCATCGATGTAGAAGCACGATAGAATCAACACCAAAACAAGAAAGAACTAGAAGAATCATTCAATGATATTTTTTTTCTCTATATCAATAACTCTATAGAAGAATATGAACGATAGAATACTGTAGAAAATCTCTCTTCAAAGCCCCTACCCTCTTCTCTTGTAGACCTTGGTATTTATAGAGAATGATGAAACAAACCCTAAGTTAGCCATTTTTGGTAATTTCACATCCACCTCATCAAAACCTTAGTCTCTAATGTATAATATATGTATCACACGTATACTAAGGTATATGAGTCGTCCATATATCATCAGATCAAAATGGGGGCATGACGGGCAACATATCAGAAAAATCTCAAAATTTATGCCATAGCTACACTTGAAGCTTAAAGCGTAGGTTCCCTACACTTGAAGCATAGGTACCTTCAAGCGTACAAATCCACTTTCCAGCCACTTTTCACTTCTGAAACCGTAGGCATTTTTGTTAAAACTAATTTTCTCCACAATTGCACTAAAATGACCATCTTGAATCCACGATACTTTTTGCCTAAAGTGACGATTTTGGGAAATGCCTTTTTTGCCCTCCGGGAGACATTTTTACTCAATACTACACTTCTCTTGTATTCTTCACTATTGCCTTTTGTTGTAGCTTGTAGATGTCGTTGAAATCAACACAACCTATCTAACACTCAACATGGTTATTGTCTAGAACATGTCATAAATAAACAATACACAAAAGTGTTCTTACAAAAAAGAAATCAAAATCAAATTTGCAGGCATGCATTTGGTTAGATGGAAATTTTTTGAAAAACATGTGAGAACATATTGGTCTCTGGGGAATAAAATTATGCTATCAACGAAAACTAACCTTATGATTTCAAATACATAAAATAACGATAAATAATTGAAGTAGAATAAAAGATATGTAGGATACATTATAACTCTGAAATTTGCTATCCCAAGCTTTAACAATATTGCCTCTACATTTTTTGTGCCAGGATACATTTTGTCACTGACTTGAGGACACTGGCCACAATCTCGCGGTTCTAGCCACAAATTTTAGATTAGGTGTAAAATAGTCATTAAAGCATATAAAATGGCTATTTTGTCAAAAAATACTATATTTTGTGCCAAAAAACCTAATTTATTGTAGTGGAAGTATAATCATCAGAACCCACAGTAGCCACAATATTAACCACAGTATTCTAAAAAATGTAACCTCTAGTACTGATTACTAGCTAAAGCACTGCCCAATCTTGAAACTGCCTGTCTCATTATATATTATTCCAAGTGGGTGACACCCGAGGCAACAGTACAACCCATATTATGGATATTAACCCCTTTGTGCAATACAAGACTTCTTCAAAGGGGATCATACTTTGTCTACATATTTGTTCCCGAAACCTACCGACATCAACCCCTTGGTGCAATACCAGACTTCTTCGAAGGGTATCATTCTTTGTCTACAATTTTGTTCCAAAAAGCTACCTACATACTACTGTTTTAAACATACTAACGGTTACATTTAATAAAATAATATATGTATTAGACAAATTAACTTGCCCCTACTCCTCCGATAGCTTCTCTAGTAGATTTATTACATATACAGACACAAATTGTAAAAGAAAAAAAATCATAATAATACTTTTAGGACTTTACTTCTACAACTTAAATTTCAGAACATAAAACACTACACAACAACAAGACCAAACAACCAGAAAAAAATGAAAGGGTAAGCTTGAAATAGAAAGTCTGGAACTAAACCCAAATAGAAACTCGACACGATGAATCAAAAAATGCCCAGAAAATCAAACTTCATAACTCATAAAATGGCTCTTCTTAAAACCCATTACCAATAAAAACTGAAAGTATCCCTAATTAACCAAACCACCTTCATATAATATATAACAAACTAAAATTTTCCTATAATACCAAATTTATTGAATCATTGTAGACTTGTTTCTTTCCCTTTTCACTGATTCTATATCACACATTCAGAACCCAGAACCCCAAATTTCAAATTTTCAGCTGAAAACCCAACAAATTTTCAAAACCCTAACTCTATAGATAGAGAGAGAGATGGAGAGAAGAGACTGACCTTTTGTACAGTCTGCCGATGACAGTGGTGGCCGGTGAGAGGGTTCATGGTGGCGGGAGAGTGAGAGAGGAGACAACGACTTAGGTTTGGTTAACGGTGTGTTCGGATTTTATTAAATCAAGTTAAATCAATTTGGAAGTTAAATATAGGGCGGGTCGCGAGCTTTTAACCCTATGATATGCATACTGTGCCTATAATTCTTTGATCTACTTCACCCCAAATCTTTTAATATAATGCGATGTGCTATGCTGCTATGCACTATACTAAAAGGTTTGCATGAATAGAATAGGGGTTAAATGCTGGCACCATTCTGGGGGCAATTTAGACTTTTATTTTAGAAAAAAATCAAAAAGAGAAACTAGGTGAATTTATTTACCAAAAATAAAAATAAGTTTGTTTAATTAATACCAAACTGATGGTTGACATTATATTATTAATATAGAAAATCAAGAATTGCCCCTTATAAAAATATATGAATACAAAAAATAGATACTTAATTTTAATTTAGAAACTCAAGAAACAAAAAAAAAATATATATATATATATATAGATACAATTTAAGTGATACATAATAACTTAGGTGTCAATACACATATTTTTATTTGTATGTCAAAGCTTAATTCTTCAAAAAAAAATATATACACATTTTAAAACTAATGGTTGTTATAAGTACAATATTTATATTACAGTAATGTTTTAAACACTTGTCCAAAACAAGTAGGTGCAAAACACACATTTTAAAACTAATAGGTGTTATACGCACAATATATGTATCACAAGTGTATTTTAAGCACTTGTCCCAAAAAATATGTGCCAATACACACATTTTGAAATTAATGAGTGTTATACACACACTATGTAACACCCCGTTTCATTTTCCTTTTTTTTCTGAATTATTCCCGATTTATTTTCGGTGATGACGTCACTTGTTCATGACGTCATGGTTACTCTGTGTATTTTACGAGTAAATTTTTCGCGTTTACGCTTGGATTCGATTGCGCGACTTGGCGATCATCACCTTAACGACTTTGTGGAGTATCGATGATGACTATGTGACTTGACTGTAACGTTTAGTAGTTTCGGACTTGGTGAAACGTTTACGTGTGTTCTTGTTATCGACTACGTGATTGAGTTGTGACGATTGACAGCTAGTGTTATCGACTAAATGGATTTGTTTCGACACTTGACGTTTAGGGCTTCGACTCAGTGATTTGAGTTCGGTAGTTAGTGCTTTAGGGGTTCGACGTTTTGTTTCCCTTGGTTATGGGGTTAGTACGTGCCTTGTTTAGCTGACGTGCTTAGGAGTATTGATAGTCCTTTCGCTCGTTTTATTTATGTTTGTATATACGTGCTCTGTGTGTTGATGCCCTGTGTATTGATGTGGCATTAGGTGCCTTAGTTGCTTGACTTACGTGCTTATGTGTATTTGTATTGCTATGCTCGTTTTTCATGTTTATACGTATGTGATAAGTGTTAATGCGATTTTGTTTAAACCTGTAGCGTTTAGTATTTCGACTAGACGACACGTTTGGTTTGTTCAGCATTTATGGTTTGATTCGATTGGTTCGTTTATCGTATTAGTGCTTATGGTGTTCACCGTGACACATACCCTGTGTTTCGGAGGTTGGATTTCATACCCCAGATTCTATACTCCGTTTATTTTATTTATTCGTTGTTACGATTTAAATCAGAATTATAAAGGATGCGTTTGGTTTCCGGATTTTATTAGTTATTTCGGGTACCATGGGGTTTTCGGTGATTTAATTGGTGGATAGATTTTGTGCCCCAGAGTTTTATTTGGGCCTATATTATTTATTTGGAGTCCGGTGAATTTTATGGGCTCACGTGGAATCATTTGAGTATCCCCGGTATATTTTATGGGACATGGATATAATATGTCTTGGGGTTAAAAAGGTGAATTGGCAAGAGATAGGAGTCACATATGTAACTATGGAACTTGGGAGTCACCTTTGTAAATATGGAGAATTGGAGAGTTGCTTTTGTAATATTGGAAGAGTAATGAGTTGAAATGGCAATTGACACTAAGTATATATATACGTGTATATATGGGTGATAGTGTGATTTTGGATGAAAGGGGAGTCACTTTTGTAATTAGCCCAAAATATATATGTATATCTATATGGCTGAATTTCTGAGACAGACACCGATTCTCGAAGCTTCCTTTTCCTCTCCCTCACGCACTGACCTGCTCCTCTCTTTTCTTCATCATGGATCGGGAGAGAGAGAGAGAGAGAAATCGGAGCTGGAGAGAGAGGCGGTCGCGCAGAGAAGGCGCGACCTGTGGGAGGAGTCGTCGGTTGTTGTAGGCGTCGACGACGGTGGGTGTTGGTGCGATGACTGGCGGTGCAGTCGTGAGCATGACGGTCGGTAAAGGTGGTCCTTGTTGGCGCGACATGATGAAGGAGGTTTACAGATGTGGTGTTGCGATAGAGAGAGAGAACCTGGTGGATTTGATTTCGACCTAGGGTTTCGATTAGGAGCTGATTTCACTGGACATGGTGATGACGACGGCGCTGGTGGCGCGACTGTAGGTGGTGGCAACCGGTGGTTTGCGCAGCAGTGGTGGTGCTGATAACCAGTCCCGAGTTAACCGGACTGAATCGGGTTGACTCAGTGGCGAGTCGGGTTCGGTTTGAGCTGATTTTCGGAGGGTAGCCCGACCTTGGTACCGTGTACATTATATCCGAATTTGGTGCGAAATCGTTGAACGGTTCTCCGGGAATTTCAGATTTTCGGTATGATTTTCAGTTTAGTTTGTTTTGTAGATTTGTTCCGAATTATTTATCGATTGCTAATGGGTTTTTACTATATTGAATAGGACAGTAAGGCGGTTGTTTCGACATATTTGAATTAATTTTCGGACAACTTTGGGCGGCGAGCACTATTGACGCCCGGTACTGTTCACGGCAGGATTGTTTGTAAGCGTTTAAATTAGGTGGGGAATTATATATATATTTATATATATATATATGTTTATCTAATCACTCACTAATAGTGCGTAGAAAATGCTAAGTTGCCCCGTTGTATGTTTATGGATAATAAAGGCATGAAATTAAATTCCTAAGCGATAAATGGAATTTAAGAATTTTATAAAATTCACGAAACACCCATAACCGAGTAAATGAGGTCGGGAATAGAAATTCCCTGGGAAATTAAATAAATTAATTCCCTGAAATTTTTTAAGAATTAAATCCTACTTAAATTGGATTAAAATAGGTGGTTTAGTACCCCTGGACTTAAAGTAGGATTTTGTAGAATTTTGTGTGAAATTAGAACATGTAATTAGCCCCCGGATTATATGTAACTGAAATTAAAATACAGTGGGGGCGGGGCAGATTTGTATTGAGGGACGTAGGGCCGGTTAATAAATATTTCCTCTATTATTTATATTTTATTGAAATTAAAAATATGTTAGGGGATTCACGAGAATGAGGGACGTTATGGACTTGATTTTTAGTTCCCTTGATGATTTTATCGTAACTTATAAATAAATTAAATTGCGAATTTAATTGTCTAATTTTCCCTGAGGCGGATTAATTTGGAAACAATTATTGGGAATTAAATTAAAAGTATGTTGTCATATAAAATCTATAAAGATTGGGTAATTGAGAACCCGATTATTTCCGTGATAAATGGAACTTTATTTACTGTATAATTGAAATTGTGAAGCATGCTTTGTTTGTGATTGTTTGTCTTTTATGCCGTGTTATTGAGCATATTAAATTCATATGGAGACATTTTGCATTCATATAGCACCATGGTATATACATATTGTTTCGGTGCACTTTGCATGTCTCGGTTATATCACGTACAGGTCTGGATCGTTTGGAATGTCGCAACAACTGACCAGGGGGTGATCTAGCACCCAGGGAGCTAGTAACTCTCAATTCTCTAGACATTTGGGGGTGAGGGCTTGGGCCTCACTTGCCGGTTTCCGCGCGGTCGTGGTATCCGCATTCTATTTGGCGACGCCCACCCTTCCTGTTATGGGTTTGTTGCCCCAGTAGTGAACGGTTTGGGATTCCTGGATATTTGTTTCACCCTTTAGTGGCTAGGGTTGCATTGGAGTTGCATTGACATTTCATTGACATTCATATTGACATGTGCTTATTTGTTATTATTGCTTATTGATGTTGAGCTGGTTATATCTGAAATTTTAATAAGAGATTTGTATTATTCTCTTGGGCGCTAGGGCGCGGTATTTGTAATTAATATTTTAACTGATGATAATTGTATATTCATTTGAAATGATGGAGATTAATTCAATGTGATTAAAAGTTAAAGCTTTTAAAATTTAAAAGAAATAAAATGTAATAATGTTAAAAACCTGGATTAGTAGAGCCATGGTTGGCATGTGTTCCAGGTGGTTACGTGGATATAGATGAAAAGAGGTTTTGATAATTAATTGTTTCCCCCTTGAGTGAAGTTGAGTTGAGTTGGCTAGTCATATATTGAGACTTGGTTGTGATTGGTGATTAGTGTTATCACTGGATGATTATTAGACCACTTCGGTAGTGGGGAGAGTTGTTCAGGTTAAAGGTCGAGTAAGACTCGTTAGTCTGACCTTGTTTCTCTTGACTTGTGTATTTTGAGCTTGTTGCTCACCTTTCCACTTTAAAAGTGTTTCGAGTAGTAAATGGTTTTTAGCCGTGTGCCTTGAAAATCTCCTTTCCTGTATGTTCTAGTAAAGTTAGTGAACCCTGGACATGGTTTGTCCCGTTCTTGAGACTCGAGGTCAGTTATAAGATCTAGATATGTTTTTAGAGTTTGATTGTTTCAAATTCCTCCAAGTTGTTCCGAGGAACACTTGAATCCCGGTGTTGGTTTGGTAACCTTTGAGGATTTGTTTATAAGTTCCTATATTAAGTTGAAGGTTTTAGAGCCTGTTTCGAAATAAGTTTGAATGTGACTTTGAGGTGATATTCGGTTGAACTCTAGTAGTTCTTTTCCCCGTGTTATTGTTTCTTGGGTTTTAACCCGAACATGTGTTTCTAAGGTTTCATTCCTTCAGGTAAGAAATATAATCGTTCGTGTTTGTCTGTGGATCTTCTCGGGTAAGAGAAGTGAGATTAAGTTAAGCGCACATAGTGCGATTCCTAGTGTTTGGTTGGGTTAGGAGGCATTGGAACCAAATATGATTTGACCGGGCCCTAACTTTTCCTTAAAAACCGGTTGAATCCTTCGGGGTTCAACATTTTTCTTTAAAAAAACCCGAGGGCCATGGCATCTGTTTGGGACTAAATGACTCCAGTAACCCTTTCTTGCGACTCGATAGGCGATATGAGTTAGAGGTGACCTTGTTGATCTGTACCTTTTTTAGTGCCTCGATAGGTAGGGTGAGTTAAAGGTAGTTCGATTGGTTACCGAATCCAGTGTGGTGATTATATATTTCCTTCTGTATTTCTTTGGGGTGAATGGATTAGTTCACGAAATATTGTAAACAAAAAGGACTGTATTGAGGATAGAAATTGTGAGAGTGAGACTCTCTAGGTATGATTTGATAGAGGTGATGTGTAAGAATTATGAATTAATTGTGGATATGATTATGGTTTTTCTCTTCTGGTAGTCCTAGTGAGTGATCTTACCTCCTAGGAATCTCGAGTGGCGTGCTCGGTGCACGGTATAATAGATAATTAGTTCTGGTTGTATCCCTAGACGAGAGTGTGTATTCGACTGGGTGCTTTTATACACCAGGTGCTAGGATTAGCCGTTTACGGGACTTTATGTATATATATATATGTATATATATATGTTGATTCGACATGCGTATATACGAGTGGTAGATATATCTTATGAGTTGTGATGTTTTACGACTTTTGAGTAGTTTCGAGATTAGTTGTGAGGTTATTGTTGGGTGTCTCGGATTGGCGGGGGTGCCACGGGAGACGATAGCTTGACCTAGGATAGATGCATGTACACGGGATGGTTAACATTTTCTAGACGGCTATGAGTGTGATGTTTTGATATTATGGTGATTGCGTGGTTTTTTGCTCATCCCCCACACACAACATTTTCAGGTTTGCAGGTGGATGCAGCACGACGCGTACGGCGGCGATGGTACGAGTGACTTGGGACGTTTTCAGTAGTTTATTCCTTTTATTCGTAGATATCCTTGTGTATATTCATTGTTCTCTTGGGAGCCAGGTTGTTGGCATATCCCCTTATGTTGTATCCTTTATTCTGTGTATTTATTATTTTCGGGGTGCCTTTGTATCATTTCGGAACTACCCCTGAGTTTTATGTATTCTTATTTGAGCTTGGTGGCTCAGTCGGTAATTGTTGTTTTGGGGTGCCTTTATACCTTTTCGGCATCGCCATATGGTTTTCTTTATGTTTCCATTTGAGCATTTGGGGCTCTATTGACTTTAGAGGGGTTTGGAGAGGTATTGGTGTTCTTTTCCACTACCTCGGCCCTACTAGGTTTCTGGAATGTTGGGCTACGTGCCATTGTTTCTATTTTTGTTATTATGGGTAGGTTCTTTCGTTGTGTTGTTGTTGGGTTGTCCGGATGTTCCATTTATAAATGGAATTTTGCCGGATTTTCGTTAGAATTCCTTTACCGAGTTTCATGGAATACTTCATTTTCATTCCCATTCCATGTATTTTAGTGTTATCGTTGATTTTGGTTGTCATTTTAAGTGACATCATACTTCGGGATTCGCTGATTCTCCGGACAGGAGTCTCAGGAATAACGGGGCGTGACACACTACCTATATTATATGGGTGTTTTGAGTATTTAACCCAATAGGCCCTTAAATATATCATATATTATAGGGTAAAGTGTAATAAACCCCCTTGAACTATCTTAGTTTTGCATTTAACCCATGAACTAAAAGTCACTCCTCAAATTGTTGCAATAAGCCCCATTCCTTTGAAAAAGACCATCCTACCCTTCTTAATAATAAATTTGTCCATTCTTCTAATTATACCACTGTAGGGGTTCGATTTAAAAGAGATTTAGAGATAGTTTCCACACAAGATCGTCAGGAAAATAATGGTGCTTGTACCTTTATTGCTTTTGATGATTTACAGAAAAATGGAAGAGAAAACAACATATACAAATGATACAAAATACTTTCTCCCTCTAGAAATTTATCTCCCTTAGTCGTCGAAAAGTCCCCTTTAAGTGAGCTTTTAAAAGAGATTTAGAGATAGTTTCCACACAAGATCGTCAGGAAAATAATGGTGCTTGTACCTTTATTACTTTTGATGATTTAAAGAAAAACGGAGAAGGAGGAAAAATGGAAGAGAAAACAACAACTACAAATGATACAAAATACTCTCTCTCTAGAAATTTCTCTCCCTTAGTCGTCAAAAAGTCCCCTTTATGTGAGCTTTAGCTTCTCTATTTAGACGTAAGCATCTAATAGGCTTTCGCGAATCGTCTTTGCCACGTCAGCATTACCTCACGACATGGACCATGAAATTCCAATCCGCGCCATAAATACCCTGTACAGTATCATCTTGCGACCTCGATTACGCGACCCCGATTCACGTGATCCCTTGCGCGGATCATACTGTACTTCCTGACCTGTGATCCGCGTCGTTTCATCGCGGATCTGATTTTTCCTTAGCCAAGGAACCATGATGTTATAGCTTTCCTAGGTCATGACCTTTTGCATGCATACCTTTTTCATAACCCTAAGTACTATTGACCTCTCTAAGGTACTTTTGCTTTGAATGGTGTAAATAGGGTCGCGACCCACTATTTACACATCCCAAGCATTTCCCCAGATTTCTGAATAGTACTCCCTACGCGAGCAGCATATAGGGCTATACCTACATTAGTCCCTCATACCTCCTTCTGTATCATGCACCCTCTTGTGTATAAACCTTATTTGGGCCATTTTCCCAAATAAACCTTTATTTGGGTCAGTTTCCCAAATAAACCAAACCTTGGGCCAATATCCCAAATGAACCAATCCTTGGGGCAGTTTCCCAAATAAACCAAACCTTGGGCCAATATCCCAAATGAACTAATCCTTGGGCCAATTTCCCAAATAACCCAATCCTCGAATATACCATTGCGTGAATCACCCCTTTACATTTTTCCCCATTGTGCTTTGATACTTGGCCAAGTGTCAAAGTGCAACAACTTTTACCTCGCGAATTACTGTGCTTTTTATCATTATTTGTAAGCTGTTTTTCCCCATGTCATTCATACCATATCTCGTGAGCTGCAATCCAATCCACGACCTTTTCTTACCATTTTTGCTTCTTTTTAGCCTATCACGTGCATGTACTTATTTTTACTTATCCCTTGTTTTTCTTATTTTTTTCAATCCGTCCTTACTCGCGGATCCGCGACTTTTTTTAGTGCGCTTGGCTATGTGAATTTTTGCCTTCCTTGCGCATTTAATACGCCTTTTTGGTTTTTGCGCTCGAGCTTTATATATTTTGCTCATGCCATTTTCCTTAGTCATAACTTATTTTTTCCTCTGAGCTCTTTTTCCCAACCCTCTTATTTTACACCTCTTTCCTCGCATCCCATTCCCTTTGCGCATACACATCTACTTCATAAGCTTCTCGTAAGTGTAGTTTTATCATGACTAAAACCTCCACTCCCAAGCTTCTCGCACCTCCATCTGGGGTTACTTCTTCTGTTCCAGAAGCCTCAGAGTGGAGAAAAGCCCCATTCCTTGATTCTCAAGATATCTTCTGGGCATCCACGCAAGCCCTCCCTTCTGACATCATTGCAAGACCACCCCTTACCGTTGATCCAGACCATGAAGCCGACCTTATTTTTGTTCCTCCTCTTTCTGTTCCTCGCTTTACTATTGAAAGGGGTGATGTGCCATTTTCCTTCATCGAATACGAAGGTCATGTAGCTCCTATCACTAAATGGAAGATGTGGTCCAACCATATTCTCAGTCAGGACCGCCATCGCGCTACTCTTGCTGAATCTGGCATCCTCTAGTCCATTGAACTCTTTTCAGACTTTTATGTTCGTCGCGACGTAGATGCGCTGAATATTCTGGTTTCGCGATGGAGCACCTTCTCGCATACCTTTGTTGCTTCCTGGGGCGAGTTCACACCCATCTTAGAGGACGTGGTAGTTCTATTTCATCTTCATATTCTTGATTTGCGTCCCATCAAGGCTCCCCTAGTCGATCCAGAGGATAAGAAGATCCTCAACCAACTTCGCGACTGTGGCAAGTATGCTTGCAAGCGTGGCAGTTGGTTTGAAAAGGGCGTACTCCTTCCCGAACAAGCAATATTAAGTTTCCCAAAGTTGTTTTACTCAGCCTGGTGCCATCATTTTTATCGCGAGTATTCCTCGCGAAAGCCAGCTCCTGGTCAGGACCGTGAGTCTTCTCCTGGCCCACAATTCAATGGACCCTTAGAGCTAGAAGGCTTCCTTGCATACTGGTTGGATCGTTACATTTTTTAAGGCAAGACAGAGGATGGTCCCAGCCGCATGGTTTTTCTTCTTGCCGCCGTGCTGTCGCGAAGTGTGCGTATTCCCTTGGCTCCATTCTTTCTTGGCACCTTGTATTCACAGCTCGATACACTTGCCAATGACTTTGCTCGTTCCTTGGGTAGATATGACATCAGCGCCCATATTTCAGGTACCTTTTTAACTTTATTTATTTTCGAGCGTTTTTCCCAAATATGCCCCGATTCTTGCCCCTTTCTCTCCCCAAGCCTCAGAGGCCAATACTTCCAATTCTTTAAAATCGTGAGCTACCCGTTGGACCTCCCTTTCTTCTTCCAAATCCCTTGTTATTTTTATTGACAAATTTTCTGAGTTTTCTTGGCGTCCTTACGCCACTCCTCTTAAAGGCTTCTATTCCCCTGATATTTACCCGAAGGAAGATATAGTCTCTTATGATATTACCTCAGATGACCACCTTATATTTTCTGCCATTACCCATAGGTGTCACCTTCCTATTTTTAGCGAAACTTTTGATACTGTGGCTTCTTATAACCCTTCGCGTGTGGCTCGCCAATTAGGCTTTGATCAGGCCATTCCCCCTCTTTTTCCTCTATTTCGCGAAGGCAACTTCGATAGGTGTCTTATTCAGTTTCGTGAATCCATAGAGAGAAGCCTTCGCATAATCTCCACAGTCATATTCATCCATCCAGGCACTCGCAGGGGCGGTGTGACTACGAGTTATAGTGAGTTTTGGAAGGAGCAGTTGATGCGATTCCACAGTTTTATGGATGAAACTCCTCTTATTCCCATACCGGTTCCTATATATGTTGTGGATCCTTCCCTGAAACTTCGCAAGGTGAGAGGCAAGCCTGCAACTAAACATCATGCCGAGCCTTCTCAACTTCAGAAGTCCAAGAAGGCAACTCGCAAGGGGTCACTTTGCGAGGAGGTACCTCTCGCGAGATCACCTGTCCGCGAGGAGCCCATTGGGCGACGTCTAGTAACTTTCCTATCCTCTTTCCTTTGCTATATCATATGTTTTTCTGTCTTGTGCAATTACTAACTTAGCTATTTCCCTCATCTTTTGCAGCGTTCCAGTGCCCAGACTACAGGTATCATCAATGCTTCTACTGATTTGTTGGACCATGTCCCCTTGTCTATCCGACTTAAAAACCTTTATGTTGTAGAATCATTGGATGACGTGCCTCTCGTGAAGAGGAAAAAAACTCTCTCCTCTGCCTCAAAAACTCATGTAGCTGGAGAGACCCCCTGTTTAGAGGAAGCTCCCTTGGTGCGGAGGCGCAAACCCACCCATGATATCTCCCATGTGGGAGCCTCAGATCCAGCCTTAAAAGAGGCATCCTTGGCTGCGAGGCACAAACTTGTTTTGGCCAAGCTGAAGAATAAATGGCAAGCTGATGCGACCGCTTCTCTGCTGGATACAGTTGCTCACGTGGTAGATGATTTTAGAGATGAAGGTGATGCAGAAGAGACAGAGGTTACCAGTATCCTCTCTGATCTTCCCAGGACGGTTCTTTCCCAGAGTGAGTTTATAACATTTTGACTTTATTTCCCCTTTTAGAGTTCATGCTCCTAACACTTCGCATTTCTCTTCTTTTTAGGCTCTCGCGAGACAGTCTCTCCGCGTGTTCCAGCTTCTCCTAGGGGTGGCCTTCATTCTAACCCCTTTGTTGCAGCTTATTCTGATGATGATGAGGACCACCTCACCATCAACTCTTTGGTTAACAAGTCTCCTCAGCTGACTTTCAAAGAGGATGAGGATGATGGTGATTCCTCTTCTTTTCGCGACACCGTAATTTCCGCGACCTCTACTCCTGAAGTAGATCACGAGGTATCATTAGGTCGTGACCATGAGGATACTACAGTAGCTCACGAGGCTTCTCCGATGCTGCCTTCATTGCCAGTCTCTCATGAGGTCATTGTTACTGATGGTAGAGCAGAGGATCAAAACATAGATGACAGTCACTTGTAGCCCCTTGGTGGAGATCTTGCATCCGAGATTACTGCAACACTGGCAGACTGTCCCAGTATTGAGAGATCCATCTTTAGCAGCAGTATCCCAGAGGTTGAGGAAGGTAACTTTTTTGCCACTTCATCCTTTCATTTGATTATGAGTACCCAAATATGATATTTAATATGTGTATTTTTCTTCTGTAGGGCTAAACTATGAAGACCAAGAAATGATCAATGAGCTACTCCACGATGCTCAGAGAATTTCTAAAGGTCAAACGGTGCTTCCTTCAACCACAGAGGTACATCTATCTCCAGCTCGCACATCTGCCTTGAATCCTCGTGAGCCTGCCTCTCTTGACCATGCTTCTACCTCACGTGAGCCAGGCATCTCTGCTCATGACCCTTCCATTGCTCCTATCTATGATGTTGCTTCCTCAGTGCCAGTACCTTGGCATCATTAACTCTATTATCCTCGCGACATTCTAGTGCTAGATCAGATAGAGGCAGCTCATCCAGAGACTTTTGCTCGCCTGGAAATTCATGAGCCCCTCCTGCAAGCTTTCCATCTCCAGCTCATTGCAGATGTATTCAGGACTCTTTCTGAGACTTCTATTCAAGATCTTGTCCCTGACACCCTTCCGAGATGTCATGCTCACATAAAGGATTGGAAGAAGGTTGGGATGGATGTGTCCTGGTGGGAGACCCGGTTGAATGTTATCCAGAGGCTTTACGATCACTATCTTACTGAGCTGAAGGATCGCGATGCTCGTCAAAGGAATCAGGCTGAGATTGTGGAAGCTCGCAGGCAGTTAGCACTACTCGAGGAGGATGAAAAGAAACTTCAAGATGCAGCTGATCATTCTGAGCGGGCCAGTCTGTATTTGGAGGAGCATGAGGGTTTCAAGTTATCAGATCCTATCACCCAGAACCTTTTCTAGCCCTTTTTTTCATGATGTATGTACTCTTTATGTTCTAACTGTGACCACATTTTTGTTGGATAACTCTATACAATGATTGTAATTCTAACATGATTTATACATTCTGGCTAATTTATTTGATACTATATATCTTCATATCTAACCTCAAAACAATTTATATCACCATAATCCATAAAGCCTTTATGCTTGATACAATTTAATCCATTTCACATTAAGAGGTCCAGCCCTCTCGCGAGTAACTTCATGCTCCATTCTGTAATACCCACTACTGCCTTCACTTACAATCACATATGGACCTTCCCACTTAGCTTCAAATTTCCTTACTCTTTGTCCCCTCATGATTGATGGTACTACTTTCAACACTCTGTCTCCCTCCTTGAACCATCTGTATCGTACCTTCTTATTGTAGCTCCTTGCTTGTCGCTGATTGTATTCTTTTTTATTTGTAAAGGCTTCTGCCCTTGTTTCCTCTAATTCCTTAATCTCCAATAGTCTGTCCTCTATACTGCTTTTGCACGCCAACATTTTAGCAGCAACCTCTAGCTCCGCAGGTAGCACAACCTCTACTCCATAGACCAATGCATAAGGGGTCATATTTGTCACACTCCGGTATACAGTTTGATGCGCCCATAGTGTTATTGGAAGTTCTTCCATCCATTTCTTTTGATTATCATGCACCAACCTGGACAGGATTCGAATTAAAGCTTTATTAGAGGCTTCGGCCTATCAATTTCTTTTTGGATAATAAAGCGTGGACTTGTGATGAATTACTGAGTATCTCCCCAACAAATCCGCAATTTTACTATTAACAAAAGGAGTCCCATTGTCCAACAGTATCACATTCGGTATCCTAAATCGACAGATGATGTTTTTCTTTATGAATCGAACCACATTGTCTTCTGTCGTCCGTCGTAGCAGGATAGCTTCTACCCACTTTATGAATAATTCAGTTGCCACTAAAATCCATACATGTCCCTGAGCCTGCGACGTGATTAACCCAATTATGTCCAGTGCCCAAGTGTGAAAAGGCCAGGGGGTAACCAAATTGTGCAATTCAGTTCCCGGAGCATGAATAAGATCCCCGTGCACCTGACATACATGAAACTTCTTGACAAAATCACTACAGTCTCTTTCCATTGTTGGCCACTAATACCCAGATGAAAGTAGCTGTTGAAACACTTTTCTAGGGCCTTGATGACCAAACTCGTGGGTTTGTTTCAATACTTCCCCTGCCTCTTCTTCACTTACACATCTCATCAGCCTTCTTTCAAAACTTTTGCGGAACAATCTTCCCTTCTGTAAGACAAATCGCTAGGCCAATTTTCTGAACCGCAGCTGATCTCTTTCAGGTAAAACCCCTTCTTTCAAATAATGCACATATTTGTCTTGCTAGTCTATCATGTCTGCCACATTACCTTCGTTCGCGGAAGGATATGCATTGCAGTCCTGGCAACTGCTTTGCAACTTGACTGCATCATCCTTCATACTTGGCCAAAAGAAACCTTCTCGCTGCAAAACTCGATAGAGACTGACATCTCTTGACCACATATTTTCTTGTGGGTTTTCTGTAGCAGTTCTCCTATCCCGTTTACTGCCATGCATCTGGCTAAAATTCCTCCAGCTGCTCTGTAATATAGCACACCTTTTTATGATCTGGTATTCTCACCTCAAGGCATTGTTATCATTTTTTAATAGAGTTTGTACTATCTGTGCTCTCCAATCATGCTTTTCATATACCTCTGATTCCTTCTTGCTACTGACCACAGAGTTGGTTCTTTGCACTATTTGCACAGTAGACTCTATTCCTTGGAATTATAGTCACCAACCCAATGTCGCCAATGCATCGGATCGTCGGTTGCCTTCTCGCGGCTCGTGCTGAAAACTTACAGTCTCAAAGCTTTCTATCATCTGACGGATGAAGGTTCTATAAGACACCAGATGGGGTTCTTTGACAACATACTCCCCTTTAACTTGCTTAATGACCAGTTTGGAATCTCCTCTTACATGAAGTATTCTTGTCTTCAACTGCTGAGCCATCATCAATCCCAACGCCAACCCTTCATACTCTGCTATGTTGTTGGTACAAGGAAAATCAAGTTTATAGGCCATGACTAATTCCTCATTTGTTTTCTCATTCCTTAATATGAAACCAGCCCCACCTCCCTTTTTCATGGATGAACCATCGAATTCTAAAGTAAACTCTGTACTTTGTGTTGCACTTGCTACTCCCACCTCCTCTACTTTGGGCTTAGTTTCCCCAGGAAATAAAGCTAGCAAATATGACAAGGCCTGACTTTTTACTGCTTTTGGACTAGAGCATGTGATCTTATATTCAAATAATGCTAACAACCACCGAGTAGTTCTCCCATTGAGTATAGGCTTTGTGAGTAGATACCGGATGGGGTCACTTTTGGTGATTAGCTCCAACGGATGTGACAGTAAATAATGTCTGAATTTTTGAGCTGCGAATACCAATGCAAGACAATGCTTCTCCAAGGATGTGTATCGCGACTCTGGTCCTTTGAGTACTCGACTGATATAGTAGACAGATTTCTCTTCCCCTTCATGTTCCTGGGCCAACAACGCTCCTACGGACTTATTGGTGGAAGTGAGATACATTATCAACGGTTTCCCTGACTATGGCGCTACCATCATTTTTGGTGATGCTAAAATCCTCTTGATTTTCTCAAAGGCCTCTTGTTGTTCTTCTCCCCAGCTATATACAGACTTTTCTTTTAACAAAGGCATGAGTGGGTGAGTTACCTCTGCCAGTGCTAGGATAAACCTCCCCAGATAAGATATTTTCCCCATAAAAGTTTTCAACATTTTTGCGAGTTATGGGTGGAGCCATTTCTAATACTGCCCTGACTTTTGTTGGGTCCATATCAATCCCTTGTCGATGTATAACATACCCCAAGAATTTTCCTTCTGGTACTCCAAAATCGCATTTCAGGGGATTCATCTTCAAATTATACTCGCAACACTATTGCAGTACCTTCCTCAAATCGCCCACATGATCCTGCATGGCTCTGGATTTTACCACTAAATCATCCACATAGTCCTCCACAGTTTAATGCATCAAGTCATGAAATATAGCTATCATGGCGCGCTGATATGTGGCCCCGACATTTTTAAGTCCAAATGGCATGACTGTATAATGGAAATTCCCCATTGGGGTGCGAAAAACAGTTTTCTCAGCATCTTCCGGTGCCATCTTAATCTGGTTATACCCGCTGAATCCATCCATTAGTGAAAAAACTTCATGTCCAGAGGTTGCATCTACCATGGTGTCAATGTTGGGTAGAGGGAAATCGTCCTTTGGGCAGGCTTTATTGAGATCGCGATAGTCTACACATACGCGGATTTGCCCAGTCTTCTTTCTCACAGACACAATATTTGCAAGCCATGTTGGATGCTGGGTTGGCTTGATAAATCCTGCTTTCAACAACTTTTCTACTTCTGCCTTGATCTGTATTTCCAGATCCGGATAAAATATTAGTTGGTTTTGCTTCTTTGGTTCTGATGTGGGATGCACATGGAGGTGGTGGCTTACTAATCCAATATTGAGTCCCGGTATTTGACTATAGTCCCAAACAAATACATCTTGAAACTTCTTGAGTAATTCTACTAGAGAATTCTTAGTTTCGTCGGGCAACGCATTGCTTATGAAGGTAGGTTGCGGAGCTATGTCATCGCTTATGTCCACTTCACACAAACCATGCTCTGGTCTCGGATTCATTTTGAGCGTTTCATGATCAGTGCCAAATTTTCTTTGTACATCTACCTTATCTGTCCTGGGGTCAGTGCCAACTGTGCAGGCTTCTGACCCCCAATCCCGTCACAACTTGTATAGTACTCGCCCGTCAGACATTTTGACTCACGACCAACTCACTTCTTTGAGCTTCCACTTAGTCAAACCTCCATCTTTCGGTTCCTCCCATTTTGGTACTGGTGTACCAAAAACACGGGTCCATCTTCCTCGCCATATTCTGATAAATAGACTGTATCTACAAAATGGGCCTCGGACGTGCAAAAAGGGCTCTTAGATGCTTTCACAGTTATTATTCCTTCTCCCCAATTGGCCTTCATCACTTGATGATAGGATGATGGTACTACACCATATGCATGTAACCACGGTCTTCCCAACAATAATTGATATGAGGGTTCCCCTTTAATGATATGAAACTTGGTGGGCCCCCTGATTTTCCCAATTTTAAGATCCAATGTTGCGAATCCCATGGTGGCATGCTGGTCTCCATTGAAATTAGTAACTGCAATGGTATGATTTACAATCTTGCTTTCAGGAAAATTGATCATCCGCAAAGTAGCCAGCGGGATTAAGTTGACTGACGTTCCTCTATCCAAGAAAGCTCGTTTCATCTCTCGACCATTCACAGTAGCTGGTACATATAGAGGCCGATTGTGGAAGAATGTCACTTGTCTATCTGCTTCAGAAAATGTGATCTTGCTTGAGGTTTTTTCATGCTGTGGAATAACGATAGTATGATTAAGAGCGGCAACTATTTGCTCTTTTAGGAACTCCTTCACATGCTCCTGTATTCGGAGCTCATTAAAGAAAACTTATATCTTAGCATTCTCTTTTGCTTCACGCGCATGCGGGTATTCATACTTGACGGCATTTATCGTATCCTCAGTACTATCTCCGGTGGCCACTATAGCCACATGTGCAGGGAAGGGTTCATGAACTACATTCTTTGCCACTTCTAAGTCACCTGATGCTATTTTCCGGTGTACCAATCCGTGAAATGCCCAACATCCAATCAAGGAATGCCGAACGGACCTGTGATAGGGGCAGTAGTTGTTTTTCATTCTTTCTTCTCTCGTTGGCACCCTTTGCACTGAAGGTAGCAATATGACATTATTTGCAATCCACTGATTTAGCAAATCAACTGCTTCATTTTCACTAAAAGGTAAAGGAGGTGGTTCAGATCTTCTAGCACGCTCTTCTTTGGGCCTTTCATTCTACGTTGCTGCTACCATTGCCACTCGCCTAGCATTGATATTTGGTCGTGTTAGAGGAGCCAAAAATTCTCCCAATCTTCGTGCATTATCAACAAGTACAGAAAAAGTTCTAAAATCGTGATTCACCAAATGCACTCTATATTCTCGCAGCATTCCTTCTATACAAATTTTGATTAATTGAAGCTCAGAAATTGGTTCATGGCACTATAAAGTAGCCTCGCGAAATCTCCTGACATAAATTGCCACATCTTCCCCAAAACGTTGCCTTTGCCTTGTAAGTGAAATCATTGAGACCTCTTCGTCCACCTGGAAGAACTTGGTGTAGAACTTGATCACCATATCTGTTTAACTGGATATTGAAGCCAGAGCGAGACTAGTATACCATGTGTATGTAGTACCTGTTAGAGATTTAGAGAATTCTCTAAGTTTTAAATACTCATCATTTCTGTGTGGTCCCAGAGTATCCGCAAACCTAGATATGTGCTCTCTTGCATTTCCTTTTTTGCCATCGAATTGATGGATGCTTGGTGTTCCATAGTCTTCAGGATAGGGTAAAGCCATAATACTGGGATGGTATGGTGGGGCAATTTCCACTTCTTCTATTTCAGACTTCTCATTTAAGATAGCCCAAAGCTGTTCCCTGGTGATATATGTCTCTTTTTTTAGTGGCTCTATTCGTGCTCGCGGTGCCTCCTGAAAAATTTTTTCTGCTGATGTTTCTGGCAAGGTTTGATTATCCATCCGTGGCGATTCAAGATTTGGTACCGAAATGCGCGAGGCCTCCATGAAGTGAAGTATGGCCTTTTTGCGTTTCTTGAATGCTGAGAAGATTTTACAGCAAAATTGGTGGCAATTCTGGTGAATTCTGTGTTAGCTCCGCCATCGGAGGAGTCTCTGCCCGAGCCACACCAGCGTTTGCGCGACGACGTTGCTTCGGTGCTGGTGGAACTGGTTCAGCTCTTTGAGTCTGCATTGCTGCTTCCTCTTCAACTTGCTCGGTGTGCCGGGTCGGTGGATGACCTCTCCGACGAGTTTGACGAGGCTCAACTTGTGCAGAAGATATCTTTCCCCAACAGAGTCGCCTTTAATGTAGGGGTTCAATTTAAAAGATCGTCAGGAAAATAATGGTGCTTGTACCTTTATTGCTTTTGATGATTTATAGAAAATGGAGAAGGAGGAAAAATGGAAGAGAAAACAACAACTACAAATGATACAAAATACTTTCTCTCTCTAGAAATTTCTCTCCCTTAGTCATCGAAAAGTCCCCTTTAAGTGAGTTCTAGCTTCACTATTTATAGACGTAAACATCCAGTAGGCTTTCGTGAATCGTCTTTACCACGTCAGCATTACCTCGCGATATGGACCATGAAATTCCAATCCGCGCCATAAATACCCTGTACAGTATCATCTTGCGACCTCAATTCACGTGATTCCTTGTGCGGATCATACTGTACTTCCTGACCTGTGATCCGCACCGTTTCATCGCGGATCTGATTTTTCCTTAGCCAAGGAACCATGATGTTATTACTTTCCTGGGTCATGACCTTTTGCATGCATACCTTTTTCATGACCCTGAGTACTATAGGCCTCTCTAAGGTACTTTTGCTTTGAATGGTGTAAATAGGGTCGCGACCCACTATTTACATATCCCAAGCATTTCCCTAGATTTTCGAATAGTACTCCCTACGCGAGCAGCATATAGAGCTATGAGTTCAGATGTTAGCTATACCCACATCAGTCCCTCATACCTCCCTCTGTATAATGCACCCTCTCGTGTATAAACCTTATTTGGGTCATTTTCCCAAATAAACCTTTATTTGGGCCAGTTTCCCAAATAAACCAAACCTTGGGCCAATATTCCAAATGAACCAATCCTTGGGCCAGTTTTCCAAATAACCCAATCCGCGAATATACCATTGCGCGAATCACCCCCTTTACAACCACTATTTGCAATAAGTATATTCTCAAAAATAAAAGAAAAAATATATAAGTTGTAACTATAATTTTTTTAAGAGTAAAGTGCAACAAACCCCTCTGAACTATCTCAGTTTTGCAACTAACCCCCCTAAACTATAAATTTGGTGCAATAAGCCCCCATTCCCTTGTAAAAGATGATCCTACCATTTTAATAAAATGTTCCATTCTTCTAATTATTCCATTATATTTTTTATCTTTTGAGATTTTAATTTTACCATTCATCGTAATCGTATTCGCATTAAGTATATTATCAAAAATAGTAATATAAAAGTTCATAGGAGGTAATTATTGAAATTTTAAATAATAAACTTGATATTAGAATTTTGTTTGATTTAATGTATAAAACTTCTCACCCTAAATTTAAACTTTTTCATGAAGGATATATTATCAAATTTGTATAAATTATTCCATAATGTATGTTAGTAAGAAAATGCATAAATATAATTTAATAAGAAGGGCATTATGGTCATTTATGAAATAATTTGGGCAACTTGCAACTTCATGTCATAGTTAAGGAGTTTGTTTGCCATTTTCAAAGTTTAGGGGGGTGTTTTGGAAGAGAGAGTACAGTTCAGGGGGGTTTATTGCACTTAACCCTTTTTTTAATAATAAACTTGTTATTAAAATCTAGTTTGATTTAATGTATAAAACTCATTACCCTAAGTTTAAAATTTTCAAATGCAAAAATAAAAAAATAAAAGAAAAATTAACCTAAGATATGCATTCATAAAGACTTTTATAGATTACTTCAATAACAAAAACAATTGTATCATATATATAAATAATATGAGTAATTACTTAACCATTTTAAAAATCTTACTTAACTTTATTTAAACAATCTAAAATTATTATTTAATAATTATTTTTAAAAATTGTGAGAATCTATGCAAACTTTTATGGAGAATATAATATCAAAATTTTATAAATTATTTTCTAGTCTATGTTAATAAAAAAATGCATAAGTATAATTCAATAAGAAAAGGCATTATGGTCATTTATGAAATTTTTTGAAGAAATTGGGAGCAATTTGCAACTAAATGTCATAGTCTAGGAGTTTTTTACACAAATTATTGTTCAAAGGAGTTCTTTGCAAAACTGACCATAATTCAGGAACGTTATTTGCACTTTACCCTGTATTATATATCATATTGTAGTATCAATTTTGTATTTTATTATATAAAATATTGGAAATTTTTTTTCTTAGTGCCAATAAATTTTGCTTTTGAGATTCATTTCATTTAAGTTCTAAAAATCTGTATTGTTTATTTATACTCTTTCTAAACATATGTAATTTTTTAAAAATAATTTATTAATTTATGAATTGTTACATAATATATATTTTTGTAATTTTTAGTTACTTAATAATATTTTATAAGGAGTCTAAATAATAATTAACTTAAGAAAACTAAATTCAAATGAAAATATATAAAGACCATTCTTTATTTTTTTTTAAATAAAAAAAAAATAGACCATAAAAGAAAATAGACCAATTCGAATTATAATTTAAAAAATTACACACTACCTTCATTTGTATAATTTATTTTTTTAAGTATGAAAAACCGTCCCGCCTCGTTTAATAATCGGATGTGGTGCGGGTATGGGGATAGCAAAATTAAATGAGGATGGGGATGGGGATGGGAATGCGATCCCCACCTAGCCCTCTTGACATCCCCAAGTGTGTGTGATATGCTCATGCTAAACAAGTGTCTACTACATTATTCACAAACAATTTACATTTTATATTACTTTTGCTCCACTGGCTGCAATAAAAGGTATTCATTTATAATTTTCTTCTGATATTGAATAAAATTTTAAAAAATATAAATCTGTTTTTAAATCTGAAAATTGTTTTTAAATAACTATATAAAAAAATAGCTATATGAAAACAAACCTTTTCACAAAACTAAATAAAAAAATTCTGATACAATTTTTTATTTTTTACTTTTTGAAAAACAAAAAATTATTTTCAGAATGACAAATCAAGACCCAATTCAATTCATTCATTTTTTTTAAAGATTTCATAATCAGACATTTAACCCATTTAGTACACATTGATAAATATATACTAGTTGAGTCGCTCCATACAAATTAGGGATGACAATGGGGCCGGTACAAAACGGATTTGCCTATATTCATACCCGCCTCATTAATTTTTTTAAATACCATACCCTTCACGAGTTTGTCATGGGTTGTCTTTTTCTAACCCATACCCGCCCCATTAAAAAATTACTAAACCCTTACCCGACCCGCCCTACCCCATTAACTCAAATTTTTCCAGCATCTATTTTGAATCAATAAACAAAATTACTAACTATATAGTATAAATATAATTTTCTCTTGTGTAATTAATAGAATATACAAACTAAAATGAATTACCAATGGCCTTGTGGTAGTCTTATTTTGAAAATATCAACTTTGTATCCAACTTTGACATCCACCGCCACTAGCATATATTTTGGATTTGTGAAGTACACAATAACAATAAACTTATCAAGATTAAAATAAATAAACATATTACATAGACTAAAATAAATAAACATATTATATAAGAAAATTAATAGTTACAAAAAAGATAAAATAAATAGTAGATTACTTGGGACAGAAGACCGAACGAAATATAATTAGATAGAATTATAAAAATAAAATAAAAAGGCAACTACAGTTATATGGAAACAAATTAAGTACCACTGAAAAAAGGGCAACTATAGATATATGGAACAATTTCGAAAAGGAAACTGGAAACATATATATATGGAAACAGTCCTAGTATAACTAGAATTTACTTCAACAAGCCGCCCTAGTCCCCAACCTTATATATAAATCAATCGCTACCTTTCTATACAGTTTTCAGAGAAATATATACATACATATACATATATATATACACAATGGTGCTGTTAATTCCAAAGGGGTTTCGATTCGCTCCTACGGATGAAGATTTGGTTACGGGATATCTGAGAAGAAAGGTGAAGGGAGAAGCACTGCCGTTCGAGGGTGCGGTGATCGAGCGAGATATTTACAGTGCAGCGCCTTGGAATGTACTCCATGATCAAGACCCATGGAACAGCTTCAAGATCAAGACAAAGAAATATGAACATGTCATTTACGTGTTCACCAAGTTAAAAAAAATTGGCGCCAAAAGGAGAGTTATTCGAAGAGCGGGTGATTGCGGGACATGGGATGGCCGAACTAAAGGCGAGAAAATCTGCAATGAGCAGAAAGAGCTTATCGGATTCAAGAAGATGTTGAATTTCGAGGCGGATGCGAATAAGAAAGACGAGTGTTTGATGCATGCTAGGGGTCATTGGATAATGCACGAGTATTCCCTTGGTGGTGTAAGTTTGGATGGGATTGAAGATGATCATGACTATGTTGTGTGCAAGATCAAGAGAGATGACTCTAAACCTCTTAAGACCTCAACAAAGCATGGTCGTGATGGTGTTGATGATGTTTCGGGGTCGAGCAAAGCACTAGATCTAGAGTACCCAACACAAAAGAAGATTAAGATGAGACATGATCATGAGGCGTCTACTTCAAAAGGCTTTGATGAAAGAGAGTCATTGCAGAGACATTCCATTCCAACGAAGCGTGATCGTGATGGTGACGGTGATGATGATGTTTCGGGGTTGAGCAAAGCGATTGTTGAAGACCCAACCGCCCAGAGCTCTTATGCTTGTCTACAGTTAAGTGAATCATTGCAGAGAGATTCAATTCTAGAGCATCTGGATTCGGAAACTGCGCTATTTCTGGACAACGTTGATTTTGAAGCCGAGCAAATTATTGGGGCTTATGCTGAATACCTTATGTGCGATGACTTTACGAGTAACGTTGATTTCGAAACAGAGCAAGTTGGAGCTTGTTCGGGGTTGAGCAAAGCATTTGTTGAACACCCAACTACTCCCCAGAGCTCTTGTGCTTGTCCCCGAACATCTCTGGTTCCTGCTTCTCCAAGCGACATTTATCATGATCAACTCATCAACTACCATCAACAAATTGATGATGGTGATCAGTACTTCAACTTCAACAATCATCAAACAGCAGAGCCTCTGCGGTACGAATCGCTCAACCAGGAGGCTTCCACTAATTCAGAAGGATGCGAAGAGCGGTTTAAAATTCAGGTTGGAATGTCCACAGAAGGAATGGGTCCTTTACATGAACCACTTGGAATCTCAAGAGAAGAACGAAACATTTTATTAAGTTGTTTTCCGGAACAACCCCTCCCTTTTTGTTGCTAGCTAGTTTCAATTAGTATAGAACTTGTTAACTTCAGTTCATAACTTCATATATGAATTTGAACCTCTAGCGTATGTATGTATGTGTATATATATATATATATATATATGTTGACCGCATCTACAGGTTCTGAAAGTGTTCGTCCTTAATTAGTTTTGAAAGTGTTCTGAAACTACAGTTATTGATATGTTCTGAAAGTGTTCTGAAACTACAGTTTTGACCGCATCTACAGGTTCTGAAAGTGTTCGTCCCTAATTAGTTTTATCAAGTAATTTTCTGTTTTATTCTTTCTTCTTATTGATTTGTTGGCTAAATCTTGCACTCATGATCAAGTCTTGGTAGCAACTACAGTTATTAGATAAGAGTACCGCGTTAGAAAAGTTTGTATTTACAAGGAGCAAAAACTCTTGTAAATTGTAACGTCCGGTATTTTTACGGGTTAATTTAAAATTTTTATTTAAACAATTATGTGTTTATGTGCTTAATGTGTTTAATTGTTTTAGCATGCCTTACATGTTGTACGTGTTATAAAAATTGTACGTAGCATGTTTTATTTTCATTTTGAAATTAATGAAAATTATTGAGAACGATTTCGGGAAAGAAATGACCGAGGGGTAAAGGAGTAATTCACATTTGGAACAATTAGTGGAAAATGTAGAAATTAGGGCAAGAATGGCATTTTAGTAATTAGGGAGGATGACAAGGGGTAAAAGGGTAATAAAGAGTCTTGATGGCACTCTTGTAATTAACCCCAACTTTGGATGAATTTGGTCATTTCCACCTTTCATGTGTTGTCTCATTCCTAGCCCTTGATCTCATTCTCCCATCTTTGTTTTAAGCCCTTGGATCATAAGGCCTTGTTTGGTTGGCACTTAAATGGAATAATCCATTATTCTTGGTCTTCCACTTGACAAGACTTTTTCTCAACCATTGGATGGTTTGTTAATTCCCATCTTTATTCTAAGCCCTTGGATGATAAGGCCTTGTTTGGCAAAATAATAAGTTTTGGTGAGTTGTTTAATAAGTCTTCCACTTGGCAAGACTCATTTCTAGCCCTTGGATTCATTTCCTTTTTCCCCATCTTTGTTATGAACCCTTGGATTAGAACACTCATTTAGGGTTATACATATACACCATTATGTATTGATTTTTGTCTTCTAAAGTGCAAGACTTCTCTCATTCACCACAAACCTCTCTTCTTCTCACGTCCATTTTATTTTTTCTTCTTCCTTGGTTCTTCTTCAAGAACATCATCATTGGCTTGGAATTTGAAGAACCTTTGAACATAAGAGTTGTAGAGGATGGCCTTATCTTCCCTTTGATAAAAAAATTGGTAAGTGTTCTTCACTTCTTTAGGGTTCTTGATTTCAAACCCTAGAATTTATTTCCTTGAAGCTTTGTGTTCAATTATTGATAATTGGTTCCCTTTTTCTCTTGAATCTTGTTAAGGGACATGAGTTGAACCTTTTCACCAATTATTTCGGTTATTAAAAGCTTGGAAGCTCTTTCCTTGAACATTTGAGTTGGTAGCTTACTTGGACCTCTCTTGGACACTCTTGAGCTAGCTTGATTGGAATTGAGGTAGGGGAAAATGACTTGTCTTTGTCTTTGTAAGAGGGTGTGTGCGTCTAAGTGTATATATGCCGTATATATATATACGAGTTGGTTTTGGGCAACTTAGACTATGATTTAGGCCCTTGATAATATGATTATGTGATATGAATTCATGTTGTTGTTTATTGATCATAAATGTGATATGAATTGATGTTGTGGTTTAGTGATCATAAATGTAATATTATGAGCATGTGGAAAGTTTTGACATGATATATTGCCTAAAGAGAAAAAAGCATATATTATGATGGAGTATGGTTGATGAAAAATCATATGTGCATATTGAGTACTCATGTAGTGTCAAATTCATGATGTTGGAATATATGGGTGGTGTAGTGATGTGTTGGTAGTCGGGTTCGGATCAAAGCAACAACTGGCCAGGAGGTATCACGCCTACGGAACTAAAAAGCCGACCAAATGTGAGTTAGGAGTCCGGGTAGAGGCTCATGTTCTTGACTTTTGTAGTCATGGCGTACGGAGTTGCATGTTGGGCTCTCGTACAACCGTCTTCCTTGTTGAAGTGATAGAGAGAAAAATCACTTGGGAAGAGTCGGTGCGGTACTCTACAAGTAATTGGACAGAGTATGTATCCGTTAACCTGAGTTGGGCGCCGTGTGTCTCGGGGGGTGTGTCGAGTCATGGTGCATTTAGACTATCATATATATGTGAATATGATGTTATTGTGGAAGCATCCTATAATTATAGAAAATTATGTTGTGAGCATGTTGGGGAAACTTATTTGTGGGGTTCGAAGGGGTTCCGGATTGGCGTCAGAGCCATGTGGGACAAGAGACCGACCTAGGGTTAGTGGCATGAACCTTGGTTGGGTTGAACCGCTCGGACTACCGAGATGGAGGCAATGACGCTTCTTCTACTGGGCTAGTGAGCTCACCCCACGTTATATACATTTTTTTCAGGTGATGATCCTGTTGGGAGAGTTCCGTAGTCTCTCCGAGGACGTGTGGTTGTATGTCCGTCCTTTTGTGCATGAGACGGACCACACTTATTTTGTTGGACATTTAGTTGATAAATATGTATTTAAATGTTCATTTTGTCCATGTAAGTTGAATTTGAAAAACTATTTTATTTTAACCCGGCTAGCATGTTAGCCGAGGCGTTATTCTCAATGTACATCCCTTGGAGCGCTATGCGCGGGGATTATATTATTTTGGGGTACTTCGGTGCCGAATTGTGGAAATATGTAATTTTGGACAAATTCTAGCATGTTTCGCCTTAGAGCGCTTTAATATCATTATTGAATATTTTCCCTTGGAGTTATGAATGTGAATTGGATGAATTGCCATGAATTGCGAGTATTAGGTGTTTGGCCGAAAACGGCGTTTTTTTCTAGGTTTTCAAACTAACCCTTTTCGATTCGAATGGAAAAACCCGTTTTCGCCTACCCCCGTAGCCCCGGTAAATTTCCTTGCTTTTAGAAACGGATTTAATTAAATTCGTTTTCTTAGATATTTTAAACTATAGAAACCGGCGGTAGTTAAAACGGATACCGGGGGCAAGACGGAAGATTTTATGAAAACTTACAAAAAAATCATTTTTTGCGAAGTTTACGTTTTTCGCATTTCCCGAGGTCTCGAAAACTATTTTTGGGTTCCGCCAAGGAAAAACTCACTTTTCCAATATTTATGATTTTTCGGGACCGACGGCGCGAAAAACAAAGCCATATCGCAAAATCTCGCGTTTTTGCATATTCAAACTTTAAGGAAATTGCAGATTTGGGCAGTAGCTTCAGTAATCCATACTTAGAAAAAATTCAGCATTTTCGAAATTGGTAGTGCAGGCCTGCTGCAGCGGCTTACGACGTCCGATGTTTGAAAATCCGTATTTTCCTCCTCGAACGTCGGAATGGACCCCCGTTTGTTTCTATGGGTTGTCCTACGTCCAAATTATCGGTATAAAATTTGAAAGGACCAGTTTAACCCTGAAATGACTGTTTTACCCTTAGTGAAAGAGGGGTACTTCAACTTTAGTTTTAAGTCGGTGTTGTCTGACGCCACTTTTGAAAATTCATATCTCCTTCCTCGTGGCTTCAAATTAGGTCCCGTTTGTTCGTATTGCTAGTTTTAGGTACAAATTTTGTAGTTGTAGTTGGAAATTATTATTTTAACCCTGATTTGACCATTTTACCCTTGGGTGAACATGGTGGGTCAGAATGATTCGATCAAGGTACCGAGTGTTTCGGTTTGCCTCCTTTTCGATCCCGTGTGATCTTTTTGAAATATTTGAGATGTTTTATGTCTATTTTACCCTTTTATGGGTATTTTATGACTGAAATGGATTTTATTTCATTTTTATTTCTTCCGCATTCACTCCCTTAGCTCTTAGGCTTGGGTTTTGGAGTCCTAGGAAATTAGGGGCGTGACATAAATACTTTTTACGGGTTTTTAGCGCATGTTGTAACAAGCCATGCGGTAAAAGAAATTTTTGTTTACGGCATACAATTTATCGTTGTAAAAGACTTCTAAAAGTCTTTTACACCTTGTAAACGGCTAATAAATAATTTTACATTCTAGGCTATAAAATCTTTCTAGCCACACTTTAATACACATCAAATAATTGGATATCAAGCAATATAGTGTTTCACCATACATAAGACCGGTTTATCAGTTAGCATCATTCATATATTTTATATAAAAAAAAATGATAAAGAAGTTTAATTACACAAACAATAGTTGTTGATGTTGGAGAGCATGCCTCCACTGGCAGTTGGCATCATCACTGATGCCGAACAGAATAGAGATTATTCTGCAGGCTAGTGCAATAGGTACTTTGCAAGGAAAAACAGGAGAATTTCGACCCAAAATTCAGAGAACACTCTGGAATTTAATAAAATTGTTTATAATCAAGAATAATGAAAAACAACCCACAAGCCGGGTTTAAATAGCTGAAAATCGACCATTAATAGGAATTTTACCAAAAATAGCAAAACCCTAAAAGTCTTACCAAAACAAAATACGAAAAGAAATCAAAAGATTGCCAAAAATCTGGCCCAAATCGGATTCAGAATCAATTCCTAATCGACAAATAAAATATTACCATAAATAGCAAAAATTAACTAAAAATAAAGATTTGAAAAGGAAAACAGCGGATTTAGGGCTCAAAACGAGGTGCACCGAGCATTGCTCGGTGGCCACGACGTGCGCACCGAAATTAGCTTTCCGAATTGGGGTCATGGGCGCGAATTGGACACTTGTAGCTTCAGTTTTGGCCAAAAAACCGACATGTGCACGGAAAACTGTCCCAATTAGGCTAGATCACGATTTCTTACCATCCTTGCGCTGATCCTCCCGCTCCAGGTAATCCAGCGCCATCAATGAGTAATCAGCTCGGCATCGTCTGACTCGGATCCCCCTGCATCAACCACATTCCAGCCAGACCCTATAATGGCTAACAAACTATGGTAGCATTTGGTTCTCCATCTTCGTTTGGAGTACCAGCAAGTAGATCAATGCGGTCCAAAACCCTATCTAGATCTTCATTAGATATTTTTGTTTGTATCGCACTGTCTTCAGGATCATCTTCATCACGGAGCAGTGCCAACAGGTCCTCCTGAAATAACACAGTTGCATTAATGGAGAAATTTGAAGTGAGACAGCTGCATTGAACTTAATCTATTGCTACAACAAAACATATAAGCATTAAATGAGAATGGAAGAATATAATGGTATTTATTTTAAGTAGCATACAGTGCCGGTCATTACAAGCCAAAGTATGTGAAATTTTAGTGCACTGGCACTAGAAATGATTGTCAAATAAATTAGTCAAGAAGCACAATTCAAGTAAAGATCCCTAATTAAACACGCGGGGTCGAATCAGAAGCTGACAGATGTGACTGGGAGTTACCCAGTTAAAGAGGGACTGGACTTGATTTTTTGCCGTTTTAATACAAGCAATTAAGTCTGGGGGCAACTCCAAAATATCCTTGTAAATAGTAATTATATCCTTTTGCTAGTGAGAGAGGGACTGGACCTGATTTTTTGCCGTTTTAATACAAGCAATTAAGTCTGGTGGCAACTCCAAAATATCCTTGTAAATAGTAATTATATCCTTTTGCTACTTCCCACATCAAATCATAGTTAGCAGCTTCTCAATATCATCATGTTCTCTCTATGTGAAAACAACTTCAATTTTCAATTTGGACAAAAAACAATATATGCATAAATCAAGTCATTTTCAATGGGAAAAAATAATTAGACTGTTACACTAAATAATCTATGCATCAAGATTTATTTTTATTTTATTTTATATTTGTTGGATTAGACTTGTATCAACACATTTTATGCTTGTTGGATTAGATGTGACTGGGAGTTACCCAGTGAGAGATTGACCTCATCACGTAGGTCAATCTATGGCTCGTATTGCTCAAAGCAGCCTAAGAGAGAAATTAAATCACAATATATTTTCACCTTTAAGGAAATGCATCAAATGCAGATCATAAATTAACAAGTGTGAAAATGCTCTAACACCCACTCAGGTTTGAAGTTATTAAGTCTAAAATTACCCTCACGCCCCTCATCAGAAATTACAACCGTTTATTTTGTGACTAAAAATGTACTTCTACCATTATAACCCTTTCCTTATTTGCTCGACACACATATTGCCATTTAAATACACAGCAATCAAACCAACATTACACAAATACACGAACAAACACACAAATTATATAAACAAACACAAATCATATAGATAATTATAGATTACCTCCAAATTTTACAAATTACCCAAACCTACCACTGCTAGCCATTAATTTCCTCCCTCCCCTCTCTCTCATTTCTCTCATCACCCGTGACACCGAACCCTTATTATTAGAGCAAGAAATCTTGCACTGTGTTTGCTAAATTAGAGACTTCATATTTTGTACAGGTATTTGATTTTGTAATTTTTGACAGTACTATAGTTTATTGGGTAGAAATCAGACATTTTAATGAAGTCGGACGACATAATTTGGAGGTGGTGGTGATAGTGTTTTCTATGTACATGTTTGTGTATATTGTGAGTATATAGGAAGAGGGAAGAAGAGAAAAAGGGGAATACACCATGCAGCCCCAACTGATGAAGAGGCGGTAGTGATGGTAAGCACTGATGGTTGAGGAATGCTGGTGAGGTCTATATCACCTCGGTTCAAACTTAGCCCATTAGATGTTTCTTCTTCCATGTTCTCTCTCTAATTAGTCAATCTGCAGGGGGTGATCATCAGAGCTCCGATTGATTAATCTAGTAATGCAAATGCAGGTGTTGTTGACTAACCTTAACAAAAAGCAGAGTGCGGTGGCAGCTGAGGTGGTCGGTGCTGTTGGCGGTTGTGGTTGTGGCTCATGGTGTTAGCAACTGGTTGTGATGTCTAGTGGCAGCTTGAGGTTGCACGTTGTGGTGGCTGCAAGTATGAGGAAACACATACTTGCTCTCTCGGATTTGCAAAGCTCTTAGTAGATCCAAGATTTGAACACTAGTGTGTTGTATAGAGATTTACTTTTTATTATCATTGAAATTAATAGAACCAGATTGGTTTCTGTCAGAATTTGGTTCTACCCGTCGACATGTATGTTACAAATTTTAACAAGTTACTCAACTTAATGAGGGGTAATTTTTATACTTAAATTCTTAATTACTTGACTTTTGACTTGACTAACAGTCAATTAAACGAGCGGGGTGTCAGAGCACGATCACCCAAACTTGAGCAGTGTTGCTGTTTTTTCCCCTACTACTTCTAGCCGCAGGCAAACCTAAGAAGGTGTTGAAGCATTTCAACCTCACAACAAAAGATACATATTATCACCATAAAAACACATACAGCCGAAAAAGTCATGTTTAGAAAGTTCAGTATAAAGAAGAGGTGAGGGAGAAGATGTAAATTGGTGGGGGTTTGAATAATCGACACACTCATATTTAACCTCTTCTAAACACTCATGGACTTGAGATCCTAAAGTCAGCCGCCTATCAAAATCTAACAGTCCTCTTAACCTATGCTCAAATTACTAAAACATATAAGAGAATACCTTGACTACAGCGCCTAAGGTATCTAGAAGATTTCCATCTGAACTAACCGTAAGGCCATAAATATAAAGATACTAACAAACGTTTCCTTCCACAACTGACAATGATGAGAAATCAATTCCTGCACTTGAGAGAGACTATTAAGACCTCAATGTTATCGACTTAAGAAAAATGTATACGATAGAAATAAAGTACATGTGAATTAAGGCCTCAAAATATAAACGTGTCCATAACATTTCCGGAGACTTCTATTGATTTCTTGAGAGATATACCTGCTCCACTTTTACCACCCAAGAGACATCAGTGAAGTGTTGCTGAGAGTTTTGTTGATAATTCCTCGCCTCCTCTTCCCTGTGTAAAATAAGATAAATATATACTATATTTTGAAGAGGCGATAAAACTAATAAAACAAGACGTAATTTTTGTTCAAAATATACAGCGAAGAAAGGGGGAAAGGAAAAACAAATCAGACAATCAACAACTAAGTTTGGGTCTAACACTCCAACTATTAATAACCGTATTGTTTTTGAGTCAATACAAGTTAATCAATTCCATTTCATGCCCAAGAAATCCTTGTGTGTTCATTTATCATTACAATGAGTTTCAACAACTGAAGTTTCTTAAATATTTTCGAAATTTCAGGATTTCCGTAGAAGATGAAGGGGGTTGGTCATTTACCAAAACAAATGTCCACTTCATTATTGGTGCACCTATTAACCCAACTATGGCATACTACATGCTATGTCGACCCAATAAACATAAACGTCAGGGTTACAAGTGCTCACAGATATTGACAGACACATAGCTGCTTAAAATAGTCACACCTGTATAAGAAAATCTTATAGATGTATAACTCTGATATAAGGAATAAAATGATAGCAAGTACATTGATAGTATGACCGAAGATAGAAAGGAGTGGAAACATAGGATTTATGTAGTCGACCTCACCAAGTAATGGGAAAAGTCTAGGTTGTTATTGTCGATGATGTTGTGAAGTGCAACTCCCTATTCCATTGTAGAGTTTTCAACTGGAGTCTCTAAAAAAATTATAGGGGACAATTACTATTTAATGTCCTTATTGTTATAATATTGCAATATGCGACTCAAAAACAGATGATTCAATTTGACCTCAATTCCAATTCTAAGCTGGATTGCATATTTTGAGGAATCTAAATAAATCCATACAAAAGTTAAATGGAATTACTCTTTAGAAATTATTGAATTGATTAGTAAACATTACAAGCCTGACAACAACATTTTCATGATTTTATCCCTCCAAAATTGTTTATACAAACTTGCATAAAGTATCTATTGAAGAGCCAACTATTTAGTGTTAGAAGTATCTTCAAACAATTACCATGTTTGAGGTGAGCAATTTCTTTAGTTTTTGTATATTCATAAATGATGGCTAAGCAAAGCATCAGATGAAGTAAAAATTCCATATATGATCATTATACTTACATCGGAGACTGTAACGCTAACTAATCATATAATGCAATTTGAAGTGTAATTCCTATAACTCATAAACAACACACACACACCAAAAACAAAAAAAAACCAAAAAAACAAAAAAAAAAAGAAACAAAAGTACAATCCCTAAGCTATTGAAGTTTATATTTACTTGGATGAAACTAAGTTGGTCAGAACTAGCAAAAGGATTTAGGATCGTCCAAAGTGTTTAAAGTCATTTGAAAATATTTCCTAGGAAAACAATAGATAAAATGAAAAGAGAAAAAGAGTAAGTACAAACGGCAAAAAGGAAGAAAAACATGAATATTATGAGGATATAATGATTAACATATTGGAATGGAGATACTCCAGTTGAATAAGTAGCAAAAGAAAACCAAAACTTAAAAACTTAAACAACAAACTGACAGAGATTGCCAACAATTGGACTCAGGTCTCCGCTAAAAAATAATTGTACATTTTTCTATAGCCATGACTCACCTTTAATTTTCATGATTAGCCTCAAGTCCACTAAAATGGTGAAATTACTTCATACATAATATCAGCCATAAGGTCATGAAAGTTCCATAATATAGCATGTCTTTCATTAATACATTTATTTATATGCCTAAATTCCTCTAAAATAAGATTGCAAAGAGTCTAAAGGTTCTAAAATACGACATGTGACACCTAAAAATAGGATAATACACAATTTAAATCTTATTAGTGAATTATAATTTTTATTTTAAGAACAAGGATCATTCTAACCCAAAAAGTTTATATTGACCCAAATGGTAAAAACATAGAGGAATGAGATAACAGGAGAATTTAGGTAACCAACCTCGAACATTGGCGTTGCTGTTGGACTGCAATCAATATATATGGAAACCTTTCATTTATCAGGATGTAATGGAGCTGGTTTTCCAATTTCAGCCTGCAGTAATGTATACTATGAGCCACATAATAACAAACGGTTCTAATTTCCATTACATGAGAAAATGGGACACTTAACACATACAGAACTTCTGAAAACTTTTACAAATAAAAGATTGAAACTGAGACCATATAATACCTTCACACTAGCAAAACATCTGTTGCACCCATTGTGACTCATGATGATCAATTAGCATATCATGCAACCGATAATTACGTTTAACATTGAGTGAAAAATGACTAAAATTTCAAGTTACACAAATGCACAATTCAAATTTATACTGAAACAAGTGTAAGATATGGAATTGAATTGAAAAAGAATGTAATCTACCTGAGGGATGACTCCAGTTTCAACAAGAATAGGTCGGTAAGTTAACCCCTTGGTGCAATACAAGACTTCTTCAAAGGGAATCATACTTTGTCTACATATTTGTTCCCAAAACCTACCGACATCAACTCCTTGGTGCAATACCAGACTTCTTCAAAGGGGATCATTCTTTATCTACAATTTTGTTCCAATTCATCTATGTGTTTTTGCGATAAGAATAAAAAGAGAGATAACACATAGGGGTCTGTTTGGCTAGATGGAAATACGATGGAAAGTGAGAATGAAAGGAAGTTTAAGAAAAAGAAATGATAATCAAATTTGCAGGCATGCATTTGGTTAGATGGAAATTTTTTTGAAAAACATGTGAGAACATATTGGTCTGTGGGGAATAAAATTATGCTATCAACCAAAACTAACCTTATGATTTCAAATACATAAAATAACGATAAATAATTGAAGTAGAATAAAAGATATGTATGATGCATTATAAATCAGAAATTTGCTATCCCAAGCTTTAACAATATTGCCTTTACATTTTTTGTGCTAGGATACATTTCGTCACCGACTTGAGGCCACTGGCCACAATATCTCGGTTCTCGCCACAAATTTTAGATTAGGTGTAAAATAGTCATTAAGCACATAAAATGGTTGTTTTGTCAGAAAATACCATATTTTGTGCCAAAAAACCTAATTTATTGTACTGAAAGTATAATCATCAGAACCCACAGTAGCCACAATATTAGCCACACATTCTCTAAAACGTAACCTCTAGTACTGATTAGTGATTACTAGCTAAAGCACTACCCAATCTTGAAATTGCCTCTCTCATTATATATTATTCCAAGTGGGTGACACCCGAGGCAACAGTACAACCTATATTATGGACATCAAACCCTTGGTGCAATACAAGACTTCTTCAAAGGGAATCATACTTTGTCTACATATTTGTTCCCAAAACCTACCGACATCAACCCCTTGGTGCAATACCAGACTTCTTCTAAGGGGATCATTCTTTGTCTACAATTTTGTTCCAAAAAGCTACCTACATACTACTGTTTTAAACATATACGTATGAGATGAAATCGTACTGTCTATGAAGTTCTCAACAGTTATTAGACAAATTAACTTGCACCTACTCCTCCTATAGCCTCTCTAGTAGATTTATTACATATGTGGACACAAATTGTAGAAGAAAAAAATCATAATAATACTTTTAGTACTTTACTTCTACAACTTAAATTTCAAAACATAAAACACTACGCAACAATAAGACCAAACAACCAGAAAAAATGAGAGGGTAGGCTTGAAATAGAAAGTCTGGAACTAAACCCAAATAGAAACTTGACACGATGAATCAAAAAATGCCTAGAAAATCAAACTTCATAACTCATAGAATGGCTCTTCTTAAAACCCATTACCAATAAAAACTTAAAGTATCCCTAATCAACCAAACCACCTTCATATAATATATAACAGACAAATTTTTTCCTATAATACCAAATTTATTGAATCATTGTAGACTTGTTTCTTTCCCTTTTCACTGATTCTATATCACACAATCAGAACCCAGAACTCAAATTTCAAAATTTCAGCTGAAAACCCAACAAATTTTCAAAACCGTAACTCTATAGAGAGAGATGGAGAGAAGAGACTGACCTTTTGTATAGTCTGTCGATGACAGTGGTGGCCGGTGAGAGGGTTCTCGGTGGCGGGAGAGTGAGAGAGGTGACAACAACTTAGGTTTGCTTAACGGTGTGTTTGGATTTTATTAATTTTTTTATTTTAGAAAAAAACCAAAAAGGAAAAAAAATCAAAAACAGAAACTAGGTGAATTTATTTACCAAAAACAAAAAAATATAAAATAAAATTAAGTTTGTTTAATAAATACCAAAATGATGGTTGACATTATATTTTTAATATGAAAAATCAAGAATTTCCCCTTATAAAAATATACTAATACAAAAAATAGATACTTTATTTTAATTTAGAAACTCATGAAACAAATATATATATATATATATATATATATACAATTTGAGTGATCCAAAATAAATTAGGTGTCAATACACGCATTTTTATTTGTATGTCTAAGGCCTTTTTTTTTTTTAATGATAAGAAACGCCCATACCTACACATCAGCCCCATCGGGCTCGAACCCCTAACTGATATCATCAGGCTACAAGGCTTTTGGTCTTTGGCCTTTTTTTCTTTTATATATAAAGCTTAATTCTTCAAAAAATATATATATACACATTTTTAAACTAATGGGTGTTATAAGTACAATATTTATATTACAGTGATGTTTTAAGCAGTTGTCCAAAACAAGTAGGTGCAAAACACACATTTAAAAACTAATAGTTGTTATACGCATAATATCTATATCACATAGGTATTTTAAACACTTGTCCCAAAAAATAGTTGTCAATACACACATTTTGAAATTAATGGGTGTTATGCACACACTACCTATATTATATGAGTGTTTTGAGTAATTAACCCAATAGGCCCTTAAATATATCATATATTGTAGGATAAAGTGCAATAAACCCTCCTGAACTATTTTTGTAACACCCCGTGTTATTTTTCCAATTTCCTGAAATTATTTTTTGATTTAATTTCGGTTGTAACGTCACTTGTTCATGACGTCATGGTTATCCTTGGTGTTTCAAGTATAAATTTTTCGCGTTTACGTCTGCACTCGACTGGACGACATTGAGATTTCTCCTCAATGACTTCGTAGACTTTCCTTGGCGATTATATGACTTGACGTGACAGTATTATTTCCGACTTGGTGATACGTTGACATGAGTTCTGGATTCGACAGCACGACTCTGCAATCATCTCTTTGATGACTTCATGGAGTTTCTTTGGTGATTACTCTATCTGAAGTGATGTTTTGTGTTTCAGACGTGGCCAGAGGTTTATGTGGGCTTTAGTGTCGATTACGTGGATTCGTTTAGACGCTCGACGTTTGGTGTTTCGACTGGGTGGCGACATGCTTAGTATGTCTGACGTTTAAGGCTCCGATGCTGTTGTGCGAGTTCGGCATTTAGTGCGTTAGGGGTTCGGCGTTTTGTTTTCCCCTTGTATTGGGATTAGTATGTGTTTCATTTGATTGACGTGCCTTGTTTAGCTGGCGTGCTTAGGAGTATTTGTATTCTCCTTTCTCGTTTTCTGTGTTTGTATTTATGCGATATAGTTATTTATGGATATTTGGTGGGTCTTGTACGTACCCGATGTTCCAGTAGTTGGATTTTGTACCTCGAATTATTTATCCTCGCTGATATTATTTATCGGACGACCCGTAGATTTTTTGGGTACGCGTGTCATCGTTTAGGGATTTTTTGATAATATTCCATATATTATTATTTATTAATAAATTGAGGTTAAATGGTTATCTTTTTCGTTCCGCACTCGACGCGGATGATTTTAGACCGTTTTTTCACGGTGGTTATTCGGTTAATGGTGTAACAGGCCATCGGGCTGGGAATTTTCACGCACTATTTTATAATTAATTATTTTAAAGTGGGTGATAAATTTTGAGTTATTATGATTACATAACTAAAATGTGTAATAATTATTATTGGTATTTATATATATATATATTAATGGAAAATATATATATGGATATAAGGATAATGTGGTTGTGGTTGTGAGAAAACCAACATCTCTTCTTTTTCACGACCCACACACAAGCAGTCATCTTCTCTCTCCTTCATCTCTGACCTGCGACGACCTTCTTCTTCTTCACTGGTTTGACGAGAGAGAGAGAAAGAGAGAGAGGAGGAAGAGGTCGAGAGAGAAAAGGGGGTCGCGCGACCTGGTGAGGTGGGTCGTCGACTGGGGAGAGAAGCGGCAACGACTGAGGGTGTGGTAGTGGCGTGCCTCATAGGTGGTGTTTCGCGACCTAGGGCTAGGGTGGAGGTCGTCGGCCTTGAGCAACGACGATGGTGGCTCTTGGTGGTTGCGTGGTGTCTTGAGTTGGGGTTCCAGTTCATCACTGATAGAGGCGACGATGGCGACAACTAGGGCTGGTGTTCGCCGATTGTAAAAGGCAACGGCGGTGGAGTGATGACAATGATGTGGAGGTCGCTGGTGGTGGTGACGCTGGTTCGCGTTGTGATACGCATGACGAATAGTGGCGAGTTCGGCCAGACTTAGACCGGCGATTTGATCGGCTTCCCGATGTTTGTTTGGGCTGAAATTTTGAGAAAAGCTTCGTATCGATGCTAGGTACGACATACTAAAATTTCGTAATTTTCCGTTAAGCGGTTTGTCCGAAAATTTGATTTATAGGTTTGAATTTTTGTTTGAGTTATATTAGATTTATTCAAAATTATTAACCAATTGCTAATGGGCTTCGTATATATCATATAGGTCGTCGAGACAGATGTTTCGGTATATTCAAAATAATTTTTGGGCGAATTTAGTAGGCGGGCTCTATATTCGGGCGCCGACACTGTTCATGGCGGGACAGTTCGGGACTGTTTATAAGCGAGTAAAATAGGTGGGAATTTACATATATATATATATATATTCTTATATATATGCATATCTGACACTCACTAATAGTGCGAAAAAACGTTAATAAATCTTCGTTGCATGTTTATGGGTAAATAAAAATATTTAATTAAATTCCTAGCGATAGATGGAAATCTAGGGATTTTATAAAATTTATGGATTTCCCATAAATGGATTAAATGATGTCGGAGTTGGAAATTCCTTTGGAGAAATTAAATAAATTAATTCCCTGAAGGAATTAAATAAATTATTTCTCAAAAAATTTACAATAATTATAAACCTATTTAAATTAAATTGATATAGGCGGTTTGGTACCCCCTTGAGCTCGAAATAGGTTTATAGAAGGTGTATGTAGACGTAGATCCGGTTAATTGATTTTTCCCCTATTATTTATATTTTATTGAAATTAAAAATATGTTAGGGGATCCACGAGAGTGAGGGATGTTAAAACTTAGACCTGGTTCTAGTTCCCTCTTTGTCGATTTTCTCGTAAATTTATAAAGAAATTAAATTGCGAATTTAAATTGTCCAATTGTCCCTGAGGTGGACTAATTTGAGAACAATTACTGAAAATTAAATTAAAAGCATGCTTTTAAAAATGAAAATGATTATATATTGTGGGTTGGTTGTATAAAAACGGATTGTGAGACATTTATTTGTCAATTGATAATGTTATATTTTGATTATTGATTCACTATTGAGGCATGATATACATATTTTATACACCATGAGCATTGTTATTGCATTGGGTGTGGTTTCATGTCTTATTCATATACCATTGGTGCGAGTGAGTCTTTAGGGTCGTCGCAACAACTGGCCAGGTGGTGTTCTCGCTACCGGCGGACTAGTAATCCAGGAATCAGGGAGGCGTGGGAGGATTTGATTCGAACACGGTATATTTTTCACGAGTCGATAAATTCCTCGTGGTTGTGTTACTTTGGCGACATTATACCGAGTGTCCCTTGTTAGATAGGGTGTTGTTGGCATTGTCATTGCATAACATTCACATTGAGCGTTCATATATTTATATGATCATTTATGGATCTTTTATACTGTTGATATTTGCTGTTATTGAGCATATGGTATTTGTAAATTCATTAAAAATTGTGGAAATTAACTCAATGTGAATAAAAGTTAAAGATTTTAAAATTTAAAAGAAAGGAAATGTAACAATGTTAAAACCTGGATTAAAGGAGCCACGATTGACATGTGTTCCAGGTGGTTACGTGAACATAAGTGGAAATAGGCTTTGGGGTGAAACTGTTTCCCTTGAGTTGGGCTCTAGTTGAGTTGGTTAATAATATACTGAAACTTAATTGAGTTGAGTGTGGATATAAATGAAAAGAGGTTTTGGTAATTAACTGCCCCTCCCCCGCATTGGGTGTCTAGTTGCGTTGATTAACGCTTTACAGGGACTTAGTTGAGTTTGTAATGTTCGGCCATATAGGCCTTCGTGGTTGGTGAGTGGTACTACCACGGGTTGATTATTAGACCACTTCGGTGGTGTGAGGAGTTTAGAAATTCAAAGGTTGCTCTAGGCTCATAAATCTTGCCGTCTCTCTCTTTCAACTGTTGATATTTGTTAGCTTGTTATCCTTTCCTCCCATTTGTGGTAATATTTTTGAGTATTAAATCGTGGTTATTCCGGTACCTTGAAATATGGGTCATGGTTTGGATCTTTGGGATCAAACCAGGGTTTTCTCAAAGTTTTGAAAACTTAAGGCTTTTGAATTTTTATAAATCGTGTTCTTTAATTACCCTAATGCTCGTTAACTATTTTTGAAAGTCAGAAATCAAAAACTTGTTTTGTAAACTAAGTTTAAATTCTTGGGACCAGGAGTACCGAATGTAAATTCGCTTTTGAAAGAAAATTTCGAAAATATCATTTAAAACTGTTTTGTAAAATTGGTGAATTAGGGCATGGGTTACCCCTGTTCTAAAGATCTTGATGTTATTTCCGAGATCTCGGCATCCTTAGAGGTCGATAAATCCAGGTTCCTCCTAGCTTGTTGTCTAGGATTCCTTCATGTGCCCGGTTTTGTTTGGGCATTCTTACCGGATTATTTTTATAAATTTTTAAATAAATGTTAAAGGTCTTAGGATCACATTTGAAAGAAGTTTAAAAGTGATTTTAAAATGGTTATCGGTTTGAACTCTAGTAGTTCTTCCTTCTCGTATAGTTGTTCCTTGGGTTTGAGCCCGGACTAGTGATGTTGAGTTATGCACACCTAGTGTGATTCCTGTTGTTTTGGTTGGGTTCGGAGACATTGGAACCAAACAAATTTGACCGGGTCCTAACTTTTTCTTAAAAACCAGTTGAATCCTTCGGGGTTCAACGTTTTTCTTTAAAAATCCGAGGACCATGGCATTTGTTTAGGACTAAATGACTCCAATAACCATTTCTAGTGCCTAGATAGGCAGTGTGAGTTAGAGATAGTTTGGTTGGTTACCGAATCCGGTGTGGGGATAGTATCTTCCCTTTTATGTTTCTTCGAGTGAACTGGTTGGTTCACTGGTCATTGTAAGTAAAAGGATTGAATTAAAGATAGAAAATAAGAAAGCGACTTTCTCTCTAGGAATGATTTGATAGCAATGCTAATTATGGGCGATGATCGAGTTGTGGGCATGGTTATAATGATTCACTTTCGGTAGTCCTAATGAGTGATCTATTTACCTCCTAGGAACCTTGAGCAGAGTGCTAGGTGCACGGTATGGTAGATAGTTAGTCCTTGTTGTATCTCTAGATGAGAGTGGAGTTCAGATTGGTTGTCTATAGGCCTAAGTGACATGCTTAGTTATTTATAGGACGTTATATATATACGTATACACGTGTTGTTTATATTTTTGTTGATCTGTAGTTCTTATGATATTCGTAGTGTACTTGAGGTTAGTGATGAGGTCATTGATGGGGTCTCGGATTGGCGGGGTGCCATGTGAGACGATTGACTGGCCTAAGATAGATGCATGTACACGGGATGGTTAACTTTTTCTAGATGGCTATGAGTGTGATGTTTTGATATTATAGTGAGCGCGTGGTTTTGCTCACCCCCACAACAGGTAGCAGGTTTGCAGGTGGATGCAACACGACATGCTCGGTGGCGACGATACGGGTGATTTGGGATGGTAGTTTTGTTCCTCCTTTCGTAGTCATACTTGTGTATTCTTTTATTCTCTTGGGAGCCAGGCTGTTGGCAGATTCCCTTGTGTTGTATCTTCAGTCCATATATTTATTATTTTGGGGTGTCATTGTATCTGTTCGGCACTGCCATTGATTTTCTGTATTCTTATTCGAGCTTGTTGGCTCAGTTGGTTTTAGAAAGGGTTGTGTAGAGGTAGGGGTGGTTTTTTTTCCACTACCTCGGCCCTAGTAGGTTTTTGGAATGTTGGGCTTCGCGCCATTGCTTCTATTTCTGTTGTTATGGGCAGGTTATTGTTTTTGGGTTATTCGGATATTCCATTTATAAATGGAACTCTGTCGGATTTTCGTTAGAATTCTTTGATGAGTTTCTATCACTCAGGTGACATGGAATACTTCATTTTAATTCCTATTCCATGTATTTCGATGTTATAGTTAATTTTAGTTGTCGTTTTCGGTGACGTCATACCTCGGGATTCGCTGATTCTTCAGATTGGGGTATCAGGAATAATGGGGCGTTACAATTTTAGTTTTGCATCTAACCCACAAACTAAAAGTCACTCATCTGAACTATCAAATTGTTGCAATAAGCCCCATTCCCTTGCAAAAGACCATCCTACCCTTCTTAATAAATTTGTCCATTCTTCTAATTATACCACTATTTGCATTAAGTATATTCTCAAAAATAAAAGAAAAAATATATAAGTTGTAACTATAATTTTTTTAATAATAAACTTGTTATTAAAATCTAGTTTGATTCAATGTATAAAACTCATTACCCTAAGTTTAAAATTTTCAAATGCAAAAATAAAAGAAGAAAAGAAAAATTACCCTAAGATATGCATTCATAAAGAGTTTTATAGATTACTTCAATAATAAAAACAATTGTATCATATATATAAATAATATGAGTAATTACTTAATCATTTTAAAAATCTTACTTAACTTTATTTAAACAATCTAAAATTATTATTTAATTAATTATTTTTAAAAATTGTGAGAATCTATGCAAACTTAAAAAAAAAAATATAAGTATAATTCAATAAGAAATGGCATTATGGTCATTTATATAAAAAAAATTGAATAAATTGGGAGCAATTTGCAACTAAATGTCATAGTCTAGGAGTTTTTCGCACAAATTATTGTTCAAATGGGTTCTTTGCAAAACTGACCATAATTCAGGAAAGTTATTTGTACTTTATCTTGTATTATATATTATATTGTAGTTTCAATTTTGTATTTTATTATATAAAATATTGGAAAATTTTCCCATAAGTCCGATTTTTCTACCCCGTGAGAAATAAGTCTTAAATTTTTTTCTTAGTGCCAATAAATTTTGCTTTTGAGATTCATTTTCATTTAAGTTCTAAAAATTTTATTATTTATTTATACTCTTTCTAAACATATGTAATGTTTTAAAAATAATTTATTAATTTATGAATTGTTACACAATATATATATTTGTAATTTTTAGTTACTTAATAATATTTTATAAGGAGTCTAAATAATAATTAACTTAAGTAAAACTAAATTCAAATGAAAATATGTAAAGACCATTCTTTATTTTATTTTTTTTAAAAAAACCAACAAAATTTTATTATATTTAAAATTTTGAGTTTATTTTGTAAGGATTTATTAACTACTTCTATATTTCCTCTAAACTAAATATAGTGAGCATAGATAGCTTAATATGGTGCGAGTATTAGAATTTTGATTGGCTAAAGCCATAAAAGAAAATATACCAGTTTAATATGAGTTGATTAATTTTCACCAATACCTTCATTGACATTTTTTCTTTTTTAAATCAATCAAAACATTATTTTTCACTGACAGTTATTTTCATGCTGTATATAAGTAGTACAATAGTTACTATATATATTGAAAAAATCATGCAAGAGTGTGAGACAATATACTCTTTTTACTATATATATTTCACTCAATATTAATCCCCTTATCCTTTTACTATTTTACTCTTAATTTCATATTAATTATATTAAAAATTACATAGTTTACTTTGTTTCTTGTATAATAATAATATATTCAAAGTATAATTTAAAAAATTACATATTACCTTCATTTGTATAATTTATTTTTTGAAATGTGAAAAATCACCCCACCCTGCCCTGTTGAATAATCGGATTTGGGACGGTAATGAGGGTAGCAAAATTAACTGAGGATGGGGATGGGGATGGGAATGCAATCCCGGCCCGCCCTATTGTTATCCCTAAGTGTGTGTGATCTTCTCATCTTAAACAAGTGTCTACTACATTATTCACAAACAATTTACTATTTACATTACTTTTGCTCCACTGGCTGCAACAAAAGGAATTCATTTACAATTTTCTTCTGATATTGAATAAAATTTAAAAAAATATAAATCTGTTTTTAAATCTGAAAATTGTTTTAAAATAACTATATAAAAAAATAGATATATGAAAACAAACTTTTTCACAAAACTAAATAAAAAAATTATGATACAATTTTTTATTTTTTGAAAAACAAAAAATTATTTTCACAATGACAAATCAAGACCCAATTCAATTCATTCGTTTTTTTTTAAATATTTCATAATCAGACATTTAACCCATTTCACACACATTCATAAATATATACTAGTTGAGTCACTCCATACAAATTAGGGATGACAATAGGGCGGCTATGAAACGGATTTGCCTATATCCATACCCGCCCCATTAATTTTTTTTAGAAAAAAAATACCCTTCACGGGTTGTCTTTTTCTCACCCATACCCGCTCCATTAAAACTTTACTAAACCCTTTCCCGACCCGCCCTGCCCCATTAACTCAAATTTTTCCAGCATCTATTTCGAATCAATAAACAAAATTACTAACTGCATAGCATAAACACAATTTCCTCTTGTGTAAGCAATAGAGCATACAAACTAAAATGAATTACCAATGACCTTGTGGTCTAATGATATTTCCATTTCTCCCTAAATTGGGAGAGGTCTGGGATTCGAGCCCTATAGGGCTCATGTGAGGGTGTGTGAGTTCCTTAACATTCAAAAAAATATATTTAATTTAGAAATTCAAATAGTATCAATATAAGTCAACAGTAGATGCATGAATAAAAATTTAAAGAATAACCTAAATATGAAAAAGTTCATCCTAACCAAATACATGAAAAAAATTAATATCACAATAGAAGTTTACTACTGATAATACACTTATACATTAGCAAACAAATAAGATAAATTTAAATAAATGAGGTGAGGCGGGGCGGGCGGGGGCGAATATCTATTAAAATCCGTACTTGCCCCATAACCCATGACGGGTTTGATTTTTAATACCATACCTGCCCCTATGAAATTAAAAATACTCTCAAACCCTTGAATAAAGGGAAGGGGCGGGGCGGGTACAAATTGCCATCCAATTACAAATGAACAACTTTTTCAACTGCTTTAAATATGCGTATGTGGCAATTAATTAAGCATCATTCAAAATATTAAATTCGATTTGGTACCCTGTTAAGAACAATCTCAGTCACACATGCTCTAAAAAGCCCAAAAGAAACTAGTTTTTCAGTTTGGTCTCCATAAAGAACACATAAAATAGATATTTTCTTCTTCTTAATTAATATACTTTATTTACCAAAATAAAATAAAATTGTAGACTTGTTTGATAAAATCCTCATTATTTTGCACTTACATACTATAAAACTATGGTCTCCTAGTTGATTTCTTCATTTTGTAAATACCGCAATTTTGTTGAAATTAGCTTTTGTATATTATTTTGTCTTATAGGCATGCATGTTCGATTTTTCTGTCTTCAAATTGAATAATTAAAGATTTCTTTTAGAACTAGTGAAAGTACTTTTTCTTTTCTTGTTATGAATTAAAACCACATAGCCACATATACTTATCTAGAACTCACACTAAAAGACCAAACCATACTTAGTGGTTTATTTTGAGGTTGTCTTATTTTGAAAATATCAACTTTGTTTCCAACTTTATGACATCTACGGCCACTAGGATATACTCCCTCCGTCCCAAAATAAGTGTCCTCCTTATTCTTTTTAACTGTCCCAAAATAAGTGTCCAAGTTAGAATCTCAATATAACATTTCTTACAACATTCTCATATTACCCTCCCTACCCTTTTCAAAGCACATGGGCCCACAACATATATCCTACCCTTACAGGGGCCCACAACATACATTTTCTCTATTACAAAGAATTCTAATCACACAATAAAACAAAACACGTGATATAAAAAATAAATTACTCCTTACATGAAGAATAAAAAATACTCTTCTAGTACTCCTATTTTAAAAGGAAGAAATTGCCTTTCAAGCTGCCAGTTACTTTGGTTTGGTGGATTGCATAAGCCGTGCTATTTAACAAAAATTGTCATTAAATATACAAAGTCTTCCATGAATTAACCCAAATTAATATAAATAATTTTTTCTTCTTCAATCTCTATTCATCGCAGGTTGAGTCTTCAAACCATGTTTGTGAAGTTTGTGAGAAAACAGTATGGGTTTAATTTCATTTATCTTGATGATGCACTCCAACTGTTTGATAAAAAATTTCAAACGCAAGGTTCATACTACCAGTTAATCTATAGCCCTCATAGTATCAAAAAAATCAAATTCATCAAATTCTCTAAGCAAACAATTAAATTTATTTTTGAGTTTGTATGATATTTCAATCAAATGGTTGGACAAAGTAAGCCCCAAAATAACAAAATATATGCCATATATCTTCATTGTCATTACATGAGTACCAATACACAATTACAAAAAATTAAAGATTTAACCACCATGACATGGAAAAGGCATTACTACAGCATATACATGGAAACAAAAACAAAAAAATCACATGTTGTAAGAGGTAAACAAAAACAAACAATGCAACTACTATTAGAACCAACTCAAAATATATACTCCTTGTGAACTTCTTAACATCAGAAGGTTTCAAAACAAAAGGCAAGAAATATTTCCAAGTGACTTTACTGGTTTTCATCTTTTACATAACATGTCCAAAAAAATTCAAACTTATAGCTTAATTAAAGCAAAAAGAAAAAAAAAAACCTTATGATTTATGTGACTTACAGAGGTGTTATCCCTGTTGAAGATGCATAAGAGCTCTTTCAACAATATCAGCTTCATAGCGCAATTGAGAAGGAAGATTGCTTTGTCTCTCTAATTAATTTTTTCCCATATGTGGCAATTTGTAATTATTTCCCCCCAAAACCTTCATTGTCTCTATCATGCATCCCTGCAAAGTTAAAAATACATGATTGAGAGTTTCAATTGATAATTCATTAAATGATTTTTCAACCGCTTCAACCAACTCATCTGTTGTAGTGGGAGCTTGTTGATATTGAAGGGATTGGATCGCTCTAAAGAATCCAAGATCGAGTACATTTAAGTCTGGACTATTTGGAGGTTGAAATGTTATTTGTATATCGAATCCATCTTTGGCTGCAACTTCTAAAAATTTTGCATCCGAAGGATCTATGTGTGGTTTTGCATTATCTTGCTGAATAATTATTCTTTCCATCATACTACCACTGGGCCATTTAGCTTGAATTTCTGGTAGAATTTTCTCAATTAAACATGACCGGATTACATCTTTCGTTATGGATGAGATCAGTTTTGTCTCCAACGTACCAGCTACTCGATTTTTGCTATTTCGTTTGGCAGGTACCTTAGACGTAAATGGAAAAATTACAATCTTCCCTGAGAACACTTCATTACATGAAGTATCAAATCGTGGTCTAGCAACCGCAACCATAAACATAACCTTCTTGATGAACCGTTTGCTCTTACAAGTATGCAGATGCTCATCTTCTTCTGGGAGAAGATAATATTTTTCTGATTCTTTAGTCATATAGAGCCATTTTTCATCAATATGCACAATATTAAACATATTGCAGAAAGTTGGGTTGCTATGAAGACTACCTGACTCAAGCATTGACAAACAAAACAAAAGTCTTGCCTTTTTATTTTCTTAAGATAAAAGGGCTTCAATGCATTTTGAATGTGGTATAAGAAAACCCTCTTTGATTCTTCTATGGAGTGTTGATTTAGCAACTTTCATAACAAAAGATAAAGATCGAATGTTTGTCCGTTGTCGAAGAGGAATTTCAGAGACTTTACTATGATCAATTTCCACCCGCTTGCGGCCAACTCTTTTAGATTTTTTGTTTGATGCATCAATCACAAATCCATTTGAAAAGTTTGTTATCACCTGTTGCCATATTCTTCTTATAGTTTTCACACTAATAGAGAACAAATCTGCGACGGCATAGACTGAGCCCCTTTCCAATCCTCCGTCTACACTTTGTTTAAGCAGAACTGCAACAACTGCTTGACGTTCTTGATTTGTTAAATTTTTTCTTCTATTGGGCTGAACAGAGGTGGAATTGGATGAAGTTTCCATTTAAAAATGGAAGTGTAGTTATCGTAGAGGTTATGATGAAAGAGATATGATAGAATTTTGGTAAAAATCCTTTCTTGATTACATATCTTCTCAAACTAAAATCTTTACAAGATGATCAAGAATGGATAAGTATTGTTGTAGATTTCTTGAACAAGGACATAACATATTGGGTTAATTAGAATTCTGGTGTAAATCATTCCCTTATTTTTGAATTTTAAGATATTAAGTGTGTGGTGAATGGTACAGTTTTGGCGCCAACATTCCCGGGTAAAGAAAATAATTTTGAAATGGTTTAAGTTACTTCAAACATTGACTTTAATATGAGGGACAAAATGAGTAAAGCATTAACCCTTTTTCTCATAAAATAATAAAAAAATTAACTCCCTTAATAAATTCAGTTCCCAAAGTTGGTCTTATAAACCGGGACTGAGGGAGTATTTTGGATTTGTGAAGTACATAATAACAATAAACTTATCAAGATTAAAATAAATAAACATATTATATAGACTAAAATAAATAAACATATTATATAGACTAAAATAAATAAACATATTATATAGAAATTAATAGTTACAAAAAAGATAAAATAAATAGTAGATTACTTGGGACAGAAGACCGAACGAAATATAATTAGATAGAATTATAAAAAAAATTAAAAAAGGCAACTATAGATATATGGAACAATTTCGAAAAGGCAACTATAGTTATATGGAAACAAATAAAGTACCACTTAAAAAAGGCAACTATAGATATATGGAACAATTTCGAAAAGGAAACTGGAAACATATACAATTGAACTTCAAGAAACTTTACATATATGGAAACAGTCTTAGTATAACTAGAATTTACTTCAACAAAGCCACCCCAGTCCCCAACCTTATATATAAATCAATCACTAACTTTCTATCATCCGTTCTTTTTCAGAGAAATATATACATACATATATATATACACACAATGGTTCTGTTAATTCCAAAGGGGTTTCGATTCGCTCCGACCGATGAAGATTTGGTTACGGGATATCTGAGAAGAAAGGTGAAGGGAGAAGCACTGCCGTTCGAGGGTGCGGTGATCGAGCGAGATATTTACATTGCAGCGCCTTGGAATGTACTCCATGATCAAGACCCATGGAACACCTTCAAGATCAAAACCAAAAAATATGAACATGTCATTTACGTGTTCACCAAGTTAAAGAAAATTGGCGCCAAAAGGAGAGTTATTCGAAGAGCCGGTGATTGCGGGACATGGGATGGCCGAACTAAAAGCGAGAAAATCTGCAATGAGCAGAATGAGCTTATCGGATTCAAGAAGATGTTGAATTTCGAGGCGGATGCGAATAAGAAAGACGAGTGTTTGATGCATGCTAGGGGTCATTGGATTATGCACGAGTATTCTCTTGGTGGTGTGAGTTTGGATGGGATTGAAGATGATCATGACTATGTTGTGTGCAAGATCAAGAGAGATGACTCTAAACCTCTTAAGACATCAACAAAGCATGGTCGTGATGGTGTTGATGAAGTTTCGGGGTCAAGCAAAGCACTTGATCTAGAGTACCCAACAAGAAAGAAGATGCGACACGATCATGAGGCCTCTACTTCAAAAAGCTTTGATGAAAGAGAGTCATTGCAGAGACATTCCATTCCAACGAAGCGTGATCGTGATGGTGATGGTGATGATGATGTTTCGGGGTTGAGCAAAGCGATTGTTGAAGACCCAACTGCCCAGAGCTCTTATGCTTGTCTACAGTTAAGTGAATCATTGCAGAGAGATTCAATTCTAGAGCATCTGGATTCCGAAACTGCGTTATTTCTGGACAACGTTGATTTTGAAGCCGAGCAAATTGTTGGGGCTTATGCAGAATACCTTATGTGCGATGACTTTACGAGTAACGTTGATTTCGAAACAGCAGAGCAAGTCGGAGCTTATTCGGGGTTGAGCAAAGCAATTGTTGAAGACCATCAACAAATTGATGATGGTGATCATTACTTGAACTTCAACAATCATCAAACAGCAGAGCCTCTCCGGTACCAATTGCTCAATCAGTTGACTTTTGCTAACTCAGAAAGATGTGAAGAGACATTTGAAATTCCGGTTGGAATGTCGACAGAAGAAATGGATAGTTTTTACGAGCAAACCCTAACAGCAGCGCCTCCCCACGAATTGCTCAATCAGGTGGCTTCCACAGATTCAGAAGGATGCGAAGAGCAGTTTGAAATTCCGGTTGGAATGTCGACAGAAGAAATGGGTAGTTTATACGGTCCTTTACATGAACCGCTTGGAATCTCAAGAGAAGAACGAGACATTTTATTAAGTTGTTTTCCGGAACAACCCCACTTTTTTTGTTGCTAGCTAGTTTCAATTAGTAGAGAACTTGTTAACTTCAGTTCATAACTTCATATATGATTTTTTATGTAATTATCTGAACCTCTTGCGTGTATATATATATATATATATATATATATGTTGACCGCATCTACAGGCTCTGAAAGTGTGCGTTCTTAAATAGTTTTATCAAGTAATTTTCTGTTTTCTTCTTATTGATGTGTTGGCTAAATCTTGCACTCATGATCAAGTCTTTGTGCCAACTACAGTTATTAGATAAGAGTACTGGGTTACTACTTGTATTTACAAGGAGCAAAAACTCCGAGTTTTTGCACATGTTGTAACAAGTCATGCGGTAAAGGAAATTTTTTTTTACCGCATACAATTTATCTTGTATTAGTATATTTAGACTGTTGTAAAAGACTTTTAAGAAGTTTTTTACACCTTGTAAAAGGCTAATAAATAATTTTACATTCTAGGCTATAAATTAAAGCTTTCCAGCCACACATCAAATAATTGGATATCAAGAAATATTGGTGTTTCACCATACATAAGACCGGTTTGTTGTTTAACAACATTCATATATTTTATAAAAAAAAATGATAAAGAAGTTCAATTACACAAACTAATTGGGAGTACACCAATAGCACTTCAAAAAATGCTGCCTATAGCACTAGACCAGTTATCAATTGTTGATGTTGGAGAGCATACCTCCACTGGCAGTTGGCATCACCACATTCCAGCCAGGCCAGCTAATGGCTAACGAACTATGGGTAGCATTTGGTTCTCCATCTTCGTTTGGAGTACCACCAAGTAGATCAATGCGGTCCAAAACCCTATCCAGATCATCATTAGATATTTCTGCTTGTATCGCGCTGTCTTCAGGATCATCTTCATCACGGAGCAGTGTCAACAGGTCCTCCTGAAATAACACACACAGTTGCATTAATGGAGAAATTTGAAGTGAGGCAGCTGCATTGAACTTAATCTTTTGCTACAACAAAACATATAAGCATTAAATGAGAATGGAAGAATATAATGGTATTTATTTTAAGTAGCATACAGTGCCGGTCATTACAAGCCAAAGTAAGTGAAATTTTAGTGCACTGGCACTAGAAATGATTGTCAAATAAATTACTCAAGAAGCACAATTCAAGTAAAGATCCCTAATTAAACACGCGGGGACGAATCAGAAGCTGACAGATGTGACTGGGAGTTACCCAGTTAAAGAGGGACTGGACTTGATTTTTTGCCGTTTTAATACAAGCAATTAAGTCTGGCGGCAACTCCAAAATATCCTTGTAAATAGTAATTATATCCTTTTGCTACTTCCCACATCAAATCATAGTTAGCAGCTTCTCAATATCATCATGTTCTCTCTATGTGAAAACAACTTCAATTTTCAATTTGGAAAAGAAACAATATATGCATAAATCAAGTCATTTTCAATGGGAAAAAAAAAAAATTAGACTGTTACACTAAATAATCTAGGCATCAAGATTTTTTTTTTTTTTATTTTATGTTTATTGGATTAGACATGTATCAACACATTTTATGTTTCTTGGATTAGATGTGACTGGGAGTTACCCAGTGAGAGATTGACCTCATCACTTAGGTCAATCTATGGCTCGTATTGCTCAAAGTAGCCTAAGAGAGAAATTAAATCACAATATATTTTCACCTTTAAGGAAATGCACCAAATGCAGATCATAAATTAACAAGTGTGAAAATGCTCTAACACCCACTCAAGTTTGAAGTTATTAAGTCTAAAATTACCCTGACGCCCCCATCAGAAATTACAGCCATTTTTTTTGTAACTGAAAATGTACTTCTACCATTATAACCCTCTCCTTATTTGCTGACACACACTCTTGTCAAACAAATATTCATATTGCCATTTAAATAGACAACAATCAAACCAACATTACACAAATACACGAACAAACACACAAATTATATAAACAAACACAAATCATATAGATAATTATAGATTACCTCCAAATTTTACAAATTACCCAAAATGATGGAGGATGAGCGAGTCGTTCACTGGAAACTATGTAGTTCCTCTTCCCAAACCTACCACTGCTAGCCATTAATTTCATCCCTCCCCTCTCTCTCATTTCTCTCATCACCCGTGACACCGAACCCCTTATTATTAGAGCAAGAAATCTTGCACTGTGTTTGCTAAATTAGAGACTTCATATTTTGTACAGGTATTTGATTTTGTAATTTTTGATGGTACTATAGTTTATTTGGTAGAAATTAGACATTTTGATGAAGTCGGATGACATAATTTGGAGGTGGTGGTGATAGTGTTTTCTATGTACATGTTTGTGTATATTATGAGAGTATGGGAAGAGGGAAGAAGAGAAAAAGGGGAATACTCCATGCAGCCCCAACTGATGAAGAGACGGTAGTGATGGTGAGCACTGATGGTTGAGGAATGCTGGTGAGGTCTAGATCACCTCGGTTCAAACTTACCCCATTAGATGTTTCTTCCTCCATATTCTCTCTCTAATTAGTCAATCTGCAGGGGGTGATCATCAGAGCTCCAATTGATTAATCTAGTAATGCAAATGCAGGTGCTGTTGACTAACCTTAACAAAAAGCAGAGTGCGGTGGCAGCTAAGGCGGTCGGTACTATTGGCGGTTGTGGTTGTGGCTCACGGTGGTAACAACTGGTTGTGATGTCTGGTGGTGGCTTGAGGTTGCACGTTGTGGTGGCGACAAGTATGAGGACACACAGACTTGCTTTCTCAGATTTGCAAAGCTCTTAGTAGATCCAAGAATTGAACACAAGTGTGTTGTATAGAGATTTACTCTTTATTATCATTGAAATTAATATAACCAGATTGGTTTCGGTCAGAATTTGGTACCCATCGATGTGTATATTACAAATTTTAACAAGTTACTCAAATTAATGAGGTAATTTTGATATTTCATTTCATAATTACTTGACTTTTGACTTGACTAACGATCAATTAAACGAGCGAGGTGTCAGAGCAAGATCACCCAAACTTGAGCAGTGTTGCTGTTTTTTTTCCCTACTACTTCTAGCCGCAGGCAAACCTGAGAGGGTGTTGGAGCATTTCAACCTCACAACAAAACATACGTATTATCACCATAAAAACACATACAGCCAAAAAAGTCGCGTTTAGAAAGTTCAGTATAAAGAAGAGGTGAGGGAGAAGGTGTAAATTGGTGGGTGTTTGAATAATCGACACACTCACATTTAACCTCTTCTAGACACTCATGGACTTGAGATCCTAAAGTCAGTAGCCTATCAAAATCTGACAGTCCTCTTAACCCATGCTCAAATTACTAAAGCATATAAGAGAATACCTTGACTGTAGCACCTAAGGCATCTAGAAGATTTCCATTTAAACTAGTCACAATACCATCAATATAAAGATCCCAACAATCTTTTCCTTCCACGACTGACAATGATGAAAGATCAATTCCTGCACTTGAGAGAGACTATTAAGACCTCAATGTTATTGACTCAAACAAAATGGAAAACATAGAAATAAAGTACAGGTGAATTAAGGCCTAGAAATATAAACGTGTCCATAACATTTCCGGAGACTTCTATTGATTTCTTGAGAGATATACCTGCTCCACTTTTACCACCCAAGAGACATCGGTGAAGTGTTGTTGAGAGTTCTGTTGATAAATCCTCGCATCCTCTTCCATGTGTAAAATAAGATAAATATATACTGTATTTTGAAGAGGCGATAGAACTAAAAAAACAAGACATCATTTTTGTTCAAAATATACAGCGAAAAAAGGGGGAAAGACAAAAAAAATCAGACAAGCAGCAGCTAAGTTTGGGTCTGGCACTCCAACTATTAATAACCATATTGTTTTCGAGTCAATACAAGATAATCATTTCCATTTCATTCCCATGAAATCCTTGTGTGTTCATTTACATTGAGTTTCAACAACTGGAGCTTCTTAAATATTTTCGAAATTTCAGGATTTCCCTAGAAGATGAAGGGGGTAGGTCATTTACCAAAACAAATGTCCACTTCATTTTTGGTGCACCTGCTAACCCAACTATGGGATATTACATGCTATGTCGACCCAATAAACATAAATGTCATGGTTACAAGTGCTCACAGATATTCACAGACACGAAGCTGCTTAAAATGGTCACACCTGTATAAGAAAACCTTGTAGATGTATAACTCTGATATAAGGAATAGAATTAGAAATGATCCTATTAAAATGATGGTTGGAGTATCACATTTGGCGATAAATGAGAGACTATTGGTTAAGATGATTTGGATATGTGTAAAGAAAACCTTTAAGTGTGGCAGTTGAGAAAAGTGGCGTAGTCGGGGTAATATTAATTAGGAGGAGCGATACCAAAGTTACATGGGTAGATTTAGTAAAGTAAAATATGATAGCAAGTACATTGACAGTATGGCCGAAGATAGAGAGGAATGGAAACATAGGATTTATGTAGTCGACCTCACCAAGTAATGAGAAAAGTCTAGGTTGTTATTGTCGATGATGTTGTGCAGTGTAACTCCCTCTTCCATTGTAGACTTTTCAACTGGAGTCTCTAAAACAATTATAGGGGACAATTACTATTTAATGTCCTTACTGTTACAATATTGCAATATGCGACTCGAAAACAAATGATTCAATTTGACCTCAATTCCAATTCTAAGTTGGATTGCATATTTTGAGGAATCTAAATAAATCCATACAAAAGTCAAATGGAATTACTCTTTAGAAATTAATGAATTGATTAGTAAGCATTACAAGCCTGACAACAAAATTTTCATGAATTTTTCCCTCCTAAATTGTTTATACCAACTTGCATAAAGTATCTATTGAAGAGCCAACTATTTAGTGTTAGAAGTATCTTCAAACAATTACCATGTTTGGTGAGCAATTTCTTTAGATTTGTATAATCATAAATGATGGCTAACCAAAACATTCCATAGAATGCTTATAAGTAATGTTTTGCTTATAAGTAAAAATTCCATATATGATCATTATACTTACATCAGAGACTGTAATGCTAAGTAATCATATAATGCAATTTGAAGTGTAATTCCTATAACTCATAAACAACACAAACACACACCAAAAAAAAAGGAAAAAAGAAAACAAAACAAAAGTACAATCCCTATGCTATTGTAGTTTATATTTATTTGGATGAAACTTAGTTGGTCAGAACTAGCAAAAAGATTTAGGATCGTCCACAAGTGTTCAAAGTCATTTGAAAATATTTCCTAGGAAAAAGATAAAATGAAAAGAGAAAAAGAGCAAGTAAAAACGAAAAAAAAGGAAGAAAAAAAGAAAAAACATGAAGCTTATGGGGATATAATGATTAACATATTGGAATGGAGATACTCTAGTTGAATAAGTAGCAAAAAAAAACCAAAACTTACACAACAAACTGACAGAGATTGCCAACAATTGGACTCGGGTCTTCACTAAAAAATAATTGTACAGTTATCTATAGCCATGTCTCACCTTTAATTTTTATGAATAGCCTCAAGTCCACTAAAATGGTGAAATTACTTCATACATAATATCAACCATAAGGTCATGAAATTCCATATTATAGCATGTCTTTCATTAAGACATTTATTTATATGCCTAAAATCCTCTAAAATAAGATTGCAAAGAGTCTAAAGGTTCTAAAATACGACATGTGACACTAAGAAATAGGATAATACACAATTTAAATCTTATTAGTCAATTATAATTTTTATTTTAAGAACAAGGATCATTCTAACCCAAAAAGTTTATATTGAACTAAATGGTAAAAACATAGAGGAATGAGATAACAAGAGAAGCTAGGTAACCAACCTCGAACATTGGTGTTGCTGTTGGACTGCAATCAATATATATGGAAACCTTTCCTTTATCAGGATGCAATAGAGCTGGTTTTCCACTTTCAGCCTGCAGTAATGTATACTGTGAGCCACATAATAACAAACGGTTCTAATTTTCATTACAGGAAAAAATGGGACACTTAACACATACAGAACTTCTGAAAACTTTTACAAATAAGAGACTGAAACAGAGACCATATAATACCTTCACACTAGCAAAAACATCTGTTGCACCCATTGTGACTTGCTGATCCATTAGCCTATCATGCAGCCGATAATTACGTTTAACATTGAGTGAAAAACGACTAAAATTTCAAGTTACACAACTGCACAATTCAATTTTATACAAAAGCCAAGTGTAAGATATGGAATTGAATTGAAAAAGAATGTAATCTACCTGAGGGATGACTCCAGTTTCAATACGAATGGGTCGGTAAGTTAATCTTTTTCGACTGTCAAACCGAAGGTCTTGGGCAATGCCACCCTGTATGAAAAGCTTTTCTCTAGCCGATAATCCCACCATTCCTATACCTGCATAAAAGCATAATGATGACAACCATATACAACATATGCAATAAGAGAGAAAAATAATCTAAAGTTCCATAGCAATTTCAATAACAGTCTTCCAAACCCCATATAAACTCTCACAGACATATCTACGAACAAATGGTGGGACATATATAGTGGAATTTTTGCAAAGAATAAGTCAAAACTAAATTCATTGAAAATTTCTGAAAGAGAACAGGGGGATCAAATTGGTTATTTTACTAACTAAATATTTTTCCGGTATATACGTACACGACAATACGATAAAGCTCAAATCAAATTATTAATTTAGAAATTGAAAGATGTTTAATTTCTCAAGAATACCATACTAAAATAATTCAACAGTAGCATAAACATTCAAGCAAGAAAAAGGACAAGTCTATATGATGTAAGTAAATCAACTACGAGAAAAGTACATTTTGTATAAAAACATATTCAATAAGAGGGTACACATAGGAATGATAGGTTATGATTGAACTCACGTGAAGAAAGAATCGCCACAAGTTGTAAAATGAGGGCTTTTTGCCACAAGGGTTTGGTATGATAAGGGTTTGGAGATGGTGGAGGACTTGTGGTTTTAGGGTTTTGTTGGGAGGGGGAGGTGCAGAGGTAGATATGGTGGAAGAGATGTGAAGTCAAAGAGGAGGGCATCAACACCGCTGCCGCAACTTTAATCTAATATTTTGTTGTATGAAATATGTTTTTTTTTATAAGTATGAATAAAAATAAACGCTCAACCGGGAAGCGCATCCCATATACAAAAAAGGCCCTAAGAGCCTAGCGAGTCCAGAAACTCTAACTTTTCATCAAAAGAAGTACAATACCGACCCTCCACCCAATAAAACAAATTGGATACAATAAAATCATTTAATGCCCCTAATGGGGACTCAATACCCTCAAAGCATCGTCTATTCTGCTCCAACCAAATGCCCCACCACAGGCACAAAGGGGCCACCCTCCAGAAGGAGTGAACATGCAACCCAATATGCATACCTCTCCAAGCGGCTAAAACATCGCGCACTGACGCTGGCATAATCCACTGCAAACCAAAGAGAGCAAAAAGAAAGCCCCAGCAATCATAGGCCACCGGGCAATGCAAAAAGAGATGGTCAACGGACTCCCCCTCCTTCATGCACAAAAAACATCGATTAACCACAACGACACCCCTCCTCCTCAGCACATCCAAAGTGAGAATACAACCCCAAGCAGCCGACCAGGAGAAAAAGGCCACCTTGAAAGGGACCTTAGAGCGTCAGACCGTCTTCCAAGGAAAAGCCACATCCACCCTAGGCAAAAGGCATCGAAAAAAAGAGGCCACCGAAAACTGCCGCAAAGGAGAAAGAGACCAAATCAAAGCATTCTGCCCAACCCCCACAACCTGAGAATACAAAAGCTTCAACAAACCAGCAACCTCCTCAAGCTCCCAGTCCTAGAAATGACGCACGAACAAGACATCCCACACAGGCCTACCATTATTTAGGTGATAACAATCGGCAACAGAAGCATGACGATCGCGAGCAATCCGAAAAAGTTGAAGGAATGAGATGACAAGAGAGCTATCACTACACTACCAATCCGTCCAAAAACAAACATGACGACCCTCTCCCACTCTAAATCTACAAAAAGTAGCGAAGGAATCCCATCCCCGACGGATATCCTTCCACACACTCGCCCCTCGACGGGTTTAAACCTCGCTAGAACACCACTCACCTCTAGTAACCCCAAACCGACACACAATTACCCTCCTCCATAAACGATATCTCTCGGCACCAAACCGCCAAAGCCACTTTCCCAACAAAGCCTGATTGAAGGGTATCAATCGCCGAATACCCAACCCCCCCTCCTGGAAAGGTCGGCACACCGCCTCCCACCACACAAGGGGAATAGAGGCTCCATGCTTACACCCCCCCCCCCCCCCCAGAAATTGTCACTGAAGTCCCTCAATCCTTTTAGCTACACTGCAAGGGATTCGATATAGAGATAGAACATAAGTAGGGAGATAGGATAGCGTACTCTTAACCAAGGTGAGTCTCCCACCCTTGGAAAGATATTGCCGCTTCCAACCTGCCAGCCACTGCTCAACTCGCTCCACCACCGAGTCCCAACATGACACCCGCTACCCCGAGGAACCCAAAGGGATACCCAAATACTCAACGGGTAACTGGGAAACCCTGCAACCAAGGGCCATAGCCAAAGTAGAAACATTGCCTACCTCGCCCACCGGAATCATCGAGCTCTTACTAGTATTAATCTTCAGACTCGAGACAGTCTGAAAGCAAGTCAAAATACATCGGAGATACAGTAACCGAGCCACATCCGCTTCATAAAAAATAAGTGCGTCATCCGCAAAGAGTAAGTGTGAAACAACCACAGACTGTGAATGCACATCACCCACCCAAAATTCAAAAATGAAACCTAACTCCATTGCCCGACTCATCATCCGGTTGAATGCCTCCATAACCACATGAAAGAGGAACGGTGAGAGGGGATCCCCTTACCTCAACCCACGGGAGCTCTCAAAGAACCCAATAGGAGAACCATTCACCATCACAGAAAACCGAGCCGAAGAGATGAAAAACTCTATCCACTTACGCCATTTCTCACCAAAACCCATCATCCCCAGCATATACAGTAGGAATCCCCAATGCACATGATCGTACGCCTTCTCCACATCCAGCTTCACCAGATTCCCTGACCTCCCGCTCAGCAACCTAGCATCCCCCATCTCACAAACAATAATAGCAGAATCCATAATCTAGCGACCCCCCACAAAAGCATTCTGAGTATCCGAAATGACCTCATCTAACACCCCCCTCGTGCAAAAAGAAAGCACCTTCGCGATGAGCTTGTAAATACAACCCACCAAACTGATGGGTCTGAAGTCCTTAATATCATTAACATCCCCCTTTTTTGGAACAAGGGAAATAAAAGTGGCATTAAGAGACTTCACAAAGCAACCCTCATCATGAAAAGCACGAAAGGTACCCATCACTTCCTCCCTCACAATAGGTCAACACTCTAGAAGGAAACGCGTAGTGAACCCATCGGGACCCGGAGCTCTATCCCCATTGCACGACTTCAAAGCTCGTAGAACCTCCTCTTCCGTAAACTGAATCTCCAATCTGTCCCTGTCACATTAATCGAATCAAAAGTAAGCCCATCTAGATTCGGCCGCCAACTATGGCTCTCAGTAAACAACCGCTGATAGTAAGCAGGAATCCCCAACCGGAGCTCCTCCTCAGAAGCCAGCCAAGTACCATCAATGGATAGGCTCCCAATAAAGTTGGACCTTCTTTGTGCATTCGCGGATCGATGAAAAAACTTAGTATTCCGATAACCTTCCTTAATCCATATAGCACGAGACTTCTGTCGCCATGAAATCTCCTCAATACTCGCCAAACATTGCATCCTCCGAGCTCTCATAGCCTCATCCATACCTATACTCAAATCAGCTCTATCAATACCATCAATCTCAGATAATAACGCATTTCTCCTCTAGGCCAGATTACCAAAAACCTCCTTATTCCAATTAATGAGTGAAGATTTCAACATACGCAACTTTGAAGCCAAGATGAAGCTCCGAGAGCCATCCCGAACATCACAGGCCCACCACTCAGCCACCCGACTCTGAAAGTCAACAACCTAAAGCCACATGTTCTCAAACCTAAACGGAGAGCGCCCCGAAACAATACCACCACAATCCAACAAAAGAGGGGCATGGTCCGACGTGAACCGAGTAGCAATAGTCTGAGCCACATCATGAAAATGCTCCTCCCAATCCCCAAAAACCAAAAAACGATCAATACGGGAAAAAGTCGGAACATCTCTACAACTGGACCAAGTATAAGAAGCTCCCACAAGCGGGAGATCATGCAAAGCCTGTCCATCGATAAACTCTAAAAACATCTCCATGGCCCTAGTCCATCGCCCACTAGAAGAACGCTTTGACGGGGCCCTAACCACATTGAAGTCACCACCCACACACCAAGGAAGATGCCAAGCCTCTCTAATATTCCCTAACTTCCCCCATATTGACCCCTCAAACCATCATCAGTAGGACCATAAACACCAGAAAATATCCAGCAAAAACCATTCGCCACCATCGAGAAAGAACATAAGATTGAAAATTGACCCAAACGGGTATCCCTTAAAGAGACCCACCGCCTATCCCACATCATTATCACATCTCCCGACGCACCACTAGACTCCAAACAAACTCAATCGACAAACCGATTCCCCCACAAGCTCCTAACCACTCTACCATTTATGCAATCCATCTTCGTTTCCTGTAAATAAACAATATGAGCATTCCACTTCCCAAGAGCCATCCTAACTAACTTCATCTTGCTCGGGCAATTAAGACCCCGAACATTCCAAGAGATGATTCGTAACTTCATTTGGAAACAGATAAAATCCCCTCCGCCCTCTTCTTCCCTCCACCTCTACCTCCCCTCCTTCACACCCCTTCCCCAACATGCTCCATCATAATTAACCGTGCAAACCAAATTTTGCAATTCCCTTTCACCTTTCCATGTAGAAGACGATGGACGGTGAATAACCATGGCTTTTTCATTACCACTTCCAACTTCCTCTTTCTCATCCATTAACTCCAATAGCAAAGCTTCCCCTTATTCCTTACACTTGCCAAAATCAATACCCATATGTGCGGCTACCTCCACTACATTCTCCTTACGCCACTTTTCATTAAACAATTCCGAACAATCAATCGCCACCGGTTGTACATTCTCCATCACTTCAACGTTCACAACATTTTCTTTCACCCAATTCTCGGAATTGAAATCCGAATAATCAACTACCACATGCAACACATTATCCACCACCTCCATATTCCTCAAATGCACCCCATTAGCCTTCGGATCAGCACCCTCAATTTCAGCAACAACAAGATCCACTGCCCCATCATCCACACTATCCCTATCACTCAAAACCACAGCCCTTTCAACATTGTATCGCTCCCCGCATTCGGTACTAACTGAACAACCCCATTCACTGCCTGTTTCAAACTCACCAAAAGAAGAGTCCAATGGAACAAAGCCAACCTTTATACACTGCCTAACCAAACCATCTTCGATAGCAGACTCAGAAACCTGCTTCAAAACCTCAACACCATCACCATAACTATTCTCCATCCCATCCACTGATTTGGGCCGAGCCGGAACAAGAACAGGACCATCAACTCCCTTCCCTTTCTCCTATCTATTGCACCAAATAAAACCTGGTTGCCGATGGTCGGAAAAAAAACGTGTCAAACCGGAACGTCGAGACAAACCCCTAACCACTGTTGATAGTTCATTTCGCCGCGAAAGCCCTTCAATTAATTCACCACCCACCTTCAGTCGTGTCGCCATTGATGACGACCCTGATACCGTCGGATTCGCCTTCAAAAGGCGATCAAAATCCCCCAGATCGCGGCTCAAAACCTTAGCAAACATATCCAGACCCAAATCCAGGTCATCATCCACACCCGGATCTGCTTGTAATGGGTCACCATTGGGTCGCCCACTACCCAAACCCGGGTCCCCTTCCGTCAGGCCTAACCCTTTCAAATGGTCTGGCCTGCTACCTTTTGTGCCATGGCCCACAACTAAATTTGCAAGCCCACTACGGTTGACAACATGGCCCAATCCTCCAGGCCCACCCCTAAAAGCCCAACCACTAGCCTGGTCTTGAACAGCCGCACCCCTATATCATTCAAATTTTGAATTCAAATAAGGTGGACCCCTCTTCCACCTAACCTCCCCACGTGACCCCCCCCCCCCCAATTCGGCCACCCATCTCTCCCTACAATCACACGTCTCTTTCTTGAGTCAGATCCACGCGCCCATAGATTTGAAAATCCATCGCCTCCTTTCATCACCTTCAACCGGAGCCCCAACCCTAGATTTGAAAATTCTTGACGGAGCTGTGGTATTGGGTAACATCGACCATTAGCTACCCACCGACGAAGTGCTAATTCATCTCTAAAACCACCTGATTGTAATGATAACCAGTCATTTTATGAATAGCGATCGGCCCAAAACCTCCTGCAACACTTTATGTTGTCGGCACCCAACGATGACCAATCATCCATTATCGAGATGCGAAAACATAGCACCTCGTCGTGGATGAAGATGAAAGGGGGGCTTGATTTACCGGCAGTGATGAGAATGCCCACAATGTCGGGTTTGAAAGAATCCATCCTCTCCAAGCCTCTATACCTACCACACATGTCCCCCACCTTCTTAAACAGATCCAAGCAACAAAGGTGGAGTGGGATTCCTTTTAGCACAATCCGACGGACCTCCTTCACTTGCCATGGTCGCGTCGTCCCAACGCCGGTGGACCACTCATCCAAAACAAGATGGCGATGCCCCCAGATTCGTCGGCCGGATCTCAACACCTCCCTCACCACAATTATGGAAGGAAAGCAAAAAAGAAAAGCTCCATCACTAAGGCGAGCCACAAAAAACCCAGAAGATACCTTCCACGTTCTCTTTGCCCAATCATCCACTCTATCCGCCTCATCTTCCTCCATCGTGCATCAAAATGGCCCACCAAGCATGTGCGTAGATATTTTTTTCTTCTTTTAATTGAGGTTTCATCGATGAAAAGAGAAGGCCTTCTAGGGGGGTAGGCTTCTTTCACTTCACCTCCCCAGAAGAAAGAAGGCAAACTAGCAGCTTCAAGATAAGAACTAACCATAACAAACCAAAAAAAAAAAGAGTAGAAAACAAAAAGTGTATGGAAAAGACGCCGGCAAGATGCCGATCTCAAGAAAGCGCTCTGGTTGACATCAAAATGGCCCACCAAGCATGTACGCTCTGGTGTATAATTCTTTTTCAAATATTTTTCCAGTTCAGGCTAGTTTATGTAATATGTGAAGTTCATTTACTCTCTAACGCTAGCCCTTGTTAATGTAAGGGAGTCTAATGTCCAAAAAGTTATTATATATTATTTTATAGAGGTTTTATTTATAGTCAATTATTTCTACTTTTGACTTAGGAGTGGCAAATGGTCATGTTCGGACAGGTTTGAGTTGGGTCATAAATGGGCAGGTCAATAACAAATTAGTACTCGTAAATGGCCCGTTTAATTTGAGCCAATCACAAGCTGAGCAATTGCATCTTATCACATAACCTGAATATTTTTAAATTGCAAATGACATTCGTGAAAGATATTCAAACATGAGTACGTGAACCAACCCCAAATCCAGTAGATGTTTTACCCAATTCAAAAAAATACTACTTTTCCTTGACCCATTCATTATCTACACTTTTTAAACCTTACCGAATCCTATAAACCATGTAAAATTCCATATTTAAAAAGAAAGTTGCATAAGAAGGTGTGTTATTAAATAAAACATACGTTGTGTTTTTATTAGCTTAAAATCAACACAAAATTGCATATATATCTACAACATAGGTATTACCACTACATCTATGAACAGAAATATGTATATATATATATATACACATACACATATCTAACAATACCTATATATATGTATACATATACACACATAATACAAAAGGGTATGCATATATTTTCCTGTGTATACTTCACCACCCCTAGCCTTCGTAGTGCCCACTGAAGGCAAATATGCCGTTCCTCATGACGGAAGATGAATGACTGATAATCAGACGGCTCATAAGCAGCAATGTCATGATGTGAGACCATGTCCACCTCGAATGTCTGGTAGGAGGAGGGTTCCACACTCGGTCCCATCGGGTTCGCAATGATTATCTCCAGGGATAAATAGTATTTTTATACATAAAACTAGAAGATTAATATATGTGTGCACACGCAATACAGAAGGGTATGAAAACATATATCAGAAGACAGGATGGTTAATTTACTATTTCAAAGAACCGATCAATAAACAAACTAAAGGGTCTTTCTTTACCTCTCTTTTTTACTCTCTCTCTAAAATTTTGAGATGTATTTTTTCTTTCTAAAATGTTGATGAAGAAAGATGGAAGGAAAATAAATAACTAATGCGTTAGTACTTCTTGAATTTCTGCTCCAATTTATCTATGTGCTTTAGGGGTCCGTTTGGCGAGATGGAAAGTGAGAATGAAAGGAAGTTTAAGAAAAAGAAATGAAAATCAAATTTGCGGCATGCATTTGGTTAGATGGAAAAAAATTCGAAAAACATGTGAGAACATATTGGTCTGTGGGGAATAAAATTATGCTATCTACCAACACTAACCTTATGATTTCAAATACACAAAATAACGATAAGTAATTGAAGTAGAATAAAAGATATGTAGGATGCATTATAACTCTGAAATTTGTTATCCCAAGCTTTAATAATATTGCCTCTACATTTTTTGTGCCAGGATACATTTTGTCACTGACTTGAGGCCACTGGCCACAACCTCACGGATCTCACCACAAATTTTAGATCAGGTGTAAAATAGCCGTTAAGCACATAAAATGGGTGTTTTGTCGGAAAATACTATATTTTGTGCCAAAAAACCTAATTTATTGTAGTAAAAGTATAATCATCAGAACCCACAGTAGCCACAATATTAACCACAGCCCGCTCAAAAACGTAACCTCTAGTACTGATTACTAGCTAAAACACTCCCCAATCTTGAAACTGCCTCTCTCATTTTAGATTTTTCCAAGTGGATGACACCAAGGCAACTGTTCTGCCTATATGATCAACATCACCACCTTGGTGCAATACCACACTTATTCAAATGGGATCATTCTTTGTCTACAATTTTGTTCCGAAAAGCAACCCACATACTACTATTTTAAATATAATAAACTTTACATTCACCACTTAGACAATATACTAATGAGTGAATTTGTGATGTATATTCAGTTCTCAAGAGTTATTAGTCAAGTTAACTTGCCCCAACTCCTCATGTAGCCTCTCTAGTAGATTTATTAAATATATAAACACAAATTGTGAAAAAACAATAATAATGATACTTTTAGTCCAAAATACTATGCAACAAGAAGAACCAGAAAAAATGAAATGGTAGGCTTGAAATAGAAAAGTCTGGAACTAAACCCAATTAGAAACTTGCAATAATGAAATAAAAAATGCCCAAAAGATAAAACTTCATAACTCATAGAATGACTCTTCTTTAATCCCATTGCCAATAACAACTGAATTATCCATAATCAACCAAACCACCTTCATATAATATATAAAGAGACTAAAAAATTCCTTTAATAACAAATTTATTCAATCCTTGTCGACTTGTTTATTTCCCTTTTCACTGATTCTAACCCCAAAATTCAAATTTCAACTGAAAACCCAACAAATTTTCAAACTAGAGAGAGAGGGAGGGAGAGAAGAGACTGACCTTTTGGACAGTGTGACGATGAAAGTGGTGGCCGGTGAGAGGGTTCACGGTGGCGGGTGGTGGCGGGAGAGCGGGAGTGAGAGAGGAGAGAGGTGACTGTGACTTGGGTTTGGTGTGTGGAATTTTATTAAATCTATTTGTTTTCCGGAAGTTAAATATAAATCGTAGTATCAATTTATATTTTATTATATAAAATACAGGAAAATTTTCCCATTTGTGTTACTTTTCTGCCCCATGAGAAATAGTCTTAAAAAATTTTCTCAGTACCAATAAATTTTTGTTTTGACATTTATTTTCATTTTAAGTTCTAAAAATTTATATTTTTATATTTATATTCTTTCTAAACACATTAATTTTTTTAAATATTTTTTTAATCTATAAATTGTAACAATATATTTCTTTATAATTTTAATTATTTAATTATATTTTACAAGGACTCTAAATAACAATTAACTTAAGTAAAATTCAATTCAAAATAAAACTATTTACTAAAAAAATCAAAATGAAATTATGGAAAAAATAATTATTTATTTTTCAAACATAAAACAACTAAATCATATGATATTTAAATTTTCGAAACCTAATAGTTACAAAATTAGCAAAACAAACTAGTACTTATAATTTGGAGACTAGAAACCTTTTCCGTTGGTTAATTTTCGCCAATACCTCATTAATTTTTTCTTTCTTTTTTAAATCAATCAAAAAATTATTTTTCACTCACAGTTATTCTCATGATTTCTATAAAATACTACAATAAATTTATTTTTTCACGAAAAAATAAATTTTTCCAAAAAAATAAATATTTTCCGAAAAATAATTTTTTCACGAAAAAATAAATATTTTCTGAAAAATAAATTTTTCCGAAAAATATTTTTTTCTGAAAATTTATTTTTTGAAAAATTATATTAAATTATGATTTTTTTGCAAAAAAAATATTTTCCCAAAATTAATTTTTCCGAAAAATATTTTTTTCCGCAAATATGATTTTTTTCCGAAAATTAATTTTTTTTCGAAAAAATAAATTTTTCTGAAAATAATTTTTTCGAAAATATAAAAAAAATTTCAAAATAATTCATATTTTTGGCCATATATACATATAGAGAGAGAGAAAAGTCAAAATTGGTGGGCCAAAACCAAGTTTTAGTGGTTGGTTTTAAAAAGCTCAAAACCGGCTTGCCAAACATGGTTTGGTCTTAAAATCCAAAATCAAGCTTGCCAAACAGGCCCTAAGCACAATCTCACTCATACACATGCACTAAAGCCCTGTCTGGTAGGTGGTTCGGTTCCAGCTGGTCTGGTCTGGTCTTGTGTTTTATGGGATCAGATCATGTTTGGTAGCATTGGTCCCAAATTTTTTGTTAGACCAAGTAAGACCAAATCAGACCAAAATGGCCTCATTTCAGACAAAAAAAAAAGGTGGTTCCTGGTGGTCCGGTCTGGTCTTATTAATAAAATATATTTAGAAATAATTAAAAATGAATAAATATTAATAATAATAAATTAAATAAAATATATTTTAAAAATAAAATATAAATAATAAACAAAATGAAATAAATAATACCTAATAATAATAAAAAATGAATATAATAATAATAAATAAATGAATAAATAATAAATATATTTATAAATAATTAATAATATAAATAATAAATTAAATAAAACATAATAATAATAAAAAATGAATACAATAATAATAAATAAATACAATAATAATAAAAAATGGACTAAATAATAAATAATAATAATAATAAATTAATAAAATAAATAAAAAATTACATAAAACATATTTAAAAATATAATAAAAATAATAAATAATAAACAAAATGAAATAAATAATAATAATAAATAATAAATAGTTATAATAATAAATAATAATATAAATAATAAAAAATGAGTATAATAATAATAAATTAATATTAAATTAATTAAATATATTTTTAAATAATTAAAAATGAATAAATAATTTATAAATAAAATGAATAAATAATTTATAAATAAAATGAATTAAATAATGAAATAATAATAAATAAATAGAATATATTTATAAATTAATATATAAATTAATAAATAATAATATAAATAATAATTTAATAATATAAATAATAAAACATATTATAAAGTGAAGAAATAATAAATAAAGAAAAAAATAATACATAATTAAATATTATAATAAATAATAAATAAATAGTAAGACCAGACCGCTTACCAAACAGACTTTTCCAGATTAAATTAGACCAGACCGGACCGGATCGGATCAGACCAAACCAGACCAGAAAGACTGCCTACCAAACATTGCCTAAAAAGCCCAATATAAACTAGTTTTTCAGTTTGGTCTCCAATCTCCATAAAGAACACATAAAATAAATACTATATTTTTCTTCTTAATTAATATACCTCATTTACCAAAAAAGAAGAAGCTTTGTAGACTTGTTTGATAAAATTCTCATTATTTTGCACTTATATATTAGAGAGTTTTTAAAATTATAGTGACAGTAAAAATTGTAATTATACATTAACTATCTTATATGGAAAATTAAACTATTTCGGCTATAGTGGCCACTAAATTTTTATCACTATAGATATATATTTTTTGTAATGAAAATTGAAGCTAATATTAATGTTTTGTATTTATTTGATTGTTTTTTTATTATAATTATCTTTGTTTAAATTTACATGGGTGGTATTAAATGAACTAAATAAGGAAATTAAATATAGTGAGGGTGATTTGATAATATTTGATAAATATTTAGCGGTTTTGCTATATTAAACGTGTAAAAAAAAATTCTTACCATCACTGTTGTATAGGTAATAAAGACAACATTTAACACTGAATAGTTAAAAGTGCATACTCTCAATTTGAATGCCCCTTTATTTGAATGTCCGAAAATATCTTCGGCAGTTATTTATTATTTTTCAAACTTAAAAAAGGAAAGTATTTGAACTTAAAATAGGAAACTATTTGAACTTAAAAAAACCCTAGTAATACGTTTTTGGCCTTCTTGAAAACATCTCATTCACTATTTTTTTTTTTTTTTCTTCTTCAGTTTCTAATAAGCACTGACTTAAATTTCTGCAAGCTTATGCATACATATATATATATATAAATATATGTATATAATGGGGGTTTTCCATCCAACACAACCTATTTTCAATTTCCTCCCACTGGAGACTAAAACTTAGTTTACTCCCTTTTGTTAATTTTCGCCAATAGCTCATTAAATTTTTTTGTTTTTTAAATCAATCAAAAAATTATTTTTCATTGACAGTTATTCTCATGATTTCTATAAAATACTACAATAGTTACTATATATATTGAAAAAATCATGCAAAGAGTATGTGTGATATGCTCATGCTAAATGAGTGTCTACTACTATATACTGAAAAAATCATAGTTACTATTTATAATTTTCTTTTGATATTAAATAAAATTCAAAAAATATAAATCTGTTTTTAATAATTACAAAAGATATTATTTGAAAATTGTTTTTAAATAACTAAAAAAGAAAGCTATATGAAAACAAACTTTTTTCACAAAATTAAATAAAAGATTTTTTTTATCCAATTTCTTATTTTTTCAATTTTTAAAAAACCGAAAATTATTTTTGACAAATCAAGAAGACACAATTTAATTCATTCTTTTTTTAAAGATTTCATAATAGCACATTTAACCCATTTCATACATATTCGTAAAGACATCTGTATTACAATTAATGGCTCTGATATTGTAATGAGAGAGTACTCCATACAAATGAGCAATTTATAGTTTTCCTGGGTCATGACCTTTTGCATGCATATCTTTTTCATGACCCAGATTTCCGAATAGTACTCCCTACGTGAGCAGCATATAGGGCTATGAGTTCAGATGTTAGCTATACTCACATCAATCCCTCATATCTCCCTCTGTATAATGCACCTTCTCGCGTATAAACCTTATTTGGGCCATTTTCTCAAATAAACCTTTATTTGGGCCAGTTTCCCAAATAAACCAAACATTGGGCCAATATCCCAAATAAACCAATCCTTGGGTCAGTTTCTCAAATAAACCAAACATTTGGCCAATATCCCAAATGAACTAATCCTTGGGCCAGTTTCCCAAATAACCCAATCCGCGAATATACCATTGCGCGAATCACCCCCTTTACATTTTCCCCATTGTGCTTTGATACTTGGCCAAGTGTCAAAGTGCAACAACTTTTACCTCGCGAATTACTGTGCTTTATATCATTATTTGTAAGATGTTTTTCCCCATGTCATTCATACCATATCTCGCGAGCTGCAATCCAATCCACGACCTTCTCTTACCATTTTTGCTTCTTTTTAGCCTATCACGTGCATGACTTATTTTTACTTTGCCCTTATTTTTCTTGTTTTTTCCAATCCGTCCTTACTCGCGGATCAGCGACTTTTTTAGTGCGCTTGGCTATGTGACTTTTCGCCTTTCTCGCGCATTTAATGCACCTTTTTGGTTTTCGCGCCCGAGCCTTATATATTTTGCTCATGCCATTTTCCTTAGTCATAACTTATTTTTTCCTCAAAGCTCTTTTTCCCAACCCTCTTATTTTACACCTCTTTCCTCGCATCCCATTCCCTTCGCGCATACACATCTACTTCATAAGCTTCTCGCAAGTGTAGTTTTATCATGACTAAAACCTCCACTCCCAAGCTTCTCGCGCCTTCATCTGGGGTTACTCCTTCTGTTCCAGAAGCCTTAGAGTGGAGAAAAGCCCCATTCCTTGATTCTCAAGATATCTTCCGGGCATCCATGCGAGCCCTCCCTTCTGACATCATTGCAAGCCCACCCCTTACCGTTGATCCAGACCATGAAGCCGACCCTGTTTTTATTCCTCCTTTTTCTGTTCCTCGCCTTCCTATTGAAAGGGGTGATGCACCATTTTCTTTCATCGAATACAAAGGTCATGTAGCTCCTATCACTGACTAGAAGATGTGGTCCAACCATATTCTCAGTTAGGACCACAATCGCGCCACTCTTGCTGAAGTTGGCATCCTCCAGTCCATTGAACTCTTTTCGGACTTTTATGTTCGTCGTGACGTAGATGAGCTCAATATTCTGGTTTCGCGATGGAGCACCTTCTCGCATACCTTCGTTGCTTCCTGAGGTGAGTTCACACCTACCTTAGAGGACGTGGTAGTTCTATTTTATCTTCCTGTTCTTGATTCGGGTCCCATCAAGGCACCCCTAGTCGATCCAGAGGATAAGAAGATCCTCAACTAACTTCGCGACTGTGGCAAGTATGCTTGCAAGCGTGGCAGTTGGTTTGAAAAGGGCGTACTCCTTCCCGAACAAGCAATATCAAGTAGCCCGAAGCTGTCTTACTCAGCCTGGTGCCATCATTTTTATCGTGAGTATTCCTCGCGGAAGCCAGCTCCTGGTCAGGACTGTGAGTCTGCTCCTGGCCCTCAATTCAATGGACCCTTAGAGCTAGCAGGCTTCCTCGCATACTGGATGGATCGTTACATTTTTCAGGGCAAGCCAGAGGATGGTCCTAGCCGCATGGTTTTTCTTCTTGCCGCCATGCTGTCGCGAGGTGTGCGTATTCCCTTGGCACCATTCTTTCTTGGCACCTTATATTCACAGCTCGATACACTTGTCAATGACTTTGCTCGTTCCTTGGGTAGATATGACATCAACACCCGTATTTCAGGTACCTTTTTTACTTTATTTCTTTTCAAGCATTTTCCCAAATATGCCCCGATTCCTGCCCCTTTTTCTCCCCAAGCCTCAGAGGCCAATACTTCCAATTCTTTAAAATCGTGAGCTACCCGCTGGACCTCCCTTTCTTCTTCCAAATCCCTTGCTATTTTTATTGACAAATTTTCTGAGTTTTCTTGGCGTCCTTACGCCACTCCTCTTGAAGGCTTCTATTCCCCTGATATTTACCTGAAGGAAGAGATAGTCTCTTATGACATTACCTCAGATCACCACCTTATATTTTCTGCCATTACCCATAGGTGTCACCTTCCTATTTTTAACGAAACTTTTGATACTGTGGCTTCTTATAACCTTTCACGTGTGGCCCGCCAATTAGACTTTGATCAGGCCATTCCCCATCCTCTTCCTCTATTTCGTGAAGACAACTTCGATAGGTGCCTTATTCAGTTTCACGAATCCATAAAGAGAAGCCTTTGCATATTCTCCACAGTCATATTCATCCAGCAAGGCACTCGCAGGGGTGGTGTGACTGCAAGTTATAGTGAGTTTTGGAAGGAGCAGTTGATGCGATTCCACAGTTTTATGGATGAAACTCCTCTTATTCCCATGCCGGTTCCTGTATATGTTGCGGATCCTTCACTGAAACTTTGCAAGGTGAGAGGCAAGCCTGTACCTAAACATCATGCCGAGCCTTCTCAACTTCAGAAGTCCAAGAAGGCAACTCGCAAGTGGTCACTACGCGAGGAGGTACCTCCTGCGAAATCACCTGTCCGCGAGGAGCCCATTGTGCGACGTCTGGTAACTTTCCTATCCTTTTCCTTTGCTATATCATATGTTTTTCTGTCTTGTGCAATTACTAACTTAGCTATTTCCCTCCTCTTTTGCAGCGTTCTAGTGCCCAGGCTACATGTATCATCAATGCTTCTACTGATTTGTTGGACCATGTCCCCTTGTCTATCCGGCTTAAAAACCTTTCTGTTGCAGAATCATTGGATGATGTGCCTCTCGTGAAGAGGAAAAGAATTCTCTCATCCACCTCAAAAACTCATGTAGCTGGAGAGACCCCCAGTTCAGAGGAAGCTCCCTTGGTGCGGAGGTGCAAACCCACCCATGATATCTCCCATGTGGGAGCCTTAGATCCAGCCTTAGAAAAAGCGTCCTTGGCTGCGAGGTGCAAACTTGCTTTAGCCAAGCTGAAGAATAAACGACAAGCTGATGCGACCGCTTCTCTGCTGGATACAGTTGCTCGCGTGGTAGAGGATCTTAGAGCTGGAGGTGATGCAGAAGAGACAGAGGTTGCCAGCATCCTCTCTGATCTTCCCAGGACAGTTCTTTCCCAGAGTGAGTTTATAACTTTTTTACTTTATTTCCCCTTTTAGAGTTCATACTCCTAACACTTCGTATTTTTCCTCTTTTTAGGCTCTCGCGAGATAGTCTCTCTGCGTGTTCCAGCTTCTCCTAGGGGTGGCCTTCATTCTAACCCCTCTGTTGCAGCTTCTTCTTCTGATGATGAAGACCACCTCACTATCAACTCTTTGGTTAACAATCTCCTCAGCTGACTTTCGAAGAGGATGAGGATGATGGTGATTCCTCTTCTTTTCACGACACCGTAATTTTCGCGACCTCTACTCCTGAAGTAGATTGCGATGTATCATCAGGTTGCGACCATGAGGATACTACAGTAGCTCACGAGGCTTCTCTGAAGCTGTCTTCATTGTCAGTCTCTCCTGAGGTCATTGTTACTGATGGTAGAGCAGATGATCAAAACATAGATGACAGTCACTTGCAGCCCCTTGGTGAAGATATTGCATCCGAGATTGCTGCAACACTGGCAGACTATCCCAATATTGAGAGATCCATCTTTGGCAACAGTATCCCAGAGGTTGAGGAAGGTAACTTTTTTGCCACTTCATCCTTCCATTTGATTCAGAGTACCCAAATATGATATTTAACATGTTCATTTTCCTTCTGTAGGGCTAAACTCTGAAGACCAAGAAATGATCAACGAGCTACTCCACGATGCTCAGAGAATTTCTGAAGGTCAAACGGTGTTTCCTTCAGCCACAGAGGTACATCTATCTCCAGCTCGCACATCTGCCTTGAATCCTCGTGAGCCTGCCTCTCGCGACCATGCTTCTACCACACGCGAGCCAGGCATCTCTGCTCGTGACCCTACCATTGCTCCTGTCTATGATGTTGCTTCTTCAGTGCCAGTACCTTGGCATCATTGGCTCTGTTATCCTCATGACATTCCAGTGCTAGATTAGATAAAGGCAGCTCATCCAGAGACTTTTGCTCGCCTGGAAATTCATGAGCCCCTCATGCAAGCTTTCTATCTCCAGCTCGTTGCAGATGTATTTAGGACTCTTTTTGAGACTTCTATTCAGGATCTTGTCCCTGACACCCTTCCGAGATGTCATGCTCGCATAAAGGATTGGAAAAAGGTTGGGATGGATATGTCCTGGTGGGAGACCCGGTTGGATGTTATCTAGAGGCATTACGATCACTATCTTGCTGAGCTGAAGGATTGCGATGCTCGTCAAAGGAAGCAGGCTGAGATTGTGGAAGCTCGCATGCAGTTAGCACTACTCGAGGAGGATGAAAAGAAACTTCAAGATGCAGCTGATCATTCTGAGCGGGCCCGTTTGTATTTGGAAGAGCATGAGGGTTTCAAGTTATCAGATCCTATCACCCAGAACCTTTTCTAGCCTTTTTTTTCATGATGTATGTACTATTTATGTTCTAACTGTAACCACATTTTTGCTGGATAACTCTATACAATGATTGTAATTCTAACATGATTTATACATTCTGGCTGAATTGTTTGATACTATATATCTTCATATCTAACCTCAAAAAAATTTATATCACCATAATCCATAATGCCTTTATGTTTGATACAATTTAATCCATTTCACATTAAGAGGTCCAGCCCTCTCGCGAGTAACTTCATGCTCCATCATATAATACCCACTGCTGCCTTCACTTACAATCACATATGGACCTTCCCACTTAGCTTCAAGTTTCCTTACTCTTTGTCCCCTCATGATTGATGGTACTACTTTCAACACTCTATCTCCCTCCTTGAACCATCTGTATCGTACCTTCTTATTGTAGCTCCTTGCTTGTCGCTTATTATATTCTTTTTGATTTGTAAAGGCTTTTGCCCTTGTTTCCTTTAATTCCTCAATCTCCAATAGTCTGTCTTCTATACTGCTTTTGCACACCAGCATTTTAGTAGCAACCTCCAGCTCCGCAGGTAGCACAACCTCTACTCCATAGACTAATGCATAAGGGGTCATATTTATCGCACTCCGGTATGCAGTTCGATGCGCCCATAGTGCTATTGGAAGTTCTTCCACCCATTTTTTTTTATTATCATGCACCAACCTGGACATGATTCGAATTAACGCTTTATTAGAGGCTTCAGTCTGTCAATTTCCTTTTGGATAGTAAGGCGTGGACTTGTGATGAATTACTAAGTATCTCCCCAACAAATCCACGACTTTACTATTAACAAAAGGAGTCCCATTGTCCGACAGTATCACCTTCGGTATCCCAAATCGACATATGATGTTTTTCTTTATGAATCGAACCACATTGTATGTTGTCATCCGTCGTAGCGGGATAGCTTCCACCCATTTTGTGAATAATTCAGTTGCCACTAAAATCCACACATGTCCCTGAGCTTGCGGCGTGATTGGCCCAATTATGTTCAGTGCCTAAGTGTGAAAAGGCCAGGGGGTAGCCAAATTGTGCAATTCAGTTCTCGGAGCATGAATAAGATCCCCATGCACCTGACATACATGACACTTCCTGACAAAATCATTACAGTCCCTTTCCACTATTGGCCAATAATACTCGGATGAAAATAACTGTTGAAACACTTTTCTAGGGCCTTGATGACCAAACTCGTGGGTTTGTTTCAATACTTCCCTTGCCTCTTCTTCGCTTACACATCTCATCAGCCTTCCTTCAAAACTTTTGCGGAATAATCTTCCCTCTTGTAAGACAAATCGCGAGGCCAATTTTCTGAACCGCGGCTGATCTCTTTCAGGTAAAACCCCTTCTTTCAAATAATGCACATATTTGTCTCACCAGTCTATCATGTCTGCCACATTACCTTCATTCGCGGAAAGATATGCATTGCAGTCTTGGCAACTGCTTTGCAACTTGACTGCATCATCCTTCATACTTGGCCAAGAGAAACCTTCTCGCTGCAAAACTTGATAGAGACTGACATCTGTTTGACCACATATTTTCTTGTGGGTTTTCTGTAGCAGTTCTCCTATCCCGTTTACTGCCATGCATCTGGCTAAAATTCCTCCGGCTGTTCTGTAATATAGCACACCTTTTATGATCTGGTATTCTCACCTGAAGGCATTGTTATCATTTTCTAGTAGATTTTGTACTATCTGTGCTCTCCAATCATCCTTTTCATATACCACTGATTCCTTCTTGCTACTGACCACAAAATTGGTTCTTCGCACTATTTGCATAGTAGACTCTATTCCTTAAAATTGTAGTCGCGAACCCAATGTCGCCAATGCATCAGATCGTCGGTTGCCTTCTCGCGGCTCGTGCTGAAAATTTACAATCTTAAAGCTTTCTATCATCTGACGGATGAAGGTTCTGTAAGACACCAGATGGGGTTCTTTGACGGCATACTCCCCTTTAACTTGATTAATGACTAGTTTGGAATCTCCTCTACATGAAGTATTTTTGCCTTCAACTGCTGAGCCATCATCAATCCCAATGCCAACCCTTCATACTCTGCTATGTTGTTGGTACAAGGAAAATCAAGTTTATAGGCCATGACTAATTCCTCATTTGTTTCCTCATTCCTTAATACGAAATCAGCCCCACCTCCCCTTTTCGTGGATGAACCATCGAATTCTAAAGTAAACTCTGTACTTTGTGTCGCACTTGCTACTCCCACCTTTTCTACTTTAGGCTCAGCTCCCCCAAGAAATAAAGCTAGCAAATCTGACAAGGCCTGACTTTTTACTACTTTTGGTCTGAAGTATGTGATCTCATATTCAGATAATGCTAACAACCACCGAGCAGTTCTCCCACTGAGTATAGGCTTTGTGAGTAGATACCGGATAGGGTCACTTTTGGTGATTAGCTCCAACGGATGTGCCAGTAAATAATGTTTGAATTTTTGAGCCGCGAATACCAATGCAAGACAATGCTTCTCCAGGGATGTGTATCGCGACTCTGGTCCTTTGAGTACTCGACTGATATAGTAGACAGGCTTCTCTTCCCCTTCATGTTCCTGGGCCAACAGTGCTCCTATGGACTTATTGGTGGAAGTGAGATACATTATCAACGGTTTCCCTAACTCTGGTGCTACCATTATTTTTGGTGATGCTAAAATCCTCTTGATTTTCTCAAAGGCCTCCTGTTGTTCTTCTCCCCAGCTATATACAGACTTTTCTTTTAATAAAGGCATGAGTGGGTGAGTTACCTCTGCCAGTGCTGGGATAAACCTCCTCAGATAAGATATTTTCCCCATAAACGTTTTCAATATTTTGCGAGTTGTGGGTGGAGCCATTTCTAATATTGCCCTGGCTTTTGTTGGGTCCATATCAATCCCTTGTCAATGTACAACATACCCCAAGAATTTTCCTTCTGGTACTCCAAAAGCGCATTTCAGGGGATTCATCTTCAAATTATATTCGCGACACCGTTGTAGTACTTTCCTCAAATCGCCCACATGATCCTGCATGACTCTGGATTTTACCACCAAATCATCCACATAGTCCTCCACAGTTTTATGCATTATCATGAAATAAAGTTGTCATGGCGCGCTGATATGTGGCCCTGACATTTTTAAGTCTAAATGACATGACTGTATAATGGAAATTTCCCATTGGGGTACGAAAAATAGTTTTCTTAGCATCTTCCGGTGCCATCTTAATCTGGTTATACCCGCTGAATCCATCCATTAGTGAAAAAACTTCATGTCCTGAGGTTGCATGTACCATGGTGTCAATGTTAGGTAGAGGGAAATCGTCCTTTGGGCAGGCTTTATTGAGATCACGATAGTCTACACATACGCGGATTTGCCCAGACTTCTTTCTCATAGGCACAATATTTGCAAGCCATGTTGGATGCTGGGTTGGCTTGATAAATCCTATTTTCAGCAACTTTTCTACTTCTGCCTTGATCTGTATCTCTAGATCCGGATGAAATATTCGTTGCTTTTGCTTCTTTAGCTCTGATACGGGATGCACATGGAGGTGGTGGCTTACTAATCCAATATTGAGTCCCGACATTTGAATATAGTCCCAAGCAAAGACATCTTAAAACTCCTTGAGTAATTCTACTAGAGAATTCTTAGTTTCGTCGGGCAACGCATTGCTTATGAAGGTAGGTCGTGGAGCTGTGTCGTCGCCTATATCCACTTCACACAAACCATGCTCGGTCTCGGATTCATTTTGAGCATTTCAGGATCAGTGCCAAATTTTCTTTGTACATCTGCCTTATCTGTCCCGGGGTCAGTGCCAACTGTGCAGGCTTCTGACCCCCAATCCCGTCACAACTTGTATACTACTCACTCATCAGGCATTTTGACTCGCGACCAACTCACTTCTTTGAGCTTCCGCTTAGTCGAACCTCCATCTTTCGATTCCTCCCATTTTGGTACTGGTGTAGCAAAAACACCGGGTCCATCTTCCTCGCCATATTCTGAGAAATAGACTGCATCTGCAAAATGGGCCTCGGACGCGCAAAAAGGGCTCTTAGATGTTTTCACAGTTATAATTCCTTCTCCCCAATTGGTCTTCATCACTTGATGATAGGATGATGGTACTATACCATATGCATGTAACCACGGTCTTCCTAGCAACAATTGATATGAGGGTTTCCCCTTTAATGACATGAAACTTGGTGGACCCCCTGATTTTCCCAATTTTAAGATCCAATGTCGCGAATCCCATGGTAGCCTGCTGGTCTCCATTGAAATCAGTAACTGCAATGGTATGATTTACAATCTTGCTTTCAGGAAAATTGATCATCCACAACGTAGCCAGCGGGATTAAGTTAACTAACGCTCCTCCATCCAAGAAAGCTCTTTTCATCTCTCGACCATTCACAGTAGCTGGTACATATAGAGGCCGATTGTGGAAGAATGACACTTTTCTATCTGTTTCAGAAAATGTGATCTTGCTTGAGGTTTTTTCATGCTGTGGAATAACGATAGTATGATTAAGAGAGACAACTGTTTGCTCTTTTAGGAACTCCTTCATATGCTCCTGTATTGGGAGCTCGTTAAAGAAAACTTTTATCTTAGCATTCTCTTTTGCTTCACGTGCATGTAGGCATTCATACTTGATGACATTTATTGTATCCTCAGTACTGTCTCTGGTGTCCACTACAGCCACATGTGCAAGGAAGGGTTCATGAACTACATTCTTTGCCACTTCTAAGTCACTTGATGCTATTTTCCGGTGTATCAATCCGTGAAATGCCCAACATCCAATCAAGGAATGCCGAACGGACCTGTGATAGGGGAAGTAGTTGTTTTTCATCATTTCCTCTCTCGTCGGCACCCTTTGCACTGAAGGTAGGGATATGACATTATCTGCAATCCACTGATTTAGCAAAGCAACTGCTTCCTTTTCATTGAAAGGTAAAGGAGGTGGTTCAGATCTTCTAACACGCTCTTCCCTGGGCCTTTCATTATGCGTTACTGCTACCATTGCCACTCGCCTAACATTGATATTTGGTCGTGTTGGAGGAGCCAAAACTTCTCCCAATCTTCGTGCATTATCAACAAGTGCAGAAAAAGTTCTGAACTCGTGATTGACTAAATGCACTCTATATTCTCGCAACATTCCTTCTATACAAATTTTGATTAATTGAAGCTCGAAAATTGGTTCATGGCACTGTAAAGAAGCCTCGCGAAATCTCCTGACATAAATTGCCACATCTTCCCCAAAACGTTGCCTTTGCCTTGTAAGTGAAATCATTGAGACCTCTTCGTCTGCCTGGAAGAACTTGGTGTAGAACTTTATCACCATATCCGTCTAACTGGATATTGAAGCCGGAGCGAGACCAGTATACCATGTGTATGCAGTACCTGTTAGAGATTTGGAGAATTCTCTAAGTTTCAAATACTCATTATTTTTGTGTGGTCCCAGAGCATCCGTGAACCTAGATATGTGTTTTCTTGCATTTTATTTTTTGCCATCGAATTGATGGAAGCTTGGTGTTCCATAGTCTTCAGGATAGGGTAAAGCCATAATACTGGGATGGTATGGTGGGGTAATTTCCACTTCTTCTATTTCAGACTTCTCATTTAAGATAGCCCGAAGCTGCTCCCTGGTGATATATGACTCTTTTTCTAGTGGCTCTATTCGTGCTCGCGGTGCCTCCTGAAAAAATTCTTGTGCTGATACTTCTGGCAAGGTTTGATTATCCATCCGTGGCGATTCAAGATTTGGTACCGAAATGCGCAAGACCTCCATGAAGTGAAGTATGGCCTTTTGCATTTCTTGAATGCTTAGAAGAGTTTATAGCAAAACTGGTGGCAATTCTGGTGAATTCTGTGTTGGCTCCGCCATTGAAGGAGTCTCTGCCCGAGCCACACCAGCGTTTGCGCGACGACATTGCTTCCGTGCTGGTGGAACTGGTTCAGCTCCTTGAGTCTGCGTTGCTGCTTCCTCTTCAACTTGCTCGGTGTGCCGGGTTAGTGGACGACCTCTCCGACGAGTTTGACAAGGCTCAACTTGTGCAGAAGACATCTCTCCCCAGCAGAGTCGCCTTTAATGTAGGGGTTCAATTTAAAAGAGACTTAGAGATAGTTTCCACACAAGATCGTCAGGAAAATAATGGTGCTTGTACCTTTATTGCTTTTGATGATTTACAGAAAAACGGAGAAGGAGGAAAAATGGAAGAGAAAACAACAGCTACAAATGATACAAAATACTTTCTCTCTCTAGAAATTTCTCTCCCTTAGTCGTTGAAAAGTCCCCTTTAAGTGAGCTCTAGCTTCTCTATTTATAGACGTAAGCATCCAGTAGGCTTTCACGAATCGTCTTTGCCACGTCAGCATTACCTCGCGACATGGACCATGAAATTCCAATCCGTGCCATAAATACCCTGTACAGTATCATCTTGCGACCTCAATTACACGACCTCGATTCACGTGATCCCTTGCGCGGATCATATTGTACTTCCTGACCTGTGATCCGCGCCGATTCATCGCGGATCTGATTTTTCCTTAGCTAAGGAACCATGATGTTTCATGACCCTGAGTACTATCGGTCTCTCTAAGGTACTTTTGCTTTGAATGGTGTAAATAGGGTCACGACCCACTATTTACATATCCCAAACATTTCCCCAGATTTCCGAATAGTACTCCCTACGCGAGCAGCATACAGAGCTATGAGTTCAGATGTTAGCTATACCCACATCAGTCCCTCATACCTCCCTCTGTATAATGCACCCTCTCGCGTATAAACCTTATTTGGGCCATTTTCCCAAATAAACCTTTATTTGGGCCAGTTTCCCAAATAAACCAAATCTTGGGCCAATATCCCAAATGAACCAATCCTTGGGCCAGTTTCCCAAATAACCCAATCCGCGAATATACCATTGCGGGAATCACCCCCTTTACAACCACTATTAGCAATAAGTATATTCTCAAAAATAAAAGAAAAAATATATAAATTGTAACTAAAATTTTTTTAAGAGTAAAGTGCAACAAACCCCTCTGAACTATCTCAGTTTTGCAACTAACCCCGCTAAACTATCAATTTGGTGCAATAAGCCCCCATTCCCTTGTAAAAGATGATCCTACCCTTTTAATAAAATGTTCCATTCTTCTAATTATTCCATTATATTTTTTATCTTTTGAGATTTTAATTTTACCATTCACCGTAATCGTATTCGCGTTAAGTATATTCTCAAAAATAATAATATAAAAGTTCATAGGAGGTAATTATTGAATTTTTAAATAATAAAATTGATATTAGAATTTTGTTTGATTTAATGTATAAAACTTCTCACCCTAAATTTAAACTTTTTCATGAATGATATATTATCAAATTTGTATAAATTATTCCATAATGTATGTTAATAAGAAGGGCATTATGATCATTTATGAAATAATTTGGGCAACTTGCAACTTCATGACATAGTTAAGGAGTTTTTTTGCCATTTTCAAAGTTTAGGGGGGTGTTTTGGAAGAGAGAGTATAGTTCAGGGGGGGTTTATTGCACTTAACCCTTTTTTTAATAATAAACTTGTTATTAAAATCTAGTTTGATTTAATGTATAAAGCTCATTACCCTAAGTTTAAAATTTTCAAATGCAAAAATAAAAAAATAAAAGAAAAATTAACCTAAGATATGCATTCATAAAGACTTTTATAGATTACTTCAATAACAAAAACAATTGTATCATATATATAAATAATATGAGTAATTACTTAATCATTTTAAAAATCTTACTTAACTTTATTTAAACAATCTAAAATTATTGTTTAATTAATTATTTTTAAACATTGTGAGAATCTATGCAAACTTTTATGGAGAATATACTATCAAATTTTTATAAATTATTTTCTAGTCTATGTTAATAAAAAAAATGCATAAGTATAATTCAATAAGAAAATGCATTATGGTCATTTATGAAATTTTTTGAAGAAATTGGGAGCAATTTGCAACTAAATGTCATAGTCTAGGAGTTTTTTACACAAATTATTGTTCAAAGCAGTTCTTTGCAAAACTGACCATAATTCAGGAAAATTATTTGCACTTTACCTTGTATTATATATCATATTGTAGTATCAATTTTGTATTTTATTATATAAAATATTGGAAATTTTTTTTCTTAGTGCCAATAAATTTTGCTTTTGAGATTCATTTCATTTAAGTTCTAAAAATCTGTATTGTTTATTTATACTCTTTCTAAACATGTGTAATTTTTTTTAAATAATTTATTAATTTATGAATTGTTACATAATATATATTTTTGTAATTTTTAGTTACTTAATAATATTTTATAAGGAGTCTAAATAATAATTAACTTAAGAAAACTAAATTCAAATGAAAATATGTAAAGACCATTCTTTATTGTTTTCAAAAAAAAAAACCAACAAAATATTATTATATTTAAAATTTTGAGTTTATTTTGTAAGGATTTATTAACTACTTCTATATTTCCTCTAAGCTAAATATAGTGAGCATATATAGCTTAATATGGTGCCAGTATTGGGATTTTGATTGGCTAAAGCCATAAAAGAAAATAGACCAATTCAAAGTATAATTTAAAAATTACACACTACCTTCATTTGTATAATTTATTTTTTTAAGTATGAAAAACCGTCCCACCTCGTTTAATAATCGGATGTGGTGCGGGTATGGGGATAGCAAAATTAAATGAGGATGGGGATGGGGATGGGAATGCGATCCCCACCTAGCCCTCTTGACATCCCCAAGTGTGTGTGATATGCTCATGCTAAACAAGTGTCTACTACATTATTCACAAACAATTTACATTTTATATTACTTTTGCTCCACTGGCTGCAATAAAAGGTATTCATTTATAATTTTCTTATGATATTGAATAAAATTTTAAAAAATATAAATCTGTTTTTAAATCTGAAAATTGTTTTTAAATAACTATATAAAAAAATAGCTATATGAAAACAAACCTTTTCACAAAACTAAATAAAAAAATTCTGATACAATTTTTTATTTTTTACTTTTTGAAAAACAAAAAATTATTTTCAGAATGACAAATCAAGACCCAATTCAATTCATTCATTTTTTTTAAAGATTTCATAATCAGACATTTAACCCATTTAGTACACATTGATAAATATATACTAGTTGAGTCACTCCATACAAATTAGGGATGACAATGGGGCCGGTACGAAACGGATTTGCCTATATTCATACCCGCCCCATTAATTTTTTTAAATACCATACCCTTCACGAGTTTGTCATGGGTTGTCTTTTTCTAACCCATACCCGCCCCATTAAAAAATTACTAAACCCTTACCCGACCCGCCCTACCCCATTAACTCAAATTTTTCCAGCATCTATTTTGAATCAATAAACAAAATTACTAACTATATAGTATAAATATAATTTTCTCTTGTGTAATTAATAGAATATACAAACTAAAATGAATTACCAATGGCCTTGTGGTAGTCTTATTTTGAAAATATCAACTTTGTATCCAACTTTGACATCCACCGCCACTAGCATATATTTTGGATTTGTGAAGTACACAATAACAATAAACTTATCAAGATTAAAATAAATAAACATATTACATAGACTAAAATAAATAAACATATTATATAAGAAAATTAATAGTTACAAAAAAGATAAAATAAATAGTAGATTACTTGGGACAGAAGACCGAACGAAATATAATTAGATAGAATTATAAAAATAAAATAAAAAGGCAACTACAGTTATATGGAAACAAATTAAGTACCACTGAAAAAAGGGCAACTATAGATATATGGAACAATTTCGAAAAGGAAACTGGAAACATATATATATGGAAACAGTCCTAGTATAACTAGAATTTACTTCAACAAGCCGCCCTAGTCCCCAACCTTATATATAAATCAATCGCTACCTTTCTATACAGTTTTCAGAGAAATATATACATACATATACATATATATATACACAATGGTGCTGTTAATTCCAAAGGGGTTTCGATTCGCTCCTACGGATGAAGATTTGGTTACGGGATATCTGAGAAGAAAGGTGAAGGGAGAAGCACTGCCGTTCGAGGGTGCGGTGATCGAGCGAGATATTTACAGTGCAGCGCCTTGGAATGTACTCCATGATCAAGACCCATGGAACAGCTTCAAGATCAAGACAAAGAAATATGAACATGTCATTTACGTGTTCACCAAGTTAAAAAAAATTGGCGCCAAAAGGAGAGTTATTCGAAGAGCGGGTGATTGCGGGACATGGGATGGCCGAACTAAAGGCGAGAAAATCTGCAATGAGCAGAAAGAGCTTATCGGATTCAAGAAGATGTTGAATTTCGAGGCGGATGCGAATAAGAAAGACGAGTGTTTGATGCATGCTAGGGGTCATTGGATAATGCACGAGTATTCCCTTGGTGGTGTAAGTTTGGATGGGATTGAAGATGATCATGACTATGTTGTGTGCAAGATCAAGAGAGATGACTCTAAACCTCTTAAGACCTCAACAAAGCATGGTCGTGATGGTGTTGATGATGTTTCGGGGTCGAGCAAAGCACTAGATCTAGAGTACCCAACACAAAAGAAGATTAAGATGAGACATGATCATGAGGCGTCTACTTCAAAAGGCTTTGATGAAAGAGAGTCATTGCAGAGACATTCCATTCCAACGAAGCGTGATCGTGATGGTGACGGTGATGATGATGTTTCGGGGTTGAGCAAAGCGATTGTTGAAGACCCAACCGCCCAGAGCTCTTATGCTTGTCTACAGTTAAGTGAATCATTGCAGAGAGATTCAATTCTAGAGCATCTGGATTCGGAAACTGCGCTATTTCTGGACAACGTTGATTTTGAAGCCGAGCAAATTATTGGGGCTTATGCTGAATACCTTATGTGCGATGACTTTACGAGTAACGTTGATTTCGAAACAGAGCAAGTTGGAGCTTGTTCGGGGTTGAGCAAAGCATTTGTTGAACACCCAACTACTCCCCAGAGCTCTTGTGCTTGTCCCCGAACATCTCTGGTTCCTGCTTCTCCAAGCGACATTTATCATGATCAACTCATCAACTACCATCAACAAATTGATGATGGTGATCAGTACTTCAACTTCAACAATCATCAAACAGCAGAGCCTCTGCGGTACGAATCGCTCAACCAGGAGGCTTCCACTAATTCAGAAGGATGCGAAGAGCGGTTTAAAATTCAGGTTGGAATGTCCACAGAAGGAATGGGTCCTTTACATGAACCACTTGGAATCTCAAGAGAAGAACGAAACATTTTATTAAGTTGTTTTCCGGAACAACCCCTCCCTTTTTGTTGCTAGCTAGTTTCAATTAGTATAGAACTTGTTAACTTCAGTTCATAACTTCATATATGAATTTGAACCTCTAGCGTATGTATGTATGTGTATATATATATATATATATATATATGTTGACCGCATCTACAGGTTCTGAAAGTGTTCGTCCTTAATTAGTTTTGAAAGTGTTCTGAAACTACAGTTTTGACCGCATCTACAGGTTCTGAAAGTTTTCGTCCTTAATTAGTTTTATCAAGTAATTTTCTGTTTTATTCTTTCTTCTTATTGATATGTTGGCTAAATCTTGCACTCATGATCAAGTCTTGGTGGCAACTACAGTTATTAGATAAGAGTACCGGGTTACTACAAGAAAAGTTTGTATTTACAAGGAGCAAAAACTCTTGTAAATACTTTTTACCGGTTTATAGCGCATGTTGTGACAAGCCATGCGGTAAAAGAAATTATTGTTTATGGCCTAGAATGTAAATTTTTGTTTACATTCTAGGCCATAAAATCTTTCTAGCTACACTTTAATACACATCAAATAATTGGATACCAAGCAATATTAGTGTTTCACCATACATAAGACCGGTTTATCAGTTAGCATCATTCATATATTTTATAAAAAAAAAAATGATAAAGAAGTTTAATTACACAAACAATAGTTGTTGATGTTGGAGAGCATGCCTCCACTGGCAGTTGGCATCACCACATTCCAGCCAGGCCCGCTAATGGCTAACGAACTATGGGTAGCATTTGGTTCTCCATCTTCGTTTGGAGTACCACCAAGTAGATCAATGCGGTCCAAAACCCTATCCAGATCTTCATTAGATATTTTTGCTTGTATCGCACTGTCTTCAGGATCATCTTCATCACGGAGCAGTGCCAACAGGTCCTCCTGAAATAACACAGTTGCATTAATGGAGAAATTTGAAGTGAGACAGCTGAATTGAACTTAATCTATTGCTACAACAAAACATATAAGCATTAAATGAGAATGGAAGAATAAAATGGTATTTATTTTAAGTAACATACAGTGCCGGTCATTACAAGCCAAAGTATGTGAAATTTTAGTGCACTGGCACCAGAAATGATTGTCAAATAAATTGCTCAAAAAGCACAATTCAAGTAAAGATCCCTTACCGAAAAAAAAGTAAAGATCCCTAATTAAACATGCGTGGACGAATAAGAAGCTGACAGATGTGACTGGGAGTTACCTAGTGAGAGAGGGATTGGACTTGATTTTTTGCCGTTTTAATACAAGCAATTAAGTCTGGTGGCAACTCCAAAATATCCTTGTAAATAGTAATTATATCCTTTTGATACTTCCCACATCAAATCATAGTTAGCAGCTTCTCAATATCATCCTGTTCTCTCTATGTGCAAACAACTTCAATTTTCAATTTGGACAAGAAACAATATATGCATAAATCAAGTCATTTTCAATGGGAAAAAATAATAATTAGACTGTTACACTTAATAATCTATGCATCAAGATTTATTTTTATTTTATTTTATGCTTGTTGGACTAGACATGTATCAACACATTTTATGCTTGTTGGATTAGATGTGACTGGGAGTTACCCAGTGAGAGATTGACCTCATCACTTAGGTCAATCTATGGCTCGTATTGCTCAAAGCAGCCTAAAGAGAAATTAAATCACAATATATTTTCACCTTTAAGGAAATGCATCAAATGCAGATCATAAATTAACAAGTGTGAAAATGCTCTAACACCCACTCAGGTTTGAAGTTATTAAGTCTAAAATTACCCTGACGCCCCTCATCAGAAATTACAGTCGTTTATTTTGTAACTAAAAATGTACTTCTACCATTATAACCCTCTCCTTATTTGCTGACACACACTCCTGTCAAACAAATATTCATATTGCCATTTAAATACACACCAATTAAACCAACATTACACAAATACACGAACAAACACACAAATTATATAAACAAACACAAATCATATAGATAATTATAGATTACCTCCAAATTTTACAAATTACCCAAAATGACGGAGGATGAGCGAGTCGTTCACCGGAAACTATGTAGTTCCTCCTCCCAAACTTACCACTGCTAGCCATTAATTTCCTCCCTGCCCTCTCTCTCATTTCTCTCATCACCCGTGACACCGAACCCCTTATTTTTAGAGCAAGAAATCTTGCACTGTGTTTGCTAAATTAGAGACTTCATATTTTGTACAGGTATTTGATTTTGTAATTTTTGACGGTACTATAGTTTATTGGGTAGAAATCAGACATTTTGATGAAGTCGGACGACATAATTTGGAGGTGGTGGTGATAGTGTTTTCTATGTACATGTTTGTGTATATTGTGAGTATATATGAAAAGGGAAGAAGAGAAAAAGGGGAATACACCATGCAGCCCCAACTGATGAAGAGGTGGTGGTGATGGTGAACACTTATGGTTGAGGAATGCTGGTGAGGTCTATATCACCTCGGTTCAAACTTACCCCATTAGATGTTTCTTCCTCCATGTTTTCTCTCTAATTAGTTAATCTGCAGGGGGTGATCATCAGAGCTCCGATTGATTAATTTAGTAATGCAAATGCAGGTGCTGTTGAATAACCTTAACAAAAAGTAGAGTGCGGTGGCAGCTGAGGTGGTCAGTGATGTTGACGGTTGTGGTTGTGGCTCACGGTGGTAGCAACTGGTTTTGATGTCTGGTGGCGGCTTGAGGTTGCACGTTGTGGTGGTGGCAAGTATGAGGACACACAGACTTGCTCTCTCGGATTTGCAAAGCTCTCAGAAGATCCAAGATTTGAACACTAGTGTGTTGTATAGAGATTTACTTTTTATTATCATTGAAATTAATAGAGCTAGATTGGTTTCTGTCAGAATTTGGTTCTACCCGTCGACGTGTATGTTACAAATTTTAACAAGTTACTCAAATTAATGAGGGGTAATTTTGATACTTCATTTCTTAATTACTTGACTTTTGACTTGACTAACGGTTAATTAAACGAGTGGGGTGTCAGAGCACGATCACCCAAACTTGAGCAGTGTTGCTGTTTTTTTTTCCCCTACTACTTCTAGCCGCAGGCAAACCTAAGAGGGTGTTGGAGCTTTTCAACCTCACAACAAAACATACGTATTATCACCATAAAAACACATACAACCAAAAAAGTCGCGTTTAGAAAGTTCAGTATAAAGAAGAGGTGAGGGAGAAGGAGTAAATTGGTGGGGGTTTGAATAACAATGACAATGGGGCGGGGATCCCCGAACCCGGGACAATTTTGTCCCCCCATAACCGCCCCGCCCCCGATAAAAAATTTATTTTTTGCCCCGCCCCGCCCTGTGCCCCGGTATATATTTTACCTTTTTATATAAAAAATTAAATCTTATACATATATATATACATATAAATACATTTTTTTTACCTTTTTATATAAAAAATTATATCTTAAACATATATATTATTGTAATATATTATATATATATATTATAACCAAGGCAGGTTCGGGGCGGGGCAGGGGTACCCCCGAACCCGACGGGGATTTTTTTTTGCCCCATCCCCGCCCCCATTGATGTAATTTGGTCCTCATACTTGGGCTAAACGGGGCGGGGCGGGTATTATTGCCATCCCTAGGTTTGAATAATCGACACACTCACATTTAACCTCTTCTAGACACTCATGGACTTGAGATCCTAAAGTCAGTCGCCCATCAAAATTTGACAGTCCTCTTAACCTATGCTCAAATTACGAAAGCATATAAGAGAATACCTTGACTGCAGCGCCTATGGCATCTATAAGATTTCCATCTGAACTAACCACAAGGCCATCAATATAAAGATCCCCATAAACTTTTCCTTCCACAACTAACAATGATGAGAGATCAATTCCGGCACCTGAGAGAGACTATTAAGACCTCAATGTTATCGACTTAAGCAAAATGTATAACATAGAAATAAAGTACAGGTGAATTAAGGCCTCGAAATATAAACGTGTCCATAACATTTCCGGAGACTTCTATTGATTTCTTGAGAGATATACTTGCTCCACTTTTACCACCTAAGAGACATCGGTGAAGTGCTGCTGAGAGTTCTTGTCACGCCCCATTAATCCTGATACTCCAATCAGGAGAATCAGCGAATCCCGAGGTATGACGTCATAGAAAATGACAACCAAAATCAACGATAACACTGAAATACATGGAATAGGAATGAAAATGAAGTATTCCATGTCACCTGAGTGAAAGAAACACAGTAAAGAATTCTAACGAAAATCCGGCAGAGTTCCATCTATAAATGGAACATCCGGGCAACCCAAATTCAACACAACAGACAACATGCCCATTATAACAAGAATAAAAGCAATGGCACGCAGCCCAACATTCCAGAAACCTACTAGGGTCGAGGAAATGGAAAAGAACACCAATACCTCTCCAAACCCCTCTAAAATCAATAGATCCCCAAATGCTCAAATAAGAATACATAAAACTTGATGGTAGTGCCGAACAGATACAATGGCACCCCAAAATAATAAATACATTCAATAAAGGATACAACACAAGGGGATATGCCAACAGCCTGGCTCCCAAGAGAACAATGAATAATAAATATGATTACAGAAGGAGGAATAAATCTACCGTCCCAAATCTCCCGCATCATCGCCGCCGAGCATGCCGTGCTGCATCCACCTACAAACCTGAAAATGTTGTGTGTGGGGGGTGAGCAAAAACCACGCGCTCACCATAATATCAAAACATCACACTCATAGCCGTCTAGAAAATGTTAACCATCCCGTGTGCATGCATCTATCCTAGGTCAAGCTACCGTCTCCCATGGCACCCCCGCCAACCCGAGACACCCAACAATAACCTCACAACTAATCTCGAAACTACTCAAGAGTCGTAAAACAGCACAGATCATAAAATATATCTACCACTCGTATATACGCATGTCGAATCAACACATATATATACATACACATATATATACATAAAGTCCCATAAACAGCTAATCCTAGCACCTGGTGTATAAAAGCACCCAGTCAAATACACATTCTCGTCTAAGGATACAACCAGAACTAACTATCTATTATACCGTGCATCGAGCACGCCACTCAAGATTCCTAGGAGGTAAGATCACTCATTAGGACTACCAGAAGAGAAAAACCATAATCATGCCCACAATTAATTCATAATTCTTACACATCACCTCTATCAAATCATACCTGAAAAGTCTCACTCTCACAATTTATATCCTCAACACAGTCCAATGGTATCCTCAATACAGTCCTTTTTGTTTACATTATTTCGTGAACTAATCCATTCACCCCAAAGAAATACAGAAGGAAATATATAATCACCACACTGGATTCGGTAACCAACCGAACTATCTCTAACTCACATTGCCTATCGAGGCACTAAAAAAGGTACAGATCCACAAGGTCACCTCTAACTCATACCGCCTATCGAGGTGCAAGAAAGGGTTACTGGAGTCATTTAGTCCCAAACAGATGCCATGGCCCTCGGGTTTTTAAAGAAAAATGTTGAACCCCGAAGGATTCAACCGATTTTTAAGAAAAAGTTAGGGCCTGGTCAAATCATATTTGGTTCCAATGCCTCCTAACCCAACCAACACTAGGAATCGCACTATGTGTGCTTAACTTAATCTCACTTCTCTTACCCGAGAAGATCCACAGACACACACGAATGATCATATTTCTTACCTTAAGGAATGAAACCTTAGAAACACATGTTCGGGTTAAAACCCAAGAAACAATAACACGGGGAAAAGAACTACTAGAGTTCCACCGAATATCACCTCAAAGTCATATTCAAACTTATTTCCATACAGGTTCTAAGACCTTCAATTTAATATAGGAACTTATAAACAAATCCTCAAAGGTTACCAAACCAACACCGGGATTCAAGTGTTCCTCGGAACAACTAGGAGGAATCTGAAACAATCAAACTCTAAAAACATATCTAAATCTCAGAACTGACCTCGAGTCTTACCCGACTTTTAACCTAAACAACTCTCTCCACTACCAACGTGGTCCAATAATCATCCAGTGATAACCCTAATCACCAATCACAAAGGCCTATTGTGGCCAAAGGCATAACCACAACCAAGTCTCAATATATAGCTAGCCAACTCAACTCAACTCCAACCCAAGGGGGAAACAATTAATTATCTAAACCTCCTTTCATCTATATCCACGTAGCCACCTAGAACACATGCCAACCATGGCTTTACTAATCCAGGTTTTTAACATTACTACATTTCATTTCTTTTAAATTTTAAAAGCTTTAACTTTTAATCACATTGAATTAATTTCCACCATTTATAATAAAGTTACCAATATCATCAGTTTAATAACATCAAATATCGACAATATAAAAGATCCATAAACGAATGAATGATCAATATGTATGTCAATGCAATGACAATGCAACCCTAGCCACTAATATCCAGGAATCCCAAACCGTTCACTGCTGGGGCAACAAACCCACAACAGGAAGGCTGGGCGTCGCCAAAGAAAGTGCGGGGACCACAAGCCCGCCCGGGAACCGGCAAGTGAGGCCCAAGCCCTCACCCCCGAATGTCTAGAGAATTGAGAGTTACTAGCTCCCTGGGTGCTAGACCACCCCCTGGCCAGTTGTTGCGACATTCCAAACGAACCAGACATGCACATGATATAAATGAGGCATGCAACGTGCACCGAAACAATATATATATATATAACATGGTGCTATATGAATGCAAAATGCCTCCATATGAATTTAATATACTCAATCACACGGCATAAAAGCCAAACAATCTCATACCACGCATGCTTCACAATTTCAAATATACAGTAAATCAATTTCCATTTTATCACAGAAATAATCGAGTTCTCAATTACCCAATCCTTATAGATTTTATATGACAGCATGCTTTTAATTTAATTCCCAATAATTGTTTTCAAACTAATCAGCCTCAGGGGAACTTAGACAATTTAATTTCTTTATAATTTACGAGAAAATCAACTAGGGAACTAAAATCACGTCTATAACGTCCCTCATTCTCGTGAATCCCCCCTATCTTATTTTTAATTTCAATAATATATAAATAGAAGAGGAAATATTTATTAACCGGCCCTACGTCCCTCAATATCAAATCCACCCCGCCCCCACTGTATTTTAATTTCAAATACATGTAATCCGGGGCTAATTACAGGTTCTAATTTCACACAAAATTCTACAAAATTCTACTTTAAGTCCAGGGGTACTAAACCACCTATTTTAATCCAATTTAAGTAGGATTTAATTCTTAAGAATTTTTAGGGAATTAATTTATTTACTTTCCCAAGGAATTTCTATTCCTGACCTCATTTATTCGGTTATGGGTAGTTTGTGAATTTTATAAAATTCTTAAATTCCATTTATCGCTTAGGAATTTAATTACATGCTTTTATTATCCATAAACATACAACGGGGCAACTTAGCATTTTCTACGTACTATTAGTGAGTGCTAGATAAATATATATATAAAATTCCCCACCTAATTATATACGCTTACAAAAAGTCCCGCCGTGACAGTACCGGCCGTGAATAGTGCTCGCCGCCCAAAGTCGTCCAAAAATTATTTTTAATATGTCGAAACGACCGCCTTACCGCCCTATTCAATATAATTAAAATCCGTTAGCAATCGATAATTTAATTTAAACAAATCTACAAAAATCGAAACCGAAAACCATACCGAAAATCTGAAATTCCCGGAGAACCGCTCAACGGTTTCGCACCAATTTCGGATATAACGTACACGGTACCGAGGCCGAGCTATCCTCCGAAAATCAGCCCGAATCGAGACCAAATCACCACTGAGTCAACCCGACTCAGTCCGGCCATACACGGGACTGGTCAATCTCCATAACTCCCGATCAACACCACGTCCGGCGACCCACGCTGCCGCGAACCACCAGTCCACCATGGTCGCCGTCGCTGCTACCTCAGCCGGCGAACACCAAGCCAAAACGCAGGACCCCAGACCGAACACGAATCTGCTCGTCCCACACGTGGCTGAAACCCTCTGCAACCATGGCGCCGCTGCTTCTCGCCATAGCCGCTGCTGTGACATCACGCCACCCCTGCGACACCAACTCGGCGACCCATGGCCATCGCCGCTACACCGACGACTCCTACCAAGCCACGCATCTGTCGTGGCTCCATCTATCTATCTCTGGTATATAAGACTATGATGATGATGATGATGATGATGATAATGGTGGTGGAGAATAACTGGTGTCAATCTAAGAGGAGAGAAGGAGAACCCAATATGTGGTCGTGAATCTGAAGAAACAATAAGTGGTCTGTGTGTGGGGAAGGTTAGAGAAGAATAGAGAGCCTTTGAGAAGCTTCGTGTAACTTTATTTCTGACTCCACCGAAATATCTGTCAACATATACATATATCTCAAATACGTATGATACATATACGTATATATATAATTCAACTCAATTGAATTTTGTAACATCTATATTACTAGTTCCATGTGACCTCAAGTGTGACCAAGATATTAAATAAATGTGTGTGACATGAGAAAAGAAATGGTTGGTCCACCAAAGTCAACTAAATGCTTTAATTTCATTTATTTAATTATTTAATACCCATATATATATATATATATAATTTTAATTAAATATATTTGTACAATAAATCCCGAAAATATACTGGGAACCTCGAAATAATATCACACGCGCCCGTAAATATAAACGAGACGCCCAATAAATAATATAACTAAAATAAATAATCTAGGGTATGAAACCCATATACATATAATCATAATTAAATTCGCATAAATAAAATAAGTCCCGTAAAATATACCGGGGACACTCAAATAATTCCACGTGAGTCCATAAAATTCACCGGACTCCAAATAATAATACGAGCTTAAACAAGTACTCCGGGTACGAAACTCATCCACTTATTAAATCACCGAAAAACCCACGGTCTCCGAATAACTAATAAAATCCGGAATAATTAACTCGGGTAAGAATATTTATATAAACCAAATTAAATCACTAATCGCCTAACGGTTTATACTACGCGCTCCCCGTAAACTCTACAGATAGTCAAGAAATAATACTAGTCAAAATGAACGCTCCGGGTACGAGACTCAACTACCCGGTCATAGAAGTCGTCACTAACCCAATCGAATCAAAACCATAAGAGCCGAACAATCCAAACGTGTCGTCTAGTCGAAATACTAAACGCTACAGGTTTAAACAAAATCGCACTAACACTCATCACGTACGTATAAACATGAAAAACGAGTATAGAAATACAAATACACATAAGCACGTAAATCAAGCAACTAAGGCACCTAATGCCACATCAACACACAGGGCATCAACACACAACACGTATATACGAACATAAATAAAACAAGCGAAAGGACTATCAATACTCCTAAGCACGTAAGCTAAACAAGGCACGTACTAACCCCATAACCAGGGGAAACAAAAACGTCGAACTCCTAAAACACTAACTACCGAACTCAAATCACTGAGTCGAAGCCCTAAGCGTCAAGCGTCGAAACAAATCCATTTAGTCGATAACACCAGCTGATAATCGTCGCATAGTCATCATCGATACTCCACAAAGTCGTTAAGGTGATGATCGTCAAGTCGCGCAATCAAATCCAAGCGTAAACGCGAAAAATTTACTCGTAAAATACACAAGAGTAACCATGACGTCATGAACAAGTGACGTCATCACCAAAAATAAATCGGGAATAATTCAGAAAAAAGGGAAAATGAAACGGGTTGTTACAGTTCTATTGATAATTCCTCGCCTCCTCTTCCCTATGTAAAATAAGATAAATATATACTATATTTTGAAGAGGTGATAAAACTAAAAAAACAAGACGTTATTTTTGTTCAAAATATACAGCGAAGAAAGGGGGAAAGACAAAAAAAAACAGACAATCAGTAGCTAAGTTTGGGTCTGGCACTCCAACTATTAATAACCGAATTGTTTTCGAGTCAATACAAATTAATCAATTCCATTTCATGCCCAAGAAATCCTTGTGTGTTCATTTCTCATTACAATGAGTTTCAACAACTGGAGATTCTTAAATATTTTCAAAATTTCAGGATTTCCTTAAAAGATGAAGGGGGTTGGTCATTTACCAAAACAAATGTCCACTTCATTATTGGTGCACCTATTAACTCAATTATGGGATACAACATGCTTTGTTGGCCCTATAAACATAAACGTCATGGTTACAAGTGCTCACAGATATTGACAGACACATAGCTGCTTAAAATGGTCACACCTGCATAAGGAAACCTTATAGATGTATAACTCTGATATAAGGAATAGAATGATAGCAAGTACATTGACAGTATGGCCGAAGATAGAGAGGAGGGGAAACATAGGATTTATGTAGTCGACCTCACCAAGTAATGGGAAAAGTCTAGGTTGTTATCGTCGATGATGTTGTGAAGTGCAACTCCCTCTTGCATTGTATAGTTTTCAACTGGAGTCTCTAAAACAATTATAGGGTACAATTACTATTTAATGTCCTTATTGTTATAATATTGCAATATGCGACTCGAAAACAGATGATTCAATTTGACCTCAATTCCAATTCTAACAATTCTAAGCTGGATTGCATATTATGAGGAATCTAAATAAATCCATACAAAAGTCAAATGGAATTACTCTTTAGAAATTATTGAATTGATTAGTAAGCATTACAAGCCTGACAACAAAATTTTCATGAATTTTTCCCTCCTAAATTGTTTATACAAACTTGCATAAAGTATCTATTGATGAACCAACTATTTAGTGTTAGAAGTATCTTCAAACAATTACCATGTTTGAGGTGAGCAATTTATTTAGTTTTTGTATATTTATAAATGAAGGCTAAGCAAAACATGAGATGAAGTAAAAATTCCATATATGATCATTATACTTGCATCGGGGAGACTGTAACACTAACTAATCATATAATTCAATTTGAAGTGTAATTCCTATAACTCATAAACAACACACACACATACACCAAAAAAAAAAAAAAAGTACAATTCCTATGCTATTGAAGTTCATATTTACTAGGATGAAACTTAGTTGGTCAGAACTAGCAAAATGATTTAGGATCGTCCACAAGTGTTTAAAGTCGTTTGAAAATATTTCCTAGGAAAACAATAGATAAAATGAAAAGAGAAAAAGAGTAAGTAAAAACGGAAAAAAAAAAGAAGAAAAAACATGAATCTTATGGGGATATAATGATTAACATATTGGAATGGAGATACTCCAGTTGAATAAGTAGCAAAAAAAAACCAAAACTTAAACAACAAACTGACAGAGATTGCCAACAATTGGACTCGGGTCTTCACTAAAAAATAATTGTACAGTTATCTATAGCCATGTCTCACCTTTAATTTTTATGAATAGCCTCAAGTCCACTAAAATGGTGAAATTACTTCATACATAATATCAACCATAAGGTCATGAAATTCCATATTATAGCATGTCTTTCATTAATACATTTATTTATATGCCTAAAATCCTCTAAAATAAGATTGCAAAGAGTCTTAAGGTTCTAAAATACAACATGTTACACCAAAAAATAGGATAATACACAATTTTAATCTTATTAGTCAATTTTTATTTTTATTTTAAGAACAAGGATCATTCGAACCCAAAAAGTTTATATTGACCCAAATGGTAAAAACATAGAGGAATGAGATAACAGGAGAATCTAGGTAACCAACCTCGAACATTGGTGTTGTTGTTGGACTGCAATCAATATATATGGAAACCTTTCGTTTATCAAGATGCAATGGAGCTGGTTTTCCAATTTCAGCCTGCAGTAATGTATACTCTGAGCCACATAATAACAAACTGTTCTAATTTCCATTACGGGAGAAAATGGGACACTTAACACATACAGAACTTCTGAAAACTTTTACAAATAAGAGACTGAAACAGAGACCATATAATACATTCACACTAGCAAAAACATCTGTTGCACCCATTGTGACTATTACTGATCAATTAGCCTATCATGCAGCTGATAATTACGTTTAACAATGAATGAAAAATGACTAAAATTTCAAGTTACACAAATGCACAATTAAAATTTATACTGAAGCAAGTGTAAGATATGGAATTGAATTGAAAAAGAATGTAATCTACATGAGGGAAGACTCCAGTTTCAACATGAATGGGTCAGTAAGATAATCTTTTTCGACCATCAGACCGAAGGTCTTGGGCAATGCCACCCTTTATGAAAAGCTTTTCTCCAGCCGATAATCCCACCATTCCTATACCTGCATAAAAGCATAATGATGATAACCATATACAACATATGCAGTAAGAGTGAGAGAAATAATGTAAAGTTCCATAGCAATTTCAAAAACAGTCTTCCAAACCCCATATAAGCTCTCACAGACATATCTACGAACAAACGGTGGACATATATAGTGGAATTTTTGCAAATAATAAGTCAAAACTAAATTCATTGAAAATTTCTGAAAGAGAACAGGGGCATCAAATTGGTCAGTTTACTAATTATATATTTTTCCGGTATATACGTACACGAGAATACGGAAAATCTTAAATCAAATTATTAATTTAAAATTTGAAACAAGTTTAATTTCTCAAGAATACCATACTAACAAAATTCATCAGTAGCATAAACATTCAAGCAAGAAAAAGGACAGGTCTATATGACGTAACTAATTCAACTACGAGAAAAATACATTTTGTTAGAAAGCATATTCAATAAGAGGGTACATATAAGAATGATAGGTTATGATTGAACTCACGTGAAGAAACAACCGCCACAAGTAGTAAAATGAGGGCTTCTTGCCACAAGGGTTTGGACATAGTGTTGGGCTTATGGTTTTGGGGTTTTGTTGGGAGGGGGAGGTGCAGAGGTGGATATGGTGGAAGAGATGTGAAGTCAAAGACGAGGGCATCAACGTCGCCGCCGCCGCTTTATTCTAATATTTTGTTGTATGTGTAATATTGAAGGTTATTTACACTCTAACGTTGGCCCTTGTTGTAGTTTGACCCCAATGTAAAGAAGTCTAATTTCCTAAAAGTTATTATATATTTTTTTATAGAGGGTTTAATTGTACTCAATTATTTCTACTTTTGACTTAGGAGTGACAAACGTTCACGTATAGGCTTGAGTTGGGTCATAAATGGGTTGGTCACTAACGAATTAGTACTTGTAAATGACCTGTTTAATTTGAGTCAATCACAAGCGGAGCAATCACATCTTATCACATGACCTGAATATTTTTAAATTGCAAATGACATTCATGAATGATATTCAAATGTGAGTACATGAACCAACCCCAAAGCCGGTAGATGATTTACCTTATTTTTAAAAAAAATACTACTTTTCCTTGACCCATTTATTATCTACACTTTTTAAACCTTACCGAGTAAACCATGTAAAATTCTATTTTTACAAAAAGAAAGTTGCATAAAATAGTGTTATTAAATAAAACATGCGTTGCGCTTTATTAGTTTTAAATCAACACAAATTTGCATATATATCTACAACATAGGTATTACCACTACATCTATGAACAGAAATGTGTATATATATATATACACATACACATATCTAACAATACCTATATATATGTATACATATACACACATAATACAAAAGGGTATGCATATATTTTCCTATGTATATGAGTAGATACATGTGTGCACACGCAATACAGAAGAGTAAGAAAACATATATCAGAAGACAAGATGGTTAATTTACTATTTCAAAGAACCGATCAATAAACGAAGTAAAGGGTCTTTCTATACCTCTCATTTTTACTCTCTAAAATTTTGAGATGTAATTTTTCTTTCTAAAATGTTGACGAAGAAAGATGGGAGGAATATAAATAACTAATGCGATAGTACTTCTTGAATTTCTGCTCCAATTTATCTATGTGCTTTTGAGATAAGAATAAAAAGAGAGATAACACATAGGGGTCTGTTTGGCGAGATGGAAATACGATGGAAAGTGAGAATGAAAAGAAGTTTAAGAAAAAGAAATGAAAATCAAATTTGCGGGCATACATTTGGTTAGATGGAAAAAAATTTGAAAAACATGTGAGAACATATTGGTCTCTGGGGAATAAAATTATGCTATCAACCAACATTAACCTTATGATTTTAAATACAAAAAATAACGATATATAATTGAAGTAAAATAAAAGATTTGTAGGATGCATTATAACTTTGAAATTTGCTATCCTGAGCTTTAACAATATTGCCTCTACATTTTTTGTGCCAAGAAACATTTCGTCACCGACTTGAGGCCACTGGCCACAATCTCGCGGTTCTCGCCACAAATTTTAGATTAGGTGTAAAATAGTCGTTAAGCACATAAAATGGTTGTTTTGTCGGAAAATACTATATTTTGTGCCAAAAAACCTAATTTATTGTAGTGGAAGTATAATCATCAGAACCAACAGTAGCCACAATATTAGCCACAACACTCTCAAAAACGTAACCTCTAGTACTGATTACTAGCTAAAGCACTACCCAATCTTGAAACTGCCTATCTCATTATATATTATTCCAAGTGGGTGACACCCGAGGCAAATGTACAACCCATATTATGGACATCAACCCCTTGGTGCAATACAAGACTTCTTCAAAGGGTATCATACTTTGTCTACATATTTGTTCCCAAAACCTACCGACATCAACCCCTTGGTGCAATACCAGACTTCTTCGAAGGGGATCATTCTTTGTCTACAATTTTGTTCCAAAAAGCTACCTACCTACTACTGTTTTAAACATAATAATGGTTACATTTAACAAGATAATATACGTATTAGACAAATTAGAACACCACAGTTACAATCTCTTCGTCAACGTAGATAAAATTACAAATATCCTAATATGTTTATGAAAGAAAGTGATTTAGCCCAATAAAAATTTGTATTCATAGAGAAATTGAGAGAGCAAAAGAGGATTATATAAAAGAAGTTAGGGACATAATAGATATGTAATCCAATTTACAAACAAATATAAAAATGAAAGGGTTGGCTTGAAATAGAAAGTTTGGAACTAAACCCAAATAGAAACTTGACACGATTAATCAAAAAATGCCTAGAAAATCAACTTCATAACTCATAGAATGGCTCTTCTTAAAACTCATTACCAATAAGAACTTAAAAGTATCCTTAATCAACCAAACCACCTTCATATAATATATAACAGACTAAATTTTTACTATAATACCAAATTTATTGAATCATTGTAGACTTGTTTCTTTCCCTTTTCACCGATTCTATATCACACAATCAGAACCCAAAACCCCAAATTTCAAAATTTCAGCTGAAAACCCAACAAATTTTCAAAACCCTAACTCTATAGAGAGAAAGAGATGAGAGAAGAGACTGACCTTTTGTACAGTCTGCCGATGACAGTGGTGGCAGGTGAGAGGGTTCAGGGTGGCGGGAAAGTGAGAGAGGCCATAGGGACTTGGGTTTGCTTAACGGTGTGTTTGGATTTTATTAAATAAGTTTAATCTATTTGGAAGTTAAATATAGGGCGGGTGTCGAGCCCCCTAAGAAACTGATATGATATGTTGTGATCTACTTTACGCAAATCTTTTAAGGAAAAAATATCACTTACCTCCCCTGAGGTTTGGCAATATTGTACGCAGATTCTTAAGTTTTCAAATATATCAATTACCTTCTTTGGGATGTAAAATTACGAAATGACCCTCAATAAACCCCCTATACTATTGAATTTTCACATTGCCCCCACCCTAATGGGTAAATTACAGTCTCACCCCCTAAAATTCTAAAAAATATTTAAAATTTAAAAATATATATATATATTTCAAAAAATATATATATAATTTGGAAAAAATATATAAATTTTGAAAAAAAATATAAAAATATAAAAAATTTGAAATATATATAAAATTAGAAATAAATAAATAAAATTAGAAAAAATATATAAAATTCAAAAAATATATATAAAATTCCGAAAAATATATAAATTTTGAAAAACATAAATAAATTTCGAAATATATATCTAATTCGAAATAAATATATAAAATTCGAAAAACATATATAAATTTTGAAATATATATATAAAATTTGAAACAAATATATAAATTCAAAATATATATTTAAAATTAGAAAAAATATATAAAATCGAAAAAAATATATAATTTTGAAATGGGTTAATTTGCAACTTCAAACATGCATATATTGAAGATGCTACATTATAGGAAGTTGTTCCAATATTTGTTGTGCAGAGGGTGAGAAGTCTATCAAATCCTAAGCACTTCTTTTTTCTAATAGTCTGATGGGTTCTGCTAGCTATTATGCAGCTTTTTGCTTGAAAGATTGAACCATCAAAAATTCAAATTATATATATATTTTTCTAAATTTTATATGTTTTGCAAATTTTATATATATTTTAATTATATATATATGTTTCAAATTATATATATATTTTTTGAAATTTATATATGTTTTTCGAAATTTATAAAATTTTTCAGAATTTTATATATATTTTAAGAATTTTGTTTATTTTTTCTAATTTTATATGTTTATTTTTAATTTCATATATATATTTTGAAATTTATATATGTTTTTCAAAATTTATACATTTTTTCAAAATTTTATATATTTTTTTCCGAATTTTGTTTATTTTTTCTAATTTTATATATTTATTTCAAATTATATATATAATTTTCAAATTTTATATATATTTTTCAAAATTTATATATTTTTTCGATTTTTATATTTTTTTTCAAAATTTATATATATTTTCCAAATTTTATATATATTTTTGAATTTTATATATTTTTTCAAATTATATATATTCAAATTATATATTTTTTTAAAAATTTTAAATATTGTTTTGAATTTTAGGGGGTGAAATTGTAATTTTCCCATTGGGGTGGGGGGCAATGTGAAATTCAATAATTTAAGGGGTGAAACTATAATATGAATTTGAGGGGTATTTAGGGTGCTTTACCCCTTTGACCGCATTGACTTTGGATGGAGGGGTGAAAGTGATAGAAAAATCTAACCTGGAGGAAGATAACTAATATATTTAAAAACTAAGGGGTACCATGTGCAATATGATCAAATCTCAAGGAAGGTAAGTGATATTTTCCCATCTTTTAATACATTATGTTGGCACCATTCTGACGGCAATTCGCATCTTTATTTTTCTATTTTAGAAAAAACTCAAAAACAAAAACTAGGTAAATTTATTTACCAAAAACAAAAAAATATAAAATAAAATAAAGTTTGTTTAATAAATACCAAAATGATGGTTGACATTATATTTTTAATATGAAAAATCAAGATTTGCCTCTTATAAAAATATATGAATACAAAAAATAGATACTTAATATTAATTTAGAAACTCATGAAACCATATATATATATAATTTGAGTGATTCATAATAACTTAGGTGTTAATACACGCATTTTTATTTGTATGTCTTAGGCCTTTTTGCTTTTTTTTTTTGAATGGTAAGAAACACTCAAACCCACACATAAGCCCCATCGGGCTCGAACCCTTAACCTCCCCTTTGGGGAGGAAAGGTTATATCATCATAGTACAAGACCTTTGGTCTTAGGCCTTTTTTTATTTTATATATAAAGCTTAATTCTTCAAAAATATATATATATATACACATTTTAAAATTAATCGGTGTTATAAGTACAATATTTAGATTATAGTGATGTTTTAAGCACTTGTCCAAAACAAGTGATGCAAAAACACACATTTAAAAATTAATAGGTGTTATACGCACAATATCAGTATCACATTAGTATTTTAAGCACTAGTCCCAAAAAATAGATGTCAATACACACATTTTGAAATTAATGAATGTTGTACACACACTACCTATATTATATGAGTGTTTTGAGTACTTAACCCAATAGGCCCTTAAATATATCATATATTATAGGGTGCAATAAATCCCCCTAAACTATCTTAGTTTTGCATCTAACCCACGAACTAAAAGTTAGTCACTCCTCTGAACTATCAAATTGTTGCAATAAGCCCCATTCCCTTGCAAAAGACCATCCTACCCTTCTTAATAAATTTGTTCATTTTTCTAATTATACCACTATTTACATCAAGTATATTCTCAAAAATAAAAGAAAAAATATATAAGTTGTAACTATAATTTTTTTAATAATAAACTTGTTATTAAAATCTAGTTTGATTTAATGTATAAAACTCATTACCCTAAGTTTAAAATTTTCAAATGCAAAAATAAAAAAAGAAAAGAAAAATTACCCTAAGATATGCATTCATAAAGAGTTTTATAGATTACTTCAATAACAAAAACAATTGTATCATATATATAAATAATATGAGTAATTACTTAATCATATTAAAAATCTTACTTAATTTTATTTAAACAATCTAAAACTATTATTTAATTAATTATTTTTATAAATTGTGAGAATCTATGGAAACTTTCATGGAGAATATAGTATCAAATTTGTATAAATTATTTTCTAGTCTATGTTAATAAAAAAAATGCATAAGTATAATTCAATAAGAAATGGCATTATGGTCATTTATAAAAAAAATTGAAGAAATTGGGAGCAATTTGCAACTAAATGTCATAGTCTAGGAGTTTTTTGCACAAATTATTGTTCAAAGGTGTTCTTTGTAAAACTGACCATAATTCAGGAAAGTTATTTACACTTTACCCTGCATTATATATCATATTGTAGTATCAATTTTGTATTTTATTATATAAAATATTGGAAAATTTTCCAGAAGTCCTACTTTTCTACCCGTGAGAAATAAGTCTTAAATTTTTTTCTTAGTGCCAATAAATTTTGCTTTTGAGATTCATTTTCATTTAAGTTCTAAAAATTTTATTGTTTATTTATACTCTTTCTAAACATATGTAATTTTTTAAAAATAATTTATTAATTTATGAATTGTTGCATAATATATATTTTTGTAATTTTTAGTTACTTAATAATATTTTATAAGGAGTCTAAATAATAATTAACTTAAGTTAAACTAAATTCAAATGAAAATATGTAAAGCCCATTCTTTATTTTATTTTTTTTAAAAAAACCAACAAAATTTTATTATATTTAAAATTTTGAGTTTATTTTGTAAGGATTTATTAACTATTTCTATATTTCCTCTAAAATAAATATAGTGAGCATAGATAGCTTAATATGGTGCCAGTATTGGAATTTTGATTGGCTAAAGCCATAAAAGAAAATAGACCAGTTTAATATGAGTTGATTAATTTTCACCAATACCTTCATTGACATTTTTTCTTTTTTAAATCAATCAAAAACTTGTTTTTCACTGACAGTTATTTTCATGTTGTATATAAGTAGTACATTAGTTACTATATATATTGAAAAAATCTGAAAGAGTGTGAGACAATATACTCTTTTTACTTATATATATTTCACTCAATATTAATCCCCTTATCCTTTCACTCTTTTACTCTTAATTTCATATCAATTATATTAAAAATTACATAGTTTAATTTGTTTCTCGTATAATAATAATATATTAAAAGTATAATTTTAAAAATTACATATTACCTTCATTTGTATAATTTATTTTTTGAAGTGTGAAAAACCACCCCGCCCCGTTGAATAATCGGATTTGGGGCAGGTATGAGGGTAGCAAAATTAAATGAGGATGGGGATGGGGATGGGAATGCGATCCCCGTCCCGCCCTATTGTCATCCCTATGTATGTGTGATCTTCTCATGCTAAACAAGTGTCTACTACATTATTCACAAACAATTTACAATTTACATTACTTTTGCTCCACTGGCTGCAACAAAAGGTATTCATTTATAATTTTCTTCTTATATTGAAAAAAATTTTAAAAAATATAAATCTGTTTTTAAATCTGAAAATTGTTTTTAAATAACTATATAAAAAATAGCTATATGAAAACAAACTTTTTCACAAAACTAAATAAAAAAATTATGATACAATTTTTTATTTTTTGAAAAACAAAAAATTATTTTCAGAATGACAAATCAAGACCCAATTCAATTCATTCGGTTTTTTTAAAGATTTCATTATCGGACATTTAACCCATTTCGTACATACTAGTTGAGTCACTCTATACAAATTAGGGATGACAATGAGGCGGGTATGAAATGGATTTGCCTATATCCATACCCGCCCCATTAATTTTTTTTAAATATCATACCTTTCACGGGTTGTCTTTTTTTAATCCATACCTGCTCCGTTAAAACTTTACTAAACCCTTTCCCGACCCGCCCTGCCCCGTTAACTCAAATTTTTCCAGCATCTGTTTTGAATCAATAAACAAAATTACTAACTGCATTACATAAACATAATTTCATCTTGTGTAAGTAATAGAGCATACAAACTAAAATAAATTACCAATGGCCTTGTGGTCTAATGATATTTTCATTTCTTCCCAAATTGGGAGAAGTCTAGGATTCGAGCCCTATAGAGCTCATGTGAGGGTGTGTGAGTTCCTTCACATTAAAAAAAATTAATTAATTTAGAAATTCAAATAATACCAATATAAACCAACAGTAGGTGCATGAATAAAAATAAGAGGGCTTATTATATACATTAGCAAGCTAATAAGATAAATTTAAATGAATGAGGTGAGGCGGGTCGGGCGGGGGCGAGTATCTATTAAAATTTGTCCCCGCCTCATAACCCATGACGGGTTTTATTTTTAATACCATACATGCTCCTACGAAATTAATAATACTCGCAAACCGTTGAATAAAGGGAATGGGCGGGTAGAAATTATCATCCAATTATATATGATCAACTTTTTCAACTGCTTTAAATATGCGTATGTGGCAATAATTAAGCATCATTCCAAATATTAAATTCGATTTGGTACCCTGTTAAGCACAATCTCACTCACACATGCTCTAAAAAGCCCAAGAGAAACTAGTTTTTCAGTTTGGTCTCCATAAAGAACACATAAAATAGATATTTTTTTCTTCTTAATTAATATACTTTATTTACCAAAAAAAATAAAAATTTGTAGACTTGTTTGATCAAATCCTCATTATTTTGCACTTACATACTATAAAACTATGGTCTCCTAGTTGATTTCTTCATTTTGTAAATACCGCAATTTTGTTGAAATTAGCTTTTGTATATTATTTTGTCTTATAGGCATGCATGTTCGATTTTTCTGTCTTCTAATTAAAGATTGATTTTAGCACTAGTGAAAGTACTTTTTCTTTTCTTGTTATGAATTAAAACCACATAGCCACATATACTTATCTAGAACTCACAGTAAAAGACCAAACCATACTTAGTGGTTTTATTTTGAGGTTGTCTTATTTTGAAAATATCAACTTTGTTTCCAACTTTATGACATCCACGCCCACTAGCATATACTCTCTCCGTCCCAAAATAAGTGTCCACCTTACTCTTTTTAACTGTCCCAAAATAAATGTCCAATATTTCTTACAACATTCCCATATTACCCTCCCTACCCTTTTCAAAGCACATGGGCCCATAACATATATCCTACCCTTACAGGGGCCCACAACATACATTTTCTATATTACAAAGAATTCTAATCACACAATAAAACAAAACACGTGATATAAAAAATAAATTACTCCTTACAAGAAAAATAAAACATACTCTTCTGGTAATTTTAAAAGGAAGAAATTGCCTTTCAAGCTGCCAGTTACTTTGGTTTGGTGGATTGCATAAGCCATGCTATTTAACAAAAAATATCATTAAATATACAAAGTCTTCCATGAATTAACCCAAATTAATATAAATAAATTTTTCTTCTTCAATCTCTATTTATCTCAGGTTGAGTCTTCAAACCATGTTTGTGAAGTTTGTGAGAAAACAGTATGGGTTTAATTTCATTTATCTTGATGATGCACTCCAACTGTTTGATAAAATTTCTCAAAAGCAAGGTTCATACTACCAGTTAATCTATAGCCCTCATAGTATCAAAAAAATCAAATTCATCAAATTCTTTAAGCAAACAATTAAATTTATTTTTGAGTTTGTATGATATTTCAATCAAATGGTTGGACAAAGTAAGCCCCAAAATAACAAAATATATGCCATATATCTTCATTGTCATTACATGAGTACCTATATACAATTACAAACAATTAAAGATTTAACCACCATGACATGGAAAATGCATTACTACAGCATATACATGGAAACAAAAACAAAAAAATCACATGTTGTAAGAGGTAAACAAAAACAAAAAATGCAACTACTATTAGAACCAACTCAAAATATATACTCCTTGTGAACTTTTTAACATCAAAAGGTTTCAAAACAAAAGGCAAGGAATATTTCCAAGTGACTTTACTGGTCTTCATCTTTTACACAACATGTCCAAAAAAAATTCAAACTTATAGCTTAATTAAAGCAAAAAGAAAAAAAAAACTTATGATTTATGTGACTTACAGAGGTACATGTTATCCTTGTTGAAGATGCATAAGAGCTCTTTCAACAATATCACCTTCATAGCGCAATTGAGAAGGAAGATTGCTTTGTCTCTCTAATTAATTTTTTCCCATATGTGGCAATTTGTAATTATTTCCCCCCAAAACCTTCATTGTCTCTATCATGCATCCCTGCAAAGTTAAAAATACATGATTGAGAGTTTCAATTGATAATTCATTAAATGATTTTTCAACCGCTTCAACCAACTCATCTGTTGTAGTGGGAGCTTGTTGATATTGAAGGGATTGGATTGCTCTAAAGAATCCAAGATTGAGTACATTTAAGTCTGGACTATTTGGAGGTTGAAATGTTAATTGTATATCGAATCCATCTTTGGCTGCAACTTCTAAAAAATTTTCATCCGAAGGATCTATGTGTGGTTTTGAATTATCCTGCTGAATAATTATTCTTTCCATCATACTACCACTGGGCCATTTAGCTTGAATTTCCGGTAGAATTTTCTCAATTAAACATGACCGGATTACATCTTTCGTTATGGATGAGATCGGTTTTGTCTCCAACGTACTAGCTACTCGATTTTTGCTATTTCGTTTGGCAGGTACCTTAGACGTAAATGGAAAAATTACAATCTTCCCTGAGAACACTTCATTACATGAAGTATCAAATCGTGGTCTAGCAACCGCAGCCATTAACATAACCTTCTTGATGAACCGTTTGCTCTTACAAGTATGCAGATGCCCATCTTCTTCTGGGATAAGATAATATTTTTCTGATTCTTTAGTCATATAGAACCATTTTTCATCAATATGCACAATATTACACATATTGCAGAAAGTTGGGTTGCTATGAAGACTACCTGACTCAAGCATTGACAAACAAAACAAAAGTCTTGCCTTTTTATTTTCGTAAGATAAAAAGGGCTTCAATGCATTTGAATGTGGTATAAGAAAATCCTCTTTGATTCTTCTATGGAGTGTTGATTTAGCAACTTTCATAGCAAAAGATAAAGATCGAATGTTTGTCCGTTGTCGAAGAGGAATTTCAGAGACTTTACTATGATCAATTTCCACCCGCTTGCGGCCAACTCTTTTAGATTTTTTGTTTGATACATCAATCACAAATCCATTTGAAAAGTTTGTTATCACCTGTTGCCATATTCTTCTTACAATTTTCACACTAATAGAGAACAAATCTGCGACAGCATAGACTGAGCCCCTTTCCAATTCTCCGTCTACACTTTGTTTAAGCAGAACTGTAGCAACTGCTTGACGTTCTTGATTTGTTAAAAAAATTCTTCTATTGGGCTGAACAAAGGTGGAATTGGATAAAGTTTCCATTTAAAAATGGAAGTGTAGTTATCGTAGAGGTTATGATGAAAGAAATATGATAGAGTTTTGGTAAAAATCCTTTCTTGATTACATATCTTCTCAAACTAAAATCTTTACAAGATGATCAAGAATGGATAAGTATTGTTGTAGATTTCTTGAACAAGGACATAACATATTGGGTTAATTAGAATTCTGGTGTAAATCATTCTCTTATTTTTGAATTTTAAGATATTAAGTGTGTGGTGAATGGTACAGTTTTGGCGCCAACATTCCCGGGTAAAGAAAATAATTTTGAAGTGGTTTAAGTTACTTCAAACATTGACTTTAATCTGAGGGACAAAATGGGTAAAGCATTAACCCTTCTCATAAAATAATAAAAAATTAACTCCCTTAATAAATTCAATTCCCAAAGTTGGTCTTATAAATAGCGACTGAGGAGTATTTTGGATTTGTGAAGTACATAAGAACAATAAACTTATCAAGATTAAAATAAATAAACATATTATATAGAAATTAATAGTTACAAAAAAGATAAAATAAATAGTAGATTACTTGGGACAGAAGACCGAACGAAATATAATTAGATAGAATTATAAAAAAAATTAAAAAAGGCAACTATAGATATATGGAACAATTTCGAAAAGGCAACTATAGTTATATGGAAACAAATAAAGTACCACTTTAAAAAGGCAACTATAGATATATGGAACAATTTCGAAAAGGAAACTGGACATATATGGAAACAGTCATAGTATAACTAGAATTTACTTCAACAAAGCCACCCCAGTCCCCAACCTTATATATAAATCAATCACTAACTTTCTATCATCCGTTCTTTTTCAGAGAAATATATACATACATATATATATATATATATATATACACACACACAATGGTTCTGTTAATTCCAAAGGGGTTTCGATTCGCTCCGACCGATGAAGATTTGGTTACGGGATATCTGAGAAGAAAGGTGAAGGGAGAAGCACTGCCGTTCGAGGGTGCGGTGATCGAGCGAGATATTTACATTGCAGCGCCTTGGAATGTACTCCATGATCAAGACCCATGGAACACCTTCAAGATCAAGACCAAAAAATATGAACATGTCATTTACGTGTTCACCAAGTTAAAGAAAATTGGCGCCAAAAGGAGAGTTATTCGAAGAGCCGGTGATTGTGGGACATGGGATGGCCGAACTAAAAGCGAGAAAATCTGCAATGAGCAGAATGAGCTTATCGGATTCAAGAAGATGTTGAATTTCGAGGTGGATGCGAGTAAGAAAGACGAGTGTTTGATGCATGCTAGGGGTCATTGGATTATGCACGAGTATTCTCTTGGTGGTGTGAGTTTGGATGGGATTGAAGATGATCATGACTATGTTGTGTGTAAGATCAAGAGAGATGACTCTAAACCTCTTAAGACATCAACAAAGCATGGTCGTGATGGTGTTGATGAAGTTTCGGGGTCAAGCATAGCACTTGATCTAGAGTACCCAACCAGAAAGAAGATGCGACACGATCATGAGGCCTCTACTTCAAAAAGCTTTGATGAAAGAGAGTCATTGCAGAGACATTCCATTCCAACGAAGCGTGATGGTGATGATGATGTTTCGGGGTTGAGCAAAGCGATTGTTGAAGACCCAACTGCCCAGAGCTCTTATGCTTGTCTACAGTTAAGTAAATCATTGCAGAGAGATTCAATTCTAGAGCATCTGGATTCCGAAACTGCGTTATTTCTGGACAACGTTGATTTTGAAGCCGAGCAAATTGTTGGGGCTTATGGAGAATACCTTATGTGCGATGACTTTACAAGTAACGTTGATTTCGAAACAGCGGAGCAAGTCGGAGCTTATTCGGGGTTGAGCAAAGCAATTGTTGAAGACCATCAACAAATTGATGATGGTGATCATTACTTGAACTTCAACAATCATCAAACAGCAGAGCCTCTCCGGTACCAATTGCTCAATCAGTTGGCTTTTGCTAACTCAGAAAGATGCGAAGAGACATTTGAAATTCCGGTTGGAATGTCGACAGAAGAAATGGATAGTTTTTACGAGCAAACCCTAACAGCAGCGCCTCCCCACGAATTGCTCAATCAGGTGGCTTCCACAGATTCAGAAGGATGCGAAGAACAGTTTGAAATTCCGGTTGGAATGTCGACAGAAGAAATGGGTAGTTTATACGGTCCTTTACATGAACCGCTTGGAATCTCAAGAGAAGAACAAGACATTTTATTAAGTTGTTTTCCGGAACAACCCCTCTTTTTTTGTTGCTAGCTAGTTTCAATTAGTAGAGAACTTGTTAACTTCACTTCATAACTTCATATATGATTTTTTATGTAATTATCTGAACCTCTTGCGTGTATATATATATATATGTGTTGACCGCATCTACAGGCTCCGAAAGGCTAATAAATAATTTTACATCCTAGGCTATAAATTAAAGCATTCCAGCCACACTTTAATACACATCAAATAATTGGATATCAAGCAATATTGGTGTTTCACCATACATAAGACCAGTTTATCGTTTAACAAAATTCATATATTTTATAAAAAAAATGATAAAGAAGTTCAATTACACAAACTAATTGGGAGTACACCAATAGCACTTCAAAAAATGCTGCCTATAGCACTAGACCAGTTATCAGTTGTTGATGTTGGAGAGCATACCTCCACTGGCAGTTGGCATCACCACATTTGGTTCTCCATCTTCGTTTGGAGTACCACCAAGTAGATCAATGCGGTCCAAAACCCTATCCAGATCTTCATCAAATATTTCTGTTTGTATCGCGCTGTCTTCAGGATCATTTTCATCACGGAGCAGTGCCAACAGGTCCTCCTGAAATAACACAGTTGCATTAATGGAGAAATCTGAAGTGAGACAGCTGCATTGAACTTAATCTATTGCTACAACAAAACATATAAGCATTAAATGAGAATGGAAGAATATAATGATATTTATTTTAAGTAGTATACAGTGCCGGTCATTACAAGCCAAAGTATGTGAAATTTTAGTGCACTGGCACTAGAAATGATTGTCAAATAAATTACTCAAGAAGCACAATTCAAGTAAAGATCCCTAATTTCAGCAAGGACTAGCAATTAATATGCAATTCAATGATTCCATAAACACTAATAATACTCAATGGGCATTAAGAGCTGGATTTCCTAATAAATAAAACGTAGATCAGCAACAAGCCTCTACCAATTGAGAAAATCCCATTGCAACCAGTTGGAAAGGGGGGTCGCGATGGCAACTTATGTAAAAGAAGTATCACTATCCACATTTCTATTAAAATTTATTGTTTGTGTCCCCTTGATATGCTTCCACACATTCAGAAAATCTCATTGCAACTCCTCAACACGCGTATCTAAAGCAATATCTATTCCAGAAAACTTGGTTTTAGACCAACATATAAATGATTTGATTTGTTTTACATCAACTTACTGTCAAATGAATCTTAGCCCTTACATTTTTGTTTAAATCCCTTGCCAAATATATAAATCACTTTTTAGTTCACACCAAGAAGCATGTAATTTATAAGTTAGTACCTCGCTTTTTGTCGAGAAACTACCTCATTTAAGCTTTCCGTCTCCCACCATTGTGCAGTGTCACTCCTCAGTACTTTGATCTCCCCCTTGAGCAGGTGCTCTGCCAACAGAAAATTGTGCACCTCTCATATCAAAGTCCATCGCACTTGATAAAAAATTTACACCATAATATTATTGTACGTTTGATTGGTCAAGGTCAATAAAGTAAAGATGTAAAGTAATGCCATCCTAACTTTAAAATGTTATTCCTAGCAAAAAAAGGTGTTTCTACCATGCTACCATGCTACGATCAAACTCCAACTCTTTTGCTCATATGTACAAAGTGAACTCTAAAAGAGTGTTTCATGACAATTGATCTTCAATTTAACATATATAATACAACAAGTATCATCCAACTAATTGGTATCATAAACAACAAACCGTCTATTTGTTATTATCTACCAAAGTTGTTGAAATGCATGAACAAGGTCTGCCATGCATCATTGGTAAAGCTTGTACCAACTAGCTCTCTATATTGTCTAACAGAAAACTGAAGTATGGCATTCGAGGACTATTGATCTAGCAGAACATACATATCACTTGACTGGAAGATATCAAAATAGACATCACAAACCTCATTAAGATCGCTGCTGTTAGGCGTTGTTCTTTCTTGCTGAAACAGCCCCTTTCCCAATAACAATATGCTCAAGCTTTAATTACTGAAAGCTTCGACCCTGATATCATATACTTCCTCAGTTTTTTCCCATTACAAGTAGAACAACAAATCACATTATATGAACAAAAACAAAAGAACAACCATAAAGGTACCTCCACAGATTGAGCTGTTGCAAGCCTGTAAACGTGAACAGGCTTTGTTTGACCTATTCTGTAATGATATATGGTAAACCAAGAATGTCAAGTGCCTTATATAATGCAGTCATTGTCATATAAAATTAGAGAAAATCAAGGTAACTATTTTAAGTATCATACGGTGCTGCATATCTCAATGCTAGTCATTACAAGCCAAAATTTGTAGCCTTTCAAACGGTTCTGTTAAGCATTAACCAGGAGAAAAGCAATACAGGCTCAAGCTGAAAAGCAGTCTATATAAGATATACCAAACAATCCCATAACGATCATTTCAATTATATATGCTAGAGCTCAGAATTTTTCCTAACCAGTAGAACTCCAACTTATAGTAAAGTTGAAGGTGTAGGAGATTGTCTGTGCACCCAACTAGTTTACCAGCAGCACCAAAATCCCAATTCTTTCTCGCATGTGAAGGGAAATCTGTCAAAAATAAATAAATAAATAAACTGTTAGAGAGATACCATGTAAACTTCGTCAGCAGTAGCATATCTGCCTATTATATCTTTCATTAACTTCTTTAAGCCTAGATAACAGGCTATTGCCTATTATAGAGAGTAGCAGCTACCTCAACAGAACAATGCAATGAAGAAACCATTACCCTTGCTAGTATTGTGCAGATGTGATGCCAATGAGGCGTTAACCCACAAACTAGGTTTCGGTGGAATATATCACATCCACCTTTGATAGCTAAGCCAAAACGATGAATATGGTGTATAACAAAAAATATGAAAGTTGTCAATAATATATGTATATATGAAATATACAAAAATGAAATCCCTTCGAATTGTTTTTTTTTTAAAAGTAAGGTATATTGAAGCAAGAAACCAAGGGCAGAATCTGCCATTACAAAACATACTTAGGGTATGCCCTAAGGGGGGACACAGATAGGTATGGAAAAACCCCATATCCACCAAAGAAACATAGACCAATTTCCTATAGGATCATAGACATGTTTGACAGTATGTCTAGTTCTCATATAGTTAATCAAAAATCTAAAAATCAGAATACATTTCCTAGCACCCATGTGGGACATGAGATCTAACAGAAACCCACAGATAATCCACTGTTTGTCCAAGGAGAGAGTACTGAAAATTCTACAAGCACGTACCATCATCAGGAGCCCCTCCATACCATTGCATATCATGAAAAAAATGTGTTCGGGAGGCCCCATTCCTCTTGAATTCTTCTACTCTTCATTTTCAGCAAATCCTTTAGAACTGAATAGCTTAAGCCTCAAGTTCCTAAGAATTCTCTCCTTCATATTATCCATTCTTGAACACTCCCCTTCAAAAATTCTTTTATTTCTTTCAGTCCAGACTTCATAGGTGCATGCAGCAAACATGACTTTGTTAAGAGTAGATTTGAGAGACTTTTGATGCAGATGAGTAGTTGGCCATTGAATAAGTTCTCCCCACTCCATATCAGGCCAGTTCATACTCCCTTTCCAATTTATCTCCTTCCACAACCTACTAGTGTAGCTGCATTGGAAATAGAGGTGCTCTCTATCTTCAATTCTAACATGGCAGTACTCACATTCAGCTCTGTCAATGAACCCAATCTTTAGAAGGAAATCCTTTGTACGTACTTTGTTCAAACACAACATCCATAGGACAAAAGAGTGCTTAGGCATGGAGTCTTTGAACCAAACCAAATGCCTCCATGCAATTTCAAGCTGCTTAAATCTAACAAACTCCCAAGCTGATTTAATTGTAAACACTCCTTTTGAGGGTAACCAAATCACTCTATCACTAGTAGAGTTGTCCAATCTCATGTGAAAAGGAAAGATTTCTCTAAATCTCCTCCAATCCCTTGAATTTGATGAAGGCAATCTCCAAATATTTCCCTCAATGATGGAGCTGACATTAGCATCATGGCCCAGTCTTGAATTACTGATGAGTCTATCATTTATTTGCAAACAAATAGGGCCATTCTCCATCCAATTATCATACCATTGGGACGTGTTCCTACCATCTCCTATAATGTGCTTAAAAGAATCTCTGAAAACTGATCTAATCTTTAGAATTTTTCTCCATGTCCAAGTACTATCATAAGGGATAAGTTGAGTCCAGAAATTTCTATCCTTCACCAGATAGTTCTTCACCCAAAGAACCCATAGAGAGTTTAAAGGAGGGAGTTTGATAATCTTCCACAAATGCTTACCCATAGCTGCCAGGTTCCATTCCTCAATGTCTTTGATACCGAGCCCACCTTCCTCCTTTGGGCAACACACATCAACCCAAGCCACCTTGCTCCCTCCTTTGGCCAACTTGGTTCCAGTCCAAAGGAACCTTCTGAGAATGGAATTTAAGTCTTTGAGAGTGGCTTTAGGAAGAATAAAAAGGGAAGACCAGTACACTTGAGTGAAGAAGAGAGTAGAGTTAATAAGTTGAAGCCTTCCTGCCATAGAAAGGAATCTAGCATACCAGCTCATGACTTTACTAGTGATTTTCCTAATCAGTATTTCACAATCAGAAGCTTTCAATTTGGTAGAGAGGAATCCTGCCAACCACTTGATTGAATTTATCTCAAGACATGGTTAAGGTCATTCGGAATCTTGTAAAGTAGACATCATACGGAGCCAGCGAGAATTCTCCACATATGTTGTATATGTGTTGAACATATGGAATTAGAAGAGATTTAGTTGATCTATCTACGCCAAACCAAACATCTATTCATATAACAAGTATTATTTAATTATGTACGTCAAGACAAGAGTGCATCATTTCTAAACTCAATGTTTCACAGTGCATGCATGGTTAATAAGAATCTACAATATCTAAATTCTAACTAAAAACATTAAGGAAAAGAAAGGGTACCTAAGCACAAATCTTAGCCACTTAATAAGGTGATGTGGCAGATTAGTCAATGTAGATAGAGAGAGAACACCTTAGAAACATACAGATATAAGCTTACCATGGAAACCTTTCAATATGTTACACTACGCCCATGATAGTCGCTCTTCAGGACCAATTTTATCCTCAATTTACTTCTACAGAAAGAAGATAAAAGGAAAATGTCATCACAAGTAACAACTCATTCCTCAATATATAACAACTCTAAATCCTAAAGAATCCAAGACATATATACCAGCACTCCAAACATATGCAGAGGCTGTATACTGGAACTGGCAATACTTCTTGGCATATTAGACATACGCTATAAAATCTATATGGAAACCATCCAAGACAGATAGACATATAGACGTTTAAAATGTGTTTCCGATACAACATATCCATAATTTATGTTACAAAATCGACTCAGAAGAAAGAAACCTCGTTTACCCTACAAGCTTCCATATTTAGTAGTTTTATTCACTCCTATGGGCTATGCAATTAATTTAGATTCTATGACGGCCATGACGGCATTTAAGTTGGTACTTTTAACTACCAACAACTTTAATACCCTTCCTTTCTAGTTTCTCATTAATTAGTACATTGAAAAGGAGCCTACTGACGTAACACACATTCCATAACATTAATTCCAGTATAGATCTGTTTTCATAAGTAAATTATATATGGAAATGCATTTAAACGGGGAGCGCACCCCACATACAACTGCACAGGATAGTGCAACAAGTATATTGTTAACACACTTGAGCTTGAAGAGTAAATAACCACTTCAAATCTACCTGGAGATTGATAGCTCTTAGACGAGGATCAACAGGTAATAAAGCATTTTGAGGATACTTCTCTTCCAAATACTAACTAGAAAATATTTTTGTCCACTTAGACATGTAAATAAACATTTGACAGAAAATCAAATTACATTAAAACCACAATCTGCAAATCAGGAGGAGCGATACCAAAGTAACATGGGTATATTTATGAGAGACTATTGGTTAAGATGATTTGGATACGTGTAAAGAAAACCTATAATGAGAGACTATTAATTAGGAGGAGCGATACCAAAGTAACGTGGGTAGATTTAGTAAAGTAAAATATGATAGCAAGTACATTGACAATATGGCCGAAGATAGAGAGGAGTGGAAACATAGGATTTATGTAGTCGACCTCACCAAGTAATGGGAAAAGTCTAGGTTGTTATTGTCGATGATGTTGTGAAGTGTAACTCCCTCTTCCATTGTAGAGTTTTCAACTGGAGTCTCTAAAACAATTATAGGAGACAATTACTATTTAATGTCCTAATTGTTACAATATTGCAATATGCGACTCGAAAACAGATGATTCAATTTGACCTCAATTCCAATTCTAAGTTGGATTGCATATTTTGAGGAATCTATATAAATTCATACAAAAGTCAAATGGAATTACTCTTTAGAAATTATTGAATTGATTAGTAAGCATTACAAGCCTGACAATAAAATTTTCATGAATTTTTCCCTCCTAAATTGTTTTTACCAACTTGCATAAAGTATCTATTGAAGAGCCAACTATTTAGTGTTAGAAGTATCTTCAAACAATTACCATGTTTGAGGTGAGCAATTTTTTTAGATTTGTATAATCATAAATGATGGCTAAGGAAAACATTCCATATAATGCTTATAAGTAATGTTTTGCTTCTAAGTAAAAATTCCATATATGATCATTATACTTACATCAGAGACTGTAACGCTAAGTAATCATATAATGCAATATGAAGTGTAATTCCTATAACTCATAAACAACACACACACAGAGCAAAAAGAAAAAGGAAAAAACAAAACAAAACAAAAGTACAATCTCTATGTTATTGTAGTTTATACTTACTTAGATGAAACTTAGTTGGTCAGAACTAGCAAAAAGATTTAGGATCGTCCACAAGTGTTTAAAGTCGTTTGAAAACATTTCCTAGGAAAACAATAGATAAAATGAAAAGAGAAAAAGAGCAAGTAAAAAGGGAAAAAAAAGGAAGAAAAAAAGAAAAAGCATGAAGCTTATGGGGATATAATGATTAACATATTGGAATGGAGATAGTCCAGTTGAATAAGTAGCAAAAGAAAACCAAAACTTAAAAACTTAAACAACAAACTGACAAAGATTGCTAACAATTGGACTCAGGTCTCCAATAAAAAAAATTGTACATTTGTCCATAGCCATGACTCACCTTTAATTTTATGAATAGCCTCAAGTCCACTAAAATGGTGAAATTACTTCATACATAATATCAGCCATAAGGTCATGAAAGTTCCATATTATAGCATGTCTTTCATTAATACATTTATTTATATGCCTAAAATCCTCTAAAATAAGATTGCAAAGAGTCTAAAGGTTCTAAAATACGACATGTGACACTTAAAAATAGGATAATACACAATTTAAATCTTATTAGTCAATTATAATTTTTATTTTAAGAACAAGGATCATTCTAACCCAAAAAGTTTATATTGAACCAAATGGTAAAAACATAGAGGAATGAGATAACAGGAGAATCTAGGTAACCAACCTCGAACATTGGTGTTGCTGTTGGACTGCAATCAATATATATGGAAACCTTTCCTTTATCAGGATGCAATGGAGCTGGTTTTTCACTTTCAGCCTGCAGTAATGTATATACTGTGAGCCACATAATAACAAACGGTTCTAATTTTCATTACAGGAGAATATGGGACACTTAACACATACAGAACTTCTGAAAACTTTTACAAATAAGAGACTAAAACAGATACCATATAATACCTTCACACTAGCAAAAACATCTGTTGCACCCATTATGACTTGCTGATCCATTAGCCTATCATGCAGCCGATAATTACGTTTAACATTGAGTGAAAAATGACTAAAATTTCAAGTTACACAAATGCACAATTCAATTTTATACAAAAGCAAGTGTAAGATATGGAATTGAATTGAAAAAGAATGTAATCTGCCTAAAAGATGACTCCAGTTTCAACACGAATGGGTCGGTAAGTTAATCTTTTTCAACCGTCAGACCGAAGGTCTTGGGCAATGCCACCCTGTATGAAAAGCTTTTCTCTAGCCGATAATCCTACCATTCCTATACCTGCATAAAAGCATAACGATGACAACCATATACAACATATGCAGTAAGAGTGAGAGAAATAATCTAAAGTTCCATAGCAATTTCAATAACAGTCTTCCAAACCCCATGTAAGCTCTCACAGACATATCTACGAACAAACGGTGGGACATATATAGTGGAATTTTTGCAAAGAATAAGTCAAAACTAAATTCATTGAAAATTTTTGAAAGAGAACAGGGGGGTCAAATTGGTTATTTTACTAACTAAATATTTTTCTGGTATATACGTACACGACAATACGATAAATCTCAAATCAAATTATTAATTTAGAAATTGAAACATGTTTAATTTCTCAAGAATACCATACTAAAAAAATTCATCAGTAGCATAAACATTCAAGCAAGAAAAAGGACAGGTCTATATGATGTAAGTAAATCAACTACGAGAAAAGTACATTTTGTATAAAAGCATATTCAATAAGAGGGTACAGATAGGAATGATAGGTTATGATTGAATTCACGTGAAGAAACAACCGCCACAAGTTGTAAAATGAGGGCTTCTTGCCACAAGGGTTTGGTATGATAAGGGTTTGGAGATGGTGGAGGACTTATGGTTTTAGGGTTTTGTTGGGAGGGGGAGGTGCAGAGGTAGATATGGTGGAAGAGATGTGAAGTCAAAGAGGAGGGCATCAACGCCGTTGCTGCCGCTTTATTCTAATATTTTGTTGTATGTAATATGTTTTTTTTTTATAAGTATGAATATAAAAAGACGCTCAACCGGGGAGCGCATCCCATATACAAAAAAAGGCCCTAAGAGCCTAGCAAGTCCAGAAACTCTAACTTTTCATCAAAAGCAGTACAATACCGACCCTCCACCCAATAAAACAAATTAGATACAATAAAATCTTTTAATGCCCCTAATGGGGACTCAATACCCTCAAAGCATCGTCTATTCCGCTCCAACCAAATGCCCCACCACAGGCACAAAGGAGCCACCCTCCAGAAGGAGCGAACATGCAACCCAATATGCATACCTTTCCAAGCGGCTAAAACATTGCGCACCGACGCTGGCATAACCCACTGCATACCAAAGAGAGCAAAAAGAAAGCCCCTGCAATCATAAGCCACCGGGCAATACAAAAGGAGATGATCAACGGACTCCCCCTCCTTCATGCACAAAAAACACCGGTTAACCACAATGACACCCCTCCTCCTCAGCACATCCAAAGTGAGAATACAACCTCAAGCAGCCGACCAAGAGAAAAAGGTCACCTTGAAAAGGGCCTTAGAGCGTCAAACCGCCTTCCAAGGAAAAGCCACATCCACCCTAGGCGAAAGGCATCGAAAGAAAGAGACCACAGAAAACTACCGCAAAGGAGAAGGAGACCAAATCAAGCATCCTGCCCAACCCCCATAACCTGAGAATACAAAAGCTCCAACAAACCAACAACCTCCTCAAGCTCCCAGTCCTGGAAATGACGCACGAACAAGACATCCCACACAAGCCTACCATTATCTAGGTGATAACAATAGGCAACAGAAGCATGACGATCGCGAGCAATCCAAAAAAGCTGAGGGAAGGAGATGGCAAGAGAGCTCTCACTACACCACCAATCCGTCCAAAAACAAACATGACGACCCTCTCCCACTCTGTATCTACAAAAAGTAGCGAAGGAATCCCATCCCCGACGGATATCCTTCCACACACCCACCCCTCGATGGGTTCGAACCTCGCTAGAACACCACCCACCTCTAGTAACCCCAAACGGACACACAATTACCCTCATCCATAAATGATATCTCTCGGCACCAAACCGCCAAAGCCACTTTCCCAACAAAGCCTGGTTGAAGGGTATCAATCGCCGAATACCCAACCCCCCCTCCTGGAAAGGTCGGCACACTGCCTCCCACCACATAAGGGGAATAGAGGTTCCATGCCTACCCCCCTTCCCCCCAGAAACTGTTGCTGAAGTCTCTCAATCCTCTTAGCTACACTGCAAGGGATCTGATATAGAGATAAAACATAAGTAGGGAGATAGGATTGCGTGCTCTTAACCAAGGTGAGTCTCCCACCCTTGGAAAGATATTGCCTCTTCCAACCTGTCAGCCGCCGCTCAACTCGCTCCACCACTAAGTCCTAACATGACACCCGCTGCCCCGAGGAGCCCAAAAGGATACCCAAATACTCAACAGGTAACTGGGAAACCCTGCAACCAAGGGTCGTAGCCAAAGTAGAAACATTGCCCACCTCACCCACCGGAATCATCAAACTCTTACTAGTATTAATCTTCAGACCCGAAACAGCCTGAAAGCAAGTCAAAATACATCGGAGATACCGTAACTGAGCCACATCCACATCACAAAAAACAAGTGTCATCCGCAAAGAGTAAGTGCGAAACAACCACAAACTTTGAATGTACATCACCCACCTGAAATCCGAAAATGAAACCTAACTTCATCGCCCGACTCATCATTCGGTTGAATGCCTCCATAACCACAAGAAAGAGGAACGGTGAGAGAGGATCCCCTTGCTTCAACCCATGGGAACTCTCAAAGAACCCAACAGGAAAACCATTCACCATCACAGAAAACCGAGCCGAAGAGATGCAAAACTCTATCCATTTACGCCATTTCTCACCAAAACCCATCATCCCCAGCATATACAGTAGGAATCCCCAATGCACATGATCATACGCCTTCTCCACATTCAGCTTCACCAGAATCCCCGGCTTTCCACTCAGCAACTTGGCATCCACCATCTCACTAGCAATAATAGCATAATCCATAATCTGGCGACCCCCCACAAAAGCATTCTGAGTATTCGAAATGACCCCATCTAACACCCCCTCATGCGAAAAGAAAGCACTTTCGCGATGAGCTTGTAAATACAGTCCACCAAACTGATGGGTCTGAAGTCCTTAATATCATTAACATCCCCCTTTTTTGGAACAAGGGAAATGAAAGTGGCATTAAGAGCCTTCACAAAGCAACCCTCATCATGAAAAGCACGAAAGGTACCCATCACCTCCTCCCTCACAATAGGCCAACACTCCAGAAGGAAACGCGTAGTGAACCCATCGGGACCCGGAGCTCTATCCCTATTGCACGACTTCAAAGCCCGTAAAAGCTCATCCTCAGTAAAATGAATCTTCAATATGTTCCTATTACCCTGATCAATCGAATCAAAAGCAAGCCCATTCAGATTCGGCCGCCAACTATGGCTCTCAGTAAACAACCGCTGATAGTAAGCAGGAATCCCTAACCGAAGCTCCTCCTCAGAAGCCAGCCAAGTACCATCAATGGATAGGCTCCCAATAAAGTTAGACCTTCTTTGTGCATTCGCGGATCGAAGAAAAAACTTGGTATTCCGATCACCTTCCTTAAGCCATATAGCACGAGACTTCTGTCGCCATGAAATCTCCTCAATGGTCGTTAAACAATGCATCCTCCGTGCTCTTATAGCCTCATCCATACCTGTACTCAAATCAACTATATCAATACCATCAATCTCAGATAACAACGCATTTCCCCTCTAGGCCAGATTACCAAAAACCTCCTTATTCCAATTGATGAGTGAAGATTTCAGCATACACAACTTTGAAGCCAAAATGAAGCTCCGAGAGCCATCCCAAACATCACAAGCCCACCACTCCGCCACCCGACTCTGAAAGTCAACAGCCCGAAGCCACATGTTCTCAAACCTAAACAGAGAGCGTCCCGAAACAATACCACCACAATCCAACAAAAGAGGGGCATGGTTCGACGTGAATCGAGTAGCAATAGTCTGAGCCACATCATGAAAATGCTCCTCCCAATCCCCAAAAACCAAAAAACGATCAATGCGGGAAAAAGTCGGACCATCCCTACAAATGGACCAAGTATAAGAAGCTCCCACAAACAGGAGATCGTGCAAAGCCTATCCATCGATAAACTCTGAAAATATCTCCATGGCCCTAGTCCATCGCCCACTAGAAAAACGCTCTGACGGGGCCTTAACCACATTGAAGTCACCACCCACACACCAAGGAAGATGCCAAGCCTCTCTAACATCCCCTAACTCCTCCCATATTGACCCCTCAAACCATCATCAGTAGGACCATAAACACCAGAAAACATCCAGCAAAAACCATCCGCCACCATCGAGAAGGAACATGAGATTGAAAATTGACCCAAACGGGTATCCCTCAAAGAGACCCACCGCCTATCCCACATCATTATCACACCTCCCGATGCACCACTAAACTCCAGACAAGCCCAATCGACAAACCGATTCCCCCACAAGCTCCTAACCACTTTACCATTCATGTAATCCATCTTTGTTTCCGGTAAACAAACAATATGAGCATTCCACTTCCCAAGAGCCATCCTAACTAACTTCCTCTTGCTCGGGCAATTAAGACCCCGAACATTCCAAGAGATGATTCATAACTTCATTTGGAAACAGATAAAGTCCCCTCCGCCCTCTTCTTCCCTCCACCTCCTTCACACCCCTTCCCCAATATGCTCCATCATAATTAACCGTGCAAACCAAATTTCGCAATTCCCTTTCACCTTTCCATGTAGAAGACGATGGACGGTGAATAACCATGGCTTTTTCATTACCACTTCCAGCTTCCTCTTTCTCATCCATTAACTCCAATAGCAAAGCCTCCCCTTGTTCCTTACACTTGCCAAAATCAATACCCATATGTGTGGCTACCTCCACTACATTCTCCTTACACCACTTTTCATTAAATAATTCCGAACAATCAATCGCCACCGATCGTACATTCTCCATCACTTCAATGTTCACAACATTTTCTTTCACCCAATTCTCGGAAATGAAATCCGAATAATCAACTGCCACGGGCAACACATTATCCACCACCTCCATATTCCTCAAATACACCCCATTAGCCTTCGGATCAGCATCCTCAATTTCAGTAACAAGAAGATCCACTGCCCCATCATCCACACTATCCCTGTCACTCAAAACCATAGCCCTCTCAACATTGTATCGCTCCCCGCATTCGGTACTAACTGAACACCCCCATTCACTGCCTCTTTCAAACTCGCCAAAAGAAAAGTCCAATGGAACAAAGCCAACCTTCATACACTGCCTAACCAAACCATCCTCGATAGCAGACTCAAAAACCTGCTTCAAAACCTCAACACCATCACCATAACTATTCTCCATCCCACCCATTGGTTTGGGCCGAGCCGAAACAAGAACATGACCATCAATTCCCTACCCTTTCTCCTCTCTACTACACCAAACAAAATCTGGCTGCCGATGGTCGAAAACAAAACGTGTCAAACCGGAACGTCGAGACGAACCCCTAACCACTGTTGATAGTTCACTTCGCCACGAAGCCACTTCAATCAATTCACCACCCACCTTCAGTCGTGTCGCCATTGATGACGACCCTGATACCGTCGGATTCGCCTTCAAAAGGCGATTAAAATCCCCCAGATCGCGGCCCAAAACCTCAACAAATAGGTCCGGACCCGGATCCGGGTCATCATCCACACCCGGATCCGCTTGTAATGGGTCACCATTGGATCGCCCACTACCCAAACCCGGGTCCCCTTTTGCCAGGCCCAACCCTTTCAAATGGTCTGGCCTGCTACCTTTTGTGCCATGGCCCACAACTAACTTTGCAAGCCCACCATGGTTGACAACATGGCCCAATCCTCCAGGCCCACCCCTAAAAAACCCAACCACTAGCCTGGCCTTGAACAACCGCACCCCTATATCGTTCAAAATTTGAATTCAAATGAGGTGGACCCCTCTTCCACCTAACCTCCCCACGTGCCCCCCCCCCCCCCCCCCCCCACCCACATTAGGCCACCCATCTCTCCCCACAATCACACGCCTCTTTCTTGAGTCAGATCCACGTGCCCACATGTGGTCAATCCATCGCCTCCTTTCATCACCTTCAACTGGAACCCTAAACCTAGATCTGAAAATTCTTGACGGAGAAGACGACCGGAGCTGTGGTCCTGGGTAACATCGACCATCAGCTACCCACCGACGAAGCATTAATCCCTCTCTAAAACCACCTGATTGTAACGACAACCAGTCATTTTGCGAATAGTGATCGGCCCAAAACCTCCTTCAATACTTTGTCTTGTCGACACCACCAACGACGGCCAATCGTCCATTATCGAGATGTGAAAACACAGCACCTCGTCGTGGATGAAGATGAAAGGGGGGCTTGATTTACCGGCGGCGACAAGAATGCTCACAATGTCGGGTTTGAAAGAATCCATCCTCTTCAAGCCTCTGTACCTACCACACATGTCCCCCACCTTCTTAAACAAATCCAAGCAACAAAGGTGGAGTGGGATTCCTTTTAGCGTAATCCGACGGACCTCCTTCACTTGCCATGGTCGCGTCATCCCAACCCTGGTGGACCACTCATCCAGAACAAGACGACGATGTGCCCAGATTCGTCGGTCGGATCTCAACACCTCCCTCGCCACAGTCATGGAAGGAAAGCAAAAAAGAAAAGCTCCATCACTAAGGCGAGCAACAGAAAACCTAGAAGATACCTTCCACGTTCTCTTTGCCCAATCCTCCACTCTATCCGCCTCATCCTCCTCCATCGTGCCATCAAAATGGCCCACCAAACATGTGCGCAAATACTTTTTTCTTCTTTCAATTGAGGTTTCATCGATGAAAAGAGAAGGCCCTCTAAGGGGGTAGGCTTCTTTCACTTCACCTCCCCAGAAGAAAGAATGCAAACTAACAGCTTCAAGATAAGAACTCACCAGGCCAAAAAAAAAAAGTACAAAATAAAAACTGTATGGAAAAGACGCCGGCAAGATGCCGATCTCAAGAAAGCGCTTTGGTTGACATCAAAATGGCCCACCAAGCATGTGCGCTCTGGTGTATAATTCTTTTTCATATCTTTTTCCAGTTCAGGCTAGTTTATGTAATATGTGAAATTTCTTTACTCTCTAACACTAGCCCTTATTAATGTAATGGAGTCTAATGTCCAAAAAGTTATTGTATATTATTTTATAAAGGTTTTAATTGTACTCAATTATTTCTACTTTTGACTTAGGAGTGGCAAATGGTCATGTTCGGACAGGTTTGAGTTGGGTCATAAATGGGCGGGTCAATAACGAATCAGTACTCGTAAATGGCCCGTTTAATTTGAGCCAATCATGAGCTGAGCAATCGCATCTTATCACATAACCTGAATATTTTTAAATTGCAAATGACATTCATGAAAGATATTCAAACGTGAGTACGTGAACCAACCCCAAATCCCGTAGATGTTTTACCCGATTCAAAAAAATACTACTTTTCCTTGACCCATTCACTATCTACACTTTTTAAACCTTACCAAATCCTGTAAACCATGTAAAATTCCATATTTAAAAAGAAAGTTACATAAGAAGGTGTGTTATTAAATCAAATATGCGTTGTGTTTTTATTAGCTTAAAATCAACACAAAATCGCATATATATCTATAACATAGGTATTACCACTACATCTATTAACAGAAATATGTATATATATACATATACACATATCTAACAATACCTATATATATGTATACATATACACACATGATACAAAAGGGTATGCATATATTTTCCTATGTATACTTCACCACCCCTCGCCTTCGTAGTGCCCACTGGAGGCAAATATGCCGTTCCTCATGACGGAAGATAAATGACTGATAATCAGACGGCTCATAAGCAGCAATGTCATGATGTGAGGCCATGTCCACCTCGAATGTTTGATAGGAGGAGGGTTCCACACTCGGTCCCATCAGGTTTGCAATGATTATCTCCAGCGATAAATAGTATTTTTATACATAAAACTAGAAGATTAATATATGTGTGCACACGCAATACAGAAGGGTATGAAAACATATATCAAAAGACAGGATGGTTAATTTACTATTTCAAAGAACCGATCAATAAACAAACTAAAGAGTCTTTCTTTACCTCTCTTTTTTACTCTCTTTCTAAAATTTTGAGATGTATTTTTTTCTTTCTAAAATGTTGACGAAGAAAGATGGAAGGAAAATAAGTAACTAATGCATTAGTACTTCTTGAATTTCTGCTCCAATTTATCCATGTGCTTTAGGGGTCCGTTTGGCGAGATGGAAAGTGAGAATGAAAGGAAGTTTAAGAAAAAGAAATGAAAATCAAATTTGCGGCATGCATTTGTTTAGATGGAAAAAAATTCGAAAAACATGTGAGAACATATTGGTCTGTGGGGAATAAAATTATGCTATCTACCAACACTAACCTTATGATTCAAAATACACAAAATAATGATAAGTAATTGAAGTAGAATAAAAGATATGTAGGATGCATTATAACTCTTAAATTTGTTATCCCAAGCTTTAATAATATTGCCTCTACATTTTTTGTGACAGGATACATTTCGTTACTGACTTGAGGCCACTGGCCACAACCTCACGGATCTCACCACAAATTTTAGATTAGGTGTAAAATGGTCGTTAAGTACATAAAATGGGTGTTTTGTCGGAAAATACTATATTTTGTGCCAAAAAACCTAATTTATTGTAGTAAAAGTATAATCATCAGAACCCACAGTAGCCACAATATTAACCACAGCCCGCTCAAAAACGTAACCTCTAGTACTGATTACTAGCTAAAACACTCCCCAATCTTGAAACTGCCTCTCTCATTATAGATTTTTCCAAGTGGATGACACCCAAGGCAACTGTTCTGCCTATATGATCAACATCAACACCTTGGTGCAATACCACACTTATTCAAAGGGGATCATTCTTTGTCTACAATTTTGTTCCGAAAAGCAACCCACATACTACTATTTTAAATATAACAAACGTTACATTCACCACTTAGACAATATACTAATGAGTGAATGTGCTGTATATTCAGTTCTCAAGAGTTATTAGTCAAGTTAACTTGCCCCAACTCCTCCTATAGCCTCTCTAGTAGATTTATTATATATATATAAACACAAATTGCGAAAAAACAATAATAATGATACTTTTAGTCCAAAACACTATGCAACAAGAAGAATCAGAAAAAATGAAATGGTAGGCTTGAAATAGAAAAATCTGGAACTAAACCCAATTAGAAACTTGCAATAATGAAATAAAAAATGCCCAAAAGATAAAACTTCATAACTCATAATCCCATTGCCAATAACAACTGAATTATCCATAATCAACCAAACCACCTTCATATAATATATAAAGAGACTAAAAAATTCCTTTAATAACAAATTTATTCAATCCTTGTCGACTTGTTTCTTTCCCTTTTCACTGATTCTAACCCCAAATTTCAAATTTCAATTAAAAACCCAACAAATTTTCAAACTAGAGAGAGAGGGAGGGAGAGAAGAGACTGACCTTTTGGATAGTGTGACGATGAAAGTGGTGGCCAGTGAGAGGGTTCACGGTGGCGGGTCGTGGCGGGAGAGCGGGAGTGAGAGACGAGAGAGGCGACTGTGACTTGGGTTTGGTGTGTGGGATTTTATTAAATCTATTTGTTTTCCGGAAGTTAAATATAAATCGTAGTATCAATTTATATTTTATTATATAAAATACAGGAAAATTTTCCCATTAGTGTTACTTTTCTGCCCCATGAGAAATAGGTCTTAAATTTTTTTCTTAGTGCCAATAAATTTTTGTTTTGACTTTTATTTTCATTTAAGTTCTAAAAATTTATATTTTTATATTTATATTATTTCTAAACACATTAATTTTTTTTAATATTTTTTTAATCTATAAATTGTAACAATATATTTCTTTATAATTTTAATTACTTAATTATATTTTACAAGAACTCTAAATAACAATTAACCTAAGTAAAATTCAATTCAAAATAAAACTATTTACTAAAAAAATCAAAATGAAATTATGGAAAAGATAATTATTTATTTTTCAAACATAAAACAACTAAATCATATGATATTTAAATTTTCGAAACCTAATAGTTACAAAATTAGCAAAACAACCTAGTACTTATAATTTGGAGACTAGAAACCTTTTCCGTTGGTTAATTTTTGCTAATACCTCATTAATTTTTTCTTTGTTTTTTAAATCAATCAAAAAATTATTTTTCTCTCACAGTTATTCTCATGATTTCTATAAAATACTACAATAGTTGCTATATATATTGAAAAAATCATGCAAGGACTATGTGTGATATGCTCATGCTAAATGAGTGTCTACTACATTATTCACATCCCAATTTACATTTTATGGCTGCAACAAAAGGAATTCATTTATAATTTTCTTTTAATATTAAATAAAATTCAAAAAATATAAATTTGTTTTTAATAATTACAAAAGATATTATTTGAAAATTGTTTTTAAATAACTAAAAAAGAAAGCTCTATGAAAACAAACTTTTTCACAAAACTAAATAAAAGATTTTTTAAACAATTTCTTATTTTTCAATTTTTAAAAAACCGAAAATTATTTTTGACAAATCAAGAAGACCCAATTTAATTCATTCTTTTTTTAAAGATTTCATAATAGCACATTTAACCCATTTCATACATTTCGTAAAGATATATTAGTTGAGAGAGTAATCCATACAAATGAGCAACTTTTTCAACTGTTTAAATATTCCTATGTGGCAATTAATTAAGCATCATTCCAAATATTAAATTCCATTTGGTACTGTGTTAAGCACAATCTCACTCATACACATGCACTAAAAAGCCCAATATAAACTAGTTTTTCAGTTTGGTCTCCAATCTCCATAAAGAACACATAAAATAAATACTATATTTTTCTTCTTAATTAATATACCTCATTTACCCAAAAAAAAACTTTGTAGACTTGTTTGATAAGATTCTCATTATTTTGCACTTATATATTAGAGAGTTTTTAAAATTATAGTGACCGTAAAAATTGTAATTATACATTAACTATCCTATATGAAAAATTAAACTATTTCGGCTATAGTGGCCACTAAATTTTTATCACTATAGATATTTTTTTTTTTAGTGAAAACTGAAGCTAATATTAATGTTTTGTATTTATTTGATTGTTTTTTATTATAATTATCTATGTTTAAATTTACATGGGTGGCATTAAATGAACTAAATAAGGAAATTAAATATAGTGAGGATGGTTTGATAATATTTGATAAATATTTAGCAGTTTTGCTATATTAAAAGTGTGAAAAAAAATTCTTACCATCACTGTTGTATAGGTATTAAAGACAACGTTTAACACTTCGGCCATGTTTGGTAGGCGGTATGTCTGGTCTGGTCTAATCTTATTTGAATCCTGAACTTAAAAGTCTGTTTGATAATCGGTCTGATCTTACTATTTATTTATTATAATATTTATTTATGTATTATTTATTTTTTATTTATTATTTCTTCACTTTATAATATATTTTATTAATTTATTATTCATATTATTAAATTATTATTTATATTATTATTTAATCATTTTTATATTAATTTATAAATATATTCTATTTATTTATTATTCTTTCATTATTTAATTCATTTTATCTATAAATTATTTATTCATTTTTAATTATTTAAATATATATTTTATTAATTTATTAATTTAATATTTATTTATTATTATTATACTCATTTTTTGTTATTATTATGAAGTATTAATTTATTATTATATTTATTTATTATTATAACTATTTATTATTTATTATTATATTTATTTATTTAATTTATTATTTATTATTATTATTATATTTTTAAATATGTTTATGTAATTTATTATTATTTATTCATTTTTAATTATTTACAATTATATTTTATTAATTTATAATTTTGCCCATTTTTATTATTATATTTATTTATTATTATTGTATTCATTTTTTATTATTATTATGGATTATTTAATTCTATTTGTTTATTATTCATTATTATTTTTTAAATATGTTTTATTCAATTTATTATTTATATTATTAGTTATTCATTTTTAATTATTTATAAATATATTTTATTATTTATTCATTTCTTTATTATTATTATATTCATTTTCTATTATTATTAGGTATTATTTAATTCATTTTTTTATTTTTTATTTTATTTTTAAAATTGGTTTTATTTAATTTATTATTATTATTATTATTATTTATTCATTTTTAATTATTTATAAATATATTTTATTAATAAGACCAGACCGGACCAGGTTGAACCATCAAAAAATCTGATTCCAAAAACAGCCCATTTGGTTCAATTTGGGCCCTATTTGGTAGGTGGTCTGGTCTGGTCTTGCGTTTTATGGGACCAGACCGTGTTTGGTAGCATTGGTCCCAAATTTTTGTTTAGACCAAGTAAGACCAAATCAGACAAAAATGGCCTCATTTCAGACAAAAAAAAAGGTGGTTCCTGGTGGTCCGGTCTGGTCTTATTAATAAAATATATTTATAAATAATTAAAAATGAATAAATAATAATAAAAAATGAATAATAATAATAATAAATTAACTAAAACATATTTTTAAAATAAAATATAAATAATAAACAAAATGAAATAAATAATACCTAATAATAAATAAAAAAAAATGAATATAATAATAATAAATAAATGAATAAATAATAAAATATATTTATAAATAATTAAAAATGAATAATTAATAATATAAATAATAAATTAAATAAAACATAATAATAATAAAAAATGAATACAATAATAATAAATAAATATAATAATAATAAAATAATAAAATAAATAATAAATTACATAAAACATATTTAAAAATATAATAAAAATAATAAATAATAAACAAAATGAAATAAATAATAATAATAAATAAATATAATAATAAATAATAAATAGATATAATAATAAATAATAAGTAAATATAATAATGAATAAATACTTCATAATAATAATAAAAAATGAGTATAATAATAAAAAATTAATATTAAATTAATAAAATATATTTTTAAATAATTAAAAATGAATAAATAATTTATAAATAAAATAATGAAATAATAATAAATAAATAGAATATATTTATAAATTAATAAATAATAATTTAATAATATAAATAAGAAAATAATAAAATATATTATAAAATGAAGAAATAATAAATAAAGAAATAAATAATACATAAATAAATATTATAATAAATAATAAATAAATAGTAAGACCAGACCGCTTACCAAACAGACTTTTCCAGATCAGATTAGACCAGACCAGACCGGACCAGACCGGACCGGACCGGACCGGACCAGGCCAGAAAGACCGCCTACCAAACATGGCCTTGGTCTCTGAAAACAAAGACCAGACCAGGTGGAACAAACAGCCTACCAAACAGGGTTAAAAGTGCATACTCTCAATTTGAATCTCCCTTTATTTGAATGTCCGAAAATATCTTCGGCGGTTATTTATTATTTTCCAAACTTAAAAAAGGAAAGTATTTGAACTTGAAATAGGAAACTATTTGAACTTAAAAAAAAAAACTAATAACACGTTTTTGGCGTTCTTGAAAACATCTCATTCACTATTTTTTTTTTCTTCAGTTTCTAATAAGCATTGACTTAAATTTCTGTAAGCTTATACATATATATATATATATATATAATGGGGCTTTTCGATCCAACACCACCTCCTTTCGATTTCCTCCCACTGGAGACTAAAACTTAGTTAACTCCGTTTTGTTAATTTTCGCCAATAGCTCGTTAATTTTTTTTGTTTTTTAAATCAATCAAAAATTTATTTTTCATTGACAGTTATTCTCATGATTTCTATAAAATACTACAATAGTTACTATATATATTGAAAAAATCATGCAAGGAGTATGTGTGATATGCAGCATATGCTCATGCTAAATGAGTGTCTACTACTATATATTGAAAAAACCATAGTTACTAGTATTTACTATTTTGATATTAAATAAAATTCAAAAAATATAAATTTGTTTTTAATAATTACAAAAGATATTATTTGAAAATTGTTTTTAAATAACTAAAAAATAAAGCTATATGAAAACAAACTTTTTCCACAAAATTAAATAAAAGATTTTTTTATACAATTTCTTATTTTTTCAATTTTAAAAAAAACCGAAAATTATTTTTGACAAATCAAGAAGACCCAATTTAATTCATTTATTAGGGTAAATAGCTTAAGACCCCCCTCAATTTTATTCTCTTTCTCTACTATATCCCCTCAATTAATTATACCCCCCTCAACTTTTATTTTCTTGCACCATGGGCTTGCCCTCAAATTTTTTTACCCTTTTACTCTCCAAACTTTTTGTATTTCCACCTTACCTTTAATCATATCCTTGCTATTATATTTCTTAATTCTTTAAATTACAAAAATATTATTTCTTTTAGTTAGAATATTAATTATGTCATTTACCTTTAATCTATTAGACTAAATATACTCTCAAATGTTAATTTTTTTTATAAGTTCTAATTATTTTATTTGTAAATCAATTAACTTGGTAATAAATTTTAGTTTGATTTAAATCATAAAACTCAATCATAATTAATATATTCATAAATAAATCACAATTTATGAAAACAATATATATATTTTGAACAAAATATATATATTTCAGAAAATATATATATATTGGAAAATGATATATATTTCAGAATATATATAATTCGTTAAAAATATATTTTTTCTGAATTCTTTTAAAAAGTATGATTTTTTTCTGAAAAATAATTTTTTTGGGAAAAATATATATTATGTTCCAAACTATGATTTTTTCCAAAAAATAATTTTTATTGAGAAAAATATATATTATTTTCAAAAATATGAATTTTTTCCGAAAAATAGTTTTTTTGAGAAAAATATATATTATGTTCCAAAATATGATTTTGAGTCATAATACCTAAACTACCATCAATAGTATAAGAGGGTTTAGTGAAATCAAACCTTCAAAAAAATTATTTTTCGAAAAAATATGTATATTTTGGAATATATATATATATATATATATTGGAAAATGATATATATTTTGGAATATATATATGTATGATTCGTCAAAAGTATATATTTTTTGAATTGTTTTAAAAAATATGAATTTTTTTATGAAAATATACATTATTTTCTAAAATATAAAAAATATATATTTCGGAAAACAATTATATTATTTTCGGAAAAAAAATAATATTTTGGAAAAAATATATATTTTTCTAAAAAAAATTATTTTTCGGAAAAAAATCATATTTTGGAACATAATATATATTTTTCCCAAAAATTTTATTTTTTGGAAAAAATTCATATTTTTTTAAAACAATTCGAAAAATATATATATTTGACGAATTATATATATATATATATTCCAAAATTTATATCATTTTCCAATAAAACTTAATTTCATTTAAATCATAAAATTCATTATCCTAATTAAAATTTTTTTTGCCAAATGAAACTTTCTTTTCATAAAAATATATTCATAAATTGTGATTTATTTATGAATATATTAATTAGGATTGAGTTTTATGATTTAAATCAAACTAAAATTTAATAACAAGTTAATTGATTTACAAATAAAATAATTAAAACTTACAAAAAAAAAATTTAACATTTGAGAGTATATTTAGTCTAATATATTAAAGGTAAATGACATAATTAATATTCTAACTAAAAGAAATAATATTTTTGTAATTTAAAGAATTAAGAAATATAATAGTAAGGATAGAATTAAAGGTAAGGTGGAAATACAAAAAGTTTGGAGGGTAAAAGGGTAAAAAAAAATTGAGGGCAAGCCCATGGTGCAATATTTTATGAAATTTTTGGGGATTCTAAACTCATTTCATAGTTGAGGGGATATAGTAGGGAAAGAGAGTAAAAATTGAGGGGTGTTTTAAGCTATTTACCCTTCTTTTTTAAAAGATTTCATAATAGCACATTTAACCCATTTCATACATATTCGTAAAGACATCTGTATTACTATTAATGGCTCTGATATTGTAATGAGAGAGTACTCCATACAAATGAGCAACTTTTTCAACTGTTTAAATATCCCTATGTGGCAATTAATTGTTCTTGTTTTTGGCTATGGTGTTTTTGTTCTTGTTTTTTGGGACAAGAAGAAGAACAATTTTGTCATTGTCTTTGTTTTCTCAACCTATAAAGAAAGAAAAAAATTCTTGTTTAGGGACAAAAAATTGGAGAAAAGATACACACACACAATTGGTGATATTGATGATGGTGGGTCGATTGGGGGTGATTTGAGGGTGGAGATTAGGGTTTTGATTTGGGAATTATTGGCGATTTGGGGGTTTGAAATTGGTGGTGGTAGAGATGGTGGTGATGGTGGGTGGCGTGGTGGTGTTGGTGCTAGGTGGTTGCGGGCGATGGTGGTGATGGTGTGTGTGTGTATTTGGTGGTGGTATTGATGTTGGTGGTGGGTGGTGGCGGCGTTGGTGGTGATCATGGTGGATTGAAGGTGGTGAGTGGTTGAAGATGGAGTCTGATACTTTTTTTTTTAAAACAGTGAGAACAAGAACAAGAAAATAAAAATTTCTTGTTGTCTATGTTTTGTGCACTATTCATAAAAATTGTTTCCAAAGTAAGAACAAAGTGAATAGTAAAAACTCTTACAAACATGTTTTGTTCCCAGTGCCAAAAAATAAAAAACATAACAAAAACATAATTTCTAAACGGGGCCTTAAGCATCATTCCAAATATTAAATTCCATTTGGTACCGTGTTAAGCACAATCTCACTCACACACATGCTCTAAAAGCCCAAAATAAACTAGTTTTTCAGTTTGGTCTCCCATCTCCATAAAGAACACATAAATAGATATTTTTTTCTTCTTAATTAATATACTTCATTTACCAAAAAAAAAAAAACTTTGTAGACTTGTTTGATAAAATCCTCATTATTTTGCGCTTATATATTACAAAACTATGGTCTCTGAATTTATTTATTCTTTTTATAAATACCCCAATTTCTTGAAATTAGCTTCGGTATATTATTTTATTTTATAGGTATGTTAGATTTTTCCATCTTCAAATTGAATAATTATTGATTTTTTTTAGCACTAGTGAAAGTACTATTTTTCTTGTTATGAATTAAACCAATATAGAAACATATACGTATCTGGAACACATCACACCAAAAGACTAAACAAGGATTTTTAAATTTTTTTTTGAAGTTTAAGGACTTGCTTAGTTTGTATCTCTGAAAGTTGTTCTCAATAATTTTGAGAATGGAGAACAGTTTTATGATAACAATAAAACTAAATTATCTGAAAACAACCATTTTTGTAACTAAATATTCAGAAAATTATTTTCAGAAAACTGAATTAAACAAATTTTTTTACAGTTTTCAAAAAATCTCAAAAACAGAATTATCTTATAGTTGCCAACTCCGAAAAAAGTACTCATAAACATAATAATTATATTTATAATTATTAAAAAATTAATATTTTTACGTCCGAAAGCTACCCATATACTATTATTTTTTGGGGGGTAAATAAATTGAATTATAATACAAAGAAAATACAGAAGGTTGGCCTGTAAAGCCCAACAAGAGAAAAGAAAAACATTGAGCCCATAAAAAGCCCAGGATAAAATAGGGTTCGTAGAGCTAAACATTACAATACAATCAAATACAAATCAAAACCCCTAAAACTCCTCTGCAACAAAAGCTCCCTTATGTTTATTACTTAGGGTAGCTAAAGTACATACAGTATATATATATATATAATATATATATACATACAGTAATAACATTATTCCTAAGATTGGAATTTCCAAACTATTTTACTCCGTATAAAAGGTAATACAAGTTAAACAAGGAAACCAAGTACAACTAAGAGTTCAAAAAAGGAAATACTGATAGGAGTTGCTTGTTTACCAAGAGTGCCTAAACTTATATAAATCAATCAGCTTTCTTTTTCCTTTTATTGTTCTTCGGTTCATCATACATATATGTAGGAATATTGGCTCAAGAATAAGTATGAAGCAATTTGGAAACTCCAGAAGATGCAAGATGCAATTGGAAATATCAAGAGCAAACCAGAAGCCTCCACCACCGTGCATTGAAGCTGCTAGGAAGGTGGAGTTGAAGATTGATCAAGAAGGTTCTGGTGATGAAGACCAACAACCATGGAAGAAGAAGAGAAGCTTAAAAGTTGAAGTTTGACCGTGAATAGTAACACACGGTTTTGGACGCGGCTACGTTTTCTTCTTCTAGTTTATTCATTTGAACCCTATGAATAGGGGTTGATATGTGTTGTTAGAAGTATGTCTGAATTCAAGAGTACAGAATTTGTATTCCAGATCAAATGAAAAAGAGATTTGTTGAATAGGTGAGGTTGAGAGAGTTTGTAGGTTGAGTGTGAGTGATTTGAAACTCCTCCCATTTGTATCAATTTGAAGTTGAATTTCTCTCCCTAATTTGTGTGTGTTTTGATTTCGTGTTTTAGTTTGGTTATTAGTTTTGCACAACAAGTGGTATCAGAGCATATGTTCAAAACAAAGTAGTTTTGTTTTGATCCTATTTCGAGCCAAACCATTCACCAAATCATCGAAGTAAATATACACTAGGAGTTTCACCAGAAGAGGACGAAGCCACACCCATTGAGAACAGGCCGAATCACCGCCGCACGCACTTTCACGCGCCGCCTGAAGATATGTGTGTGAATCACACGTGCCCATGCGTCATCTACCTCCATCTGTGCGTAAAGCCCATGCGCCGCCACGTCACTGCTAATGTCATCTGACACGTGTCACCGCTACAAGCTGCCACATGTCTTGCTGTGAGTCTGCCACATCATCAATTTTATGAAAATTGACAGTTTTGCCCTTCAAAACTGTTTTGGTGATTCCGGGCCCATTTTAAGCCTGATTTGAGCAAACGAAAAAGTCAATCTTAGCTAAATCAACCGTTCCGGATGCAACGGTACACTCCGTTGTGCCATATAAGCATTGTTTATCAACCTAGGAGATAAAAGATGTCGGAAGAGTCGACTACGAAATCAACAAAAAAGAGTATGGTCTCGAATGCAAAATTCGAGGTGGAAAATTTTGATGGCACAAATAACTTCGGCATGTGGCAATGCGAAGTTTTGGATGTCTTAGTTCAACAAGAGCTAGACATCACGTTGGAAGAAAAGCCTGACGATATGAAAGAGGTAGATTGGGACAAGCTTAATCGGTAAGCTTGTAGAACTATCTGACTTTGTCTTGCAAAAGATCAGAAGTATTCAGTAATGTGGGAGACATCGGCAAAGACCCTGTGGAAGAAACTTGAAGACAAGTTCATGACGAAGAGCATCGAAAATCGGCTCTATTTAAAGAAGAAATTATTCCGTTTCGACTACAAAACAAGTATCTCCGTTAGTGAACACTTGAGTTGTTTCAATAAAATACTTGTTGATCCACAAAATTTGGATATGAACATTGAAAAAGAAGACAAAGCACTGTTATTGTTGAATTTTTTACCCGAAACGTATGATCATTTAGTCACCACTTTATTGCATGGAAAAGATGCAATAACTTATGATGATGTTTCCAATGCCCTAACAAATAGCGAGTATTGGAGAAAGGATAAACAAGTGAATAGGGAAACAGTGGAGGCCTTAACAGTAAGGGGTAGATCCGAACAACAAAAGAGCAATGGTGGAAGAAGAAACTCTTGGTTTCAATCGAGAGGTACATCTGGTAATAAGATTCCTGCAAAGGATGAATGTGCGTTTTGTCACCAGAAGGGGCATTAGAAGAAGGATTGTCCAAAGTTAAAAAACAAAGACAATCAAACTGCAAACGTTGTACATGTTGATGAAGAAGCTGAGTTTAGTTTGGCCGCCATGCCGAAATCTTGTAACACTGAAGAATGGATTTTGGACTCAGCTTGCTCTTATCACATGTGTCCTCAAAGGGATTGGTTCACATCCCTTGAGGAAATGAATGAAGGAATTGTTCTTATGGGAAATGACAACACCTATGAGATGAAGGGGATTGGAAAAATCTGTTTGAAGTTGCATAATGGGACGATTCGTGTATTGTAGAATGTTCAGTATATGCCGGATTTGAAGAAGAATCTCATCTCGTTGGGTGCCCTTGAATCTAAGGGTCACAAGATTGTCATTGATGGTGAAGTATTGAAGGTTGTTATGGGAGCCATGATCATGATGAAAGGAGATCGTCGTAATAATCTATACTTCTTGCAGGGTCGTATAGTTACAGGTGGAGCAATATCAGTATCTGAAGAAATTGGAGCGGTTGTTCCCGACACTATCTGCTTAAAGCATATGAGACTTGGTCATACTGGTGAAAAAGCTCTACAAGGACTTGTAAAACAATGATTGTTGAAGGGTGCCAAAACCTGGAAGTTAGAATTTTGCGAGCATTGTGTATTTAGCAAGCAGACTTGTGTGAAATTTGGCACTGAGATACACAACACAAAAGGGACGTTGGATTATGTACACACAGATGTTTGGGGGCCTACAAAAACTGCGTCATTGGGAGGAAAACATTGGTTTGTGTCATTTGTAGATGACTTCTCAAGGCGAGTTTGGGTGTACACTATGAGACACAAAGATGAAGTCCATGGAAGTGTTCAGAAATTAGAAAAAGATGATTGAAACCCAAACAGGAAGGAGGATAAAGAGGCTCCGTTCGGATAATGGTGGCGAATACAAGTATGATCCATTTTTGAAGTTGTGTCAAGAAGAAGGAATTGTGAGGCATTTCACAGTTAGTGGGACGCCACAACAGAATGGAGTTGAAGAACACATGAATCGTACTTTACTGGAGAAGGTGCGATGTTTGTTGTCTAACTCAGGATTAGGCAAACAGTTCTGGAATGAAGCTATGACATATGTATGCCATCTTATCAATCGACTACCTGCAATAGCAATAAATGGGAAAACTCCCATTGAGGTATGGTCTGGGAAACCTGCTTCAAATTATGATATGTTGCATATATTTGGATGTCCTACTTATTTTCATGTCACAGAAAATAAGTTAGACCTTAGAGCCAAGAAAGTTGTCTTCTTGGGCTTTAGCACAAGTGTGAAGGGATATAGACTCTGATGCCTTGAGTCGAAGAAAATAATACACAGCAGGGATGTTATTTTCAATGAGTTAGAAATTTTGAAGCAGTCAATGGGATCTCAGGTGAATTATAGCAACTCGGCAAAGGATACTGATAGGTGTCAGGTGTGTGCAAAATATGTGGTTAAAAATGGCACATTAACGATACTTTAGGTTTTACCCATCTGCAAGCGCACAGATAAATTATAGACAGTTTTGCTTGAGTAGGGGAATATCGATCCCACAGAGACGAGGATTGTTCACTTCAATGGTCTAAAAACACTGAATTATATTTTTCCGAAAAGAGTTTGTTTTTGTGAATTATCTAATACTAACGAAAATAAAACAAAAAAAAATAATGAATAATGGTTGTGATTCAGAGAGAAAGAAAACTAGGGTTTCCTCACTCTACCATTAACCACATAATATAGTTCAGATTATATATCAATTGCATGAGGACAATTCATTGATTGTGAATTAGGTCGCACCACGCCAACAGTTTGACCTCAAAAGGGATTATTCTCAACCGGATCACGACAACCCATCTCAAGACTAAATTGATTAGTGCATGCCAACTACTAACAGAAAGTAAATGTAAAAAAGTAAATTAAAGCATGAAAATAAACTAAAGCATGTCTATATCAGTTTGTCAGGGCATGACCTGTGTCAACTTAGGGTTTCGAGTTTTATGACCACCATTGTGTAGAAAATCACAGATTAAGCATTCGAGTTCCAGCCCATAGTGAATAATTGTGATTGTGTAAGATGAATATATTCGAAAAGTCTAAGACAATAATCAATTCAAATATATAAAATTGTATCACGAATAAAAACGGTCTCTCATCTAACACAATCATCACAGTATAGTCACATTTTCCCCTCTCTACATTGAATATAAAGTTAGAACTACATTACTTGGCTAGGGTTTTGTGAGAAAACCCTAGATACCGAGTTAGTTGATCATGGCGGAGAGAGTTGGCATTATCGATGTATAAACGTTCTCCATAACCTTCTTCTCCGGATCTCTAAATCTTCAATGGTGATTCTCTTCAATGGAAGCAAGTTTGAACTTTGAACGTGAAAACTCTATGAATGAACATGCGTGAAAATCAGAACCAGAACTCGAACTCGAACTCTCCCCTCTAAACCTAACCCTCTTTTATTTATAGACAAGTTAGGGAAACCCTAATGGTTTCCCTTTTTCTGTAATTTCATAATACATGAATAATGTCTCTAAAATTTGATGTAAATATGTGTATAAGCCTATATGTAGAGGTCTGGAATCACCGATCATTTAAAATATCAAAGTAGGGACAAAACTGGAAAATTCTGAAACAACTTCTACACGTAAAGGGATCACGTGGCCACAAGGTGGGACCTACGCCCAAGCGTAGGTCTAGGGAGTAGGGTCCCCCTTTGGCTCATAAACTAAAGCGTAGCTCATGTCCAGTCTGCCTCTTTTCCCCTATGATGACGTAAGGTATGATGCATCTTTTGCTGTAAAAACTCATTTTTTCATATTTGAGCTAGACTAGTCGCCTTTGAATCCCAATGCTTTTGGGTGAAGTAATAATGTCTGAAAAGGACATTTTTGTCTTTCAGTGAGATAATGATGTAGGGAAATGACCATTTTTCCCTCTGGTAGCTCTTCTTTGCTCTGACACTCCTCTTAATTCCTTTCTCAAGATAGAAACGAACATGAACTCAGTTAATTCACCGAAATTAGCTCTGTTTCTTCATTAAGCTCCTGAAACATGCTTACATATACAAACGGGATAAAAATACCAAGTAACGGAATGTAAAGACATAACAAACACAAGATATGGGCAAAAAATTACCAATATTGAGCATCTATCACACCCCCAAACTTACATATTGCTAGCCCCTTGGCAATAAATTTAGAGAGAACTGACTGTGACGATTCTTATTCTATCTAACCTATCTACTCTAACCTAATCCCTTGCTTTCATGAGGGTCAACGATTACACTTAGCACATGTTACAAGCCTTTTAAACCCATAGGTTACCCATAGTGGATGAGTGAAGTCTCGTGAAGGTTTTCCAGTGATGGTACTTACAAACATCTCAATTCTTTTGTAATTACGCATTCATAAGTTCATACACACAAGTCAAATAAGCTATGATACAACACACAAGATAATATGAATGCAAATATTCTCACTCACTATCAAACAACAATTATATCAAGCTTTGTGTTATGAATGGTCCCCACTTAAGTGAATGATTTTGCTACTTTCTACTTAAAATCCAGATAACCTTCCGTGATTTTGTGAACATTCAACTACAATATTTCAGTTTCTTTTCTCCTACTTCATTGATCAAACTTTGCCATTTTTAGTAAAAACGTACTATTTCCATCTTTTCACTTTTCATCCATTTTTGTCTTTCTAAATCTCCGGACTTTCCAGCGAGGATTTTTAGTCCCAACCAACTGGGCCCGAGCTTCTTTCATGGGATTTATGCTCACCAGTCTTCTCCCTTTTAAACGCAAACAGTGATATTGGTGATACCAAGACCCAGTTTCTCAGATCAAAGAACTGTTTTTTGTATTTTATTTTTTCAAAAAAAAATTCAATTTTCTCCATTTCAACCAGAACAACTCCCATTCTCCCCTTTTATTACGACAAAATTATTTTTCAACTACATAGTCAAAAATCAACTTATTTCTTATAGTGAATGTGTGCTTGTGTTTATAGGTCAAATTCGTCCTTTTTAATTTCAATTTCACTAATCACTCACCCGTGTAAACCACATCACTTCACTAACTTGATCTAATTATTATTCTCATGAGCTGGAATATCACATCACATACTACTTATGTAATACCTCGTATTTAAATAATTATTTTATTACCTTATTTATTTTGGATGGCATGGTGGGTATTTAAATTATTGAGTAAGGGTACTCTAGTTATTTTATGACTACTAGGTAAGTTTTGTTATTATGGGATCTGATAAGGATATATTAGTCTTTAAGACGAGTGGCAGGATGGTTATTGTGGCAGATCTAGGGGCATTATGGTCATTCGTCATAACCTAGCTTCCCCTATATAACCATAATGATATTCAGCTTATTTTCTCTCAAAACTAAGAAGAAATTCGGACTTCTCCCTTGTTCTTCCTCTTCTTATTCACTCACTTATATACATATACATATATATATATAGATAGAGAGAGATCTAGAGAGAGCAAGTACTTGGTTCGGATTTGGATCCGTGGTGTATTAAGCTCTCCAAATTAGGCAAGACATATGTTCTACTCTTCCTCTTTGTACTAAAATTCGTAACCTTTCTTTGGTGTTCCTATAAACTGTTATACATTAATTTCGTATATGTATACTTATGAGTATTAGCATGTTCAAATATGTATTGATATGTAGTTATATGAACATGTATGTGTAGGTCCGTAGCTATATGTGTAGATATGTAGTTATATGAACATGTATGTGTAGGTCTGTAGTTATATGTGTAGATATGTAGTTATATGAACATGTATGTGTAGATCCGTAGCTATATGTGTAAATATGTAGTTATATGAACATGTATGTGTAGATCCGTAGCTATATGTGTAAATATGTAGTTATATGAACATGTATGGGTAGATCCATAGCTATATGTATTGATATGAAGTTATATGAGCATGTATGTATAGATATGTAGCTATATGGTTATTTGTATAGATCAGTAGCTATATGAGCATATATGTATAGATCCGTAATTATGTGAAAACATATGTATAGATATGTTATAATATGTTGGTATTTACGTATATATATGATGATATATATTCTGTTATACATATATGTATAGATCCGAGAGTATATGTATAGATCATGTGTATATGGATAGATTTGTGATATATATAACCACTCATGTATAGATCGGTTATTGTAGGTTTTGATTCATGATTTGGTATCCTAGTATATATTCTATTTATAAGTATATATTTTTATTTGTAATTATATGTACAGATCTGTTTTACCATATTCATGTCCATGAATATATACGATATTTATTATATTTTGTGTAGATAGATGTGTATGCATTTATATGTAAATGTATAGATCTGTCAGCAAACGTATATGTCTTGTTATTATGATTTATGTTAAGATGCATATGATTTGAACTACATATAGAAATCTGAATATAGAATTATTTTAGGTTTCAATGTTGACAATGAATTTAAACACTGTCATTAGAGAAACACTGTTTATGTTATGTAATTGTTTTTCTCTATTTGTTTTGTTCATTGATTTATATGTTATTATGATTCACCATGAATTATACTAAAATACGTATATTTGACCGTATAAATGAACAATTTTGCCATATAAATATACTGTATTTTCTAGCGCTGGGGCGTTGCCCCAGACCCCGCCAAGGGGGCGTTCAGGAAATGTCGTGTCGCCCCCCTAGACCCCCCAAGCTCGACGTTATAAATTGTTATACGTTTTCGAGTAAAAAATATCAATGAATTAATAATTTCGTAAAATCATAAGATTTAATTAAAATGACTATTGTCAGGAGATTTAAAAGGAACCACAAGGAGGCTGACTAATAAACGCAGTCTCACTAGTACCGCGGGACATGGATGAGTTGTCACGGCATGAATGAGTTGTCGGGTACGTGGTTATGGTTTGACATGTAGATGATGGGAATTGGACTTATGGAAGGAATTTATGGTATTTGTTTTATATCTTCACGGTGGTATCCTAGTAAATATAAATAGAAGTTATGAAATTAATTATATCTTCATTGTGGTATTCTAGTGAATATAAAGTATAGTAAGATATATTAATATTCATTAATATTTATTAATATTTTTGGGATAGGTGTCACTGGGAAAGGGGATGGTTTTTAGTACTCTGTTTGGGATCATGTAGAGATGTACTTGTTTGTGGGTTTGACCCACCTTTGTTGATATTTCAAGTCCTCAGCAATTTCATCCGCAGGGTTGAGGATTTGTCTCTCCTGTCTTCTCGATCCAGTAGTTTCCTTCCACTACAGGGTAGGAATTCAGTCTTACTGTAGTTAATGTAAGTTTATGTGGTCTAGGGGTCCAGGTTATGGGATTCCCAAGTTGTATAAATTTGAAAGCTTAAGTTATTCCGAGGATGTATTAGGTGTGGGATCTTTCCTGTATACGTGTTATCATCAACTCTTATTATTTTATCTCTATTTTATGTCTTATCATCTGTGTTTATTTTTATCAATTGAAGATACTCCTAGTTTTTGTGTATGGGTCTGGCCAACCTATGCATGGAAATTGGGGGTGTCACAACTTATGTATCATAAACATAAACTTAATGAGCTCATCATGCGAAATATTAATGCGTAAAAATAAAGAATGTATTCAAAATTGTCAAATTTTTTTTTTATCACTATATCCTCACCCCCAAACTTAAATGAGACCATGTCTCCATGGTAAAAAATAAAGAATGATAACATATACAATTACCATTGAAGTGCAGTCCTGGATCTATGAAGTGCTCAATTCCCTCACCAAAACTTGATTTGGATTAACTGTAAAGATTGACAACAAACACATACCAACATCATAACAAGGAAAAAAAAACTGCAAAAAGAATATCCAGGAATTGACACACACAATTTTCATGGGAAGTTTAAACTTCCTCTTTTTGGATTTTATTGATTTTTTTTCTTATTTTTTTTTCAAAACAAAAATCATAAAATAAAATAAGAATAAAAAGAAATAGATGTGGCCTTAAAGGTCTACCGTCTTTACAAATAAAATAACCTAAAAATCCTAAACCTAAATCCTAGTCCGCCTCTTCTTCTTCATCACTTGACACGACACACTTCAACCATATCCGGCAATCTGCATTCTCTTTCAACTTCTCTAAATCTTCCTCCAGATATATTTTCATAATTATCCACCGCATCTCATCCAATTCCTTCATTCTATCACTCAACTGCTCAACAATGATCTTCGATAGTAAAAACGAGTATGGAAAATAATATTTAAATTTATCGGCACCCGCCCATTCTCGACTCACAATTGCTCGGGCAAACGACATCTCAGCCATAATCAATGTTGGAACACACACTTCATACCCATGAGTTAAGGCATACAAAGTTCTAAGCATAATGTGATCTCTTGCACTAGTTCGATTATTAGGCCGAAGTTGAGCCGCAACAACACAATCCAAATAAAGCAGATCCGACTTCAACCAATAATTATCACACGTCTTATCTCTCGGATTTGATATTGCACACAATTCCCAAACCATATCCTCATCCTTATATGGCCATACTGCAGGATGCTCCTTCAATATTCCTTGTAAGTTTACCGGAATACCGATTGGTATATTCCATGCATCGGTAATACTTCTTCTTCCAATCACAACAGGAGCACTCCACTGAGTCACTTTAGCCTTCATCACTTCAAATCCTGGCGGTCCCGAAATTATCATATTTTCATAGAATTTTCGGACCAAGTCCGGATACACCTTTTTGCCCGCCGGTTTTTCTAAACTCTTCAATCCTCATTCTCTAAGGATTTTCCTTCCAGGCGCAACTAATACTCGATTCATCCTCTCCGGATGAAATATCTCTTCAAATTGTTACCGACACTGCAAAAATGATTTTGGTGTGATTCGGCTCCTCTTCTAACTCGTAGCTCCTTTATTCGTGCTCTTCATGACCACATATGGTTCTGTCCTTTCTATGAATTCTTTTGGGTCAGAATAATCTTCATTAGCATTATTTATACTAACCCTCGTCGAAATAGAAAGAATAAAATAATAATAGAAGAAGAATACCTAATCTAATGCTCACTCCTTGAGAATTATGAATTGTGAATTGTGTCTACCCTGTGGATGTATTTATAGATGGATGTAGTAGAATTAGAAGAGAAAAATGATTTAAAACCCTTAACTGACTAGGAAAGGGGAAGCAATAACTAATCCAATTTCTATTTGCAGTCCGTCTCCTTGTCAGATTAGGATTAGTCTAAAAATTCTACACAAATTCCTAAAAATAACTTAAACAAATCCTAATACAAGTATAAGTACAAACCATGCCAAAACATCCCAAAAACGGACAAAATTTTCAATTTTGCTGGCCCACCCACGAAGTACCCCTACGCTTGGGCATAGGGTAGGGCTTAAAATATATATATATTTTTTCATGACACACTTTCCAATACATTTTCAACATAATCGACACACCCCTAAACGCACACATGTCATCATAATGCGAAAATAAAATCACACATACTCAATGTAATAAACATAGTAAGACACGCATATCAGTAAAAACGATCAAAAGCTGTCATTTTATACAAAAACAAAAATATCACAAATAGTTAGAGATGATCGTTAAAGCGGTCACAAAAGATCGAACACTGACTCCCGCTCTACGATTGATCTCTAATGTGGACAGCTAAAACAAGAAATCCTAAAAACAAAATAAAATAAACAAAACTAAACTACAACTACATAGCATCATCTGGAAAGGGCTGTGGTGGTGGAACTGTCACTCCCATATGTCGCATCCTAATATCCCACTGATCCATCAAAAATACCCCTCCGAATGATGACGACTATTTCGGACTCGATCTTAAAATTTTACAAAAAATGAATTAAACTACTATTTTACAACTACAAACTAAGATAAAAAAAATAAAAAAAAACTACTCTTTATCACTTAGTACCAATATTTAACGTCGTTGGCTCGACGTTGCCGCCTCTTAGTACTCAGGATTAAAATCACCCGGCTCCTGTGCCGGTTCTATTAAATCAACTGTTTCAACAACACTCTTTGTCGGCTCAACTTCGATATAATGCTTCAAACACTGACCATTCACAACAAATTGCTTTCCTTTGTCAGGGTCGTCAAGTTCCATCGCTCCATGGGGTAAACCTTAGTAATTTTGTACGGCTCGACGTTGCCGCCTCTCAATACTCAGGATCAAAATGTACTTTCAACATTTTACAAAATCTTCTATAACTGTGCTTGAACCGCAGGTCATTGTTTCTCTTGCGAATCGTGAGATCATTCCTTCTCATCCTGTATGAGTAGGAAAATCATCATAACCTGTCAGAATAATATTAGCAGATAAAATACTCATAAAAACTTCATATTAGGAACGAAAGCATCATCAGGACATGAATTGATAAAGGGTTATGGTAGAAATTTTAATCCCTAATGCATGAAATTTTCCAATTAAAACTGATGGACTCTCTAGTTGGCATCTAACTCTCAATAGTAGACTATAAATTTTGGGAATGTTTGTATTCATCCCCGGAGGTCCTTGAGTTTAATTGTAAACTTGATGGGTGTCAGGTGTGTGCAAAATATGTGGTTAAAAATGACACCTTAACGACACTTTAAGTTAGAAACAAGGCGGTGTTTCTGGATTAGTTGATGAGAGTTTTATGCTTCCCTAGGAACAACACTTGGAAATAAAGAATATGTCAGGATGACATTCAAATGCCTTCGTAAACTTCTGAGGCAAGGCCAGCGGTTTACAGAGATCGCTCACATTATTGCTTTCAGTTTTCTTTCATATGATAAGGTGGAGAAGCTCATGAAAAACACCAACAATCGTCTTGTCAAATAAATCAATCCAGGGATCTAAATGAGAGGCATCTGAATAAGGAGAAGTAGAATAGAGCTTTTACCACTTTTGTAACCACTCTACGCACTTCCTCTTCACTTTGAAACCCCTTGTAAATCCGTTTTCAACATCTTTTCCCCTTACGCTGCAAAGCAACACTCTTTTCTAAGTGAGACACGACAAGGCTATCATCCCAGGATAGGAGTTTCAAGCCAACATGATCATCAGGTAGCCGCACAAAAGAAAACAAATCTAGATGGCTATTATGGCGGGAAATCAATTGGGTAATCGTTGGTAGAGAAAATGTTCTAAACTATGAGATCCTTTCAAAGACAAACAATACCCAATCTAAAAGAATGATTTTTCCGTTCATTTGATTATCTGTGCTACTGAAAAAAATAAGATCAAGACTAAATAAGAGAGAAAGTAGTAAACTTAACGACATTAGGATAACATAGAAAGGCAATGAAGAGAATCATGCAAGATTCTTTTGTCGACATCAGTGCCTATTGTCATCAACCAATGCAAAACATAGTAACATAAGAGCAAAACACCTTTCCAGAGATTGGTTCCTCAACCTAAAGGAACAAGGTCGATTTCAATAAAAGGAGAGACCCTATTGATTTTTGGAGTAAAACCACATTACTACATGATTGTGAACACTAAAGTTGGTCTAAACAATCACAAGAAGGGAAATTAAAACAGAGACACAGACAAATGCAAAGATACAGAGACCAACTGCTAACAACATCAGCCGAATTTAGGAAGGATCATCTATTGTTTTATCTGATTCATACTCCGAAAGCAGGTTACATTCCCACTCTCCTTCAGTTTTAAATCCACCGTCACTGAGTTCATAACTATAAACACTCCATGGTTGATCCTCCTCATCAATAGCATCTCTTTTCTCCTTGTACAAGCCCCTGCTCCTATCCAACAAACCTTCAATCATCATACTAGCAAACTTTTTCCTGCTGTCAACAAGGCGGTGTTTCTGGATTAATTGATGAGAGTTTTAGGCTTCCTTAAGAACAACAGTTTTGGTGTCAAACAACTTAGAAATAAAGAATATGTCAGTATGACATTCAAACGCCTTCGTAAACTTCTGAGGCAAGGCCAGCGGTTAACAGAGATCACTCACATTATTGCTTTCAGTTTTGTTTCATATGATAAAGTGGAGAAGCTCATGAAAAACACCAACAATCCTCTTGTCAAATAAATCAGTACAAGGATCCAAATGAGAGGCACCTTATTAAGGATAACTATAATAGAGCTTCTGCCACTCTTGTAATTACTTCATGCACTTCATCTTCACTCCGAAACCCTTTGTAAATCTAATTGGAAATTCTAAGCTGCCATTTTCAACATATTTTCCCCTACGCTGCAAAGCAACACTCTTTTCCAACTGAAACAACAAGGCTATCATCCCAAGATAGGAGTTTCAAGCCAACACGATCATCAGGTGGCCGCACAAAAGAAAATAAATTTGGATGGCGGGAAATCCATAGGGCAATCGTTGGTAGAGGAAGTGTCCTAAGCTATGAGATCATTTCAAAGACAAGCAATAACTATATCTAATAGAATGACTTTGCCATTCATTTGATTATCTGTGCTACTCAACCAAATAAGATCAAGACTAAATTAGAGAGAAAACCATCAACTTAAAGACATTAGGATAACATAGAAAGGCACTGAAGAGAATCAGGCAAGATTCTTTTGTTGACATCAGTGCCTATTGTCATCAACAAATGTAAGACATATTAACCAAGGATATATGATCAGGAACATAAAAGGAGGCACCTTTCAAGAGATTGGTTCCTCAACCCAAGGGAACAAGGTCAATTTCAATAAAAGGAGAGACCCCATTGGATTTTTGAAGTAAAACCACATTCCTACATGGTTGTAAACAACACTACAGTCGGTTTAAACAATCACAATAAGGGAATTAAAACAGAGACACAGATAAACGCAAAGATACAGAAATATACCCATACAAATGAACCTTAAAATGAGTAAATTAAATGCCTAAATAAAACCCACATGAAAAAAATAAAGAAGAAATATGCAATTACCATCCACACACACAAAAACCATTTCTAAGAACCGCGTAACCAGCCATGGCATTGCAGTACAATTTGGGACATCATAAGCAAGAACCATATGCAAAAGACCAACTGAAACAAATGAACAAACACCTTGTGATCCACATAGTATCATTCAAAATTGACTCATTTCAACAACCAAATCCACAATTGCTAAAATTCACATATCCAAAAATAGACCCAAAAATAAACTAATAACTGTAGCATTAATTTTCACCTTAGAGGGTTAATTAAAAGAGTGAACACAAAATGGGTATAATCAACATATCATCAAAACAAGAATGCAGAAGGAGAAATTGTAAGCTAGAGTTGTTTAAACAAAAGAGATTTTCAAAACAACTTATTATTGAGTTTTTATTTATAGAAAATAGAATATAATCTTAATTTCGTCAGGAATAATGAGGAACATTATTACAAACCTTGATTTTGTACATTTGAAGTTGTGAAGTTGGGCTTGTTGTTGGTCCCGGTGGAGGCTTCCAGTCGCCACCATCGCCGGAGATGGAAAGAACTGGTGAACCAGTTGAGGGTTTGTTTGGAAAGTGCTTCCGCGGGAAGAGCTTTTCAGAAAACAAATATGGCAAATAGTACACAACTATATGAATTTCTTCTTGAAAAGTAACCATATGAACTTTGTATTGTTATTACTCTCCCTTTATTGTTTTACCGTAAATTAATTTTTAACAAAAAATTAAAAAAAAATCATGTAAAATAATTAAAATTTAAAATTGAGCACACAATCTGCAAATCAGTCACCAGGTATATATGACATTCAAGATCCTAAGCAGAAAAGGGAAAATTTGAAGCAAGAAAATCAGCAACACTACTTTTTATTTCACAAGAGTTGCTTAGCATTCTCATAAGTGCTATCGTTGTCGAGTTAAATCCAAACTCTCCACACAATATGCATGAGTGGATTTATAATCAATTTAGGAATGTATGCACAACAAATGGACTTTGAAGACATAAATCTGTCTATATATCTACACACACATATATATCTATATATATCCTCACCTTCTAATCTGAGACACTTGCATGTATAACAAGAAAGAGGATATCATTGAGATGTGCCATGCCCTAGGTCTAGAGCATCATAAATGAAATCAATTATGTGAACCAAGAAGAGACACTAGTCTATTTCACAGAGGAAGGGGCGAGTACTACATGAGCTCGTAAGTCAAGTACGGAACGAGCCTTGTGAAACTGTTAAAAAGGACATTATAATCGATGTCAAAAATCTTTAAGCTCTTCAAAATTCAAGTTCTTTAACATTTTAGATAACAATTCTACTTCACCCAAGTGTGTCCCCCATCCTCAACATTTTACAAAATCTTCTGTAACTGTGCTTGAACCGCAAGTCATTGTTTCTCTTGCGAATAATGAGATCGATCCTTCTCATCCTGCATGAGTAGGAAAATCATCATAACCTGTCAGAATAATATTAGCAGATAAAATACTCATAAAAACTTCATATTAGGAACACAAGCATAATCTGGACATGAATTAACAAAGGGTTATGGTAGAAAGTTTAATCATTAATGCATGAAATTTTCCAATTAAAACTGATGGACTCTCTAGTTGGCATATAACTCTCAAGAGTAGACTGTAAATTTAGGGAATGTTTGTATTCATCCCCGGAGGTCCTTGAGTTTAATTATACCCTTATCATGTGTCCATGTCAACCTGTTTATGCTTCATAGTCCAGTCGTCACCGTAATAGCATATGCAGGAAGTATATCCATAGAGTCTAAACCCCTTTTAAATCTTCAAAAAATGGTTATGGCTAATGTCCGGCAAAATGGGTGAAACAATCTCAAGGCAAAACACAAAATGACACATCTTGAGTTCCATGAAAATAAATTATCCTACTATAATGCAAATCAAAAGGACAGCTTATCGAGAGAGTGTGTCTTGACCTGATTTTAGATAATTCTAATACTCGATCCACAAATGGTAGCATGCTAGGATATTATTTCACTCAACAATAACAAAACCAAAGGAGAAAATGACAAACTATCGGTTTCTTACCATCATAGGTGGTTGCTCGATTTTTCGAATAAATTTACCAGTGGGGATTGGGGATTGATTTCACAAACAATGTCGTCGAATAATTTTAGTTTTAATTTTCAATTTCATGGTTATGGAGAATAATTTTAGTTTCTTTATTGAAGCATGAGCAACTGTAGCAAATTGGAAATTTAATACAATTTGCCTTTGTTAGCAGCTATGAGAAGCAATAGTAAACCAATATTAAATTATTAACTATGCCTAACACATGATCATGAAGCCATTATCACAAGCTGGGGTGGAGCCAAGGTTTAAATTTAGAGGAGCGTAATGTTATAATTATAATAATAAAAAAAACGAAAAGAAGACGAAGAATAGTGTGGAGAAGGGGAAAAAAATTAGAGAAGAAGAATAGAATAGGAACAGAAAAAAATAAAATAAAAAATAACTAAATTGAAAAAAAGAAAAAAACAATTAGAATATCATTTCAGATGAAAGGTTAGATTTTTTGAAACAAAATTAAAGAAATCTTATGCCTAAATATGGATATAACTTATCTAATTCAATAAAAAAAAATTTTGGGGGGGGGGGGGGGGGGGGGGGTGAAATCATAGAATATTATACATATTTAGTAAGAATAAAAAGAAATCTATCATATATTATAGCATGCATGCCAAGGAAGGGCAAGTGCCCCCTCCAGGCTTACATTGCCTCTGCCCTTGATCACAATTGATAACAGCGTGTATTAATCAATTCAATTATTATATTACCACATTGAATAAACTTGTCATTTAAATGTAACACAATTGATTGGGACACGCTACAATAAAACATTCCTTGGTGTCAAGCCATCTATGCAACTTAGTTCCACAAATATATATATATATATATCAATTTTGTTGAATAGAAAAGCCAATCCTATGGTTAGTTTAGTCAATGACATCTAATGTGTGCGGGAACAACAGTGATTACACTTCATTTAACAAGTAACTATGTCATCTTGATTGTACACATCTAATTGTGTGGCTTGAGCACAAACACTTTTACTACCATAAACAAGAAAATTAAGATTTACACCCAAAAAATGACTAGAAACAGATGCACCAATTCTATCAGAAAATTTACAGCAACCTGGCCTCTAAGCACAAAGAAATGGGTCAAACAATTTCATTGCCTCTATCAAATTTTTAATATATAAGTAACATAGAATTTCAACATACCATTCACCGGCGCAAAAGGAAAAACGTGAAGCTGCTTAACATTCTCATCAGTGCTACCGCTGTCGAGTGAAACCAAACTCTCCACATATAAAACCTCAAAGGAAAAAGAGGGATAATCAGCAAATTTGGTGAGTGTATTTTGCTTAGTAAAGTACGATCCTACTCCCACTACATTCCAGGGGGAAATCTTCAATAGAACTTCACCATTCTCCAAGAGACATAGGGGCCCGCGACAAAGACGGAGTCCAAGTGGGATGACTTCACGCGGGATGCTCATAAACTTACTCCAACATGCCTTGGTCCCATAATCCTTGCTCAACCAAACCTCGTATAAACCTCCATTAGCACCATAAACCGACGACATTGCATACAAACATTCTTCAAAAGCCCCAAATCTGACAATATCGCCCCGAATACGATCCAAGGACATCTCACTAAACACCTGTTTCGATATATCAAAAGAAAGTATTACCCTTTCCAACACTTTCCAATGAAAAGCTCCATTGCACAAGTAGCCACTCCTGCCTCATCACCAGAATTATAACTCACGTCCTGCATTCTTGTCCACGAATCGAGCCTAAGACTATACACATCTAATTTGAAACTTTTTGAGGCTTTAATATTGTCAGCTCTTAACAAAATCACCTTATAATCATGGTCAGAATCGTCATAAAAAAAGCCCCTACCCTCAAGAGCAACAGTCTGCATTGGTGGTGGGTTTGGCAATTCTTTGGAGACTTGAGTGGATGGATTGTATAAGTATAATACGGATAGATAGAAACGTAAAAGAATTAATCCATTAATAGATCCTATTAATTCAGTTTCATACTTTCCAATCGTTTTCACAACATTCAAATCAACATCAAAGCCATCGAGTGTTGATAAGCCTTGTATTGCTTCAGGAGAGAAGGTTGAACAAAATATTTTACGGCGGTTTTGGGATCGATTGAGATGCAAGTTCACGAAGTAGGGGTCGGAAATTAGCGCGCGAAATGGTTTAGAAACGCACCTGAATCTAAGAAGAGATTTGACTGGAAGTCTTGAGAGTATTTGCATCTCCAAATCTGGAGGTAGTTTTTTCGGAGGTGATTGTTCTTCCGTTGACATAATTACTCGGAACGAAAAGCAGCAGATGAGATGAAGTTGTTGTTCCCTTCACAGATGACTGGTGGTAGGTAGGGTTTTCAGATTTGGGGTTGAGAAAACGAGTAAGATTTAGTGAAATACACTTTGGGCTTGAGAGAGTAAGAAATGCTACACATCATGTAATGAAAATAATTCTAAGATAATGTCATGAAGTAACCAAAAGAAAAAAAGGGGTTAAGCTTTTGTAATATTTAAAGGGATATAAACCCCTCTACTATTGAATTTAATCAACCGACCTCTATATTTGGATTGTCCCTATACTTTTCAATTTAATTAATTAACACCTCCTATATTTGATTTGTCACCCCTATATTTTTTAATTTCAATCACACTACCCCTACCCTCAAATAATATATATATATATATAATTAAAAAATATATATAAAATTTGAAACAAATATATATATATATAATTTGAAAATAATATATTAAATTTCAAATATATATATATAATTTGAAAAATATATATCTAATTCGAAAAAAATATATAAATTTCGAAAATATATATATATAAATTTTGAAAACAATATATAAAATTAAAAGAAAAAATATAAATTTCACAAAACAATATATAAAATTTGAAAATATATTTATATAATTCAAAACAATTTATAAATTTTGAAACAAATATATAAATTTCGAATTCTTTTATTAAATTCAAAAATGTCATATAAATTTCGAAAACATCATAAAAATTTCATAAATATATATATATTGAAAAAATATATACAAAATAAGACCGCTAAAATTGATGTTGGTGGTAAGTAGTTTGATTCACTTCATTACAAAAGATATGACATTTTGCCAATATATATATATATTTTTCTGAAATTAAATATTTTTTCGAATTTTGTTTTAAAAAATATATATATTTTTTAATTTTATATATATATTTTTTCAAATTTATATATTTTTTTAAATTTTATATATTTTTTTCAAATTTTATATATTTTTTCAAATTTTATATATATTTTTCGAACTTTATATATTTTTTTGAATTTATATATTTTTTTCGAGCTTTATATATATTTTCAAAATTTAATATATTGTTTTCGAATTTTATATATTTTTTGAATTTTATATTTTTTTTGAATTATATATATATATTTTTAGGGTGGGGGCAATGTGATTGAAATTGAAAAGTATAGGAACCAATCTGGACGTAGGAGAAGTTAGTTAATTAAATTGGAATGCATAGGGGGCAATCCGAACATATTGGGGTTAATTGATTAAATTCAGTAGTAGGGGAGAGTTTATTGAAATTAATCCATATTTAAACAGCAATGCTACTAGAGCTGACAATTAGACACGATAACAGGACACACAGATTAAAATGGTTAGAGTTGACCATAAAAGAGTTAAAGTTGTATAAGTGTTAACTTGAACACGACACGAGAATATTAGTGTTAGGGGCGGAGCCAGGAATATTATCTATGGGGGGCAATGTAATTTTTTATAAATTTATTAATAAAATTTATATATTTTTTGGGTTATCAAAGAATTTTTAAAAGAAATTTGAAGGAGGCAATGCAATTGTTTATAAATTTATTGGTAAAATATATATATTTTTAGGCTACTAAAGGAATTTTTTTAAAATTTGGAGGGGCCATTTGCAATTCTTATAGACATATTTATAATATACATATATTTTTTGGGACTAAAAACAAATTTTGAAAAAATTTGGGCAGGGGCCATATGCAATTCTTATAGACATATTTATAATATATATATTTTTGGGGTTAAAAAAAAAAATTTAAGTTGGGCAGGGCCTCTGCCCCGAGCTAAAGTGTGTCTCCGTCACTGATTACTGTTGGGTTATGGTCAAACTCGAGTTAACTGAACAATCCGTTTGACATGATTATATTTATATTTATGTTTAATAAATGTGTTGGATTAAGATTGAGTATATTTGACACATATATTAACCAGATTTTTTTCGACACGATTCATATCCCCTTCTTATTTGAATAATTACATTTTAAATTACTTAATCGTTCATTATATTATATTACAATTTTATTCAAAATATCTTAAAAGTTGTTTTACATATTAAAGTTAACCTAACACCACCACCATATCCCATCTTTCTCATCCGTAAATCTCTCTCTCTATATATATATTGTATATATATATATATATATGTAGGTTTTAGGGATTGTGATTGAATAGGAGTAGAATTTAAGGTTTGGATATTCTGATTGAATTTAGAATTTGGGGATTGGGATATTTTCATATCTATATACATTTTTTGTAGTTGAAATCATGGAGGAAGAAAGAAAGCACCAAAGTAGAAGAAACCCATTTCCCTTCTAACTACATGCATATATATATATATATTCTAACAAAGAGCACGTGCATTCACGTGATGAAAAATATGTATATAAATTTTAATAGGCAAAAGAGCATAAAACCCCCCTATGCTTTCTAAAGGTTGCAAAATATCCTCCTATATTTTTTTTACCCTCATTTTACTACCCTCACCTTTCTAAGGGTTGCAAATTGCCCCCTTTTGTCTATATTAAATTCCAAAAAAAGATTTAAAATTCAAAAATATATATATTAAATTTTGAAAAAAATTTAAAATTCGAAAATAAATATATAAAATTTTAAAAAAACATATAAAATTCGAAAAAATATATATAAAATTCGAAAAAATATATAAAATTAAAAAATATATAAATTTTGAAATATATATATATAATTCGATTTTTTTATAAAATTCAAAAATAAATATAAAATTCGAAAAAAACATATAAAATTAAAAAAACATATAAAATTCGTAATATATATAAAATTCAAAATATATATATATAAATCGGAAAAATATATATATAATTAAAAAAAACATATAAAATTTATTTTTTACAAATAGTTGTGTAAATAGAAATATAAAAAATACAAGTAACCAAAGTACAATACACCAAAATAACATTTGGAAGAAACATATATTTTTTTTAATTTTAGATTTGTTTTTGCAAAATATATAATTTTTGAATTTATATAGTTTTTTCCGAATTTTATATATATTTTAATTTTAGATTTGTATATATTTTATATATATAATTTTAGATAAAATATAAAAATATAAAAATTCCGAATTTTAATTTTAGATTTATATATATTTTATATATAAAATTCGAATTTTGGTTTTAGTTTAGCGTAACAAAGCATTATTAATGTTCTGGTCACATTGGGTATGCATTAACTGGCTCCCTCTATCTAATTATTTGATCTTCAATGTCAAAAGTGTAGGAGGTGAATTGATTTAACAACATAACACTATTTGATTTTATCAATTAATGAAGTTTTTGGAAGAAAAAAAAAATTCTATGTTTGTAAAAAATTGATTTTTATATGATTTTTTTAATTATATATATATTTCAGATTTATATATATATATATATATATATTTGAATTTTATATATATTACGAATTTTATATGTTTGTTTTGAATTTTATATTTATTTTTGAATTATATATATATTTTTGAATTTTATATATTTTTTTCGAATTTTATATTTGTTTCGAATTTTATATATATATTTCAAATTTTATATGTTTTTTTCGAATTTTATATATTTTTTCGAATTTTATATTTACTTTTGAATTTTATATATTTTTTTCGAATTTTATATATATTTTTTGAATTTTATATTTATTTTCGAATTTTATAATTTTTTTGGAAATTTAATATATATATATTTTAATTTAATATAGACAAAAGGGGACAATTGCAACCCTTAGAAAGATGAGGGTAGTAAAATGGGGGTAAAAAAAGCATAGGGGGGTATTTTGCAACCCTTAGGGTGCGTTTGGAAAGCCTGTTTTTTGTATTTGTTTTCTGTCTTCAAATATAAAAATTGTTTTTGTATTTGTCTTTGTTTTTTTCAGCAAAAAACTAAAAACAAAAAAGCGTTTGGATGAAGGTGTTTTCACCACTTTTATTTGGTGAAAGTTGTATTTTATGAATTTGGTGTTTTCACTATTTTTACTACCTAAACAGTGAAAAAACTCAAAAAATAACTAAAAGTTGTATTTGGTGCTTTCACCACTTTTACACACTATTCACAGAAAACAGTTTTCTTGGGGAAAAAAAAGTGAACAGTAAACGCGTTTGCCAAACGTGTTTTTTTTTTGATCTGATGAACAGTAAAAAAACAAAAACAGAAAACAGGATATCCAAACGGACCCTTAGAAAGCATAGGGGGGTTTTATGCTCTTTTGCCATTTTAATAATATAAATTAGGGTAAAGGGCAAGAAACCCCTAAACTATTGAGCTTTTGCAAGAAACCCCCTAATCTAAAAATTACCCCTCCCAAACTATTTAAAACATGCACTTTACCCCTTAGTTATAATACAAAAATACACTTCCATCCCCTCCTATTTTACTAATTACACTTCCACCATTTATTACAAAATATATATATTACGAAAATTATAATTTAATTTTTTTTATAAAATTCGAAAAAAACATATAAAATTCGAAAATATATAATAATTCGTAAAAAATATATAAAATTTGAAAAAACATATAAAATTTGAAAAAATATATAAAATTTGAAACAATATATAAAATTCGAAAGAAACATATAAAATTAAAAAAAAACATATAAAATTCGAAACAAATATATAAATTTCGTAAACAATATATAAAATTCGAAAAACATATAAAATTCTAAAAAATATATAAAATTCAAATATATATATATATAAAAAGTGTAACTGAAGTTTAAGTGGACAAGCTTCAGAGTCATTAGCCAAGGTAACGGATCCTCTCCAGCTCTCTGTAGAGCTATTTCAAGGGCCACGATGAAGACACATGTTCCATGATGGTGACTGAAATCGGAATCGAACCGATACTTTATTAAAATATTTTAATCTAAATTAAATATATTAATATTTGAATCAAAATTAACGGTTCGGTTCCGGTTCTCATTTTTAAAGAACTGAAAGTATCAGTTAAATTCCGGTTTCGGTCGGAATCGAAAACGAACCGCACCGTGAATATATTAATATTTGAATCAAAATTAATGATTCGGTTCCGGTTCTCATTTTTAAAGAACCGAAAGTATCTATTCGATTCCGGTTTCGGTCGGAATCGAAAGCGAACCGAAGCGTTGCACCCCTAGATTTGGGTACCAAGGGACCCTTTAATCGATATAGTTAATCGATTAATTTTTTTATTTTGATTTTTATTTTATATAATTTTGATTAAAATGTTTTTTATATAATTTTTATTTTTATTTTATATTTATTTGTTGAGAGGAAAAGTGATAGTGATGGAGAGAGAAAAGTGGTAGAAAGAGAAAGAGAGTTGGAAATGATCCGTTACCGTGACTAATGACTATGAGGTTTGTCCACTTAAATTTCAGTCACACTTTTTATATATATATTTGAATTATATATATATTTTTAGAATTTTATATGTTTTTTCGAATTTTATATATTGTTTACAAATTTTATATATTTTTTTCGAATTTTATATGTTTCTTTAGAATTTTATATATTGTTTCAAATTTTATATATTTTTTACGAATTATATATATTTTTTCGAATTTTATATGTTTATTTAGAATTTTATAAAAAAAAATGAAATTGTAATTTTCGTAATATATATATTTTGTAATAAGGGGTGGAAGTGTAATTAATAAAATATGAGGGGGTGGAAGTGTAATTAATAAAATTACTTTTTAAAATTCTGCATCATAGGGGATAGATTGGGGGGTTTTGTGCCACTTTGAAAGATTAGGAGGGTTAGTTGGGAGAGAGAGTATAGTTTTGGGGGGGGAGGGGGTTTCCTTGTCCTTTACCCTATAAATTAATTATCTATTGACATTGACCATAAGTTAATGTTCTAAAACTATGGCCCGTTTGGAAACCTTGTTTCCGTTCTGTTTTTTATTTTTTGACACTGTTCAGGAGAAGAGAACATGTTTGGCAACCCTTTTTACTGTTTGTTATGTTCTCAATTTGGAAACTGTTTTCGTGAATAGTAGAAAAAACAAGGGAACAACAAAAACTTATTTTTTTGTTCTTTTTGGGATTTTCCAAAAAAAAAGAATTGTGGTAGAGAGGAAAAATTGTGTGAGAATATGTGTATTTTTTTGCCCCAAACATATTTTTTGTTCTTGTTCTTTTTGGTAGAAATAAGAACAAGAACAAAAATTATTCTTATTTTTTTGTTCTCAAAACAAAAACAAAAACAATAATTCCCAAACGGGCCTGTATGTCTAAGTTTACACATGGTTGTTAAGTTCTTTCAAAATATATGTACTTTAGTATTATATTATTTACAAAATATTAGGTTCCATGACAAGAAGTTCACATCTTTTACAACTTCATTAGAAAGAAAAAAGAAAGATAAGTTCACGTAAGAAAAAAATCATAATTAAATAAAGTAATAACTAAAATATTCTACAAAAAAATCAATAATATTTTCTAAGAGGTCATAGGCCAAAAGTGAAAAGTTGCTTAATGAATTAATTCACTTATTATACTGAAAATTTGAAATATTATTTGAAAAAAAAAAGATTAAAACAAAAAATGCTATATGAAAATAAAATATGCACAGAAAAAAATATAAATATATAATGTAAAAGTGTGAGGTCGTAAATTTTATTACAATGTTATTTGTGATAAGTTAACAACTAGTGTAGGATAAAAGATTGGATCATCTAATTCATATCAGATACCGAAATCCAATTTAAACACATGATTCCTTTAAAGAAAACCGTTTCAAAACATATAAACTTTAAACGGAAAATTACGAATACATCGATGAAAGTATGTATCATTACAAATACAACAAGAGATAAATTATATTTATAACAAATAACAAAATTAAAAATTTATTTACAGATTTCACATTTTTTATACAATTAATTACAATCTTAGCAAATATATATTTTAAAATGACCATAGTTGTAACACCCCGTGTTATTTTCCCTTTTTTCTGGAATTATTTTCGATTTATTTTTGGTTGTGACGTCACTCGTTCATGACGTAATGGTTATTCTTGGTATCTCACGTGTAAATTTTTCGCGTTTACGTCTGGATTCGAAGGAACAACTTGACGATTGTCTCTTTGATGACTTCGTGGGGTTTCTTTGGTGATTATGCTACTTGAAGTAATTTTTGTGTTTTGGACATGGCTAGAGGTTTACGTGGGTTCTAGAGCCGAATACATGATTTCATTTTGACGCTCAACATTTGGTGCTTCGACTGGGTGGCGACATGCTTAGTATGTCCAACGTTTAAAGCTCCAACGTTGTTGTTCGAGTTCGGCATTTAGTGCTTTAGGGGTTCGGTATTTTATGTCCCCTTGTAAGTGGATTAGTACGTGTCTCGTTTAGCTAGCGTGCTTAGGAGTATTTATAGTCTCTATGTTTGTATGTACGTGCTTTATTTGTTTGGTGTGCTTTGTTCTTCGTGTTTCTACGTACCTCTATGTGTTGATGTAGCATTACGTGCCTTAATTGTTTGACTTGTGTACTTAGGGATATTTCCACTCCCTTGTTTGTTTCTCCGTATTTGTACTTACGTGATGCGTAGTCTTAGACTTACTCGTTTGACTTTTAGAGTTTCCTTATTTTAGGAGCTTTGATGGGTTCTGTACGTACCCGGTGTTCCGGTGGTTGGGTTTCGTATCCCGGATCGTTTATTTCAATTTATTTTATTTATTCGGCATTGCGATTTAAATCGGAGTAGTTAACAAATGGTTATTTCGATTTATATTATTTATTAGCTATCCGTAGAGTTTACGGGCTTTCGTGATATTAATTACGAGTTAATCGGGTATTTATTACAGATTATTTGAGTTATTTGGCATTCGTTGATATTAAGGGTATTCGTGTATTCGTTTAGGGATTTTTCAGATAATATTCCCTTTATAATTATTTATTGTTAAATGGAGGTTAAATATTTTATTTTTGTGCGGTACTCGACTCGGAGGATTTTTGAATTGTTTCTTTGCGAGGGTTTGAACCGGTGTTTTGGTGATTGAGTTTTTACCCCGAGCTAGTTATACCAGTTATAGTAATTATTGAGAATCCCGTTTATTTTTCGGGCTCGTGTTATATTATTTCGAGGTTCCTGGTATATTTTCAGGATTTATTGTTCATATGTATATATTATTAATTGGGAAAATATATATATATATATATATGTGTATTAAATGGGTATTTAAATATATATTTAAATTATTAAATATATGAAATTATATCCATATATGTATATGTATGTTGGGCTGAGAGAGAAACGGCGCGCCTTTCCCCTTCACGCGACCCACAATCAAGCTTCATTTTCTTGTTCTTCTTCCTTGTGACAACTGACCATCTCCTTCTTCACCTTGCCGGCTGATTCGCGGCTAGAGAGAGAGAGAGAAGTTGGAGCAGGGAGAGAGAGGGTTCACGCGAGGTTGTTAGCTAGAAGAGGCGACGATGGTGGTGCCGCTAAGGGGGGTGGCGCAGTGGCATCGTGGTAGTCACATAGGCGGTGACGCGACAACAGTTCGTGACTGAGAGAAGAAGTTGGGTTCGCGATCTGGAGCTGGGGTTCCAGTTCGTCGCTTACAGAGGTGGGGACGGCAACAACAAGGGCTGGTGTTCACCGGCTATAGCAGGCGACGACGGTGGCGTGACGGCATCGCGCAGGAGGTCGTGGCAGCGTTGGTTCACGCGATGGTGGTGCGCCAGTCCCTAGTTCGACTGAACTGAGTTGGGTCGACTCGGTGGCGTTTGTGCTCCGTCTGGGATGATTTTCGGAGGGTAGCTTTGTCTAGATGTCAAGTATGATATACTAAAATTTCATATTTTTTTGTTGAACGATTTGTCCGAAAATTCGATTTATAGGTTCGAATTTTCGTTTGGGTTATATTAGATTTATTCAAATTTAATAACCTATTGTTAATAGCCTTAGTATATATCGTATAGGTCGTCGAGGCGGACGTTTCGATATATTCGAAATAGTATTCGGACGACTTTAGTCGGCGGGCTCCATATTCGGGCACCAACATTGTTCATGGTGGGCCATTTCGGGACTATTCTGTAAGCTTTATTTAGGTGGGATATTTTTTAAAAATATATATAACTCTCACACTCGTGGCGTAGGGAGCCTTAGATTTTATTATTTATTGAGCATGCTTTAAATGTTTAGGAAAATTTATTTTTCCTGTTGTTTGTGCATTGCTAATATGTGGTGGCATGCTTTGTGATTATTTATTATATACAAGATTTATGAGTTTTATAAACTTGGTAACGGAGTGCCTCTAGGTGAGCTAGAAAAAAGGCAGAAGATAGTAATTTATTCAAGAAATTAAAATAATTTAAAACCTACTTAAATTGGATTAAAATATGTGGTCTAGCATCCCTTGGAGTTGAAGTAGATTAGTGAAATTTGTGAAAATTATATGTGAACTTAGAATACGATATTAGCTCCCCTGTTGCTTATGTTTTACCGAAATTAAATATATGTTAGGGGATACGTGGAAGCGAGGGACGTTAAAACTTAGACGTGATCCTAGTTCCTTTTTATATTTTTGTAAATTATAAATAAGTGAAATTGCAAACTAGATTATCCCTGAGGTAGATCTATTCAAAATCGGTTGTTGAAATTGAATTATAAGCATGCGGATACGTAAAATTTATAAGAATTGAGTAATTAAAAACCTGGGTAACTTCAAGATGGAATTGTAGTGGTTTACTGCTTTAATTTAATTATAAAGCATGCTTTAAATGAAAATGGTTATATTTTGAACTTGTTGTGTAACAAGGATTGTCAGACAAACATAAATCATTTGAAAATGTTATACATTGATATTGATTCACTGTTGAGGCATGATATGAATATTGTATACACCATGAGCATATTTGCATTGGGTGTGGTTTCATGTCCCATTTATTTACCTTTGGTGTGAGTGAGTCCTCGGGTTATTGCAACAACTGGTCAGACGGTGTCTCTTGCTACCGGCGGACTAGTACTCCGGGAATCAGGGAGGCGTGTGAGGACGTGGTCCGAACACGGTATGTATTTCACGAGTCGATAAATTCCTCGTGGTTGTGTTACTTTGGCGACATAATACCAGAATGTCCCTTGTTAGATAGGGTGCATTGGCATTCACATTGATCATTCGGTTTTCATATGGTTATTTGTTGAGCTTTCATGATATTATTGTTTACTTATAGCAAACAGGTTGGAATTGAATTATATTAAAATGTATATTATTCCCTTAGGCGCTACGGCGCAGTGGTTGTGATCGTGATAATATTTGTAAATTCCTGGAAAATGATAAATAAAACACTTAATGTAAATGAAGATTTAAGAACTTAAAGTTGAGAAATAAAAAGTATAATACTAATAAGAACCAGGGTCAATGGAGCCACGCTGGACATATATTCGAGGTGATTAAATGAAACTAAGTAGAAAGAGGCCGGATTGGCGTAATTTTTCCCCTTAAGTCGGGGTTGTATGCATAGGTTATCCTTAAATGGATAGTTACGATAAACGTGTTCCCTTGGGTTAGGAAAGTGGCCTAGGGACGTAATTTTGTCCGTGAGTTCTAAGTTGTTTGGAGGGACAATTATAATTCTTTGTTGTCTTAAACACGTATGTAGTAACGGCTAGGTAGTCCCTTGAGTATTGGTCGACGTATGAGATTATGGAGTGGTCGGTATATTACTCTAGTTGATATATAAGAATGATTGATTTGAGGTCTACCTGGGTATGATAGGTTAACATTCTTCCTTTTATCTGGACTAGAGTTGTTTTAACTCTACATATTACTCAGCACCACATCCGTAGTTAAATGTTGGACTATCCCGTGCCTTAAGGATCCTTTAAATGTAAATTGAGGTACCTATAATGGTTTGAGTTGTCATACTCTCGAGTGGACGCTTGTTAGTAGTTTTGAGGACTGGGTTGATCCTTTATTTACGGTATAGTGATATTGAGATCTTAGAGTATTATTGAGATCTTATGGTGATACTGGCGGGTATGAAATTGATTACCTTTTAGTGTATACATAATGCACACTTTTTTTTTTAGTTTCCTTATCTTAGTCTCGGGTAAGAGACATGATACTGATTTATGCACACGTAGTGCGTTTCATAGTCCCTTGGGTGGGTTCGGAGACATTGGAACTAACCAGATTTGACCTGGTCCTAAACTTTTTCTTAAAAACTGAATGAATCCTTCAGGGTTCGGCATTTTTCTTTAAAAACCCGAGGGCCTCGTCATCCGTTTAGGACTAAATGACTCTGGTACCCCTTTCTTGCGCCTCAGTAGGTAGTAGGAATTGGAGATTGACATGTGATTATCGAATATGATCTAGTGACAGAGTTCCTCCACTTATGTTATTTTCAAGGAATATATGGTAGTAGTGTGAACCTACCATATGACCACTAGTTGATTTTATAAATTCTCTTTACTATAGGGGGTTTTAGAGAAAAGATCATTTAAGTGAATGAATTATTTCACTAGTTATTGTGGATAAGAGGACATGTTTGAGGTTAGAATTATGAGAGTGACACTCTCTAGGAATGATTTAATAGCAGTGCTGTGTAGGTGTTGTGGTTTAATTGTGGGCGTGATTCTGGTTATTCCTTTTCGGTAGTCCTAAGGAGTGACCTATTTACCTCCTAGGAACCTTGAGCGGCGTGCTCGGTGCATGGTGTGATAGATAGTTAGTTATTGTAGTATCTATAGACGAGAGTGCGTATTAGACTATTGTGTACGCCTATGCGGGTATGATCAGTTATTTACGGGATTTTACTCGTGTACATGTTTATATTTATGTTGTTTTGACCTGTGTATATAGGTTGGTGATATTTTTATTATTATGTGTTATCTTGATATGATCTGGATTATATGTGGGGTTGTTTTGGAGTCTCGGATTGGTGTGGGTGTCAGGTGAGACATCTAACTGACCTAGGATAGATGCGTGCACACGGGATGGTTAGAGGTTTCTGGTGGCTAGTGGTATGTTTGTTAGGGATATTTTTGGTGAGTCCCCGAGGTTGTGCTCACCCCCACACAGATTGCAGGTGGATGCAGCACGACGTGTTCAGCGGCAAATGTATGGGTGAATTGAGACGCTTTTACTTAGATTTGCTCATTTTATCCGTATTTATTCTTGTGTATTATTAATTCTCTTGGGAGCCAGTTTGTTGGCATATTCCCTTTCGTTGTAATTTCATTTCGGGTATTTGTTGATTCGGGGTGCCATTATACCTTTTCGGCATCGCCATGTGACTTTCTTTGTAATTTCATTTGAGCATTTGAGACTCTATCGATTTTAGAGGGGTTGTGTAGAGGTAGCAGTATTCTTTTTCACTACCTTGGCCTTAGTAGGTTTCTGAAATGTTGGGCTGCATGATTCTATTTCTGTTGTTATGGGCAGGTTATTCCATTGCGTTGTTTTTGAGTTGTCCGGATGTTCTATTTACAAATGGAACTCTGTCGAATTTTCTTTAGAATTCATTACTGAGTTTCTATCACTCAGGTGACATGGAATACTTTATTTCCATTCTTATTCCATGTATTTTCTTGTTATTGTTAATTCTAGTGGTCGCTTTCAGTGACATCATACTTTAGGATTCGCTGATTCTCCGGATGGGAGTCTCAGAAACAACGGGGCGTGACAATAGTACCCTTTATTGCAATTAGGGTTCACTCTAAATACACATTTCCATTTCCAAACCACCCAAATTAATATTTTACCGTGACGCAAGAACTGTGTATGCAATTGAAACCTAGTTATGGCTACAACTTGGTTGTAATGATGGGCTTGACCCTTAACCGACTACATTTCATGGAGGGATGATTATACTTGTTTTGATTACAGAGACTACATCACAGATCTTGTGTCCTTTCAAGAAAATCCGGATTCATGATATATATCACCAGAAGAGTATGATTATATATTATTTTTCTTTGTTATATTGGGATGTCTGTATCCCATCCGGGAAAATCATTTCATTTATGTGTATTCAACCATTCCTCCAGGCTACTGTATAACCCAACGTGATAATAGATGTTGAAAAACATTAGAGACTTTCATTCTCTCTCCTCTATCCCTTTCGCAGCCCACCTCTATCCCCAGTTCTAGCCCCTCACAATCTCACCACTCTCATATGTGTATATAGATAAATATATATATATATATATATATATATATATATATATATATATATGCAAAGATATATACTCATGTTGAAAATGATTATTTGATGATTTGCTTTTATCTAAATTGAGTAACAATTTAGATCCCTAGATGAAGATGAAAGAAGGGAAAAAAAAGAACACGCGAGTATATATTTGTTATGAACATGTCCTCTCTTAAACAAATTATTTGTTATGATTTGAAATCAAACTTTTGCATAACAAAATAAAATTTTGACAACTTGAAACAAAATTTTGACAAGGTGAATTTTTAATTGTTGAATCAAAATTTTGACAAGTCAGAATAAAATTCGGATAACTTGAAAAGAAAATTTGACAAATCATTTATTTTGACTTGAAATGAAATTTTTGCACAATTAAAAAAATTCGGACAATTTGAAACAAAATTTTGACAAGGGTATTGTGGTCAACTTGTGTAATCTGTAATTAAGTTTATCATTTTGTTATTTATTGTAAATAAAATTTATCTCTAGTTATATTTGTAATTATGTCCCATTTTATTTTTAAATTTTTAATTTTCCCAACTTTAAACTATGAGATCCAAAATTATTAGATCCACATGCATTACACAAAACCAGAGACTCGTACTATTTAATAACATACTACTACCATTGGCCCAGTTAGGAAAATTATCTAGGGGGCCAATGTAATTTTATATAAATTTATTACTAATAAAATTTATATGTTTTTTGGGTTATAAAAGATTTTCTTTTTAAAATTTGAAGGAGGCAATGCAATTTTTTATAAATTTATTGATAAAATTTATATTTTTTTAGGCTAGCAAAGAAATATTTTAAAATTTTGGAGGGGCCATATGTAATTTTTATAGATATATTTATAATATATATATACTTTTTGGGGCTAAAACAAATTTAAAACCACCACAATATCAATTTTGTGGTGATATTTTTGACCAGAATAACAACTAAGTCATAGCGTATAGATTCGTTCATGAACTTTTCTCAACGTTAATCTTAATAAATCATTCCTCTAACAACAATAATTTTAGGAATGCAATAGTTCCATGAAAGGGGAAGGAAATGGTTGTGACATAAATCAGTTCCAAAACCAAGATAGAAGTAATAGGGAAATAGAAAAAGAGGAAAAAATAACCACCACTCTGCAACCGCATATAAACTAATAATACACATATATAAATACATTTTTGTAAAAAAAAAATAAATTCCGGTAAATCAACATTTATATTTCTCTGTGGAATTTTGGGATAAAAGTACAAAAATGTTCGAAAATGGGACACACCTCGATTTTTGACAGCATCTCTATCACGTTACAAGAATAGCGAGTTCTCTCCCATGACAAATTTAAATAACAATGAATTTGTTTCAAAATCACACTACACCAAATATGACCTATAGTAGCATATACATACATGCGGTTAAAAGCCTCAAAAATTGCTACCATACCTTATGGCAGCAAACATTTGCTGCAAATAATATTTGTTACCCAAAGTTTTGTTGCAATAGACCTGTGATATATGGTAGCAATCATGACTGCTGCCTTAGGTGCCATATACTCTACCATATAGCAGCAGTTGTGATTGCTACCAAATATCCTCTTTTAGTTACAGTAATTCATCCATAATTGGACTTGGAGTACCCATGATTTGTAATGTAACCCATGAAAATTTATAAAATTACACTATGTTAACTAAAATTGGACTCTAGAAAAAAATACCGAGTATGGTAACTAAAGAAATGAATACTAGACACTTAGGGGGAAAAATAAAATGGAAATAAATATTATATTAGTCTTGTAGCTGATGATTTTTGGGCAAATGAATTCAAAAGTGTTTGTAAAGAGCATGAAAACATCACAAAATCACAAAGTAAATAGAAAACACAAAATTACGTCAAATTAAAAGCAATCTAAGGAACAAATTGTATCTAATACCTATGTTGACCCTTGAAAAAATTGACATGTACAGTTTACTAGCATGGCAAAGGCAAAGAAACATGTTAGGTCTTCCTGATTTTGAAGTATATAATAAAATTATTAAAGAATTATATTTTGATTGAGAATGAAAATAAACGAAAAAAAAATTTATACATCAAAATTTTACCTCTTTCTTTAAGTTTCTACACCACCGCAGGTTGTTAGCACTAAACATCACCACTCCCGACGGCATTAAACACCACCAATTTAACTGCCTAACAATCCATTAATTTCATAGTAAATTCATTCACTCCACTCCACTCCACTCACAGCAATCAATCCGACTAAATGAGTAGATATTGAAAAGGCATAGAAGTTCTTAGATCAACGATAATTTATCTATATGTGTGTGTGGATATATGTATGAGTTTCTGTAGTACTGTCTTTTAATGGGTTTTTGATTTATATATATATATATATATATATATATATATATATATATATATATATATTGTGATGTTATGGCCTAAATTGAAACAGTTTGTGGTATGGGTTGATTTGGGGAATTTGTAAGTTGTTCGTTTCTTCACTTTTGATAGTATTTTTCATTTTTCAGCTTATTCAACTTTATTATTGATAATTCAGATTTAGTTATTAATTACTTCTGTTGGAATTTCTCTTAATTTTTATTGAATTTTTTATGAATCTCTCTCTTTGAAAAGAAATTCTCGGTCCAAGTATTTTAGGCAACGGACAAAGGTTGTAAGTGAATATATATATATATATATATATGTAATTGTTATGTCCGAACCAATTCTAAACACATACACACACAATATAGACACCAAGATTTATAGTGGTTCGGTCCAATTGGTACCTACGTCCACTTTGAAAGAGTTTTCACTATCTTTTGGTTGAAGAAAACCGATGATGGAGAGGAGAATACAATATCACTCTACTCTACCTCTCACACTCTCTTACAAGTCACAGAACTCACTTGTCTGTGTTTCTTGTGTAATATCTTACACACTTCTCTTGTTTGTACAATTCATACAACTGCCCATTTTATAGCCGAATGATAAAAACAAACAAAACACTATCTTGCACAGGTGTGGCATGCAAATATTTGCATGTGGGCTGAGATTCTGAAGCGTGATCTATAAGCTGTCAAAACTTTCCAAGCGTGATTCATCTCGACCGCCATTCTTGACTTGGCTGAACCATGTGTGAGTTTGATAATTTTTGGCTTCACATGCACAATTGATAGTGATTGCTTGCATGCAGGGGTATGGCACTGTCAGTAACTAGAAGATAAAATTTCCTTGCATAGTATGATAAAGCATATGAATTTGCTTCATCTTTTACTTTTTTTTTTTTTTTCCCGACTAAACCTCCTATTTAGCCATTTAGGAGTAAATGCCAAATACCATTTGGCCGAAAGGCCTTTGGTTTCTTCGAGGGTCGAGCCAGGAAATTGACTTAGGGGGTCAATGTAATTTTTTATAATTTTATTAGTAAATTTTATATTTTTTTTGGATTATAAAAGGAATTGTTTTTAAAACTTGGGGAGGGCAATGTAATTTGTTATAGATTTATTGGTAAAAATTATATTTTTTAAGCTATCTAAGCAATTTTTTCAAAAATTTGAAGGGTCATATACAATTTTTACAAACATATCTCTAATATATGAATTTTTTTGGGCTAAAAAAATTTGGGGAAGGGCCATGCCCCCTAGCTATTGAATGGTTCCGCCCCTGGTTTATCTTTTATCTTTGGGTTTCATAATTGTACATTAGATTGTATTTTAATTTCTAATCCAATATTTTGTTCATATTAGAAATATTATTATTGATGTGTCTTAAATATTCATTCTCCTATTTGTATCATACTTTCTGTTTTATTTTTAGGTTTTATTGTATAATGAACTAACGTTTTTCATAAACAAAAAAAAAAATTATTCCAAATTTTTGTATGATAATTCATGGTAAAAAAATCTTCACAATAGTATTTATTTCACCTTGTGCATCCCATGTGAATTTATACTAGTGTTGTAAAATGGGTTGGTATGTACAAATCTCATAGTTAAAACATACACTATTATTATTTAATTAGATATTTTAAAAACTATGCATAATTTTTTTTTTCTTTTTACAAGAAAAACTGTGGTACACTACTCACTGTGATTATAATCTTTTTACTTATATTTCACATGTAATAAATGAATAGTACTTATAGAAGGCACTTACTTTTTCATTAATGAAATATTTTAATTATAACTTTTATATATAATAGTAAATGTATAGAACATAAATACGAATAGCTTTTCTTACTTAAATATAAATTTGTTCAAATTCTTTTGTATTTTAAGAAGGGATAAATGTATAAAAGTACTAAAAATAGCCTGTAATACTTGAGTGTTATTATTTAGTTCATTTTATATCTAAAGGTGACAAAACTTATTAGTAAATGACAGCCACTAAGTATATTAAAATTTTATACTAAATTGTCGATTATAACATTTTGTGGTAAATAATATATTAATTTAGGAAGTAATTGAACAAATATATTATACACGCATATATTTATATGCTATATATAATATAATTAGTATACCCATTAACTTAATTTTCTTTTACAGACTATCTAACTTCTAAGTTACATGAAATCACCGGTGGGGATGGAGGACGCGTGTAGTGGTGCGAGGTGGCGTGAAGGTATATATAGCTGGTGAGTTTTTTTGGAGCATGTTTGGGATGGAAAGAGGGGATGGAGAGATAATGGTCATCGGCGGCGGCGGAAGAGGGTGGAGGTGGAGGGAGTGGCTGTGATGGAGGAGAAGTTGCAATGGTGGGAATGGAGGAAGCGTGTAGTGGTATGAGGTGACGTGCAGGTATTTTAGACTTTAAATAATAAAATTAATGTCTTTGTAGTTAGTTTGATTAATGTGAGCAAATTGTAAGATCATGAAACTTTAAAAATAGATCAATTCGTAATTTATCATCACAAACTAATTATATGTAGTTTTTTCTTAAATTTTTGGATCTAACAGGAAAAACATGCCACTGGTTAAATTTTATATATTTGAATATTGGTCTCAAGAACATTAAAAATAAAAAATTATTTTATGAGAACAGTTTTCTGAAAACTCCACCAAATTTTATTTTTGTACCATCTTTTTTTATAATCAAGCTTGCCCTTATATTTCTTATCATAAAATTTGTAGGCTGATCACATTTTTAATTGTTTAGTACTTCCACTCATATTCTATAAAGCCGGTTTCTCTAAAAATTTTTTTTTATATATTTAGTTACACCAATTTCTTTGAATTGTTGTTTGTATTATACTTTGTCTTAAAGCATCTTAGATTTTTTGGCCTTCAAAATGAAATATTACAGGGTTTTTTTTTTGCCTAAAAAAATAAAGAAAATAAATTATTGGGGTTTTCGCACTACCGAAGGTACTTTTTTTCCCCTATGATGAGTTAAAGACAACATAGTCACAATATACTTACAAAGACAAATCGAACATAGGAATACACTTATGTGTAACTTATTTTTTATTTTGAAAAATCAGCTGATATATAGAAAAACCCCTTGGTTCCAAGCCTCAGCCAAACTAGCATTGAGAGCAGAAAACTTAACTTTATGAAAAGATAGAGAGCCCTGAACTTGACACTTACGTGTAACTTATACCTCACTGTATGCATAAAAATTACTCATTCGATCTGTTTCAGATAGTGAGTAAAATTTTAGTTCGACCTTAAATATATTGTAGGATAATATATATTTAAATGTAAATTCTACCACTGTAGATGCAGAAAAATACACAACGAATTAGGTTAAAAATTGAGATCCTTTTATTCATCTTTTGGCCATGTATTTATACATAATTCGGTAGATGGGTCAGATCCATCTACCCAAATTTATCAATCCCTTAAATAATGAGATTTGATAAACTTCTTTCTTTCTTGGGCTCTATCTTCCATTCTTGGGACAAATCCCTAACTTATGGATCACTAATTTTCTAGAGACTTCTATGGACCAGGCCCATCAGTCCTCGCACATGACCCATATTTATTGAGTCATATAGTTTTTGGCTATTACACAGGCTTCTGAGGTCATTGGCTCATGGGCCAATTCATGGCCCATGACCGAATTATATACACATATACATTCAATGTATTTCATGGGAAATGATGGTGGTGATGTGGTAAGTCATTTGTTGGCATTTATTTGAATTCAAAACATGAGGCCACAATTGTCTCATTCTTCGCACCATGACGGCTTGTCGTGTAACGTGCGACCTTCGGGCTTCGTGCGGGCTATTGTCTTGCCCCTCTCTCACTATAAAACCATACTCAAATCATTTGATTTCCTCATTCTTAGCAAACTTCTTCCTTTCAATTCGCTTCCTTAGAGTTTCTTCCTCTTTGACTCCTGCAACTTTCAGCCAGCATTTCCTAGGAACCTATACTAGAGCAGTCCCTTAACCCTATCTAAAGTTCTTCCTGCCTCTATTATCTAAACTGTGTAAGTCAGATAATACTTTATTTTTCTTTCAATTTTCATCTCTATCCCCCATCTGTCTTTTCTACCTTTCTGAAATCATGTCTGATAGTGATGATACTAGGTCAGTAGAGGAGGTCGTTATGTCCTCTAGAACCGACCTTAATTCAACCAGTAGCGAAAGTCCTTCCTCCGTCCATTAAGAGGCCCCTGTTCCCAAAATAGTTCCTCCGAATGCTGACTTTCCAAGTTCATCAACAAATCCAGAAACACCCGTTGTAGGGGGTTCTCATGATAATGATGAGCCTGTAAACCCCAACCTTCCTGAACCTTTCTCGGTTGCTCCTCTTAAGAAAACAAGGCCTGAGGTGGATGTAAAACACCTTCGGGCTGAAACTAATGTACCCGGTGATGTTCGTCCGGCCCCTTACCCAGGCTATTTAGACTTTTCTAAGAGTGAAGGACTTCAACCAGGTAGCATTATGCTATCGGCGATTTATCTCAAAGTATTAAGATTCTCTCTTCACCCTTTCTTTCATTATGTCTTTTTTATGCTAGGGTTACACCTTCTCCAGCTTAACCAGAATAACTTTAGGATTCTGGCCATGCTTCTTCTATAGAATAGGGATCTGGACCTTAATCTAGGTTTAGCCGACCTATTTTTCTATTATTTATTCCAAAATGTCATAGAAAGCAAGGGTAGATACAACTTCTTTCCCTTCTAAGGTCGGGGCATATGCTCTGATACGAAAAAATCTGATAAAGGATGGAAGGAGAGAATGGTAATTGTTAGTGGCAACTGGTTTTACCCATTCTCTCTGACATTCCCGATCCCCAGAACCTTTGGCCCTATTCATTTTCCTGTCTACCGTCCCCTCCATAAAGCTATTTGTTTTTGTGAGTTCTGTGACTTAGATCGGGGAGAGTACGTGTATAGATTTGTCGGCTATGAGGATAGAGAAATACCCTTACCCCTTATAAAAGAATGGTTTGCACTTCTGAAGGCCAAGATCTGGAACAACGTCCGATCTGCCACTACTCTTCTGACTAAGGCCAATCTGGAGATGATTTATAACTTAGGCACTGTTGTTGACAAGATGGATTTGCCCTTTAGGCCCCTTTCTGCCAGACGTACTTAAGTTCCTAAAGGGCTTAATTTGGTTGATGCCATACCACTCTCGACAGCACCCCCGGCACCTCCGGTATCTCTACCTGCACAAAGTCTTTCAGATCCACCTCAGCTTCCTCATACAAATGTTGCAACCACCAGGTCTCAATCTGGCATAGGTGGTGGAACGTCCAGTAAAAGACCCAGGACCCAGACTACTGATGCCTCAACGAGCAATACTCCTCAGGCTCAGGACACTCCCCGCATCGCAATTCCTTAGGAGCCAAAGTTTCTCCTTCCAGATGGCTCTCTGGTCTGTGTTGACCATCTTACTATTTGTCAGCCAGATGTTCTTCGGGCTATGGCGAAAGGAGTCTGGACTCCTGCTGACAGGGCTGCTCAGTCGAAGATTTCCAGGACTGAGTTTTTTCAGAAAAACTCCTTGATGACCATGGAGGTTGGTGCTTCGAATTTTTCTTTCGTACCTTAGCTTATTATTTCTACTATGTTCTGCACTAATATGCACCATTTTCCCTATCTGTGTAGCTTCTTTATAGGATCCAGGCCTACAATCATGCCCTGGAGTCCAATGTCCAGGAAATGGCCAAAATGCAGGCTCAACTACAACATAATAATGAGCATCGTATCACTCTGGCCAGGGAAGCGGATGGTCTTCGTTAGAGTGTATCTGAGCACAAGAGCCTTCTAGAGAGCAGAGAGGCTGAGAAGAGGGCCTTAGCTGCTACACTAGTAGAGGCAAATGCAGCCTACCAAAAAATAGTTGCCGAAAAGGCGGAGTCAGATAATCTTCTGGCTCTTGAGCGATCTAAGGTAGAGATGTGCCGTTTGATTGGTCTGGACATGCACAGACGGTATGTCACAATCTGTGACGTTCGATCGGTAAGGGCATGGAGGGATAGACATGAGATGGAGCACATTCCCCTGGATGATTAGGAGTTTAAGACTGCTGATGAGTTTGATGCTTTCATGGGAGTGTCCCTTTTTTATAAAGACCCACCGGCCTCTAAGAATGAGAAGCAGTTTGCTACCCTTCTGAAGGGAGAAGACTAGTTTTGCCCCTGAGTTGAAATAGGACTTAGGTTTTCTATACTTCATTATGTATTACCCTTTAGAAGGGTATTTTTGTATTTTCTATTTATATTAATGAAAAGGTTTTTCTTAATTTTTTGTGGCATTTTGTTCTTGTTACTTCGGTTTAGCTATTGACTAGCCCGAGATAAACGTTTTTGAACTTAACACTTAGGAAAATTTTCATTTTAGTATGGAGTCTTCGGGCATTTGGCCCCTGAGACTTGTTTATGTCCTCTGGTTAGTTCAAATTAGGTTTGAACTCAACACTTAGGAAAATTTTCTGTTAATATGGAGTCTTCAGGCATCTGGCCCCTGAGACTGGTTTATGTCCTCTGGTTAGTTCAAATCAGATTTGAACTCAACACTTAGGAAAAGTTTTATATTAATATGGAGTCTTTAGGCATCTGGCTCCTGAGACTCGTTGATGTCCTCTGGTTAGTTCAAATCAAGTTTGAACTCAACACTTAGGAAAATTTTTATATTAATATAGCATCTTCACAAGATATGATCACTCATATAGAATGTGATTTTTTATTCAAAACTTGGGAAACATGTAACAGAGGTGCCGAACATCGGACACAAATGCTTTATTATAGTCAGCAGAAGTGTCATATGCATGACATGGTTTTATTTTACTGTTTAATGGAAAGCTATCTAAGGATAATACCTCTTCAGACGGTAAGCGTTTTGAGAGTTGGGCTCGATGCGGCATGTCTCGTTCTTCTGTACCCGATAGGCACCACGACCGATGACCTTAATTATTGTATAAGGTCCTTCCCATGTCTCCCTTAACTTGCCAATAATCCTAATTTTTCTTCTGAGCACCCTATCGTCTACCTGAAACTTTCTTATTTTGACCTTCTGATTAAACCAAGCCCTGATTTGTTGCTGGTAGGCAGCCATTCTTATCCCGACAACTTCTCTTCTTTCTTCCAGTAGGTCCAAATCATGGGTCAGGTGCTGATTGTTTGGACCTTCTTCCCAGGCTTGACTTTTTAGCATAGGCACCTTCAATTCGGTCGGGATAACGGCTTCGGCCCCGTAGGTCATGACGAAAGGGGTCTCTCCCGTTGGTTGTCTTGGAATGGTCCGATAGGACCATAAGACCTCAGGTAATTTTTCCAACCAAGCTCTTTTTGCTTATTCGAGCTTTTTTATATATATATTTTTCGAAATTTATATATATTTTTGAATTTTATAAAAAAAATCAAAATTTTATATATATATATTTCGAAATATATATATATTTTAATTTTATATATATTTTTTCGAATTTTATATGTTTTGTTTTTTAATTTTATATATTTATTTTCGAATTTTATAATTCTTTTGAATTATATATATATTTTCAAATTTTATAATTTTTTTTCAAAATTTAATATATATGTTTTTGAATTTTATATCTTTGTTTGAAATTTAATATAGACAAAAGGGGGCAATTTGCAACCCTTAGAAAGGTGAGAGTAGTGAAATGGGGGTAAAAAAAAGCATAAGGGGATATTTTGTAACCCTTAAAAAACATAGGGGGTTTTATACTTTTTTGTGATTCTAAAATTAGGACTAGTCTCCCATTAGTAACCTAAAATAAACATAAAAAATAACCGGAAAAAAAATTATAGTTACTTCAAAAGTGAGAGTTCTCAAAGAGGGTAACACTTATATTTGCCACGTTGATGACTCCCAAAAAAGTATGAATAAACATGAGAAATGTTTTTATGATTATTAAAAATTAATATTTTTACGTCTGAAAAGCTACCCATATACTATTGTTTTTTTTGGGATAAATAAATTGAATTATAAGGAGAAAAAAGCTACAAAGAAAATACAGAAGGTTGGGCTGTAAAGCCCAACAAGAGAAAAGCAAAACATTGAGCCCATAAAAAGCCCAGGAGAAAATAGGGTTAGTAGAGCTAAACATTACAATACAATCAAATACAAATCAAAACCCTTAAAACTCATACAGTATATATAAAAATAAGAAAAATATTGGAATTTCCCAAACTATTTTCCGTATTTTCCGCAGTATAAAAGGTAACTAAAGGTATATAAGGAAATATAATACAAGTTAAACAAGGAAACCAAGTACAACTAAGACTGCCCAAACTTATATAAATCAATCAGCTTTCTTTTTTTTTTCTTGTTCTTCTGTTCATCACTGTGAAATTCTGTCATACATATATATATATATACACACATATATACATACATAAATGGTGATCCCTTCGGGGTTTAGATTCGCTCCGACGGATGAAGATTTGATTATGGGATATCTGAGAAGAAAGGCGAAGGGAGAAGCACTGCCGTTCGAGGGTGTGGTGGTCGAGCGCGACATATACAGTGAAGCGCCCTGGAATGTTTTTAATGACCAAGACCCATGGAACACCTTCAAGATCAAGCCCAAAAAGTATGAACATATCATTTATGTGTTCACCAAGTTAAAGAAAATTGGCGCCAAAAGGAGAGTTATTCGAAGAGCCGATAATTGCGGGACATGGGATGGCCGAACCAGCTTCGACACAATCTATAATGAGCGGAAAGAGCATATTGGATTCAAGAAGATGCTGATTTTCGAGGCGGATGCGAATAAGAAAGACGAGTGTTTGATGCATGCTAGGGGTCATTGGATTATGCATGAGTATTCCCTTGGTGGTGTGAGTTTGGATGGGATTGATGATGATCATGACTACGTTTTGTGCAAGATCAAGAGAGATGACTCTAAACCTCTAAAGACATCAACAAAGCATGGTCGTGATGATGTTTCGGGGTCGAGCAAAGCAATTGTTGAAGACCCAACTCATAAGAAGATGAGATATGATCATGAGGCCTCTACTCCCCAGAGCTCTTGTGCTTGTCCCCAAACATCACTGGTTCCCTCTTCTCCAATTGACATTTATCATGATCAGTTCATCAACTTCAACCACGAACAAATTTCTAATACCTATGAGTTTCCCCAGACATCATTAGTTTCTTATCCTCAGTACTTCAACTTCAACAATCATCAAACATCAGAGCCTCTCCGGTACCAATTGCTCAATCAGGTGGCTTTTGCTAATGCGAAGAGACATTTGAAATTCCAGTTGGAATGCCGACAGAAGAAATGGATAGTTTATACCAGCAAACCCTAACAGCTGAGCCTCCCCACGAATTGCTCAATCAGTAAGCTTCTACTAATTCAGAAGGATGCGAAGAGGTTGGAATGTCGATAGAAGAAATGGGTAGTTTATACGGTCCTTTACATGAACCGCTTGGAATCTCAAGAGAATAACAAGACATTTTATTAAGTTATTTTCCGGAGCATGCCCCTCTCTTTTTGTTGCTAGCTAGTTTCAATTAGTATAGAACTTGTTTACTTCAGTTCATAACTTCATATATGAATTTTTATGTAATTATCTGAACCTCTTTGCGTGTGTATATATATATATATATGTTGACCGCATCTATAGGCTCTGAAAGTGTGCGTCCTTAATTAATTTTAATTTTCTGTTTTCTTCTTATTGATATGTTGGCTAAATCTTGCACTCATGATCCAATTCTTGGTGCCAACTACAATCATTAGATAAGAGTACTAGGTATTAAGATCTGTGTAACCCACTCCTTTTATTCGAAGCAGAAAACAGTACAACATTTGTGCTATAATTAAGTTACATTACAAGAAAAAAGACTATTTACGATGGGTCAAATATGACGTAAAAATATTTTTATGGGTAAAAATAGCCGCGTGCAGCGAATCGAACCCAGGCTACCACAAACCATCATGGGACACTTAACCATTAAAGGCGAAAGCCACATACCATTATAAGTACTTAATCACCCATAAAAATTAAATAAACTTATCAGCCAATTATTTACGAGATGATTTACCTCCTGTTATAGCCAAAAATTACCTCATTATTGATAAAAAATATTAACGAGACTTTTAGCTCATCGTAAATACTTACTTTTACGACTATCTTATTAGTTTATTGTAAAAACTTTAATTTATGAACTTATTACGGGGATTTTTATATCAACCTCGTAAAAGATACCTTTTACGAGCTAAAACGCCGACTTCTCGTAAATACAATGAATTTATTACGGAGAGTTTTATATCAACCTCGTAAAATGTACCTTTTACGAGCTAAGATGCCGACTTTTCGTAAATACAAAGTAGTAAAAATTCAATTTTCTTGTAGTGTTAATTATATGTTTGTTCTAATGTATGAATCTTTAATAAGTTTTATAATTCTTTAAAAACTCATATTTTTGTTTTCAATATATATTTTTACTAGATCTCTCTGTCTCAAATTATAAGTCCTTTTGGAGAATCCTTCTTTTTAAGATAGTGACTTTTATTATAATGAAAGTGAAAGAAATACCAATGTTATTCATGGTTCCACTAAGTAATATGATAGATTATAGTTTAGATTTTTTATAACTTAAATATTTGAAGGTTAAATTTGTTAATTGAAAAAATAAAGTGGATGACTTTTCAAATGATACATATTTTGGAATGACTAAAAGAGGAAAAATGAACACTTAATTTGGGATGACGGATGGAGTAAAAGTGCAATCCACATTGCTCTTATACAACCATGAAGGTCCTGTTTGGTAATATGGGTTGATACAATTTTTTTGGTTTTGGTGTGAAAAAATGGTACCAACCCATGTTTGGTAAAATGGTTTTGGGTCAACAGTATTGACACCATTGGCACCAAATTGCCAAAATTTGGAACCATGTGAATTGATGGTTTTTGGTGGTGCGGTACTGTAGCAACCAAAACCAAAATCAAAACCAAATGGTTGCACCATCTCACCCCAAACCAAAACCAAATAGTTGCACCATATTAATATATTTTAATATATTAATATTAAAATATATTTTTGGAAATTTAATATATTTTAATATTATAGTTTTATTATCTTTCCTAAAAATTAATATATTATAATATATTATAATATATTAATATTAAAATATATTTTTGGAAATTTAATATATTTTAATATTATAATTTTATTATCTTTCCTAAAAATTAATATATTAATATATTAATATTAAAATATATTTTTGGAAATTTAATATTATAGTTTTATTATCTTTCCTAAAAATTATATTAATATATTAATATATTAATATTAATATATTAAAATATATTAATATTAAAATATATTTTTGGAAATTTAATATATTTTAATATTATAGTTTTATTATCTTTCCTAAAAATTAATATATTAATATATTAATAATAATATATTATAATATATTTTTGGAAATTTAATATATTTTAATATTATAGTTTTATTATCTTTCCTAAAAATTAATATATTAGAATATATTAATATTAATATATATTTTTGGATATTTAATATATTTTAATATTATAGTTTTATTATCTTTCCTAAAAATTAATATATTAATATTAATATATTTTAATATTATAATATTATAGTTTTATTATATTTAATGTTATATTAATATTAATATATTAATATATTTTAATATTATAATATTATATTAATATTAAAATATATTTTTGGAAATTTAATATATTTTAATATTATAGTTTTATTATCTTTCCTAAAAATTGATATATTAATATTAAATATATTTTAATATTATAAATTTTAATATTTATAAATAAAATGTGAAACCATTCCAAGTTACCAAACATGGTTTGGTTTCAGAATTTCAACCTATACAACCTCTACCAAACACGATTTGGTTTTTCAGCATCACTTTTTCTTACACCAAAATCATCTGCATCAAACATGGTTCCAATTTAAAATAAAACCACACCAAACAAAATCTAACCCAACCCAACCCAAAACAAAAAAATTAACACCGCACCGTACCGTTACCACACGCACCCGAAAGGGATGATTACTTTGGTGGCTCACACTGTGTAGATGTTATATCAAACAAAATTGTCAAAACAACAACCCGTAGGCACTACTCTCATCTCTCTTACCTGATATCTAAATATAAAATATAGGGTGAAGTCCAAAAGAATCCCTTAACTATTACCCAATGAACAAGAAACCCCCCTCAACTATAAAAGAAGCAAAAAAAAAAACCCCAACTATCAATTTAAGGGTAATGTACTCCCTCCACAAGATTTTTTAATGCAAAAATACAATTTTACCCTTACAAAAATAAAATATATATATAAAATTCAAAAACAAATATAAACTTCGAAAAAAAATATAAAATTTGAAAACAATATATAAAATTCGAAAATAATTTATAAAATTCGAAAAATATATATATAATTCGAAATATATATATATAATTCAAAAATATATATAAATATTGAAACAAATATATAAATTTTGATTTTTTAGAAAATTCGAAAACATCATATAAATTTTGAAAATATCATATAAATTTAGAAAACAAAAATATTTCGGAAACATATATATATATATATTTTGGAAAAATATACATAAAAGAAGACCACTAATTAATGTTTGTGGTAAGTAGTTTGACTCAATTCATTAGAAAAGATATAACATTTTACCAATATATATATTTTTTTGAATTTTGTTTTTCGAAATATATATATATTTTGAAATATATATATATTTTGAAATATATATATATTTTTTGAAATATATATATATTTTGAAATATATATATATTTTTTGAAATATATATATTTCAAATATATATATTTTTTTCTCCGAATTTTATATAATTGTTTTGAATTTTATATATTTTTCAAAATTTATATATTTTTTTAATTTTATAAATTTGTTTCGAATTTTATATATTATTTTTGAATTTTTTATATATATTTTTAATTTTATTTATTTTTTATAAATTTAATATATTTGTTTCAAATTTTATATATTTGTTTCTAAATTTATATATTTGTTTTCAAATTTTATATATTCTTTTGAATTTTATATATTTTTTCGAATTATATATATATAATTTGTGATTTTTTTATTTAATTTAGGGATAAATGTGTCTTTTAGGAATTGAAAATAATTAATTGCACCAAATTGATAGTTGAGGGATTTTTTTGCTCATAGGCAATAGTTGAGGGTTTTTTTTTTGCACTTTACCCTAAAACATATGTACACATTGATAGGGCCTATTTAATTCAGATTTTAGAGAATATATATGTAAATTTTCTGTTTGTTTGCTTACTGAAAATCAGAACAATTATACAAAAGCTTGATTGGATGACAGATTTTCGAAAACTCCTTTACGAAAAGCATTTGAAATCAGAGAGGCCTATTTGTTTCTCACCCAAAAAACAGTTAAAAAAAATCTTATCAAATTTTCACATAACCCTGGTAACTGTTCTCTAATACAATAAACCGATTTTCAGGTTTTTTGTTGGTACCATTGTCTGATTTTCAGTTTCCACGAAAAACATTTCTGTATACTAGAACCATTTCTCAATGAGTCAATACAAAAACCTCGAGTTGAATGCTATGTTACATGGACTTGGCTACAAGTGTCGGACACGGGTATGTATCTTAGTGTCGGACGTGCCAAATATCTAATAGAAGGACACATGAACACGGCTAAATATATATTTTATTTAATCTTTTTATTATATTCTTTGGTGTACAACAATGTCTTTACCTAATATAATGTTCAAACTAGACATTTCAGTCATTTGAAGTAATAAGAGAGAAACATGGTGTTTGCACAAATTTCTTCAAATGCATAGAATGCGGGCGTGCCAAACTCAAAAGAGTCAAATGGTTTCAAAAGAACAAAGTAATTATTCTTTTAGAAGTGGAATTTTATCAAGCGATTGTAACCGAGTTCTTTTTGCCTTAGTATAAAGGACTTAGATGCTAAAGTTGGATAGAAATACTGAAATTGAAATAATGAGATTGACAGAAACAAGGACTGGAACGTAGTAAAGGAAATAGACTGGAATTCAACTTGCATGAAAGGAAATTGAATTGAAATACATTACTTGAAAAGGGAAAAATACAAAGTAATGAAATTGCTAGATAAAGGATAAAATTACCATTGTGGAATTGTGATGTATAGAGTATTTTGTGATGCTGCTGGAGAGCTTTTCCTTGGTGCAAAGTGTTCTATTTATATTCACATGACTTAGTTTCCAGACTTGAATCTTAACTGTTCTTCAAATCAACAACTTCCATTATGAATCATGGTTTCCTTGTCTTCCACATGTCTCTAACCAATTTATCCTTCCTCCCTTCTTTCAACTGCTATACTCACATTTCCAACTTTATTCCTCCACTAACTCAACATAAACTAAATTCCTGGAATTTAGCCTATATTTACTCAGTCATGCCTCATCTCATTTCACCCCATCTTTGAAATACTACGTGTATTGGTCAAACCCTTAATCATCCTTCGCCACGTGGCATAATCTCCCATGGCCACATGGCAATGAATTTTTTGGTACCAACACATGGAACTATTTGGATCAAAATTTAGGTAAATGTCCTATCAAAATTGTCAGACAAATGTCCCATACCCATGTCTGACAAATATGTGTTGGACACGGATACTTCACTTACTTTAGAAGAGTCCATGTAAGATAGGTTGAATGTGTTTATAAAGAAGTAAACATGCCTTGAGAAACAATGACCAAAATAACAGGAGTGCATGCTCCGAGTGTTCTAGGAGTTCATTGCTTACATATTTTAGCTAAAATTCACAAAGCAACATTCCAAGATTTTTATTTTTATTTTATTATTATTTTTGTAAAACTTAAGCATTTACTTACACATACTGCCTCCTAAGGATTGAACCATGGACCTCTAAGGGCCTGGTACCGCTGGATGGTGTTAGGGTTTTTACACCCGCCCAAGAACACTTATTAGGGAATCCAAACCCTCTGTTCGAAGTCGTGCACACTTGTAAATCAAAATCACACACAAACACACACCAACACAGTTGACACAAAGATATATACGTGGTTCGACCAAATCAACCTACGTCCACGGAGAGCACCATTTCACTATAATCAATGAGAGGATTATAAGGGGATGATCCATAGATCATACACACGTACACACATAGTGTATACTCATGCCTGTATCACCGGAATAATATAAGCTTATATTATTTCTGACTCTCACCGGTGTTTCACTTACACCAAGAAATACCACTCTGTATCTCTTCTTATTTCTCTCTCTTTGTGCACATAATACAATAGGTCAAACCCTATATTTATAGGGGAGTATGGAGTAGAGAAGAAGTCAATTGGTTTCCCTAAACCAATTCTAATTAGGAGTCTACTGATTGATCTCCTACCATAACTATGATTGCTTGGTGGCTAAGTTTAACTTTTTCTGCAAGGAAATGAGTCACCTAATATAACAATCTCCTACTTGACGACTTTCCATCCAACAATCAACTCCATCAATGATCAGTGCATTACGGTACCCTCATTTCTGTCTTCAAGCTTGAAGACCTACTGAAGTTGCGCACAACTTCAGTTCCTCTGTTGTCACCACTTTGGTCAACATGACCATGCTGATAGCTCCCACTACATGAACAATATCTAGCCTTCTATAGAACATACGACCTCTATTGCGTCTGGCCACTCTGTCTTGCAACCATTGTCGCCTCTAACTTCACCTTGCAAACTTTGTCGCGTCTATCTTCTCTTTTTCCCTTTCACAGAGAAACTTTCTAGTTGTTGCATATAAAACTCCTCATATAGCTTACCTTGGAGGAAAACATATTTTCTATCTAACAGCTCTAGATGCAAACCCTCTACTTCAACAATGCTTGAATGAATGGTATTCAGTTTCACAACTGAAGAATGGAGAGCTTTCTTCCTTTCCGGCAGCTCGGTTAGCTTCCATGTCCTGATGGAGATAAGGGACTTCATCTCATCTTCCATCTCAAGCTTCCACTGGCTCACATCTACTGCACTGCATGCTTCATCATCACATTCTGGTTCATTTTAATTTTTGAGCAACAAATAATTCATGTATCTCTGGTTCGGCACATGCTATCGTGAAGTCCTCCTAAACACAGAATTAGGAGTCGGAGTCTGCAGTGTATTATCCTGTTAAGTATCGCTGTCTGTAATATGTTCTTTTGACTGAGGACTCTCACTGCCTAGAACATCTTCTATCTTAACATACACAAGATTACTCTGTGCTTTACCGCTCCATACCTCTTCTGGTATTCTGTGCTCTAATGGTACTGATGGACCACGATTCATAAGATACAATGTTGTACTGACTACTTCTGCCCAAAACCATTCTGGCAACCTTGCCTGAATGCGCATGCTTCTGGCTATCTCAGTCACTTTCCGGTTCATAAATTCTGCTACGCCATTCTGTTGTAGTGTACTTGGAACAATCTTCTCTAATCTGATATTGTTCTCATAACAAAAGTTCTTGAACCCGGAGTCTTCGTTTTCTCCACAAAAGTTGGATCTCGGTTTCTTTACCTTTAACCATGTCCTGTTCTCTACCATGGCTTTCCATTTCTTGAACACATTGTACACCTCAGATTTATGTTTCAAGAAGTAAACCCATATCCTCATGGAATGGTCATCAATGAAAGTCTAGAAGTATGACTTTTCGCCAAGAGATGAGACAGTTGTTGGCCCCCAGACACCCATGTGAACTAGCTCAAGCTTCTCCACTGTGAGACTTCTGTTGTAGCTCTGGAAACTAACCTTCTTCTGCTTACACTCACAGAAGTCGATGTCAATCAATTTCATTGGTAATTTTCCCTTCGAGAGCATAACCGCGAGCTCTTTTTTACTCATGTGACCAAGCCTATGGTGCCATAAGTTGTGATCCCCCTTGCCTTCTAGAACTGCAATCACTGTGCTAAAATTTGTGGTTGTGTAGAGCGTACCTTGTTTCTTTCCTCATGCTATAGTCATAGCCCCTCTGGAAACTTTCCACTCATCATATTTGAAAGTGGTTACATGACCTTTACTCTCCAACTGGCCTACTGAGATCAGGTTCTTCCTCAAGTCTGGAATGTGTCTCACATCCCTCAACTTTCATATTGATTCGTTGAGTTTGATATATACTTCACCCATGTCAACAACACTGCAGGGTTGATCGTCACATAAACCTTGTCGAGGTTTCCAGGTGCATAGCTCTCGACTTGAGGTGGCATGGAATGATGCCCCAGAGTCCAAGACCCAAAACACTACTTTACTCTCCAAAGAGCATACAAGCGTATCATCTGCTTCTTCTAAGACAATATTTCCCTCATCTAGTTCTCCGCTACCTTCTACGGGGATCTGCATTGGTCTCTGTAATGATCAAGTTTGCCACAATTCCAAAACTCAATGGTATTTCGAGACTCTTGTCTCGACTTGGAACGGCCACGTCCATAACTTTCGCATTTTCTTTTACTAAAACCTCTGCCTCTGCTGTTAATATTCAATGTTAAGCCACCATTAGAAGAGTCTGACGTCTGATGTCTGTCTTCTGATCTCTTTTATGAGTACCATACTCATTACAGAATCATATTGTAACTGTTTTGTCCCTGAAGAGCTACTGATCGCAGCCACTGTGGTGCTCCAACTATCTGGCAATTGACTTAAAACTAAATCCACTTTCATTTTGCCAATGATTGGCATATTAACTGATTCTAATTGCCCAACAATGTCATTAAGAATATTGAGATGTTCACTGACCTTTTCATTCTAGGACATCTTCAGATTGACCAATCTTTTGATGAGATGTACCTGATTTGTTCTAGGCAGCTGTTCATTCATGTTCGAAAGAGCATCCATGAGAGACCTTGTTGTCTTCTCATTCCTTATGTTGAATGCAATGAACTTTGACAACGTCAGTCTGATCGTACCGAGAACCTTTCGATCCAGGATTATCCAATCCTCTTCTTTCATCGATTCTGACTTCTTCTCTAATGGTAAGTACAAATTCTTCTGGAATAATACATCCTCAACTTACATCTTCCAATAGGCAAAGTTTGTACCGTCAAACTTGTCGATCATTGCTGCATTTTCTTCTCCCATAGCTCCCACTGAGCTTTTTGAGGTGTTCGGAGTCAAATCATACAAAATTGATCATACGGTTGCGTCTAGAACGGTCCAAAACCTTAAGAATGCCTCTGACTGCATCAAAAATGGGTCAAAACAAATTTCATCACTAAAGGACAAAATAGTGTTGACATGGCAGTTGACTGTTGACATGGCGGCTGACGTGGTTGCTAACATAGCAGTGATGTGGCGCTGACATGGCACTGGATGACGTAAGCGTCTTCTCCGGGGAGGCGCGTCGTCGGACTGGATTTTCCGGCGACCGGCACGTGGGGAACCGACAGGAACTTCCGATCGCGCGTGGGGCTTCCGTTCACGATGCGCTTTATATGGTTGGCTTCGTCTTGACGAGATGAAGCTTCTGGTATGGTTTGTTTATGATTTTGGGCATTTTTGAACTTCGAATATAGACCAGAATGTTCGGGCTTCAGGAATTGCTCCAACTTGGGGCTCTGATACCACTTGTTAGGGTTTTTATACCCGCCCAAGAACATTTATTAGGGAATCCAAACCCTCCGTTTGAAGCCGTACACACCTGCAAATCAAAATCATACACAAACACACCAACACAGTTGACACAAAGATATATATGTGGTCCGGCCAAATTAGCCTACGTCCACGGATAACACCATTTCACTATAATCAATGAGAGGATTACAAGGGGATGATCCGCAGATCATACACACGCACACACACAGTGTATACTCACACTTGTATCACCGGAATAATATAAGCTTCCGAATCTCACTGGTGTTTCACTCACACCAAGAAATACCACTCTGTATCTCTTCTTCTTTCTCTCTCTTTGTGCACCTAATACAATAGGTCAGACCCTATATTTATAGGAGAGTATGTAGTGGAGAAGAAGTCAATTGGTTTTCCTAAACCAATTCCAATTAGGAGTCTACTGATTGATCTCCTACCATAACTGTGATTGCTTGGTGACTAAGTTTAACTTTCCCTACAAGGAAATGAGTCACCTTATATAACAGATGGTTTGTTTCATGGAACATTTGATCAAAATTTTAATCAATTTGATTTTCATAATATTTGGCGTATATGAATTTGTTATATATATATATATATATATATATATATATATATATATTAGTGATAGGTAAAGACTTGATGTTGACCATATCAGTACATGAAAAAGAAAGCAATAAAACGGAAAACCACCTCATCACAGGGTCGGCCTGAAATCTCGAAAACAAGTTGAGGTTCTAGGCAAGATCAAATCTGAGACCTTTTATACGTAAGATTTCACGTGCTTAACAATTATAAATATAAAAAAAATTATTTAAAAAATAAACTAAATATATAAATATTGAAAAAAATGAAAACAAACCCTGTCTTGGTGTTGTCCAAGACCCCTAAGTGCAGTCCCGTGAAAAATTATTGTTGTTGTGCAAGTGCGGTAGTGGAGAGAGCCCTATGTTGTGAGTGTGGCAGTCGCAAGAGCCCTAAATGTAATCTTTAACCGTTATGCGAGTACTCGTTCACACAACAAGAATCTTAATTTTAGTCCTAATCAGAATAATAGTTTGATTTGCGTTAAACTTTAATTTCATTGGCTTGGAAAATTAATATTTTATTTTGGAGTTTATAGCTATAGTTTGTAAAATATAAAATTTTTGAGGTCCTAAATTATGAAATTAAATTACGATTTAGTACAAATTGGGTTGTTAAACAAATTATTATTATTATTATTATTACCTAGGAAAGTAATTTTTTGTTAAAATAAATTGAGGCCCTAAATTGTGTAACTATATTAGATTTTGTTTTGAATTAGGTTAAGAAACTAATTAGTTCTTAGGGTTTATAGAAATACTAATATATTTTTAAAAAGATTCAAAAAAAAAAAAAAAAAATTAGGACCCCTCGGGCGGAGGCCCTAGGCGACCGCCTAGGTTGCGTTGCCCCAGGGCTGGCCCTGCCACATCATTCTTTTCGCAGAACCCTACTGGAGATATTTCACTCTTAATAACAATATATATTAGTTGTGATCTCTTTCTGAACACATCTTACTTTAAACCTTAATTAGATACAGGCTTAGTCCTGTCTAGTATATAAACTGATTTGTGTGTATATTCTTTAAAAGTTCTCAATGGCTTCAAAATTATTATTTTTTTGTAGGGTCTGATTCGGACCTATTCCATAGTTTTAAAATCTTCCGTGCACCTCTAACGAAAACGAATGTGAATAAAATTTACTCCATCAGACTAAAATTTGAAAAAAGGAAAGGAAAATAAATTACTTGTGGGTGAAGTCTACATAAAAAGGAAACTTAACTAATACAATAGATAGAAATAATCTTTTTGAATTAATGTGAAGTAATATAAGATCTTTAAGTTTTTTTATGTGGATCTTGATTTTTAATTATATTTTCATTTATACATAAACTTAAAAAAAAAAAATTAATTGTCTAATAGTATTCGGACAATAAAACATGAAAAAAGAATAAATATAAATTTGAAAAATATTTTGCGCCCAACAATTAGTTAGCCATTACTTAGATTAAAATAGGTAGATAAATTATATAAGCAAATTAAAATTTATAAAAGGAATTTAAAAAGAGAAAGAAAAAAAAAAGTAGTGGAGGACTTGTGGGAGAAGCCCCCCTTTAAAAGGATACAAATACAATACATAGAAATACAATAGTAAAATAAGTACCAGAAGGAAGTCTCATTACCTATCAAAACAACATCTTCTTTTTTTCCCTTAAATTATATGCTTTTTCTTTAGTCTCAATCCCTTGTTTTACCAATTTTATTTGTTCAATGCAACAAGTGCAAGACGAGGTACATACGAATACATATGAAAATAAAATAATAAACTTAGTAGTTTTTTCTTTAGGTAAATAAGTTTTTAAAAAATAACAATTTTGAAGCCATTGAGAACTTTTAAAGAATATACACAAGTCTCAATCCCTTAGTAGTTGATTAATTCAAAACAACCATAGTAGTTAAACTTCCAATTCTGAATCTTAGAAGGGCCTACTTGGTTTGTATATTTGAAAACTGTTCTTGAGAGTTCTAAGAACAGAAAAAATTTATGAGAAATATAAAAATGAGTTCTCTGAAAACAATAATTTTTCTAACTGATTTTTCAGAAAATTAAACCAAATCTACTTTTTTACAGTTTTCTGATTTTTTATTTTTAGAAAATAGAAAATTGTTCTTAGAATACAAACCAAGTAGGTTAATCGAAATTTGAGGGTTTTTTTTTTTTTTTTTTGCATTTTTAAAAAATCATACTTTAAAGATAAAGTACAAAATAAATATGATTCATTGTCTCAAAGAGTTTGAAGGTCGTGGACCTTCTGGAAGCTAGTCTGAGTGAGTGCTTACTCCTTAACAAGAAAGGTTGCCTCTGATCCTGTGAAAAGAACCATTGTAAAAGTTTCTTGAAGGGTGATAGTGAGATTTGGAAATCCCCGGGAGGCTCTTCTAGGAGAAATTATAGATTACAACAGAAATACCACGTCATTAGGATGACATGGTATCACCAACAAATAAAATCACATCCTTTTGCATATGTGTCCTCTTATTTACCAACTCAATAATATGACTTATATGGAAACACTCGTCTCCCTTTATTCTCTCATCCAAACCCCAAAAATTCAAGAAAACGTCCCCCTCTCCTCTTCTCTCTGCTAAATCCAGAGATATACAATAAATATATATATATATATATATATATATATATTATGTACATGATGTATACAAGCAAAGAGAAAGAGTTTTAGATTTTTTTGTTTAAATCTTGAATCTGCTACAAAGGATTGAAAAGAGAAACGAATGATTTTTTATTTTTTATATTATTTTCAGCAAGAAGATGTGAGGAGAAAAGAGAGACACACTACAATGAAGTAGCCAATAGGTTCTTTGATGTTAGGATTGTGACTCTTTTTCTTGGGAGGAAAGGAAACTTGGTCACTAAACAATCCTTATTTGAATAGGATACTACCATCTTGAAGACTCCTGATTGAAATTGATTTTGGATATTGCTCCATTGAATGCGGTCGCAAAGTGTGCTACAGGCATATCATCATTAATTATTCTGACCTCGGAACCTGTAAAAATAACCTCTCCCTTGTCGCTTCTTCCTCGATCGTTCATTGATCGATCACCATCTCATACAGATCGATAGCTCCCCTAACTCTCAGAGCCTTCTATTTTGAGTTTCATCTCTTTCACTTCTACCCTTTTTACTTCTACTCTATCATAGCCTTTTGTTAGAAGAAATGATGCTTTGATAATATGATAATGGAGAAAAGATAAAGAAGACAATAAAGAGAATAATGAATATGAAACTATATTGAACTGAAGTATATAAATTACAATAGAGATGATCCCTATATATAGGAAAAAATGTGTGGTGAACAAATAAACTTGGTGTGGGGGACAAGTCAATCTAAACTAGGTAATACTAATACTAAATGGACTAGGACTAACTATTACTAAATGGGCTAGGATTATCTAGATAGATGGGCTAAGGCCTTTATATATTTTAACACCCCCCTCAAACTCAAGTTGGGAAATAAGAGACCAACTAGAGTTTGGAAACCAATTCTTGAAAATCTGACGTCGAACGGGGTGTTATTTGACTTCACGACGAACGGGTGATTCTGATTCTGATTCTGAGTCTGAGTCTGAGGTGAAGATCAATCGAGAGAAAAAATGATGATTGATTGATGTTGAGATCAGATTTCCTCGTGAGATAGAGAAAATAAGATAGATAGAACCCAAAATGGGTTAAAAGCGAGTACCCAAACGGGTAGAGATTCCCTAAAAGGGTGAGATGAGATTTTCTAAAACGGATGAGATAAGATTTTCCAAAACGGATAAGATGAGATTTTCCCCCCTGGAGGAGAAAATAGAGAGTACCCTAAACGGGTTTGATTCCCTAAATGGATGAGATGATGAGAGTACCAAAAATGGGTTTGATTCCCTAAACGGATGAGATGATGAGAGTACCCAAAATGGGTCTGATTCCCTAAACGGATGAGTTGAGATTTTCCAAAACGGATGAGATGAGATTTTCCAGAATGGATGAGATGTGATTTTCCAAAATGGATGAGATATGATTTTCCAAATGGATGAAATGTGTATTTCCCAAAACGGATAAAATGTGAGTCGAAAAAGAGCCGAAAAGATAAGTAATGAAAAGTTTGAAGTAAAATTTCTCAAAACCGACTGTATGGTTGCGTCTGAAGCGGTCTAATTAGCTGAAATCGACTACTTGTTTGTTCAAATCAGAGTTAAAATGGGTTCGGAATGACCAAAATAGTGACGAAAGACAATCTAATAATTTTACAAATATCTGATGATATGGCAATCTGACTAAGTGACATGTGGCAGTTTTCGGTGGTGACACGTGGCAGCTTCTTGTGGAGACACATGTCAAGTTTTGAGTGAAGACATGTCGCAATGTTGATAAGTCAATTTATCTCCAAAATATCGTATCGCCAAAATCTCTCCAAAATATCGTATTGGCTAAATATCGCCAAAATATCATCGGGAAAACCAGTTGAGCGCATGAAGCCCACGCGTGCTGGATATTGAAAGCGTTTGCGGTGCGTGACACCGAGGATTCAGACGCGTCGATCTTCTGGAGGTGCGTGGCGGTGCGTACGGCGGAGTTTGATCCTGTTTTCAGTGGCTATGGCTTCGTCTGGAGATGGGTAGTTTACGGTGTTGTCGTTGGTGATGATGATTGTTGGCCTTGAAATTTATTCTCGGACAATAAATCCTATTTTGATATTAACAAAACATTTAAAGCGTGTTTAATACTAATGAATTATCAAGTTCATATTTTCAGCAAAAGACAGGTGAACGACTCGGAAAACAAACACGGAAAGAAAACGACTCGAAAAGCGAAAAGCCGTGAAAGAAATTGAAGCGCGAAAATGGAAAATCAAATAATTCAACGGCGAAGGTGAAAGTTGAAGACTCAAGACTTGGGGTAGATAGGTCGGGGAGCGATCATTGTAACAAGGTAATTTTATGCGTCGATTTTATCGTATAAGCTCAAGTATAAAATGAACCGAACTCAAATGGAATGAAAAACGCTTTATCGAACTTAAACGGAAAGAAAAATATTTTTATTAAATGTTTTTCAAGTTATAGTCGACTAGAAGAATCCTTTGTATTCTCTAGTAGTCGAATAAAACAATCAGTAGCATCAAGTTTCCATCCATTTTTGAAGTAGTCGACTAAAGCTCCAAAGTAGTCAACTAGAACCATTTGAGTCGACTAGACTACATGAAGTAGTCGACTAGAACCAATCTAGTCAACTAGAAGTTCAAAGTAGTCGACTAGAACCAATCTAGTCAACTAGAAGTTCAAAGTAGTCGACTAGAACTTCAAAGTAGTCGACTAGAACATCAAAGTAGTCGACTAAAAGCTTCTCAAAACCTGCAGATTTTTCAGGAAACATTTTCCATGTTTTGTGGGTTGTGCTTAATGGTGTTCAAACGGCTCTTGTCTTTCAATTACAATATTCATTCTTCAAAACCCTAATGGATTGATATATATAGAATGATATGTGTTCATTGTAGACTAAGAGATTGAAAAACAAAAGAGAAAGAAAAGGAAGAAAAGCTCTCAAAATTCTGCAGAAATTTTCTCTACAAAAGCCATTGAAACCAAGCTTTGAAAATCTGATTTTCTTCAAGTTTCTTTGAAAATCAAAACCTCTAGTATCTCTTCTTATTCTCCAAATATCATTCATTGATTATATCCTTTGAGAATACATTTCTAGAGCTATTATAAAATCACCAAAAACACTTGAGCTTATATTGATTTATCTTCCATAATAACCTTTGGGTTTTGAGTGTTTTTGTTCATGAGTGATTTTATTGATTACATACGAATTTGTAATCTCGGACAAGTGAAGTCCACCGATTGTTCAAGAGAGGGTTGTTCTCTTGATTGAGAGACAAGCTCGAGAGGCTTGTGTTGTAAAGGTTTGCCATTCCACCTGTGAAGGAAGGGCCATAGTGAAAGGATCGGGAAAAGTCTCAAGAAGGGGTTCTTGAGCCGAGGAGTAGGAGTTACCGAACCTCGAAAAATCACGGTGTCAATCTCTCTATCTCTCTCTCCTTATTTCATTAACTTGCATGATATATTTACTTGAATATCTTGTATGCTAATTAGTCTTGTGATTAGTTGTTAGATAAATTGAATTGAATTTATTCATTTGACTATTGAAGAAATTGAGTATTGATTATATATTGTTCCAATTTCGAAAAGGAGTAGAAATATTTTTAACACCCTATTCACCCCCCCCCCCCCTCTAGGGTTATTTAGTGACTAACAATTGGTATCAGAGCCTAATCTCTATTTTTTGGACTTAACCGTCTTAGAGAACGATCATGGCCTCACATTTAGTCACTCACGTTGAAGGACAATCTATTATTAGACCCCCTTGGTTTGATGGTTCAAACTATAGCTATTGGAAGACTAGAATGGTAGACTTTCTTCAAGCTATTGATTTTCATATTTGGCAAGTTATTGTTGATGGACCTTTCACTATAACAAAAATAGTAAATGGAAAAACTATCCCCAAATTGCCCAACGAATGGGATAATGATGAACGTAGGCTTATGTCATTTAATGCTAAAGCTAAGGTGAATATAAATTGTGCCTTAAGTCCAAACGAATTTAATCGTGTCTCTACTTGCTCCACTGCAAAAGAAATGTGTGATAAACTTGAAGTAACTTATGAAGGTACTACTCAAGTTAGAGAATCTAAAATTGATATACTTATGCATGAATATGAATTATATGCCATGAAGGAAGATGAAAATATTAATTCTATGATGTCTCGTTTCACTAACATTTTGAATGGACTAAAGCATCTTGGTAGAATTGTTCCTAGATCCGATGCGTCACGCAAAGTGCTTAGAAGTCTTCCGGCTAAATGGGATGCAAAGGTAACGGCAATCAAAGAAGCTCATGATCTCAACAACATGAGTCTTGATGAGATTTTCGGCTCTCTACTCACTTGGGAAATCACATTGAAATCTCGTGAAGACGACATCAAGCCAAGAAAAGGTATAGCTTTGCAAGCCTCTACCAAAAATGAAGCCATTGAGCCGAATGAAGAAGTGGATGAGGACATTGTTTTGCTCACTCAAGAATTCAAGAAATATCTTCAAAGAAAGAAAGCCAATGGTGGAAAATTCATGAGGAGAATCGAATCAAAAGGCGAGCCTAAGAAAAGGGAACCTCCAACGTGTTTCAATTGTGGAAAGCCGGGACACTACAAAAGTGATTGCTTCAAGCTCGAAAAGGAGAACGAGAAAAGACCAAGCAAGATGGCTATGAATGCCACATGGGATGACTACGACTCATGTAACTCGGACGAGGAGGAAAATGGTGAAGAAATGGCAAACCCTTGTTTCACGGCAAATGAAGAAGAGGTACATTTAAATTCACATTCATTAGATAAAGATAAATTGTCATATGATGAACTTCTCTCTTCTTATGATGAATTACAAGATGCATTTGAAGAATTGCATGATGGATTTGAAAAGTTAGCTAGAAAATATATTCTTCTTAAGAAAGCTAAATCTTCATGTAGCTCTATTACTTCAAACTTAGAAGTTTCAAGCAATGACAAAAACATAGAGCTAGAAAAGGAAAACAATCGGTTAAAAAATACTATAGATGATCAAATAAATGTCTTAGCTAAATTTACAAAAGGAAAGGAAAACCTTAGCATTATGTTGGGAAGACAAAGAGGATCATTTGATAAATGTGGTCTAGGGTATGATGCTTTTGACAAAGATGCAATTATCTTGAAAAAGAGGAAATCATTAAGCCATACATTTACAAGACAATCATCTCATGCATCCTCAAATGATTATAAGCATGTTACATGTTATTATTGCAAGAAAAAGGGACATAAAGCAAATGCATGTTTACTTAGGAAGAAGAAAGTGATAACAAAAATGATTTGGGTTCCAAAAGGAACCATTGCATGCTTGCATAGAAAGGAAAATGTTGTACCAAAAATGATTTGGGTTCCAAAAGGAACCATTGCATCTGTCTCTAACCCTAGTGGACCCAAGATAAATTGGGTACCAACAAATGTTACTTAAATTTGTTTTGTAGGTATGCTTGAAGTCTGCCTTAAAGGAAATGGCTTATTGGTAGTGGATGCTCAAGGCATATGATGGGAGACTAATCAAAATACATTTCTCTAAAAACTTATGAAGTAGGAAACGTAACTTTTGGAGACAACTCTAAAGGCAAAATTATAAGGATTGGCTCAATTGGTATATCTTCCACTCTTTATAGATAGCGTGTTTTTGGTTGATGGTTTGAAGCATAACTTATTTAGCATTAGTCAAATTGTGTGACAATGACTATGATGTTATTTTTAGGACCAATGCATGCTTAGTTAAGAAAGATGAGAATCAATTGTCAAATGCTAAAAGAAACGAAAATTTATACTATGTTGCTTTGAGAATGTTTTCATTGATTGATAAATGATCATTATTCATGTATCACATTCTTTTGTTTCTTGAAATTGCATGAGAAAAATGTCACATTGATTTAGAGTGAAATTATTTCAAAAGGGTGACTCTTATGGAAATATCTTTTCATTGTACTTTCATATGTTCAAAGAATTTTGAAATGAAATGAATCTTCCTATGTGCTATAGCTTTACAAATCTTGAAAAAGGGCATATAATTTATTTTTGCTAATCAAGGGAAGTTATATTGGTTTTCTTGTCAATTCTTGATGATTGAACATGAATAATGCATATGGTTGTTTACTATGACTCATATATGAAATGGAGTCTCATTCCATTACTAATTTCATATTTGGTTCATTGACTTGATAATTAACCATGATCATATCTTACCATTTTGAATTGACAAATGCACTTCATGATAATGTTCTTAAATGATAAATTCAATTGAAGCATAATGGTTGTTGAAGATCATTCATTTTGTGCTAATATGCTTATAATGAATTATGACTAAAAATGTGCTAACACAAATGGACCCTAGAGCAAAAAGGGTACCAAAGAAAACCACTTGAGTGTGTCTTGTAGGTGTGGATTGATTCCTTACTCAAGATCAATTGATTCTTCAATTGTGATGCTATAACTCAAAAGGGGAGATGAAATTAAGGTTTCTCACAAAATGAGTGGACATTACAAATCATCTACAAGCAACTCTATGTAAAATGGGTAAAGCTAGCATCATGGTACACATTTTCTATCCTCAATTACTAATGTGCTTTCATTGATGAGATTATACATGACATACATATGCTCATTCAAGTATGTTGAATCGTTATTGATATGTCATGGAATAAACTTGATGATTGGTAATAAGAGTGATTGGCTACTTGGTGCATACAATTGACTATGCTTTTGATGAATACTTGATAGTAGCTTGCTTTGAATTGACTTGGATATATGAAAGAAAGTCTTGATCATGCATGATTTCTAAAGAATATAGTCATGACCATCTCTAGACCATCAAAGCTATTTCACTTGATTTTGGTTGATTACTTGAGTAGCTATGTCTTATTTTTGTTCATGGGCCTTCATGATTTTAGTGCTTTATCTAAATTCTCTTGACATGACATATTGCACATTTATTTGAGGTGTTTAATTTTGAAGAGAAATTTGGACGGACTTGGAATATATGTTTAATCAAATATATCCTCACTAGTAAACCTCAAGAGAGCATAATTTCTTTGAATGATCTATCTAATGCAAATGAGGATAAGGAATATGTGATGAAATTCTATGCGATTAAATGATTCATCATCCTCTATTATATATCTTCTTGGTAATCATCCTAGAGGGATTTGCATAAAGATTTTCATAAAAATGATTTTCATGATAATTAGCCTTTGTTGTTTCAAATTGAAATCTTGGTTGAAGCTATTTAATATATGCTTGGATCTTTATTATGTAAAGGAACTATAGGTTTCTCTTTGAAGGAAGCATGTTGAAAAGATGGAGATTTTGTGCTCAAATGTTGCTATCTTGAATGTTTATTGGAAAAACATGATTCATGAGTTTTATGTGCACATATCATGAAAGACATACGTTTTTATTGTTCTTGCATTATTATGATTTTCTCAATGATATATAATATTTTCTATATCTTAAACTTTGATATCATTATCATACATGCATACTCTTGTATATCTTATAATGTATATTAATGTTGCATTCTATGTCTAACAATGGTGACCCAAGGTTTTGACCGTTATTATTCCAAGATCTTAACCAAGAAGGATATAGATTTTTCTTTGCACATATGAATGGAATTAAAATTCTAAAAATGCCACATGTCTCTTTGCATGAAATGTTTTTATCTAATGCATTCCTATATGAAAATTTTTCATGAAGTGATTCACAATGCTTTGAAATGTATTAGTTCTAGAAAATGGGTTTAAAACTATCATAAGCCGTACTTATTTTGAAAAATGATCCAAGAGGGTGTTTTGAATGGCTTTAAGTGATTTTATTATGGATGAAGAATATTTTTGAACCTATTGATAAACATTCTTTTTGTTGTTTATCATTTATAACTTGTCACAATTTTGGTTATAAGATTCATTGGAGTATTATGTTTACCAATTTTTGATGTGTTGTGTAAAGACGTTTATCACAAACATGCAATCTATTTCAAAATGAGCATGATAGATAAATTTATTTTCTTCTTGGGAAAAATACATTTAAGTGTCATGACATAATTTCAAATACTTTTTGACACTTCGGTTTTGGGATTATATGGTTTCCTTGGTTGACTACTCTTGGACTTAGATGTTTAGTAACATAATTAAGACTAAATTATATGTTATCTTGGTTCACCTCTTATTATTTTAGATAAACATTTTTACCATATATATAAGAGATATATCTTGTGTTTCTAGCACTTGTGAAGATTACATATCTTTGCCATTACATTAAAAGTTTTCAAAGACATGCACTTATGAGAAATGAGATCACCTTCATGATTATAATTTTCTTCGTCAATATTCTCACAAAGTTTATCCAAAAGAACTCATTGTGTAAAATTTCATAAAGATATGGAAATGCCTTTGAACATTAGTGTGTTAGCATTTGTCTTGTGTATTTTTCACTTGCTTATTTTAAAATATTCTTTTCTTAGTCATCATCATGATTTTTTACTCTATTCACATTACATGTTATGATTAGATGTTGCATATGTGTTTATTTATTTTCACGTGATTAAGATGAAGGTGTTGTTGACTTATTCTTAAGTGCTCATATATGATTTTAAGTGAATTTTCATACATGACTATGTGAGTTTAAATGATCTAGTGTTTGAGTGCTCTTTGTTTACATATAGTATGTTGAATACTTATGGTTTGAGCTTTAATTCAAACACACATACTTGAACATTAAGTCACTTTTCATTTGAGTCATCAACTTGATATTTGTATTTGATTTATGAAAATCTATGTTGACTATATATCCTATTTGTCTATGAAAATCAAGCAAATGGTTTAGTCATCATTGATGACATGTGCTAGCATGTCCTCGTTGCCTTCATGAATGCAAAGTTATGTTTGTAATTTGATAATCATCTTAAGCATATTCATGAAATGTGTGGACATTATGAGATTGTGTTACTTCGAATGATATATTATATGATCACAATTCATTTATGCAACTTGATTCTCTTCTTGTACTTGATTGTATTTACTCTTTTTAATGATGTCAAAGAAGGAGAAAATTAGTTGATGAGTATATGTTGTATGCACATTCTTAGGGGGAGCTTTGCTCCTTAGTGATAGGGGAAGAAATACCAAACTTTATACATATGACTATGTGCTTATTTTCAATCATGTGCCCTTTGCATGCGTTTTTACAAGCGTTATTTGTATGTCAAAGAATCCTTGTCATCATTCATGAACTAAGCATATCGAGATTAGGCATCATTTCTTACGTGATCAAATTGCAAAAATAGACGTTGTATTGGTTTTTATTAACACGAAAAATCAATTAGCGGATATTTTCACAAAGCCTTTTTCCGGAGGATTCTCCTTCAAAATTCGTAGAGAAATTGAGTTGGCTTTGGGCGTTGATGTATTAGCATGATAAATTCTTTATTCAACCGTCATTTCCCACCTTTTTATGTTGCCAAAGGGGGAGAAGCAAGTTGCTTTCGTGTATCATGCTTTAGTGTATGTAAGTCATGTTTATGTGTGCCTCAATGCTAGTGTATGAAATTGCCAAAATATATTTACTAAGGGGGAGCATGTAATGCACACATTGAGGGGGAGGATCACTTGATACTTCACCATTTACACGTAAACACGAAATGTTTTGTCAACATCAAAAAGGGGGAGATTGTTGGCCTTGAAATTTATTCTCGGACAATAAATCCTATTTTGATATTAACAAAACATTTAAAGCGTGTTTAATACTAATGAATTATCAAGTTCATATTTTCAGCAAAAGACAGGTGAACGACTCGGAAAACAAACACGGAAAGAAAACGACTCGAAAAGCGAAAAGCCGTGAAAGAAATTGAAGCGCGAAAATGGAAAATCAAATAATTCAACGGCGAAGGTGAAAGTTGAAGACTCAAGACTTGGGGTAGATAGGTCGGGGAGCGATCATTGTAACAAGGTAATTTTATGCGTCGATTTTATCGTATAAGCTCAAGTATAAAATGAACCGAACTCAAATGGAATGAAAAACGCTTTATCGAACTTAAACGGAAAGAAAAATATTTTTATTAAATGTTTTTCAAGTTATAGTCGACTAAAAGAATCCTTTGTATTCTCTAGTAGTCGACTAAAACAATCAGTAGCATCAAGTTTTCATCCATTTTTGAAGTAGTCGACTAAAGCTCCAAAGTAGTCAACTAGAACCATTTGAGTCGACTAGACTACATGAAGTAGTCGACTAGAACCAATCTAGTCAACTAGAAGTTCAAAGTAGTCGACTAGAACCAATCTAGTCAACTAGAAGTTCAAAGTAGTCGACTAGAAGTTCAAAGTAGTCGACTAGAACATCAAAGTAGTCGACTAAAAGCTTCTCAAAACCTGCAGATTTTTCAGGAAACATTTTCCATGTTTTGTGGGTTGTGCTTAATGGTGTTCAAACGGCTCTTGTCTTTCAATTACAATATTCATTCTTCAAAACCCTAATGGATTGATATATATAGAATGATATGTGTTCATTGTAGACTAAGAGATTGAAAAACAAAAGAGAAAGAAAAGGAAGAAAAGCTCTCAAAATTCTGCAGAAATTTTCTCTACAAAAGCCATTGAAACCAAGCTTTGAAAATCTGATTTTCTTCAAGTTTCTTTGAAAATCAAAACCTCTAGTATCTCTTCTTATTCTCCAAATATCATTCATTGATTATATCCTTTGAGAATACATTTCTAGAGCTATTATAAAATCACCAAAAACACTTGAGCTTATATTGATTTATCTTCCATAATAACCTTTGGGTTTTGAGTGTTTTTGTTCATGAGTGATTTTATTGATTACATACGAATTTGTAATCTCGGACAAGTGAAGTCCACCGATTGTTCAAGAGAGGGTTGTTCTCTTGATTGAGAGACAAGCTCGAGAGGCTTGTGTTGTAAAGGTTTGCCATTCCACCTGTGAAGGAAGGGCCATAGTGAAAGGATCGGGAAAAGTCTCAAGAAGGGGTTCTTGAGCCGAGGAGTAGGAGTTACCGAACCTCGAAAAATCACGGTGTCAATCTCTCTATCTCTCTCTCCTTATTTCATTAACTTGCATGATATATTTACTTGAATATCTTGTATGCTAATTAGTCTTGTGATTAGTTGTTAGATAAATTGAATTGAATTTATTCATTTGACTATTGAAGAAATTGAGTATTGATTATATATTGTTCCAATTTCGAAAAGGAGTAGAAATAATTTTAACACCCTATTCACCCCCCCCCCCCCCCCCCCTCTAGGGTTATTTAGTGATTAACAATGATCTCACTGAAGGCGGTCGAGTTCATCTTGTTCATGCCTTTGAGGCCGAGACTGGTGTGAACGACGTCGACCACGGCGTGTGCGGCGATGATGTTGGATTGGTGGATGACGAGAGCAACAGTGACGACCAGAAGATGGTTCTTGATAATGATGAAGAAGACTGAGTTACACTAAACACACCAGTAGATATGCCACCAAAAATAGAGCCATCTGTCTGCGACCCGAAAAGTGTTATGCTATCAAAGGGTTTGGGAGCAAACATATTGCTACATATGCAGAAGGTGATGATGGCCACCAATTTGTAGAAGATTATGGCATAAAGGTGGTCGAAATAGAGTCTGAACTTGTGGGTAGGGTTTTGGACAGTGAACCCTAAGTCCTAGGTGATGATATATACCGAAAAGACTGCATATATATATATATATATATATGGATATGTCTGTAGAGATGAGATAGAGATTGAGAGAGAAGGATGAGACGTGAGGTTGAGGGATTTAGGGTTTTGAAAAGAATTCAAGGACTTGAGGGTACTGACGAGAGATAAAGGCAAACCCTAGATTCTATTCTGAGACCAAATTGTCCATTGGGGAGAATGGAGTTTCAACTGCCGAATCACGATTGTGTACCATGAGGAGTTTATAAGAGAGAGATAGTTAGGGTTTCGAAAACCCTAGAGAGAGAGAAAGAAGGAAAAAAAAAAGATTAGGGTTTTAATTGAGGATCACCGTCGGGGATGGAATATGGAGAGCCATCCCCGGCAGAGATAGCGCTAAGCGGAATGAATTACCAAGAATCGAATAGCTCTGATACCATGTTAGAAAAAATGATGCTTTGATAATATGATAATGGAGAAAAGATAAAGAAGATAATAAAGAGAATAATGAATATGAAACTATATTGAACTATATTCTGAAGTATATGCTCAATATTGGTCATTTTAAGCCCCTATCTTGCTATTTGTATGTCTTTTCATTCCGTTATTTGGTATTTTTATGTCGTTTGTGTATTTAAGTGTGTTTCAGGAGCTTAATGAAGAAAACGAGCTAACTTTGGTGAATTAACCAAATACACGTTCGTTCTATCCAAGAGGAGAGTCAAAGAGGTGTTTTCAAGACAAAATGCTTCCCGGAGGGCAAAAACGGCATTTTCCGAAGCTGTCACCTAAAGCAAAAAGTCTCATGGAATCAAAACGGTTAGTTTGGCACAGTTGTGAAGAAAAGTGGTTTTCATGAAGAATCTACGCTCAAGCTTACGCCTACAAAAGCAAAAAGTGGCCAAAAAGTGAGTTTCTACGCTCAAGCCTACACCAAAGGCGTAGGTGGTTTTTCAACACCAATTTTCAGTTAATTTTGGGCTGTTATATATCGGTCAAAACAGGTCTAAATGAGGCAATTCTTGAGCCTAACATCAAGATCTTGAAGTCAACTTTCCAACTAGCTATTACACGTCTCCATCTAATGTGTGTAGCTCCAGATATGATCAAAAGAGTGAGAGGTGTCTTGCAGAAAAAGCTGAAAATTTCATAATCGGGCCAAAATCCTAGTTTGACTCGAATTGATCCGAATTGATGATGTGACGTCAGGTGTATAAAAAAATATGGTTAAAAATGACACCTTAACGACGCTATGTTTTACCCTACGCAAGGGCGCATATCGATTATAAAATAGCAATGACTTGAGTAAGGGATATCGATCTCATAGAGACTCAGATTGTTCACTTTAGCAATTCAAAATCACTGAATTTTATTTTCTGAAAATGGTTTGTTTGGGTGGTCAAAGACCAAATTATCTATTTTAACTAAAATTATCTAAAAAACAAAGTAAATTGGTTGTGATTCAGATGAGATAGAAAACTAGGGTTTTCATCGCTCCACTACTAACCGCATAATATAGTTCCTCACTGTATCAACTGTAAGATGGCAATTCATAACTGTGAATTAGGTCGTACCGCAAATAGCTAAATACGACCCTAAAAAGGAGTACCATCAACCAGATTACGATAACCCATTATATACTTCTAATGCATGAAAATAAACTAAAACATGTTTATATTAAATCGCCAAGGCATGGCCTGTGTCAACCTAGGGTTTTAAGTTTCATTACCACCATTGTGTAGAAAACCATAATTAAGCATCCGAGTTCCAACCTATAGTGAATAATCATAGTTGTGTAAAATAATACATTCATTCCATTTAAGACAAGATTTATAACAAACATAGAATTTTATATTGCAAACTAGTACGGTCTCTTAACTACTATAATCGTCACAATATGGTCAACAATTTTCCCTCGTTACAATTGAAAACAATAAAAGAACTAAATTACTTGGCTAGGGTTTTGATAGAAAACCCTAGATACCGAGTTAGTTAGCCACGGTGGAAGGTGACTGCATCGGTGATGTAGAAACGATCTCCATGGTCTTCTTCTTCGGATCTCTAGGTTTGAATACGACTCTCAACAACATTAAGTCTGAATAAATGAACCTCTCTGAATAAACGTGAACCTCCAAAACTCATGAATGAACCACCAAAATGAACTACCGAACAGTAATGAACTCCATATGATCGTGTATATATAGACAATGGTATAGAGAGGTCATTTTCAGTCTTTTCATTCCTCACCTCCTGCAAACCTTAACTTCTGATATATATAGGTGTATATACATGTATTTAGAGGTTTGGAGTCACAGACACGTCTTCAAATCGAACCAGGGGTAGAACAGGCAAAAACCATCAAAAAACCATAAAACTTGCCGCAGAAACGCTTCAAGCGTACCTCCAAGGGTAAAAATGTGTTTTCCAACTACTTTTTGAAATTGAAAGCGTAGGCACAATCGTAGGTATTTTATGGAAAACCACTTTTCTTCGTGCATGCACCAAAACGACCGCCTTAAACCCACGATACTTTTTTTCTGAAACTGACGGCTTCTGGAAATGCCATTTTTGCCATCTGGGAGTCAGTTTTATCTCGGACTGCCTCTTTGACTCTCTTTTTTTAATAGAAATAACATATTCTTCAGTTAATTCACCGAAGTTAACTTCATTTCTTCGTTAAGCTCCTGAAACATGCTTTAATACAAACAACATAAAAATACCAATTAATGGAATGAAAGGACGCAACAATATTGAGTTAAAGGGTCAAAATGTCTAATATTTGACACCTATCATACCCCCAAACTTACATATTGCTAGTCCCTTAGCAATTAACTTAGGGAACTTTCTTGTGATGATTTCTAATCTATCTACTCTAACTAATCTAACCTACTCCCTTGCTTTCATGAGGGTCGACGATTACACTTAGCATGTGTAACAAACCTTTTAAAGCCCTAGGTTACCCCTAGTGGACGAGTGAAGTCTCGTGAAGGTTTCCAGTGATGGTACCTACAAACATCTCAATTATCTATAATCACGCAATCATGAGACCACACACAAGTTCAATTAAGTCATCATATAATGTAAAAGACAGCATGGATGCGAATACTCACATTCACTACCGAACAATAATTATATTGATCTTCGTGTCATGAATGGTTCCCACTAAAGTGAATGATTTTGCTCCTTTTTACTCTCAATCCGGACAACCTTCCATGATCTTGTGAATATTCGACTATGATATTTCAATTTCTCTTCTCTTATTTCATTGATCAAATTTTTGCCATTTTTTTTTTGTATAAAGCAATCTTTCCATCATTCCACTTTTCATCCGTTTTTGTCTTTCTAAGCTTCATACTTTCCAGCGAGGATTTTTAATCCCGGTCAACTGGGCCCGAGCTTCTTTCATAGGATTTATGCTCATCAGTCTTCTTCCCTTTAAACGCGAACAGTGATATTGGTAATACTAAGGCCCAGTTACTCAAATTAAATAACTATTTTTTGCATTTTATTTTCTCAAAAAAATTTCAATATTCTCCATTTCAACCATAACATCTCCCCATCTCCCTTTTATTGTGGCAAAATTATTTTTTTCAACTACTTAGTCAAAGATCAACCTATATCCCATAATGAATGTGTGCTTATGCTTATAGGTCAAAGTCGTCCTTCTTAATTTCAATTTCACTCATTTACTCACCCATGTAAAACCACATCACTCCATTAACTCAATCTAATCATTACTCTCATGAGTGGGAATATCACAACACATACTCCCTCCGTCCCTTTTTAGTTGTCCACTTATTACATTTTTCTTGTCCCTAATTACTTGTCTAGTTTCAAATCCCAATACACTATTATCACATACTTTTATAAATTATCCTTCTCCACTAACTTCAAAATATAATGGACCCCACCACTAACCAAACCTTATATACATTATTAGAGGGAAAAATTGGAAACAAAAAACAATAAAAAAAACCATGGCACTATGCAATAGTGGACATCTATTTCCGAACAGAGGTAGTACTACTTATACATCATAAACATAAACTCAATTAAATTGTAATGCAAAACATTTATGCGTGAAAACAAAGAACTGCTCAAAAGTTTTTTTTTTTTTTTAAATTTCAAATTTTTCAAAAATTTCCAATTCCTAATCCTATACCCTCACCCCCAAACTTAAATGAGGTTATGTCCCCATGGTAAAAAAAAAAATTTAAACAGATATAGTTACCCTTGAATCTCAATTCTGAATTCAACATTGAAGCACTTGATCTCCTCCCCCAAACTTGATTTGGATCACCTGTAGATATGATCAACAAAGCACAAATACCCAATCACAACAAGGGAAATTTTTTTCAAAAATATCCAGAAATTCACTCAAAAGTTTCAAGGAATTAAAAATTCTTCTTTTTTTTTTTTTGTTTTTTCCGATTTGGCCTTAAGGGCTTACAATCCTATGAAATTAAAATAAAATCAGCAAAGATTTGGCCTTAAGGGCCTACAATCTCTAAAAATTGAAATTTGCAAAAATTAAATGACCTACTATTCTACAAACCGAGGCTAGAAATTAACTTTCACAGTCTAGGACCAATGTTTAACATTTTTGGCATGACAAGACTACTTAAAGGGTTATCCAACACCCTTCCTCTGTACAACACTTCCCCTAATCATAGAACAAAATATAAGAGGTGACTCTCTCAGTGCTCTCACCTATGGACAAGTAGTATTATCCACAACATCAAATATAGAACAATAATCACCATATAAAGTACTTCATCTGTCACATTCTAACTACACCCCATGTACAGGCAATGTGTCTAACAGATCCTTCTTCAACACCTTATGTAATGTTCCCTCCACCAATTCATCACTCTCCATTAAACTGACAGATGCCATAAATTCCGGTCCCGGATCAATCTCCTTATAAATCTTCAGTCGCTGACCATGCCTCTTTAATCTCTCATTTCCAAAACCTACCTCTCCGCGGGGGTAAACCAATTTAACTCTAAATGTTCCGTCCCTTCTTAACCGGATCTTACCTGGAAACAATTTCAGTTTCAAATTACACCGTCGTCCCTTCTGGCTGAGCTCAAGGAACTCAAGACGAACATGTTTAACATGATGTCCTCTTGTTCGAGCTATATAAATTCGCACATCCTCATACGCACAATTCCGTATCTCCTCACACTCATCTCTTAATCGCGAATCTTCCCAGACATACAACTTGTCTACCATGTTTATACTCAGCACTCACTCATCTGGAAAGGGATCCTTAAGAGGGGTGTCATCCTTGATAGGCTATATGGAAATTTGTGGCAAATGATCAGCTCTAGCATTTTTCACACCCTTTTTATCTTTCAATACGTCATCCTCCCTATGCAACACCATCTCAGGAAGCGTACTTTCAGACACCAACTTTTGTGGAGGAATAAGTTGAGGTTCAAGTGACTCTCTTGATGATCTCTCTAACGACGAGTATAACGCAGCTCCCAACGCAGCAATAACTTTCAAACTAGATCGTTGTTGGTCCTCCCAATTTTCAAAATTCACCTCTGATCTTTTTATCACTAAGCTATTCTCTCAACCTTCAGTGCCGTCATACAACCCAATCTTATAAAGTGAGTTATCGGCACCAATGCCGCTGGTGACACAAATGGAGATTTAGGCGAATCTCTTGGCTCATCCCATGTGTCAAACTTTGCATTTGACCTTTCAATCACATCATCCAAGCCATTCCTTGCTCGACTCCTCTGAGGTAACACTTCATCAACCATCTTATCAATATTAAAACACTCGGCTGGTTCCAGTAATTGATGGTTGATATCAAATACATTCATCCTCATCTCTAGATTCCTAAAAGATATATCCATAACCCCTGTTCTGCAATCAATGTATGCATTTGTCATAGCCAAAAATGGTTTTCCTAAGATAACAGGGATATGTCTCCTTGATCCGTAGTCAGGTTCCATGTCTAACACCACAAAGTCCACAAGATAGTAGAACTTACCCACTTGAACATTGACATCCTCCAGAATTCCTCTCGGTTGTTTAGGTGATCTGTCTGCCAATTGAAGCACCATTGATATAGGATTGAGCTATCCCAACCCTAGCTATTGGTAGACTAAGTAAGGTAATAAATTAACACTCGCACCGAGGTCAAGAAGAGCTCTACCAATCTTTTGGTCACAATTGACACAAGAAATAATGGGAGCACCAGGATCTTTCCTCTTAGGCGGAGTATCACTTAGTAAGATCGAACTTACTTGTTCAGTCAACAAAATCTTATTTAGGACCTTAGTTCTGCATTTATGCTTTTGGGTACAAAGGTCCTTCAAAAACTTAGCATAGGGTTGTATTAGGTCTATAATGTCTAAGAGAGGTAGGTTAATCTTAACTTGTCAGAATGTCTTCAACATGTCTGACTCTTTATTCTTACCATATTTGGTCGGCTCTCTAAGACGTTGAGGAAACGGTGCTTCCTCCTCATATGGTGCATTTTCTGAATCTCCATCTTCCTCTACTTGAGATTGACCTTTCTGGACTCCGTCAGCCTCTTTTCTTCTCTCTTCTAAAGCTTCATTTCTTTGCGCTCGTTCCGTCTCCTTTCTTTTCTACAACCTTTCTTCATGTTCCTCCTCAACTCTACTATTTACTTCCCTTACACTTCTCAGAGTCGTAATGGCTTGGATTGTTTCATAATTATGCTTAGCAAAATAACCACGATCCACTACTTGTTGACTCTTTGGATTAACCACTAGTTGCCTAAACAATATTTCCTCTTCAAGCCTATTCACCACATTAGCTAGTTGCCCCATTTGGGTTTCTATCTGAGCAATGGATTGGAATTTAGAATTCATCGATTGGATAGTTGCCTGAAAATGATTATATTGATTTTTTAACTCCCCAAAAACTTGATTTTTTAACTCCTTCAAGGCGCTTATCACCTTATCTTCAAAGCCAGGTGGTCTTGGTGGTGGATTTTGAGTTGAATTTTGATGTTGGAGATGATTTTGAGGATATGAAGGGTAAACTTGATTTGGATTGAATCCCTGGGGTTGGTTTCCTTGAGGCTGAGTTTGATAGTTATATGGTTAAACAACCTGATTATTATTGAATGGCTGAAGAGTTTGAGAATTATTGGATGGCTATCTGGATTGGTAATTTGACTGAGGATTTTGAGCCATGATTGTTGGTTGGGAGTCGAATGATTGTTAACTTTGTTGGAACCTTGGTTGTGGATTATCCACATTTGTAGATCCATAGGACAGAAGTGGGTGATTTCTAGCATTTGAGGTGTATGAATTAGTGAAATGAGCATTATTTGAATAGTTCCACAATGCATTGGCATTGACAACCATTATGTCCTGACACTCAGTTTGAGAATACTCAGCTTCTACTTTTAACCTCTCTCTCGTAGGAGAATGACTTCGCTAAAGGAACTTGTCAGTTATTTCTAATTTCTTTCCTATCAACGCCACTGACTTTCTAACATCCTCATCCAGCTTTCCTTCCATGATAAATGATTTGTTAGATCCTCTATCATGTTCATCTCTAGCCCGCAACTCAGATTCATATTGAATTGTATTCTCATTAATATTATCAAACAAATCTAAGAGTTCTTTTGCCGGCTTTATGCTAAATTGACCTTGTGTTACCGCATCTATCAAATTCTTATGTTTATCTCCAAGTTCCATGTAAAAATTCTTAGCTATATCCTGTTCAGCGACCTATGGTGGGGACACTTATACAAGATTTCACTATATCTCTCCCAAGCATCATGGAACTTCTCACCAGGCAATTATCTAAAACTTTTGATCGCATCTTGTACCTCTAAGATCTTTCCTATGGGATAATGTTTTTCTATGAATTCAGATTTATGGACTTCCCAATCAATTTCAATTGCCTTATCTAATTTGACATACCATCTTTTAGCTTTTTCTCTCAACGACCAAGGCAATAGACGCACTCGCAAATCATTCTTAGACAGATTATCATACCTAACAGTCGAGGCAACAACTAAGAAATCATTAATATGCTGGTATGGGTCCTCTATCCTAAGGCCAAAAAACTTTAGAAGCATATTAATAACGCTCGTTTTGATTTCAAATTGTTTCGCTCTTTCTTCTTCTGGAAAATCAGCATAAGAATCAAACACATCGGGTGCGTAATATCCTTTCAGGGACGTCTCCGGTGCCCTCAGTTGGTTGGCTCTTTGGTCACCCATAGCTTCTTCTGACTGACGATGACGCTTTTAAATAGCTCGACATTTTCGATAAAAATTTCGTTCGATCTCAGGATCAAAAGGTTCTAATTTAACATTGAGATTAAAATAGGATTTTCGATTAGTCATACATCAAACAAAAAAAATTCCTATACTTTTTTTTGACTTCACAACTATTTTAAATATTAGCAGAAAATAAAACTAAAATTATGCACAAAATTAAGATAAACTAAAACTCACCAGAGGTCCAACGACACAACTTCTGCTCTGCCAAATCCCTTTATGCTTTTCAGAGTACCTATCAATCACGTAAAAATTCCAAGTTTTAGTACACTATATAACACAATGTAAATAAACTACTAAAGCTAATGAACAATGCTTAGTCCCCAGCAACGGTGCCAAAAACTTGATGTGACGTCAGGTGTGTAAAAATATGTGGTTAAAATGACACTTTAACAATGCTAGGTTTTACCCTACGCAAGCGCACGCATCAATTGTCAAATAACAATGGCTTGAGTAAGGGATATCAATCCCACAGAGACTAAAATTGTTCACTTTAGCAATTCAAAAACACTGAATTATATTTTCTGAAAATGGTTTGTTTGGATGGTCAAAGACCAAATTATCTATTTTAACTAAAATTATCTAAAAGTAAATAAATTGGTTGTGATTTAGATGAGATAGAAAATTAGGGTTTTCATCGCTCCACCACTAACTGCATAATATAGTTTCTTACTGTATCAACTGTAAGAGGGCGATCCATAACTGTGAATCAGGTCGTACCGGAAATAGCTAAATACGACCCTAAAAAGGAGTACCATCAACCGGATTGCGACAACCCATCTCATGACTGACCTAACTAGTGCATGCCAATTATATTACTCTAATCTACTCCTAATGCATGAAAATAAACTAAAGCATATTTATATTAAATCGCCAAGGCATGACCTATGTCAACCTAAGGTTTCAAGTTTCATTACCACCATTGTGTAGAAAACCATAATTAAGCATCCGAGTTCCTGCCCATAATGAATAATCATAGTTGTGTAAAATAATACATTCATTCCATCTAAGACAAGAATTTAAAACAAACATAGAATTTTATATTGCAAATCAGTACAGTCTCTTAACTACTACAATCATCACAGTATGGTCAATAGTTTCCCCTCGTTACAATTGAAAACAATGAAAGAACTACATTAATTGGCTAGGATTTTGCTAGAAAACCCTAGATACCGAGTTAGTTGGCCATAGTGGAAGGTAACTACATCGGTGATGTAGAAACGATCTCCATGATTTTTTTTTTCCAGATCTTTAGGTTTGAATACGGCTCTCAACAACAGCAAGTCTGAATGAATGAACCTCTCTGAATGAACGTGAACCTCCAAAACTCACGACTGAACCACCAAAAATGAACCACCGAACCGTAATGAACTCCATATGATCGTGTATATATAGACAATGATATAGAGAGATCATTTTCAATCTTTTCACTCCTTACCTACTGCAAACCCTAACTTCTGATATATATATAGGTGTATATACATGTATTTAGAGGTCTGGAGTCACATACACGTCTTCAAATCAAACCGGAGGTAAAACAGGCAAAAACCATCGAAAAACCATAAAACTTGCCGCAGATACGCTTCAAGCGTACCTGGCCTACGCTTCAAGCGTACCTCCAAATGTAAAAATGTATTTTCCAGCCATTTTTTGAAACTGAAAGCGTAGGCACAAGCGTAAGTATTTTATGGAAAACCACTTTTCTCCGTGCATGCACCAAAACGACCACCTTGAACCCACGATACTTTTTGCTGAAGCTGATGGCTTCTTGAAATACCATTTTTGCCCTCCGGGAACCATTTTTTTCTCGGATTGCCTCTTTGACTCTTCTTTTTTAATAGAAAGAACATATTCTTCAGTTAATTCACCGAAGTTAGCTCTATTTCTTCGTTAAGCTCATGAAACATGCTTTAACACACAAACAACATAAAAATACCAAATAATGAAATGAAATGACGTAACAATATTGAGTTAAGGGGTCAAAATGTCTAATATTTGACACCTATCAATTGACCCGGATGACTTTATATTCAACTCCAACACCAAAATCTGCAGTTTTCGTGTAAACTAACAGAAAGTCCGATTTTCGCAATAGAGGACAGGCGTGAAGACAGTAATGAGCGCATCGTAATGCACTGATCATTGATGGAGTTTATGATTGGATGAAAAGTCATCAAGTGGGATATTTTTAGGATTGTGACTCCTTTTCTTGGGAGGAAAATAAACTTGGTCACCAAACAATCTTTATTTGAATAGGATACTACCATCTTGAAGACTTTTAATTGGAATTGATTTTTGTTACCAATTGTCTTACTCACCACTATACCTCTCCTATAAATATAGGTGTAACCTATTGTATTTTGTGTTCCAGAATAGGCCGGTACCAAAGTAGACACAAAAATAGAGAGAGAGAAGAGAAAAATACAGATTGGTATTTTTCTTGATGTGAGTGAAACACCGGGTGAGCGATACACGTGTGAGTGAAACATTGTGTGCTATTGTTGATCTGCTGATCATCATATTGTAATCCTCTCATTGATAGTGATTATTGGTGCTCTCCGTGGATATATGCTGATTTGACAGAACCACGTATAAATCTCTGTGTCGGTGTGTGTGTGTGTGTGTGATTTTCATTGCAATTGTGTGTGTGTGGTTTCGGTTCGATCTTGGGCAGGTGTAAAAACCTTAATATTTTAGAGACTGAATTTGTTTTAGGCATATCCTAAATCTTTTTTTTCCTTATTTTTTTTATTCAGTGTTTCCATATAGGTCATATTGTTGAATTGGTAAATAATAGGACACGTGCAAAAAAATATGATTTTATTTGTTGGTGAAACCATATCATCCTAATGACGTGGTATCTCCGTTGTAACCAATAATTTTTCCCTCCTAATGATGTGATATCTCCGTTATAACCAATAATTTCTCATCTCCTAGAGGCAAGGAGTAGGCAGGTGTCGAACCACTTAAGGCTATTCTCATGTCTCTCAACTATATCAAAACTGGATTTCAGCAATATTATTTCAAGATTGTTCGATATTTTAAGCTCTTGAGACTATCATCAAGCTCGATGTCAAAATAGTACTCAAAGGAAAGATTTTTTCTAGAATCCGGTAGGTCGGAAGGATTTTTTAGGAGTGCCAGACACTTACTGATTTTTACTATATTTTATTATAATTTCTATTATTTTGCTTGTACTTATTAACGACTTTCGTTGATTACTCTTGAATTAATAACTTAACATCAAATTGCAAGTTAATAATAGCTCTAATAATTGTAACGCATGGTTGTTATGACATATGAGATATAATGATTTTATTCGAAAAGGGTTGTAATATTTATATCCATATATGTTTTTGTACTTTGAACTTGTTACTTTTATACTTTTTAAATGTTTTTGTTGAAATTTTTGTAATTAAAATTACTTTTCTATTAGTTTGATAGAATATTCCGATTCTGCCTTCAATTCTACAATTTCAATTTTGCAGCGTCTTTAACAATTCTACGTAGAATACCAATTCAAAAACCTTGATTACAACTTACCACCACATATCTTTCATCATTTTTATTTTTATTTTATCAACATATTAATATTTTGGTGTGGTAAAAAATTATAGAGATCAAGAATGCAAGAATACAAACCTTGATTCAAACCTTTATTATTAATTTTCTATTTTTTTGGATTATAGACGTATAACCAATAGATGAGAAGGCTGGAGAGAAGAGAGAATCCTAATTTCCAATATGATTCTCGATTTTAACAACCTTCAAAACGACTGAATCTCACATAATACATACAAATTCCCTTATTTATTAGTTTCCCACTTCAAAAAGGAAACTACAAATATACAAAGAAATATAATAGATAGAAATTTGAAATAAGAGTCTCAATTCCCCCTGCGGACCAAGTTCCTCTTTTATGTGGGCAAAATCTTTCTAAAAATGAAATTGACACTAATTCATGCTTTTATGGAATTATGTTCATCTTTTTTCCATTTTCTTTTTTTATAAAAAGATTTAGCCACTTTGGCCAAAAATTTTCTAAAAAAGAAATTGACACTAATTCATGGTGGAATTATGTTTATCTTTTTTCTTTTTTTATAAAAAGATTTAGCCAGAAGGACAAATTATTGTCCATCTCAAAATAACTAGAATTCTACTTCAATCGGAAATTAAACTATATTTATAGATGCTAAAGGCAGTTTGCTTACCAAGCTACCAAGCTAGTCTCCAAACTTGTATAAATCAATCACTACATCTTCCTCTTCTTCCATTCTTGTTCAACGCTTTGTGAGTTTTTCAGACACACACACACATATATATATATATACACACATAATGTTGCCAATATTGCCTCTAGGGTTCCGCTTCATTCCAACCTCACAAGAATTGCTTATAGACTATTTGAAAAGAAAGGTGAAGGGAGAATCACTACCATGGGAGGGAGTGGGGAATGAGCGTGAGCTTTACCGGGATGCCCCGTGGATCATATTCAAGGACCAAGACCCATGGGAAACCTTCAAGATCAAAGACAACAAATATAAACATGTCATCCACGTTTTCACGGAGAGAATTGGCACCAAGAAGTTAATTATTCGAAGCGCTAGTGATTATGGGACATGGGAAGGAGAAACTCGAGTTGAGAGGATCTATAATGAGCAGAATGAGCTTTTTGGATTCGAAAAAACGTTGAATTTCGAGGTGGATGGGAAAAAGGACAATTGTGTGATGAATTCGGGTCGTTGGATAATGCATGAGTATTCTCTTGGTGGTGTGAGTGTGGATGAGAGTACCGGAGATGATCATGACTATGTTGTTATAAGTTCCATACCTATCTCACTTTACTATCAAACAAACCACATCAACACCATGCGTAGTCAAGCTCACGCATGCTACCATGCAAACATCAAAATCACGCATGTGTTGCCAAAGTCAAGAATTGCAGCCTGAAGATCACGCGTGAAGATTTCAGATATATCCACATGCCATGCCTGTGTAAGTAGGATTTTGGTTGTATTCGAATGTTCGGATATATATATATATAGGCCTTGTGTGTTGATTGTAAGATATATATACAGAGTGAAAGAAGAGAGCAAGATACACAGACAAGTGAGTTCTGTGAGTGAGGCAGAAAGTTTGTGAGGTAGAGTAGAGTGATCAAGTGTATCATCCTCCCCGCCATTATTTTTTTTCAATAGATAGTGAAAACTCTCTCAAAGTGGATGTAGGTACCAATTTGACCGGACCACTATAAATCTTGGTGTCTATATTGTGTGTGTGTGTGTGTGTTTAGAATTGGTTCACGCATAGCAAAGTGGTATCAGAGCCTAGAGGCAAAAACAGAGTCATTTTTTGCAATCCTATTTCGAACCAGTCTACACATCAAAACACCTCACCGATCATATTTTCAGATGACCCATCTCAAGAGGAATATTTTCCAGTCGAGAACAGCCCCAACCGCCGCCACACGCGCCGCCCAAAGCTCGATCCGTTAGAGCTCTCGGCGTCACGCACCCCACGCTCCTTCAAGCTCCAACACGCGTGAGACCACGCGCACCCACGCGCCACATGCACCTACACGTCACTGATGACGTCATCACTCCTGCCACGTCATTGATGACGTTACCACTTGCCACGTGTCACTACCATATTGGGCCACGTGTCACTCTCACATTCGGCCATGTCACCACTACCACGTGTCAAATTGACACCGTGCCACGTGTCTTGCCACGTGTCTCACCCTGCAGCTGCCACATCATCAATACTTTGCAAAAATTATAATTTTGTCCCTCGCCGTTATTTTGACTGTTCCAGACTCATCCTAAGTCAGATTTGAGCTCAGTCAGAGGCGATCTTAAGGTTTTCGACCGTTCTGGACGCAACGGTACACTCCGTTTTGCGTGATTCTACTCTGAACATATCAAAAAAGCCAGGGAGAGCTTAAAGTTAATCTGATTCGATGGAAGATTCAGGATCCGGAGCCATGATTAAATTGTCGGCATCGAATTCTACCATATGGAAACCCAGGATGGAGGATCTCCTTAATTGCAAGGATTTGGCGGACCCGTTGGAAAACGAAGGCACAAAACCCACGTTAATTGCGGAGAAAGATTGGACCAAGATGCACAGAAAAACCATTGGCCAAATCAGACAGTGGATAGACCATAGTGTATTCCACCATGTTGCGCAAGAGCCCAACGCCTACGAGCTTTGGAAGAAGCTCGAGGATATGTACCAGGCCAAGTCTGCTCGAAACAAAGCGTTTATAATTATGCGACTGGTAAATTTGAAGTTAAGGAGCGGAACATCTATAGTCGAGCACACCAGCGAGTTTCAGAACCTGGTGAACCAGCTTATAGCTATAGAGTTAAATCTTGGCGATGAAACTCAGGCCCTACTTATGCTCAGCTCTTTACCACCAAATTGGGAGACACTGGTGGTTTCCCTCGGCAACTCAGCACCGAACAACAAACTCACTATAGTGACAATAAAGGATGTCATATTCAACGAGGAAGCTAGAAGGAAGGAGACCGGCATGAACCAATCACATGCCTTTGTCACAGAAGGTCAAGGAAAATCTTACGGAACTGGTAGAGGCAGAAGCAGAGGGAGGTCCCAAACTCGTGGAAGACCCAGCAATGAAAAAAGTCAACAAAAGGGTAAATATGTTTGTTATCATTGTGGCATCGCAAGACATTTAAAGAAGAATTGTCGTAAGCTACAAAGGGAACAAGGTTAAAGCAGCCACCAGCCACAAAAGGAAGATGGCGACTCCATGGTCACTGTTACAGGAGATATCACTATATGCTCAGTCGATGAAGAGGTATGCCTTCACGTAAGAAATAATGACGCCGAGTGGGTGGTTGACACAGCAGCATCTTACCACGCCACTCCCCACAGTGATTTCTTCACCTCGTACAAAGCAGGAGACTTTGGTACAGTGAGAATGGGCAATACAAGTTTCTCAAAGATTGTGGGAATCGGCGATATCCAGATCAGGACCAGTATTGGTTGCAGTATGGTGTTAAAAGATGTCAGACATATACCCGACATTCGTTTCAATCTCATTTCCGGGACAACCTTAGACTGAGAAGGCTACAATAACTACTTCAACAATGGCACCTGGAAGCGGATAAAAGGAGCCATGGTTGTCGCCCGAGGACAGGTACACGACACATTATACAAAACCCATGTGAAGGTAATTTCTGACAGTCTCAATGCAGTTGAAGATGAGACTTCACCAAATTTGTGGCACAAAACACTCGGACACATGGGAGAAAAAGGGTTGCTTACACTGGCAAGGAAGAAACTAATTACAGTATCGAAAGGTAGTCCATTAAACCCTTGTGATCACTGTTTATTTGGAAAGAAAAATAGAGTCTCTTTCAACTCAACTACCAAAAGAAGATCAGAGTTGTTGAGTTTAATACACACTGATGTTTGTGGTCCCTTAGAAGTAGACTCTTTAGGCAATAACAAATATTTTCTCACTTTCATTGACGATGCTTCATGAAAGGTATGGGTATATTTTTTGAAAACAAAGGACCAGGTGCTCGATTACTTCAAGGCATTCCACGCCATGGTAAAGCGGGAAACCGAAAAGAAGCTAAAGTGCCTCCGATCAGATAATGGAGACGAGTACACTTCCAATTAGTTCCGAGCATACTATTTTGAACGCGGTATCCGACATGAGAAGACGGTCCCACATACCCCACAGCATAATGGTGTAACCGAGAGAATGAACCGGACCATTATGGACAGAGTCAGAAGTATGATCAATATGGCTAAGTTGTCAAAGCCATTCTAGGGTGAAGCAGTTAGAACTGCCGTTTACCTGATCAACAGATCACCATCAGTACCGCTACAGTTTGAAGTACCGAAAAAGGTATGGACCGAAAGAGATCCCTCCTATTCTCACCTGAGAGTATTTGGGTGCAAGGCATTTCCACACGTATCCAAGGAGCAAAGACAGAAGCTCGATCTGAAATCAACTCCATGCATCTTCATCGGCTATGGAGACAAAGAATTCGAATACATACTATGGGATCCAGAATCAAAGAAGGTTATCAGAAACAAGGATGTTGTGTTCCAAGAGAGCCTGGCATACAAAGACACTGAAACATTCACTGAGACCGGTGGTTCTAGTTCGAGTGTTACAAACATCATCCCAGATCCTGCACCAGTACAGTTGATCCCAGATGATGTAATTCCAGAAGTAGAAGAGGAAGAAAAACCTGAGGGTGTTGAGCAGTGGGAGCCACAAACCCCTCCACCAAAAGCTACAAAACCAGAAATAGCTCCTCCAGTTGAAGAGCCTCAGCCAAGGAGATCTGAGAGAGGCTGACCTCTGATTCCGTCGAGGAGATATCCAGAGTCAAACTGTATTCTGCTTACTGATGAGGGGGAGCTAGAATGCTTTCAGGAAGTAAAGACCCATACAGACAAAGGTAAATGGGTGCAAGTTATGCAAGAAGATATGAGTTCCTTGCAGAAGAACTAGACTTATGATTTGGTGAGACTTCCCAAAGACAAGAAAGTATTGAAAAATAAATGGGTGTTCAAGCTGAAGAAAGAAGCCAACGGAAAGTCGATAAAGCACAAAGCCCGATTGGTTGTCAAAGGATTCCAACAAAAGAAAGGCATCGACTTTGACGAGATATTCTCACCAGTGGTGAAAATGACTTCAATTCAAGTGATACTCGGATTGACAGCTAGTCTGAACTTAGAGCTTGAACAGATGGACGTCAAGAAAGGATTCATCCATGGAGATCTACAGGAGGAAATTTACATGAACCAACCAGAAGGTTTTAAAGTTACAGGAAAAGAGCATATGGTCTGCAAATTGAAGAAGAGTCTCTACGGCCTCAAGCAAGCACCGAGGCAATGGTACATAAAGTTCGAATCATTCATGGTGGGTCATGGTTACAAGAGAACTACTGCAGATCAATGCGTCTACATTCAGAAATTCTCGGATGGTAACTTTGTTATTCTATTGTTATATGTTGACGACATGTTGATAGTTGGACATGATGCTAGTATGATCAGCAAGCTGAAGCAAGAACTGTCCAAGTCCTTTGACATGAAGAACCTAGGCCCAGCCCAACAGATATTGGGCATGAAGATTGTTCGTGACAGGAAAGACAAGAAATTGTGGTTGTCACAAGAGAAGTATGGTGAACGGGTGATTGCAAAGTTCAACATGGGAAATACTAAGCCAGTCAGTACTCCGCTGGCTAATCACTTCAACCTAATTAAGCAAGCGATCGTGTCCCTCTTCGACCAAAGAAAAAGAAGAGATGGAAACAATCCCTTACTCTTCAGTTGTTGGCAGCTTGATGTATGCAATGGTTTGCACCAGACCGGATATAGCTCACGCTATAGGCATTGTCAGCAGATTTCTTTCAAATCCAGGCAAAGACCATTGGGAAGCAGTCAAGTGGATCCTTAGGTACCTGAAGAGTACATCGAAACTATGCTTGTGCTATGGGGGAGCAGAATCAGTCTTGGAAGGCTATACAGATTCAGATATGGCCGGTGACATTGATAGCAGGAAATCTACATAAGGATTTCTATTTACTTTTGCAGGGGGAGCTGTATCATGGCAATCCAAATTGCAGAAGTGTGTCGTTTTATCTACAACTGAAACAGAATACATTGCCGCAGCGAAAGCTGGAAATGAAATGTTATGGGTAAAGCGATTTCTCCAAAAACTGGGTATTAGTCAGAAAGAATCCAAAGTGCATTGTGACAGTCAAAGTGCTCTGGACTTGAGCAAGAATTCAATGTACCATTCCCGCACGAAGCATATCGATATTCGCTATCACTGGATACGCGAAGTAATGGAGCAACAATTATTGAAGGTTGTGAAGATTCACACAGACAAGAATCCAGCTGACATGCTGACAAAAGTGGTTACTCGAGAGAAGCTAGAGCTATGCAGAAACATAGCCAGGATGGATATCAACTGAAGCACAACAGAAGTCGTTCTCCTCCGATTGGTATGGAAGGGGGAGAATTGTAAGTTCCATACCTATCTCACTCTGCTATCAAACAAACCACATCAACACCATGCGGAGTCAAGCTCACGCATGCTACCATGCAAACATCAAAATCACGAATGTGTTGCCAAAGTTAAGAATTGCAGCCTGAAGATCACGCGTGAAGATTTCAGACATATCCACATGCCACGCCTGTGCAAGTAGGGTTTTGGTTGTATTCGAATGTTCGGATATATATATATATATGGGCCTTGTGTGTTGAGTGTAAGATATATAGACAGAGTGAAAGAAGAGAGCAAGATACACAGACAAGTGAGTTCTGCGAGTGAGGCAGAGAGTTTGTGAGGTAGAGTAGAGTGATCAAGTGTATCCTCCTCCCCGCCATTGTTTTTCTTCAACAGATAGTGAAAACTCTCTCAAAGTGGATGTAGGTACCAATTGGACCGAACCACTATAAATCTTGGTGTCTATATTGTGTGTGTGTGTATGTGTTTAAAATTGGTTCAGGCATAGCAGTTGTGTGCAAGATCACGAGATCAGGTAACTCTAAATCTCTAAAGACAGCAATAAAGCGTGGTCATGATAATATTGATGATGTTTCGGATCAGTTGAGCAAAGCAAGTGATGAAGATCATATAAATTAAGTACCCAACTCATAAGAGGAAAATATATGAATCATATGATCATGAGGCCTCTACTTCACAAAATTCTAATGCTTCTTTACAGCAAAAAGAGTCCATGCAGACCGATTCAATTCTAGAGAATCTTGTTTCGGAAACTGAGTTGTTCGTTGTGGACAGTGAGACCGAGCAAATTCTCAAGAGGGATTTGTCAGATTAATACCAATGAGATTAATGCTAATATATAGATTCAGTACACTGTTATTTTTTTTTATGCACCTAATCAATTGCAGTTATTGAGTACTGTTGCAACAGATTTTACCATGGCTATTAATCATGCTATAGAATTAATAATACTGTCACTTTTATTCCTTCCATTACTACTATTAGTTGAATACTTTTACGCTTGGTTCAGAGGTGGTGTACGTGTGTGTTCTCCATATCTAGAAGCATATTTAATCTCCAAAAGGTTATAACTAGAGTGTAATCAAGTGAAAGATGCAGATGTTACAAAATCGATTTCAATCAGGTCTATGTGTTTCACGATCTTCAGGACTAAAACATGTCTCTCATTTTTCTTTGACAATGCTATTCCTAAACCCATATGATTCCATATTATGGCTAGTTGGAACTTTTAATTAATAAACTAGATTTTATATAAAAAAATTTTTGTGTGTGGTCTTATATATATGGACATATTTACTTAAAATATGAGTGCAATGTGATTATTGATAATTAATATATTGGGGTACGCGGTCATATATATTGGTCAATTGTGGTCTAATTAGCCGTATGACAATTTCAAGTTAATTATGGTTTATCCAGCTAAGATTATACGATGGCAAGAGAATCCTAGGCAACGACAGATCTAGACTTTTAACTCAGTGGGGGTGGATTTGAAAAAAAAAATTAGCAAGGGTAGATACATGATATTCTAAATTTTAGTAGGGGTATTATCAAAAAAAATTATTCCAGTGGGGTATAAGCATAAATATGACAAATTTCAAGTGAAAAATATAAAAAAATGTATGTATTGATATGTTTGGGTGTAGTTCAAAGGGTTTTGTCTTATTTTGGTTTCAATGGGGCCGGATGTTGGCTTGTTTTGTGGAAAATTTAGCTACCTTTTCTCTCTTTCTCAAATAACCATGCATATGCTACATGTTTATTAATATAATTTTTATTTATTTATTAAAAATAATAATTACATTGGGGCTGTTGGGGCATAAAATTTTTTTGTTTCAATGGGGGCTTAAGACAAATTTCAGTAGGGGCGTACATGATAAAATATCTAATTTCTGGGGAGCCTAAGGTAAAACAAAATTCATGCCCCCACTCGTCCTGAATGAATCCGTCACTGATCGTAGGTGTTATTATGTTTAGATGTCGTCCTCCTGTTACTTTATATAAGGGTAATTTCCCATAGGCCCATCAATTCTAAGGACAGAAAGATGGGATAGTGAAGTATCATTAAAGTATCCCATAATTTTCTCTCAAGAGACAAAATGTGTGTGCGAGAAAAGCTTAGGGTGCGTTTGGAAACTAGTATTTTTGTTTTTGTTTTGTATTTTTTGAGAATAATTTTTTTTTTTCTTGTCCTAAGGGTAATCCGAAAACAAAAACATGTTTGGTTGGAAATTTTGTCTAAAAAAATTTCGGGAACAAAAAAAAAACACAGTTTTTGAGATTTATTTGGAATAAAAAGTAAAAAATAAATTGTCAAAGGGTGAGATTAAGTTTGACTTGATTGTCATCCCTTGTACAAACCAGCTACAATGTACACTTCCAAGTCTTCCATACAACAATGAACATGACCACTCTGCTGTTGTTCAAAAGATTAGCATACAGGAAAATATATATATATATATATATATATAAAAATATATAAGTAGTAGCATGTATAAAAGACCACATCACCCCAATTCGATTGGGGGTGTCAAGTTACAGATGTAAGGGTTTGTGTTGGTGGTGGTGTCGATTTGCAGTGGTGGTGGTGGTGGGATGGCGGCTGGTGGTGGTGGTGGTGGGGGTTAGGGTTTAGAGGTTAGGGTTTGGAGGTTTAACATGCCCCTGAGAGGTCCAAAGGATTAAAATACAAAAACTATTTTCTTCCTTGGACCTCTCAGCCTAACCTATACCAGATTACCAGTGACATAACTACTATCCAGGCCACCATCAAAAAAACCTCCTGTGCAGATTCTCACTATTTGTGACCATCCATTATGGAAGAACCCTGACTTCTTCATTTCTCTCCCTTTCAAGAAAAATGAAGACTTGAACCCAACCAAGGCCACCCACTATGGAATGAATCCAGACCACTACCACCTTGCTGTCCAAGAGCTAAACAGCTTCAATCTGAAGGACTCGTTGAACCCACAACCTCTCAGTGGGCTTGTGAAGCATTCTATGTAAACAAAAGAGCAGAACAAGTTTGTGGTAAGCTACGATTGGTCATAAACTACCAGCCCCTCAACCATTTTCTCCAGGACATTAAGTTTCCTCTTCCCCGCCGAGCTGTTATGTTATCCAACCTCCCAGATGCCAAAGTCTTTTCCAAGTTCGATCTAAAGGCTGGGTTTTGGCAATTAGGCATCCACCCTGAAGACCGCCCTAAAACCGGATTTTGCATACCTGACCACCATTTCCAATGGACTATCATGCTTTTTGGTCTCAAACTGCTCCTTCCCTGTTCCAGCAAGCTATGATAAAGATTTTCAATCCCATCCTCTTCTCCACTCTCATCTACATAGATGATATCCTTCTCTTCTCTCCTGATATTGAATCCCATACCACCTTTCTTCATGATTTTCACTAGCTAGTTGTGAAATTTGGAGTTATGCTCTCAACCAAAAAAATGATTCTGGCCCAACCTGAAATTGATTTCCTGGGAATGAAAATTTCCCACGGCCAGTATGTTTTGCAACCTCACATAGCCACCCAACTTCTCTAATTCCCAGATGAAAACCTCACCCGAACCCAGATCCAACAATTCCTCGGAATTGTCAATTACATGTCTGAGTTTATCCCCAACCTTGCCCCTTATAGAAAACCTCTCTCTGACCTTCTCAAAAAGACTCATCTCCCTTGGTCTCTCTCTTGCACAGAAGCCATTAAATACCTAAAATCCATTTCCCAGACACTTCCACCATTACAAATCCCTTATACTGGCAAGCGCATTCTTCAGACCGATGCTTCTGATCTCTATTGGGGTGTCATTCTTCTTGAAGAACGTCCAGCTCAGTCTCGTTCCATTTATGGGTATAAGAGTGGGGCTTTTACCTCTGCAGAGATCCACTACCACTTTACCTATAAAGAAATTCTGGCAATCAAACGAGGAATTGAGAAATTCAAATTTCATCTCATTGGGCACCATTTCTTAATTGAAACCGACCTCAGCAGTTTTCCCAATATGTTGAAATTCAAGCAATAACATCCTCCTAAAGCCCAACTTTTACGATGGGCCAATTGGTTCTCCCAATGATCATTTGATGCAGTTCACATCCCTGGCAAATCTAACGTCCTCCCTGATTTCCTTTCTAGGCTAAAGAAAGAAATTAGTCTCATATGTTTCCCTATGATCTCATGTTTTAAGCCCCTAACCTTCCCTTTCCATCTCCAGATCCCTCTCCTTGAAAAGACCCTCATTGCCCGTAGTTGTCAAATGGTTCACTCTCTGCAGCTCATTTACATTCACCGTTATGGTTTAAAAGCTGGACCCATCCGAACAATGCCCTTCCATCCAGTCTATCCCTTCTTAACCCATTTTGAGCTCAATCCTTCATTATATTTTCATTTTTCCAGAGAGCTATTTCTTCTTTTTTGGTACCTTGTTGATATTTATCATATTGGGATAATTCTCGATAAATCTCAATTGTTACAATATCTCTCCCAATGTCTTATCAATAATCTGTCTCCAGCTCAATTGAAGTTTTGTTTGTGGTTAACTTTGTTTGGTGATATATCTTTCTGGCAAGCTCAGCTCCGAAGGACTCCTTATCAAACTCCGATGTTTGTTTTTTGGAGTTCTAAACATTTCTTGCCTACTCCTGATAATGGTATTCGTGTCCAAAAGCAATTTCAAGTATCTTTCTTTACTGGACATGAAAATACCATTGCTTACGAATTGGTTCCTCATTTCTCAACCTTTCGGAATCAGATTTGTCACCATAATGGAATCCCTCCCCATACTATCTCTCATTTCCTCTTTCATCCCCAGACTGCTCACTGGAGAACATTTGATTTCTATCCCACAGATTGGCGTCAACAGATCATCCAGACTTTAATAGACCATGAGGCCCAATACTCATGGGATCTTCAAGATCCTGATCATCCCATCTACAGGGTCCATCTCCATGCTTATCCTCTGGACGAAAGTCCAAGTGGTTACAACTCTGAAGACATGCACACTGATGATTGGAGTCCCCCTGATTGGTAAGGGTGCCAGCCTTCCTGGCGTCAGCTCTTTTGTCTGTCTATGTAATAATTTAGTTTGAGTGATGTAGTGAGGTATTGTTGTAATAATGATAGTCGGCAAGGGTATAAGTGTCTCTCCATATTTATTTCCTGCCATTTAGACTGTCGGCAAGGGTATTTTAGTATTTTCAGTCTCTGAGGTCATGGCTGAAGTCATAAGCCAGTATTATTAGTGTGTTACCCCATAGGGGTTATTTTAGTCTTTTGTTTCGGTTCTCCTTAGCCTATATAAGGATGTATTATGTGTTTGTGAAGGGCAGAGTCCCATAAATAAAATCGGTGTGTATCTTTCTTATATCTTTTCATTGTTTAGCTTATCTTTTGTTTGTTCTTGATCCTATCCTACTTTGTGTTTGTATATTGGTATCAGAGTCATGCCTATAGCTTAAACTTCTTCTGGGTGATCCATTTCTGATGACTGCATCTCTTTATTCTCTGTTTTTAGATTCATTATGTCATATTAAAGTATTCTTTACATTATTTTGGCAACACCTTCACATCTCCCATGGAGTTCTTTTCTTTGTGAAAAGCTTTGATTCTTTAGTTCAATTGTATATTTTATCTGATTTTTGAGGATAAAGTCCCTTGAGGTTTGGCTGATGAACGGCTGTTTGCTCGGGTTATCTTCCTCAATTCTTAGGTTTAATATATAATTTGATATTAATCAATCTTCTGAAGGTACCATTAATAATGTATTAGTTCACTTCTATTTTGATGGGTATGCTCACATCTAAATCTTCCATAGAATTTGGTCTTGCATGTTTGATGATTTGGTGATCCCAGACCTCTTTATCCATGTCTATGTCCAGATCTTCTAGCTCCGGCTCTAGTTCACGCTCCTCTTTTAGATTTAATTCTTTCAGATCTCTTATTCCCTCTTCATCTAAAATCGAGTATTTATATGAATATGAGTACCTTGATGAATCTAGTAAGATTCCAGTTACAGATCTACCTTTGGTTAACCCTTATACAGCTTTTGTCAAGCCACCCTCGGCCATGAACAAAGTCACCAAACTTTTTCATACACCTCGACCTTCCTCTGTTATTGAATATGTTCAAGCCTCTAGGTTTGATCAGTGTTTTGTCCCTGCAACCGATACAGAACAACTGTTTCCCCTCGAGTTACCCTCTGAATTACCTCATCAGTGGCAACAGAAAGGCTATACTCACCTCCACTTTGGAGCTGTTCGTATTGCTCTTTCCTTCCATGGTTGTAAAGGCCTTCCTATCACCTCCAGAATTGCTCTCCTTGATACTAGATTCCAACAGTATCAACATGACTGTATCGCCACAGTCCAGATGACGTTAAATGCGGGAACAGTGGTCTTCACCTTCTTCCCAAATTTTAACATGCCCCTGAAGGATCCACACCTCCTTAATGCTCTCCAGATCCAAGTCCAGATACATGGTGCTTCTGCAGTTCCGACCACCTATGCTGCAACCCTACACTACCAAATGGCCTACCGTTTGCAAAATCATGCCATGGATATGTGTCTCCCTGCAAATGCTTCCCAAGATGCCCTGCTGCTTGATATTAACACCCAACATCAGGCAACTTGTACTCATATCCCCAAACAACTGTCCAAATCTGAATTGTACCAGCTTTTACCCAATTCTTGGGTTACCTCATATGAAAAGCTCCACCAACAACCGAAACATGTTCAATCCAGCAATCCAACTTGCATCACTCAACCTGATGGCAATGTTTCAATTACTTTTCCCAAGCCCAGCAGTTCTTCCACCACTTTGCCGATCTTTTCATCCAAGCTTCCAGAGATCAATATGATGTGCCCCTCTGAACTGAGAGATCAAGTCCCCATAAGCAAGTTTCAAGCTTCTGGTGACCCGATCTATTCCTTTCAGGACCCTCTCACCGGCCACAAGTACTTTGATGCCTGTGATTGTGCCTCATGCCTTATCGATCTTGATGATGATGACGAACCTTCCAAGCGAAAAAAAAATCATCTCAATACCGTCTTCAGAAACGGTATGAGGATGGTGATCCCACTGTCGATTTACTCGGAGAACCCAGTGGCAAATTTGATTACTATGTAGAGTACAACAAACCTAAGAAACCTCAACCCAAACCTTCTCATTCTCGCTGCACCCCATCTCCCTCTCCATATTCACCTCGACAAGACCCTCCACCATCTCAAGCTATCCCCTGTTACATGTTCTCCCCCACATCTTCTTGGTCTGAGGATGATTTTCCTCCCCTTTCTTACCATGATGACAAAGAACAAACTACCCATCAGCATAAAATTCCAGATACCTCTGTTGTTAACTCCAATGGATCTTCCATATCTGTCGTTGCTGCTGAAGCTGCCACTAACTGGCAGTCAGCCAATGCCCTGGTTCAGAACAAAATCCTGCAAAGGATATCCAGATATTAGCAATCTCTCGAACATACTGTGAATCAAAAGCTTACTTCCTTAGAGCTCCTAATCCATGATCTTCAACAGAAAATCCAAGGCCTCCATACTGAACTTCTCCAGATGGCATACACTAACCAAGCATTCTCTTCACCCTTTATCACCAAAGATGTTAAAATGAAGCACCTGAAGAACCAGCTGCAATCTTTGCAGTCCCAACAATTCCACCAATCCATGCACCTTCCAGATTTGTTTGGATCATTTTCCTCACCCAATTTTCCTTCTTATACTCCCCAATCCATATCTCAACCACTATTTATTGCCCCAGCTGGCCATCATAGCCTCTTTGGTTCTTCGACTCTCATAGCTTCCATTCCTCCTTCTAAGCCACCCCCTTCACCACCGGTTATCACCGCAACCCATTCATCCTCTGCTTCACCTTCACACTTTTCTGGATCCATCTCTGGTACAAAACCTAAACCAAATCCCAAAGAGAAAGCTTCAGCACCTCCCCAGCTCATGATTGATCCTCCACTACCCATCTCCAAGAATCCTATCAGTGACATATTGTTCAAAATAGAAGATTCTTCCCATCCTGCTCCTGATCCAGGTGCTACCTTTGACTCTGATAGTTAAGGCCATTTTTCTTTCCTATATATGGCAGATCCACCTCCTCCACCAAATGAGCCTATTATAGATGAAGTTGAAGATCCCAAGGAAATCCCGGATCTTAACCCTAGAGCTCCTCCACCTGCTTTCCATACCGCTCCTGGTGGTCATGGTTTCTCTATTGATGATCTTCCTCGCATCAAGTGGCTCGATAAGTTCTATGAAATCCATGTCTGGTGTTCTGCAGAAATGTTAATCCCTAATTCTACACTGCGCACAGTGTTAACCCGATGTGTTTCAAAATCCCTTGGTCGTCTTCGCTAGTGGTATGTCATTATGGGAGAGTACCGACAGCTTCAATTAGTCCAAGCTCCTTCCATAAATGCTTTCATTAATGCAATCCACAATGAGTTCCTTGGATCCACTGAAGGACTTCTCAGTGCCGCCAGAGAAGAATTTTTTAGCATTCGTTGATGTTCTTTCAAAAGAAAGGACTTAGAATCACACTTCCTTCGTATGTCCCAGTGATTTTATATCCTTGGTGGCATCGACGATGTCAATCTGAAGCAATCATTCCTCAAGTCCCTTCCAGATCCTCTCGGCGATGAGACCCTCAAGTTTCTCCAAACAAAGAACATAGCCTTACCAAATACCTCCCTTGGGTCTATATACCAGCATGTGCTCCAATCCCTTGAGAAGTTGTGCAATTACCAAAAATTCCTCAAAACCATGCATGAACAAGGTAAACTGCTTGGTACTGCCTGTGATCGACCAGATCTCCTCATCAAATGCAAGGGTTCTGGCTCCTGTACCTGCCCTACCTCTACTTCTAAGAAGACCCATTTCAAAAAATGGAAGCATAGCAAGACTTCCTCTTTTCCCAAACCCCATCGCAAGAAACAATGGCGTTTCTTCCGTAAGAAATCTGTTAGAGGACTCCGCAAATCTGATAAATGTTACATTTGCAGAAAGAAAGGCCATTATGCCAGACAGTATCCTAATAAGACTGCCCGCACCAATATGATTCAGACTCTATCCTCAGTCATTCCCGCTGATGATAATGTTGACATCGAATCAGTCTTTTCTATTGACGATGAAGCTTCTCCGAACACTATCATGGTTTTCTCCCTTGATGTATCAGATTCAGATGATTCATCTGTCTTTTCCTCTTCTGAGGACGAAGACTTTTCTTCACCCCTTTTCACTTTTGAATTTTCCATCTCTCCAGCCCTCTTTGTGCAACCTCTTGCCCAAATTAAAGTTCTTCCAGAAAAATACTCCCAACCCATCTCTGTTGTGGCTTTCTTTGATACTGGTGTTGCTGCTACCATCATGAATCCCTCCATCTTACCCAGATCTTATTGGCAATCTTGTTATTTTCCCTTTACTGCTGCTAATGGAGAATCACTTGCCATCACCCTAAAGAGCAAACCCATTTTGATCCAATTGTTTCCTAGAGTCCCAGAAACAAAATCGGTGTGTATCTTTCTTATATCTTTTCATTGTTTAGCTTATCTTTTGTTTGTTCTTGATCATGTCCTACTTTGTGTCTGTATGTTGGTAAGAAGGTGAAGACCACCGTTCCCGCATTTAAAATTTGGGAATCTACAACAATTTTTTTTTTTTTGCTGAGAACAAACAGTGCCGAAAACAAAAAAAATATCATTTTGGTGTTCTCAAATTTTGAACTAAGGGTGAGAAAACGTTTTTTATTGTTCACGAAAACAAAAACCATCAAAGGCTCCTAAACGCGTTTTTGTTCCCGTGAACAGTGAAAAAACAAGAACAAAAACGGAAACACCAGTTTCCAAACGCACCCTTACGGGTCGGACTTGAAATCCTGAAAATAAATAGAGGTCCTAAGCGAGAGCAAATCTGAGATCTTTAGATGTAAGACTTCACTCCTTAAAAAATGAAGTGTAAAAAAATTATTAAAAAATGCATTAAATATATTAATATTTAAAAATTAAAAACAACTTCCATCTTGGTGTTGACGTGAAAAATTGTTGTTGTAGGGGCAGTGCGGCAGTCGCTAGAGTCTTAAGTGTAGTCCCGTGAAAAACTGTTATCGTTATGCAAGTACGGCAGTCACGACTCATGAGAACCCTAAGTGTAGTTGTCAAATATTGTGCAATTGCAATAAAAAAAATTTATATCTAATCAGGTTAATAGTTTGATTTGAATTAAATTTTTGTCTCACTAAGTTGAAAATTTGAGATTGTGTTTTTTTTTTTAGTTTATAGTAACTTAAATATAAAAGTTTGGGGCCCAAAATTATGAAATTGGATTTGAATTTAGTACGAAGTGGGTCGTTAAAGAAATTAGTTCTTTTTTATTTTTGGATCTACAGTAAAATAATTTTTATTCTAAAAATTATATATATATATTGAAACTACCTAGGAGATAAGTGAAATAAGAATTTGGTGGGGGGGGGGGGGGGGGGGGGGGGGGAAGTCAATAGGCTTTTTATAAATTTAATGACCAATTAAAATTATTTACGAAATATTTAATTTTAATGAAAATAAATAAGTTATTAAAAAAAACATTTTTCTAGAATAATAATATTAATCAGAGATAAAATAAATTTTTTAATAAAAATATTAAATTTTTTAATAAAAATATTAAATTTTTAATTAAAATATTTTTGTCTTTAATAAAAATAATAAATAAATTATTTTGTGAATTGTCAACTAGTGATGTCCTAAAATCAATATTGTGGTAGGTAGGGTACAATTGCCACCCAAATATGTGATGTGAGATTATTTTAGCAAGCTTTAATAAAACGCACTGTTGACCCACCAATCAATCGCGTATTACCACCGATCGATCGCTAGTTTTCACTATAATATGATCGAGTAAATACCAACTTACCAATTTGGTAGTCATCTTGCAGTCTTCACTGTTGAATTTTTAATTAAAATATTTTTGTCTTAATAAAAATAATAAATTTTTATTAAAAATATTTTTCTTTTAATAGAAATAATTATTTTTTATTAAAAATATTTTTTTACACAAAAAAAATTATTTTGTGGATTGTCAATTGGTGATGTCCTAAAATCAATATTATGATAGGTAGGGTACAATTACAATTGTTACCCAAATATGTGATGTGAGGTTATTATAGCAAGGTTTAATAAAACGCATTATTGAACCACCGACCGATCGCGTATTACCACTGATCAAAACTTTTTCCATCGATCGATCGGGAAACGCAAATTCTGGGAACAGTAACATGTCTACAGATTTATGTTTGGGTTATTCTTGTTTATTACCCCACACAAACTAATCCTCTCAACAATTTATATTAATCAAACAATAATATAATAGTATAATTTAAAGCAGTAAAATAACACACAATTGTTTACGTGGGAAACCTTGGAAAACGCTCCAAGTAAAAATCTCGGATACACTCTGGTATTGATGCACTATAAATCAAAAGTTATAGGACTCTATAAAGACGGGGCTTACAATAGCTCATGATTTGTCGTTCTACCCTCGACGTCTGAAAAATGTTGATTCACTCATGCTACCACGAAGCCTCCTACTCTGATCTCCATACTCTGACGGCTCCGCTTCCCACGGATCAAAGCACACACAGTGCAACATATAGTGTGTAGATTTTTCAGTATCTAGGTCATTCAATTGTACATAAAAATCACAATTGTTGTAGCACAATTGGATAATCCCAAAAACTAGAGAGAACTAGAAGATGAATGATCAATCAATATTTTTTCCCTGTCTTTCTCTCTGTAGAAAGATATTTTCTGTGAAATAATTGCAGAGCTCTCAAAACTTGTTTTCTCTTCTCAATATCTCCTCATATTTATAGAGAGAGAAACCTTCAATTATGGAATATAAAATTTTAATTATGGAATATATTTCTTTATCTCCAAGCTTTTTTCTTGTCTTCCAAGTATTTTCCTTATCCTCCGAGTCTTGATCTTTTTACCATTAAGTCCTCAAACTTTAATCAATATACATAATCTATTCAACATGGTTATTGACTAGACATGCCAATAAAAATATTCTTACATATATATATCATACTCACCTGAAATGATCTCCAGTTTGCTTTGTCTTTGGGGTCGCAGTTCTTTGGTGTGAGACCAACAACTAAACCAATCATTTGCTTGTTGCACAGTGATAGTACGAGTATCTATTAATCATTATTTTTTAAGCGAAACCCTAGTTGGAATGAAAAGAAGATATGTTGTTAAGGGTATTAATGACTTTTTGTTATTTGTGATAAGTGGATGACAAATATATAAAACCAATTAGAAATAGATTGGGGGTATTTTAGTCCTGCAATTATTGAAATTTGTCAAAAATTTAATTATTTTATCTAAAATTGTCTTTTTTGTAATTGTTTTCGTTAATTGACTTTTTCTTTCAATTACTTTTTTGAAGTTGTCAAATTTTTAATATAGTTCCAAAAGTTGTTGTTTTTAAAATTTTCCCTATAATAAATAGAAATTTGAAATAAGAGTCTCAATAAAACCACAAGAACAATATTTAAGTCATGCTCCATGAGGACCAAGTTCATCCTCCCCTGGAATGTGGTTCAATTTGCCAAAATCTTTTTAATAAAAGGAAGAGGATATAAAATTTATATAAACATAAATTAAATTCAAATCCTTTGGATATGAAATTCATAAAAACATAAAGTAAAGTCATTCCTTTTTAAAAAGATTTGAACCTTGTCCTGCGAGGACTCAAATATTGTTCTAACTAGAATTTATATTAATAAGATATTATACTATATAGATGCTGAAAATAGCTCGCTTAATTACCAAGCCACCCAAGCTAGTCCCCAAACTTATATAAATTAATCACTACCCCTTCCTTCCGTTCTTCTCAACGCTTTGTGAGTTTTTCCGATACAAATATTATATATATATATATATATTTATATACATAATGTTGCCAATATTGCCTCTAGGGTTCCGATTCATTCCAACCGCCCAAGAATTGCTTATAGATTACTTGAAAAGAAGAGTGAAGAGAGAAGCACTGCCATGCGAGGGAGTGGTGAATGAGCGTGAGCTTTACCGTGACGCCCCGTGGAACATATTCAAGGAACAAGACCCATGGGATACCTTCAAGATCAAAGACAACAAATATAAACATGTCATCTACGTCTTCACCAAGTTGAAGACCGAGAGAATTGGCGCCAAGAAGATAATTATTCGAAGGACCGGTGATAGTGGGACATGGGATGGAGAAACTCGAGTTGAGAGGATCTATAATGAGCAGAATGAGCTCATTGGATTCGAGAAGAAGTTGATTTTCAAGGCCGATGCGAAGAAGAAAGAGGAGGCGGGTCGTTGGATAATGCATGAGTATTCTCTTGGTGGTGTGAGTTTGGATGAGACTGGAGATGATCATGACTATGTCGTGTGCAAGATCACGATATCAGGTGACTCTAAATCTCTAAAGACAGCAACGAAGCGTGATCGTGATAATATTGATGAAGTTTCGGATCAGTTGATCAAAGCAAGTGATGAAGATCCTACACATAAGAAGATGAGATATGACGATGAGGCCTCCACTTCACACAGCTAACTGATAGCTGAGTTCTTTGTGGACAGCATTGTTTGTGAAACGGAGCAAATTGGGAGGGCTTATTCGGAATATATAGCTTAGGTCGGAAGAGATTAATGCTAATAGATAGATTCAGTAAATTATTATAATTTTTTATGCGCAACTAATAATTGCAGTATTGAGCGCTGTTGCAATAGATTTTGTTATTGTTATTTCAACCATGCATGGCTATTAATCATGCTATAGAATTGGTCAAGTTGAAAAAATTTAGGCTTGGTTCACAGGTGGTCATATGCCCATATCTATATATCTATATCAATTTCAATCAAGTCCATGTGTTTCGCTATCTTCAGATTTTTTTTCTATATTATTCAGGTACCATGTGATTATTATCTAAAATATGTGTATGTTTAATCAATGAAGTGGGTCAAAGCGATACCCATAGACCAATTTCACTAAAGTTTAAAATAACTCTCTCCTTCTCAAATTCGAGCAGTTATTTAGGATCTGGTTCAGTTTTATGAAAATTATGTTTATAAGTTCAGATAATTAAATCAAGCAGACCCTTCGACATAAAAGCAAAAAAACATCCTTCAAGGCTGCTAGTAATGATAAAATCCCTTAAATTTACCATTCATCACATCAAATAATAACGTCGTCATCTATGCATATTAACCATAACGGAGGTAAAATAAATATTCAAACATCCTTCAAGGCTGCTAGTAATGATAAAAGCACATCAAATAATAACGTCGCCATCTATGTATATTAACCATAACGGAGGTAAAATAAATTCTCCGAGGTTTCTAGGTATATTTTATTTCTTCATTAATTTTTCCATTTATTACTTTATTTTTTCTTTTTAATTTTATGTCCAAGACAAAAACTTAAAAATTCTATTCTTCAATTTTCATTCCATAAAAATTTAAGCCGAATGCAATGAGTTAGGGGCGGATCAAGTTTGAGATCAATTCAATGAGCAATGTTTGGAAAACTCAAACCTCTTATAAGAGATCTAAAGATAAAATTTCATTATCGAGAACCTTTCACAATTGTATAGATTTTCATATACATCTTACAAACTACTATAATATTCTAACTCATTCTATAAAACAAATCGGGGTAGCCATGAATAACCAAATTATAATCATTATATTTCGAAAGGTGAATCTCAAAAACCATGTCTGTAAAAAATGCATCACTGTCCATCCATCAAATCCACTCCACTTCAGGATGGGACAGCAGAGCCTTGATTTTTCGGAAGATAATGATGATCGTGTGTCATTAGAGAAGAAGCGCAGGATCGATGATGATTATTCGCCAAGGCCATCGAGAAAGAAGTCCCGAGGTAAGGGAACCCAAACTAAGTTCTAAATTAACAATGTAGATAAAGGACACGAATAAATAATTAAATAGCTAAATCAATAATATACTTGTATATAATATTTTTCCTTTTTAAGAATTCATGGAGGACAAAACTAAGAATATATAAATTTCAATCAGGTCCATCGAATAAATAATTAAATAGCTAAATCAATAATATACTTGTATATAATATTTTTCCTTTTTAAGAATTCATGGAGGACAAAACTAAGAATATATAAATTTCAATCAGGTCCATGTGTTTCGCTATCTTCAGAAAAAAAAATTTATTTTTTGTGTGCTCACAAGTAAGTTAGTTGTTAGATTAGAGGGTGCCGCTGACTTCAAACCACTTGGCCATTAAGCACGCTCCATTATATTGAGGTTCAAATAAGTACACACATGCACATTTAAACACATCACCAGATCTATATCTGGGCGATATGGAATGTCACAATGGCCCAAAACGGATAATATCATATCATGTGTTGGAGCAGTGTATTATAATTGGTATCAGTGTCAGAGCCTGACCAGAATTAAGTGTGGGAATATGCACAAGCCTGTAGGTTATGTCAGCGAGGATGTTGGGTCCTAAGAAGGAGTGATTGTGATGTATCACATCGCCCGGATATAGGTCTGGCGATATACTTATATGCGCATGTGTGTCTCCAATTGGTATGAGGTCTTTTATGGGTGACCCCAAGAACAAAACCGTGCGGGCTAGTCCGAAAGCGGACAATATTGTACCATGTGTTAGAACGGGGGGTGTCACTGTAAATTGGATAATAAGACTAATGCATAATCTATGAAGCACGGACATTTTGTAGGGTTGCCGTACTCGTGTCCGACACGCCTAAAACGTGTCCTGTAAAATTTTTTTAAAATTGGACATACGTTGGATACGTGGAGAACACGCGATGGACATGACATGATATGATAAATTTAAAATATAAAAAATGCTGGTAATTTGGTGAGTCACTTATGGAATTAGAACACCCTTAATCAAATTTTTGACTTTTAAGGTACTTGATCAGGCTATCCCCGAGTTTAAATTAATCCTGGTAAATGGACATCTTTATTCCTTTTCATCTTGTAGGAGAAATTGAAGCCCTTATTTATTCATCCACCTTTGAAGAAGAACAGGATAACAACACAAATAACCGAACATTAGGTATTTGTGCATTCTAATCTTTATCTTCTATCAAAAAAATCTCCACAATATAATGAGAGAGAGGCTAAGATGTGAGATGTTGAGAAATATGCATTTGATTCATTGGATGATAGTGGAATACTTGAGATTGCAAATCTCTCACTTAATGAACCGAAGTTGGAAGCCATAGTATTTGTCGATGATGGTGATGGAATCGAGATGGGTTCATTGAAGATCCATTTCAATTAAGAGGATTATGATTTTCCTTCTCTTTTTTTTTTGTGGCTTTTTCATGTGTTTATAGTTTAAACTTATGTATTATAGATTTTTTATTTTGAATTTGTCACTTTTATGTCATCAAAGAGAAGATATAAAATTATAGGATTTTGTTGTTAAAGACTTGTTTTATTATCAAGGAGAAAGAACTAATATGTTATAAGTTTATGCGTTAATTTCAAGAAACACCTCTATACTATTTAATTTAATCAACTAATCCTTACTGTGTCCATTTTGCCCCCTATACTATTCAATTTCATCATTATGCCCCCTCACCTCACATTTTGAGTCAAAATGCCTAAACTACCCTCAATAATATAAGGGGCTTTAGTGAAATCAACCATTTAAAAAAATTATTTTTCAAAAATCAATTATATTTTTCGCAAAAATTATAAATTCAAAATTATTTATATATATTTTTCGCAAAAAAATTATTTTTCGAAGGGAGTATATTATTTTTCAAAATATGAATTATTTCGGAAAAAATAATATATATTTTTTTCAAAAAAATTAATTTTCGGAAAAAATCATATTTTGGAACATAATAGTATATATTTTTCGCAAAAAAAATAATTTTCGAAAAAGATCATGTTTTGGAACATAATAGTATATATTTTTCACAAAAAAATTATTTTCGAAAAAGATCATATTTTGGAAGATAATAGTATATATTTTTCGCAAAAAAATTATTTTCGAAAAAGATCATATTTTGGAACATAATATATATTTTTCTCAAAAAAAAATATTTTTTGGAAAACATTTCATATTTTGGAACATAATAAATACATTTTCGCAAAAAAGATATTTTTCAAAAAAAAATCATATTTTGGAACAAAATATATATTTTTCGGAAAAAATTCATATTTTGGAACATAATATATACTTTTTCGCAAAAAAAATATTTTTCGGAAAAAAAATCATATTTTGAAACATAATATATATTTTTCGCAAAAAAAAAAAAATTCGGAAAAAAATCATATTTTGGAACATAATATATACTTTTTCGCAAAAAAAATATTTTTCAGAAAAAAATCATATTTTGGAACATAATATATATTTTTCGTAAAAAAATCATATTTTCCGAAATATATATATATTTCGAAATTTATAATTTTTACGAAAAATATAATTTATTTTTGAAAAATAATTTTTTTAAGGTTTGATTTCACTAAATCTCCTTATACTATTAAGGGAGGGTAGTTTAGACATTTTAACTCAAAATGTGAGGAGAATGGGGGCATAGTGATGAAATTGGATAGTATAGGGGACAAAGTGGACACAATAGGGGTTAGTTTATTAAATTGAATAGCATAGGAGGGTTTCTTGAAGTAAACCCTAAGGGTCCGTTTGGCAACCCGGTCTTGGTCTTGGTCTTTGATTTCAAGACCAAGACCATGTTTGGTTGGCCGGTTTTGGACACCCTAAAACCAACTACTAAAACCTGGTTTTGGCCCACCATTTTTGACTTTTTTTTTTCTCTCTCTCTCTATACATATATATATATATATATATGGGCGAAAATATGAATTATTTTTAAAAAAATTTTATATTTTTCGGAAAAAAATTAATTTCCGGAAAAAAAAAAAATTTGGGAAAAAAAAAATTTTCGGAAAAAAATTATTTTTTCGGAAAAAATCATATTTTCGGACAAAAATTAATTTTCTCCAAAAAATTATTTTTTCGAAAATAATTTTTTTTTTCGGGAAAAAATTCTTTTCCGGAAAAAAATTATTAATTCGGGAAAAAATTATTTTTCCGAAAATATTTATTTCTTCGGAAAAAAATCATATTTTTGGGAAAAAATTAATTTTCGGAAAAAAATTATTTTTTCGAAAATAATTATTTTCCGAAAAATATTTATTTTTTCGGAAAAATTTATTTTTTCGTCAAAAAATAAATTTTTCCAAAAAAATTATATTTTCAGAAAAAAATTATTTTTTCGAAAATAATTATTTTTTCGGAAAAATTTATTTTTTTATCAAAAAATCATATTTTTGGGAAAAAAATTATTTTTTCGAAAATAATTATTTTCCGGAAAATATTTATTTTTTCGTCAAAAAATAAATTTTTGGGAAAAAATTAATTTTCGGAAAAATAATTATTTTTTTTCCAAAAAATATTTTTTCGAGAAAAATTATTTTTGTCGAAAAAATCATATTTTTGGAAAAAAATTAATTTTTCGGAAAAAAATAATTATTTTTTTTTCCGAAAATTAATTATTTTTGAAAATATTATTTTTTATATTTTTGGGAAAAATATTTTTTCCCGAAAATTATTTTTTTTCCAATTATATATATATATATTTTTCATATTTATATATTTTTAATACATATTAGTATATATATATATAATTATACCAAGACCAAGATCAAGACCAAGACCAAAACCAAAACCAACTCCTTACCAAATACTATATATTGGTTTTAGATTTACCTAAAACCACCCAAGACCAAAACCAAAACCAAGACCAAAACCAAGTTCCCAAACGGACCCTAAGTTTATTTGTCATTCAATTTTTGATTTTTGTGTAAGGAATGAAGAATTTTAGATATGTTATACATTTTCTTTAACCTATTTATTTATTTTTGTTTGTAAATTTATTTGATTTTTATTGTTTAAGTGATAAATAAAATATTTGAGGAATGTAATATATATATATATAATTATATTTTACATGATGTTCTATATAGTTATGAACTGTTTGCCAAAAGCTCTATCTGCTGAAGCAGTTTCCAAACAAGCCCTCTACTGTTTCACCATTTCTCTTCAACTCCGCCGACGGCGGTGACCGGCGGCCTCCACCGGGACCAACTACAACTCCAACAAGCCCAACTTCGCTCCTTTAAAGGTACAAAATCAAAATTTATAATAATATTCCTCATTAGTCCTTACAAAATTAAGATTGTATTCTGTTTCTAGAAAGAAAAACTCAATAATAAGTTGTTTTGTAATTCTCTTTTGTTGATTAAACAACTCTAGCATAGCATTTCTGTTTCTGCATACTTGTCTTGATGATATATTGATTATACCCATTTTGTCTTCTCTCTTTTAATTAACCCTCTAAGGTGAAAATGCTAAAGTTATTAGTTTGTTTTGGGGTTTATTTTTTTATATGTGAATTTTAGAAATTGTGGTTTTGTTTGTTGAAATGGGTCAATTTTGAATGATACTACTTAATTTGTAATGTGGATCACAAGGTGTTTTTTATTTGTTTGAATGGGTCTTTTGTATATGGTTCTTGCTTGTGATGTCCTAAATGGCACTGAAATGCCCTGGCTGGTTGAGCTGTTCTTTTATATGTTTTTGAATGTATGAATGGTAACTGCTTCTTTTTTTCTTAAATTTCATTTTTTTTTTCATGTGGGTTTTATTTAGGCATTTAATTTGCTCCTTTTAATGTTCATTTGTATGTGTATATCTCTGTATCTATGCGTTTGTCTATGTCTAGGTTTCAATTTCTGTTCTTGTGATTGTTTAGACCGACTTTAGTGTTGAGTTGTTCACAGTGATGTAGGAATGTGGTTTTACTCCAAAAATCAATTGGGTCTCTCCTATTATTGAAATCGGCCTTGTTCCCATGGGTTCAAGAACAAATCTCTTGAAAGGTGCTTGTTTTTATGTTCCTGATACACCCTTGGTTAATATTTTATGCATTGGTTGAAGACAATAGGCACTGATGTCAACAAATGAATCTTGCCTGATTCTCTTCAGTGTCTTTCTACGTTATCCTAATGTCTTTAAGTTTACGGATTTCTCTCTAATTTAGTCTTGATCTTATTTGGTTCAGTAGCAAATAATCAAATGAACGGCAAAATCTTTCTATTAGATTGAGTACTGTTTGTCTTTGAAAGGATCTCATAGTTTAGGACACATCCGCTACCAACAATTACCCTATTGATTTCTCATCATCTAGATTTATTTTCTTTTGTGCGGTTACCTGATGATCGTACGTTGGCTTGAAACTCCTGTCCTGGGATGATAGCCTTGCCATGTCTCAGTTAGAAAAGAGTGCTGCTTTGCAGCGTAAGGGAAAAGTTGTTGAATATGGCCAGCTTAGAATGTCCAATTGGATTGAAGAGGAAATGCATGGACTGGTTAGAAGAGTGGCGGAAGCTCTGTTATACTTCTCCTTATTCAGATGCCTCTCATTAAGATCCCTGTACTTATTTATTAGACAAGACGATTGTTGGTGTTTTTCATGAGCTTCTCCACCTCATCATACAAAAGAAAACTGAAAGCAATAATGTGAGTGATCTCCATAAACCGCTGGCCTTGCCACAGAAGTTGACAAAGGCACTAAACACCATCCTGGCATATTCTATATTTCTGAGAAGTGCGACACCCAAACTGTTGTTTTTAGAGAAGCCTACAACCGTCATCAACTAATCCAGAAACACCCCTTGCTGACAATAGGAAAAGTTTTCGAGTATGATGAAGGAATGGTTGCTGGATAGGAGCAGGGGCTTGTACAAGGAAAAAAGAGATGTTGTTGATGAGGAGGATCAACCAAGGAGTGTTTATAGTTATGAACTCAGTGACGGTGGATTTAAAACAGAAGGAGAGTGGGAATGTAACCTGCTTTCGGAGTATGAATCAGATGAAACAATAGATGATCCTTGCTAAATTCGGCTGGTGCTGTTGGCAGTTAGCCTTCATGGAAAGATAGATATGTGCAAGATTAGTGAAGTTGAGCATCTGTTTCATATGATCTTCTACTCAACCTGCTATGCAAAGTAAAAGCCGGGCCAAGAACTCAAACTTGGCAACAAGGTATATTCTTCCTTGGGGCATAATTATAGTGGATGATTTTGCTTTGAAGACCATGAATCAAAGTGAGTACAGGCAATTAAGCAGGAGCTAGCTTTGCCAAAGAATGATACGGCCATAAGGGAGAGGTATGATGCTAACACTCTCTGCCATATGTTCCAATGACTCTCTGTAACTTTTTTTTCTCTCTCTTCACATTTTTTTCTCTGCTTTATGAGGCAGGGTTGTCATGCTGGCATGGACACATGAGTAAGGCTGGCAACATGCTAGATTGTATGGTTTTGTCCAGTTATTCTTTAAAATGAGGCTGGTACTGAATCGTGCTGACCTACATGGGACGGAACCTTGGTGGTTTTGGCGTTTCGCCTTTTTAGGTAAGAATTCCTCCCATTCTTTTCAAGTGGTAAAACATTCGTTTACATAAATGTAGTCTTGCCTCAAATGGGGTGTGCGCCTTCTATACGAAGATGGCAGGAGTAAACAATTTCTGGGAGTTTGATCAACAGAGATCCTTGCACCGAAAATCAAAAGAAAATGAATTTAAGTTGCGAACTGATGATTTAGATTACACAGAGATCCCTGAATGAATCCGAACGTAGCCACTCTCTGCTGACTTGGGATCAGTCGTTATAAATTGTTAGCCATTAAAAGCAAGCGTATATGTTTAAGAGTAGCATAGTCAACATAAACGACACTATCCTATAACACCTTATAAAGATACCTGTTTTAGGTCGGGTCTAGTACGTTTATTTATAAGTAGGTGTATATTCTCTTATTCGAATTTGAATTTTGAATATAGTGAAACACATGGACCTAATTGAAATGGGTTTTATAACATCTTAAACTTTTTCCATCTGGGTGATTCTTTTATAAAGGCTGCATTTGTTCTTCCATAAGATATATTTATAATGTTGTTTTTTCTTCAAATGTTTTCATACACTGGTCTATTGCTAAAGAAATTTATTTCTTGTGTTCTCTCTTCTTTTTCTTGGTGAAATATTGGTTTCTACATATTTCACTTGATTACACTCTAGCTATCAACCTTTTGCAATTATGTGTTTAACTTTGATTCTAGGTATGAAGAACTCACACACATATATATTAATGTGTATATACATATATTTATAAATATACACGCATATGATCACCTCTGAACCAGAATATAGAAAGTAGAGGATCTAATAGCAGTAATGGAAAGAACAAAAGTGATTAATAGCCATTGTTGTAGCAGTCATGACAAAATCTATTGCAACAATACTCAGTAACTACCATGGATTAGTTGTATAAAAAACAATAATACTCTACGTAATAGCATTAATACAAGACTCATCGGGCAGAAGGTATTCCGAATAAGCTCCGACTTGTTCTGTTTCGAAATCAATGTTGTTCGTAAAGTCATTGCACATAAGGTATTCCGAATAAGCCCCGACAGTTTGCTCCCTTTCAATATCAATGTTGTTCGTAAAGTCGTCCCACATAAGGTATTCTGAATAAGCCCCGACAATTTGCTCCGTTTCAAAATCAATGTTGTTCATAAAGAACGGACTTGCTCTGTTTCGAAATCAATGTTGTTTGTAAAGTCATCGCAGATAAGATATTCCGAATAAGCCCCGACAGTTTGCTCCCTCTCAATGTCAATGTTGTTCGGAAAGTCATCCCACATAAGGTATTCTGAATAAGCCCCGACAATTTGCTCCGTTTCAAAATCAATGTTGTTCATAAAGAACACAGTTTCTGTAAGTTCCATATCCCTTATACTACATGCCAAAGACAGCTGTATGCAGACAAGCTCTCAACCTCAACATCAAGCATGGCCTTCACCAAAGTCAAGCATGGTTGTGTTTGTGATCACGCGTGAAGAAAACTTATCCCACGCCTGTTGTTGATGTATTTGTCTGCATATCCTTCACCTGCTATATATATGGGCAGTGGATGAAAATGTAGGACACAAGACAGAGAGAAGAGAGACAGAGTGATACACGAGAGGGTTGTAAGGTTGAAAACCATAGAGAGAGTCTGTGATGTTGTGAGTGAGAGTGTAGAGTTGAGAGTAGAGTGATTGTATTCTCCTCCATTCTCGGTTTCGTTTCGAACCGAAGATAGTAAATCTCTCTCAAAGTGGACGTACCCATATTTTTTGGGAACCACTATATATTTGGTGTCCATTGTGTGTGTGTTTGCATTTGATCTTGGTTTGGACCCAACAGTTTCTGAATCGATATGTTATGGAATTGAAACTATCTGCAATGAGTCATAAGAGCTCTGTGAAGTAGATGCCTCATGATCGTATCTCATCTGCTTATGAGTTGGGTCATCAGTTACTTTGCTCAACTCCGAAACATCATCATCACCATCACCCTTCGTTACTGTCTTTACAGGTTTAGAGTCATCTCTCTTGATCTTGCACACAACATAGTCATCACCAACACGATCATGTCTCATCTTCTTATGAGTTGAATCCGAAACAACATCATCATCACCATCACCATCACGCTTCGTTACTGTCTTTACAAGTTTAGAGTCATCTCTCTTGATCTTGCACACAACATAGTCATCACCATCACGATAATGTCTCATCTTCTTATGAGTCGAATCCGAAACAACACCATTATCACCATCACGATCACGCTTCGTTACTGTCTTTAGAAGTTTAGAGTCATCTCTCTTGATCTTGCACACAACATAGTCATGATCATCTTCAATCCCTTCCAAACTCACACCACCAAGAGAATACTCGTACATTATCCAATGACCCCTCGCACGCATCCAACCCTCGTCGTTCTTCGCATCCGCCTCGAAATTCAACATCTTCTTGAATCCGATAAGCTCATTCTGTTCATTACAGATTTTCTCAACTTTAGTTCGGCCATCCCATGTCCCGCAATCACCAGCTCTTCAAATAACTCTCCTTTTGGCGCCAATTTTCTTTAACTTGGTGAAAACGTAAATGACATGTTCATATTTGTTGGGCTTGATCTTGCAGGTGTTCCATGGGTCTTGGTCATTGAAAACATTCCGGGGTGCTTTGCTGTATATGTCTGGCTCAATCACCACACCTTCGCAAGGCAGTGCTTCTCCCTTCACCTTTCTTCTCAAGTAGCTGGCTACTAAATCTTCTGAGGTTGGAGCAAATCGAAACCCTGAAGGGGGTTGTATTGGATTGAAAGCCTGCATCTCTCTTGATCTTGTACTGAATCATATATAAATATATATATACGTACTTGCTGAAATTCAGTGATTATTAGAAACTGAAGAACGAAAAATTAAGCAGGGATGCTCTTCCTTTATATTCCTTTGTATGTTTTTTGTCTCCTTTTTTAATTCGGAATATATTTCCATATCTAAGTTTCCTATTTCAAGTTCTCCTATATTTCTTTCCATAGCTATAGTTTCCTGTTTTAAGTTTGGAAATAATATATAACTGCGGAAGCTAGTGTAAGGATATTTTCGGACATTCAAATAAAGGGAAGCCTTGGACTAATGTCACTGCATGACTTTTAACTAGAGTTAATTTTAGTAAACCCCCTGTGATTTTAAAAAAATCACTTTGCCCCCCTCTTATACAGAAAACTCCCATATGGTTATCAAAATGTATCAACATGCCCCCTTTCTATAATTTTGGACTAAAATACCCTTGAAATTTAATTAAATTAAAAAAAATCATATAAAATTCAAAAAATATATATACATAATTCGTAAAAAATATATAAAAATTAAAAAAACATATAAAATTCAAAAAAATATATAAATTTCGTAATAAATATTTAAATTTGAAAATATATATATATAATTAAAAAACATATAAAATTCAAAAAAATATTTAAAATTCGTAAAAAAATACATAAATTTCAAATGTATATATAAAATTCATAAAAAAAACATATCAAATTTAAAAAATTTATAAAATTTGAAAAAATCATATTACCAATCAAATAAAATATCTCAAAAATATAAATATCATTTTAATTTTAATTAGGAATAAAATCATATAACTTTATTATTAAATCACATGAATGGGTAGATTATGTTGGCCCTCCATATTAAAAAAAAGGGTTAGTTCAATCTGCACTTTGTTTATTGCATGGAAATTCGAAAAAGGCAATTGACTTCTAAAAAAACACTTTTAACACCACAAAATATTTTAAAACTATGATTATACTCTATTGTGACATCTAAATGTTTTTGAAAAAAAAAATCAAATATAGTGGAAGAACACTTTTTAGATTGTATTATGATTTTCCCAAAAATAAAATATTATGATTTTCCTACCCCCTTTTTTTTGGATAATCTTGTTTAAATATATTATTGTAGTGTGCCAAAGGATTATATATATATATATTGAATTTTATATATTTTTTAAGAATTTTATTTATTTTTTTCAAATTTATATGATATTCTTTTTATTTTATATATTTTTTACGAATTATATATATTTATATCGAATTTAATATGTTTGTTTACGAATTATATATATTTTTTATGAATTATATATATTTTTACGAATTTTATATTTTTTTTGAATTTTATATGTTTTTTATATATTTTTTACAAATTTTATATATTTTTCTACGAATTTTATATGTTTTTTTTCGAATTTTATATATTTTTTTTACGAATTTTATATATTTTTTTACGAATTTTATGTATATATTTTCTAATTTTATATGTATTTTTTAATTTTGATATATTTTTCGAATTATGTATATATATATATATATATTTGAATTTTATATATATTTTTTAATTTAATTAAATCGCAGGAGTATTTTGGTCAAAAATTATAGGAAGGGGGACAAGTTGATACATTTTGGTAACCATAGAGGTGTTTTCTGTATAGAAAGAGGAAAGTGATCTTTTTTTGAAACCATAGAAGGTTTACTGAAATTAACTCTTTTAACTATGAAGTGTTAAACGTTGTCATTATTACCTATACAACACTGATGGTACGAAAATTTATTAACACTTTTAATTTAGCAAAACCACTAAATATTTATTAAATATTATCAAACCACCATCACTATATTTAATTTCCTTATTTATTTCATTTAATACCACCCATATAAATTTAAACAAAGATAATTATAAAAAAAAACAATAAGATAAATACAAAACATTAATATTAGCTTCACTTTTCACTACAAAAAAATATATCTATAGTGATAAAAATTAGTGGTCTCTATAGCCGAAATAGTTTAATTTTCTATATAGGATAGTTAAGGTATAATTACAATTTTTACTGCAACTATACTTTCAAAAACTTTCTAATGTCAACACCTCTTGAGTAAAAATTTACTGTTTGTCGTTAAAAGAACTAACAAAAATTAAATATACAGAAAGATTGGTAATATTTGACATATACCAATTGTTGACAGCTGAATAAGAGATCATTACCGAAAATCAAATAACAATAAATAAATAAACTGGAACATAAATTTAACATATACTACTAATGCCAAGACCTTAGGTGAAAATTTATTGTTAAAGGTTATACTAAAATTTTTATCTTTTTGTAGTGAAACCTGCTCCATGTTGATCTTCTTTGACTGCCCTTCTTTATGTTTGAGCTAACCTTAATGATGAGTAATCATAAGTCATGAAAATTACATATTCATTCTGACTAAATTAGAGATGACAATCCAATTATTTGTGATATTATGAATTTTCAGCTTTAATGATTATTAAAAGTGAAGGTAATACTAATATTTTTTATTTTTTTATTTTTTTTATTCAAGTATTATCTTTTTAAATTTAGATATAAAGATGGTATTAAAAGAACTAGCGAAAATTAAAGGGTTATTTCCATAAACATCCCCTAAGGTTTGCCCAAATTCCATTTTCACCCCTCGAAGTTAAAATTTTCAATTTCATTCCCCTTGGGTTAGTGAAATTACCTCTTTGCCACTGAATATTATATTTTTTGGGAAATTATCATATAACCCCCATGGTTTTGAAATTGTTCGAAAAACCCCTTGTAGTTTCAAAAATCCCTTTATGATTTTCAATTTGATCAAATACCCCCTTGTCCGCTATAGGATTACAAAATTACCCTTAAAGTTCTGTCTAATGATCAAATTGCCCTCACTTAAATTTTTAAAAGACCAAAATGCCCTTGTATCTCCTACATCTACCATATCATTCCATACCCTAAAAATAAACCCGAAATTCCACAGCGAAAACCCCAATAATTTCTTTTCTTTTTATCATGCCAAAAAATCTAAGATGCCTTTAAGACAAAATATAATACAAACAATAGTTCAAAGAAATTGGGATAATTAAATATATATTAAAAAAATAAAGAAACCGGATTAATAAAATATGAGTGGAAGTACTAAGGTCTTGCTAATTGGATCGATTTTTCAGAAGCTGCTTTTGGCTTTCTGGGGGAAAAATTATTTTGAACAGTGTTTGACAAAAAATTTAGAAGAGTTTTTGAGTTTTAGAAGAACGTTTAGACGAAACTAGAGAGTATCAGCTTCTCAAAATAACTTTTTGTTTCTTTTTTTCTTTTATTTTTTCGGTAAATGAGTTTCTCTTTTTCTTCTGTGTAAAGTTAGAAGTAAAAACTCTGTCAAACGAGACCTAAGAATTAAAAATGTGATCAGCTCAGTCTACAAATTTTATAATTGGCAAACTTGATGATAAAAAAACAAAATTGTACAAAAATCATTCTTGGTGGAGTTTTTAGAAAACTGATCTCATAAAACAATTTTCTATTTTTAGTATCCTTGAGACCTGGATTCAAATATACAAAATTTAACATGTAGCATGTTTTTGATTCGATTAAAAAATTTAAGAAAAAATTACATTCTTATAATTTGGAACATAGGAGTAGACAATTTGATTCATATAATTTAGGTAGGAGTAAAGAAGCCAAAGTGAAGAAAAGCCAAAGTTTGTCATGGGTACGAGTTGGAGTAGAAGTCAAGCTTAATTCTAATAAATTGATCCATATAATTTAGTTTCAACCCAAATTATTGAAGCTAGCTTAACCCATTCTTTTACACTTAAGTTTGCAACTCCTCCGGACTTCAAATTTTATGTAATTCCATCTGGAGAGGGTAAAATTTCAATATTTTATTTAAAAAAATGGTGAATGGCGCAAAACACCTCTATACTATCCAAAATATGCACAAAACCCCCTCCAGGTTTTAAAACACCCCAATACTTTGCAAAATATGTGTTTTGACCCCTTGAAGCCATTTTCTGGTGACGAAGTTATGCATTTACTTTTATACCCTTAAAATGTTGTTTTATAATTTAATATAAATACAAGTTAATTGCGAAAAGGCAAAAAAGCCCCTGGGTTGTTTCTTTTCCCATAGCCTCTTAGACGAACACTTTGATTATGTATATTATATATATATATATATATATATATATATATATATATATATATATATTTGGGTGAATGACGCAAAACACCCCTATGGTTCAATTTGTACAGATAGGCTTCTATAGTTTGACAAAAGTGTACAGATTCACCCCCTGTGACACTGTTCAGATCACTTTTTCGGCCAAAAAAGAGTCACGTGAGTTACACATTACATATATTTTCCTAAAACCCCAAAATTCCCTTGATTAATTACCTAACTACCCTTATTACAAATGTTAGTATATGTATGGCTTCTCTCTCTTCCTCTCTCCAGATTTGGAATTAACACAACATTGTTAGTATAGTATATTTCACGCATGATTCATTTAACACAACATAGATACATATATATACATATACATATATGTGTGAGAATTCATAAGCCCATTTAAACCATTTTCTTTATTTAAACGAAAATAGTTCCCAAAAATTGTTTAGGGATACATAACATTATTCTCACCCTATCTCGTTTTGCAATTGAAATCTAGTTTGTCAATTAGAAGATTCAGTAATCCAATTTGTTCATGAACACATTCTAACCCTAATCTTTCATAAACAGGAAAACACGTCCCAAAACTTCATTCATGGTCCTATCACTTACTTTCCAATTTAACTCTTAACATTTTCCCCGAAAACAAACACACACACACACACACACAAATTTTACTGTTGATTTATATAACACAACAAAGATACATACATACACATATACATATATATGTGTGTGTGATCAATCGGTAATTTACCAGAACAAGAACTCCGGAAGGCGACGAACGAAGGGGCAGAACTTATCTAAGGCCCTGGTGGGGAGTCTGGGCCGATTGGCCAAGTCATGGGCCTCAGGGTCGACCTGCGACGACATGAAACCGATGAGAAGGTTGAGGATATAGATGTCGAGGTCGTACAAGACGATGTACAACCCCTCTAAGAACCACACACGCATCAAGTAAATGATTGCCGCGAAGGCGAAGACGAGTCACCGGAGCCCGATGTGCGGGACCAACTTGTCGAGCAGGTGCTGGAACCAGTCCGACGTTGTGGTGGTGGTTGAGGCCAGGTGCCTTGTATGAACTGGGTTTGGTTAGGAATTATCCGGTTCAAAATCATTTTTTCTTTTTCCTTTTCTTTTATAAGAACTATAAATTACATAAATTGATTGAACATTTGTTTGCTTTGAAGTTTCAAGATATAATTTTTATAAACTTGATTTGTATATAAAAAAATTTCAATCCAGGGGCTTTTCCGTCTTTTCGCAATTAAGCTGTATTTTTATTAAATTATAAAATAACATTTTAAGGGTATAAAAGTAAATGCATAACTCCATCACCGGAAAATGGCTTCAAGGGATCAAAGTGTGCATTTTGCAAAGTATAAGGGTGTTTTAAAACCATGAAAAAGATTTTCTGCACATTTTTGATAGTATATGGGTATTTTGCGTCATTCACCCATATATATATATATATACATATAAACACACACACACGCCCAGGGTATTAAAACTCCATCGTGTTTTCCCTACCTTCGAAGACAAAAGTAGATTGTTTAGGGCTTGTTTGGAAATTAGTCTGGTCTGGTCTTATTATTCTAGTCTGATCTTAGATCTAAATTCTGTTTGGTAACGATTTGGTCTGGTTCCAAAATTTATTATATATATATATATTGGGTAAATTGCTTAAAACCCCCCTCAAGTTTACTCTATTTCTCTACTATACCCCATCAACTAATTATACCCCCCTAAACTTTCATTTTCTTGCATCATGAACTTGCTCTCAAAAGTTTTTACCCTTTTACCCTCCAAACTTTTTGTATTTCCACCTTACCTTTAATCATATCCTTACTATTATATTTCTTAATTATTTAAATTACGAAATTATTATTTCTTTTAGTTAAAATATTAATTATGCCATTTACCTTTAATATATTAGACTAAATATACTCTCAAATGTTAGTTTTTTTTGTATAAGTTCTAATTATTTTATTTATAAATCAATTAACTTGGTATTAAATTTTAGTTTGATTTAAATCATAAAACTCAATCCTAATTAATATATTCATAAATAAATCACAATTTATGAAAACAATATATATATTTTGAATAAAATATATATATATTGGAAAATGATATATATTTCGGAATATATATATAATTCGTCAAAAATATATATTTTTTGAATTCTTTTAAAAAAATATGAATTTTTTCCGAAAAATAATTTTTTTGGGAAAAATATATATTATGTTCCAAAATATAATTTTTTCCGAAAAATAATTTTTATTGAGAAAAATATATATTATTTTCAAAAATATGAATTTTTTCTGAAAAATAATGTTTTTGAGAAAAATATATATTATGTTCCAAAATATGATTTTGAGTCATAATACCTAAATTACCATCAATAGTATAGGAGGGTATAGTGAAAACAAACCTTCAAAAAAATTATTTTTCGAAAAAATATGTATATTTTGGAATATATATATTGGAAAATGATATATATATTTCAATATATATATATATATGATTCGTCAAAAGTATATATTTTTTGAATTGTTTTAAAAAATATGAATTATTTCTGAAAAATATACATTATTTTCTAAAATATAAAAAATATATATTTTCGGAAAAAAATTATATTATTTTAGGAAAAAATCATATTTTGGAAAATAATATATATGTTTCTCAAAAAAATTATTTTTTGGAAAAAATTCATATTTTTTAAAAATAATTCGAAAAATATATATTTTTGACGAATTATATATATATATATTCCAAAATATATATCATTTTCCAATAAAACTTAATTTGATTTAAATCATAAAACTCATTATCCTAATTAAATTTTTTTTTTTGCCAAATGAAACTTTCTTTTCATAAAAATATATTCATAAATTGTGATTTATTTATGAATATATTAATTAGGATTGAGTTTTATGATTTAAATCAAACTAAAATTTAATAACAAGTTAATTGATTTACAAATAAAATAATTAAAACTTACAAAAAAAAAAAAATTTAACATTTGAGAGTATATTTAGTCTAATACATTAAAGGTAAATGACATAATTAATATTCTAAGTAAAAGAAATAATATTTTTGTAATTTAAAGAATTAAGAAATATAATAGTAAGGATAGGATTAAAGGTAAGGTGGAAATACAAAAAGTTTGGAGGGTAAAAGGGTAAAAACATTTGAGGGCAAGCCCATGGTGCAACCTTTTATGAAACTTTAGGGGGTTCTAAGCTCATTTCATAATTGAGGGGGTATAGTAGAGAAAGATAGTAAACTTGAGGGGGATTTTAAGCAATTTATCCATATATATATATATATATAACCCCCCTATGGTTTCATTTTGCATCAGTTTACCCCATTCCCTCTAATTTTGGACCAAAATACTCCTAGAGTTTAATTAAATTCGAAAAATATAGAAAATTCAATATATATATATAATTCGTAAAAAATATATAAAATTCAAAAAATATATATAAAATTCAAACAAATATATAAAATTAATAGAAATTTATATAAATTTCGTAAAAAATATATGAAATTTGTATAAAATATATAAAATTTGAAAAAATATATATAAAATTCGTAAAAAATATATAAAATTCAAAAAACATATAAAATTCAAAAAAATATTTAAAATTTGTAGAAAATATATAAAATTTGAAAAAATATTTAAAATTTGTAAATATATATATATATAATTCAAAAATAAAACATATAAAATATGTAAAAAAACATATAAAATTCTTAAAAATATATAAAATTCAAAAAAACCATATTACCAATCAAATAAAATATCACGAAAACATAAATCAAATATAGTGGAAGAATACTTTCTGGGATTGTATTGCTCAACTCTCATTGGTTCTCTTGATTTGGATAATCTTGTATGAATATACTGTTGTGGTGTACCAAAGGATTATATATATTCATATATTTTTTTAATTTTATATATTTTTTACGAATTTTATATATTTGTTTTGAATTTTATATGTTTTTTTTTCGAATTTTATATATATTTTACGAATTTTATATATTTATTCAAATTTTATATGTTTTTTTAATTTTATATTTTTTTTTATGAATTATATATATATTTTTCGAATTTTATATATTTTTCTTCAAATTTTATATATTTTTTGAATTATATATATATATTGAATTATATATATATATTCTTTAATTTTATATATTTTTTACGAATTTTTTATTTTTGTTTTTTTCATTTTGAGTGAGAGATTGACCAACTTGGTTTAGATGGGCTGGTTTTAAAAAATCAAAACCAAACAACCCAAACATGGTCTGGTCTTTAAACCAAAGATCAGACCAGACCAACAAGCCCAAAACCTCAACCAAACAAGCCCTTAAGTACCCATAAAAAAGCAGAGGGGTGTTTTAAATTTTATTAAAATAAAAACAAAAATTATTACACATATCATTTGTCATAAAAATTGTTCTTTGCCAAATTACCAGATACAATGGGTGTGTTTGGATACTCTGTTTTTTGTTTTTTGGCACTGTTCAGGAGAACAGAACATGTTTGACAATTTTTTTTACTTGTTTTTTTGTTCTTTTTGAGATTTTTCAAAAAAAAAAGAATTGTGGTACAAAGGAAAAATTGTGTGAAAATATGTGTGTTTTTTGGCCCCAGACATGTTTTTTGTTCTTATTCTTTTGAGTGAAAAAATAAGAACAAGAACAAAAATTGTTCTTGTTATTTGGTTCTAAAAAAAAAAAAAAAACAAGGATTCTCAAACGGGCCCAATAAGATATAATAACAGTAATGGAAACATAATAAAAAAAAATGAAAAATCAAGTTAACAAGTATAAGCGGCTTTGAAACGGGGGTTTGCTGAAAAGCTCTTCCCGCCAAAGCACTTTCCAAACAAATCCTCTACTCTTTCGCCATTTCTCTCAATCTCCGGCGACGGCGGTGACCGGGCAGCCTCCACCAGTATCAACAACAACTCCAAAAAGTCCAACATCGCAACTTCAACGGTACCAAATCAAGATTAAGAGTAATGTTCCTCATTATTCGATACAAAATAAAGCTTATAAGTTATTTTGTAAATCTCCGTTTTTGATTGAACAACTCTAGCATAGCATTTCTGCTTCTGCATATTTGTTTTGATTATATATTGATTTTATCCATTTATCTTTTCTCTTTTAATTCACCCTCCAAGGTGAAATTTTTTTACTTTGTTGCTGGGTTTGTTTTTGCATATGTGAATTTTAGCAATTGTGGGTTTGTTTTTTTTATTACAATGTGTTTGTTTACTTGTTTGAAGGGGTTTTTCATCTGTATGTGTATATCTTTGTATCTCTCTGTTTTAATTTAGTTTCTTATGATTGTTTGTTTAGACCGACTTTAATGTTGTTCACCATCCTGTAGGAATGTGGTTTTACTCCAAGAATCCAATGGATCCTGGAACCAATCTCTTGAAAAGTGCTTGATTTTATGTTTCTAATACACCCTTGTTTAAGTTGTAAAATAATAACTGCGGAAGCAAGTTTATGGATATTTTCGGATATTCATATAGAGGGACGCCTAGGACTAATTTGACTGCATGACTTTTAATTAATGTAGCGTTGATTAATTAATTATTATTTTTTTGGAAAATAAGCGTTAATTGATTTATTTACACTTCTAATATCAGCAAAACACTGAATATTTATCAAATATTATCAAACCATTATCTAGTTCATTTAATACCACCCATATAAATTTAAACAAGGTCTTATTTTAATTTAAAAAATAATCAAATAAATACAAAACACATATAAATATTAGCTTCACTTTTCACTACAAAATAATATGTCTATATTGATAAAAATGTCGTGCCCACTATAGCCGAATTTTTTTTATTTTTCTATATAGGGTAGTTAAAGTATAACTACAATTTTTACGGCTACTATAATTTTAAATTTTTTCTAATTTCAAGACTTTAGTTAGAATTTAATGTTTGTCGTTAAATGCTATAGTTTTACTTTGCTTAGTGTTGGTTGCAATCGCCACTAAAATTATTATTTTGTGTAGTGAGACTATCCTTCTTTATGTTTGAGCTAGACTTGACAAAATAATGTACTACACGAATACGATATGAATTAAAAGGATTAGAATTTATCATAAAAGGGTCGACCTGAAGACGACACGAGAATATTAGTGTTGTGTTAGGATTATACCCGAGTAACCCGAACAACCCGTTTGACACGATTATATTTATATTTATATTTATTTTTTCTCTTTTTTAATTGGTCATTGGTTGAAATATATCAATATGTTATTATGGTGTCGTGTCAAATTCAAGTTAATTTTGTTGATAAATAGGTTAAATAATTCATTTTATATTGGATTGTGTTAAATTTAATTTAATATATTATAATAAATAGGTTAAACGGGTTACATGGGTCGATCATGGTAACCTATTTAATAAATGAATTGAATTAGAGTTGAACATATTTGATACGTAAACTAGATCTTTTTTTATACGATCCATTTCAACCTAACACGATCTCAATCCGATACGAATATGACACAGGACACGAATTGCAGCCCTAGTTTGAGCTAACCTTAACTGATGAATAATAATAAGTTGTGAAAATTACATGTTCGTTTTGACTAAATTAGAGATGATAATTCAATTACTTGTGAGTTGTGATCAGGCAGGGAGCCAAGACCAGAGGGGATAGGGGGCAGTTGCCCCCTTTGAAAAATATATATTTTTAATAGTAATACAAATTATCTTAAGAGGTTTATAGCAAAAAAATGAGATTTGACCCTATTAAATTTTCTAAAATTTTTGCTTATCGCCCCTCAATTTGATAAAATTATTATGCTAAAAAATAAAAATATTTTAAAATTATATGTCATATATAAATTAGTTTAATAAACTATTTAATAGAACTCTAATTTTTTTCTTATGGTCTATCTAACCCACAAGGTCACAACCAATCCCAAAGCCCATTTTACCCGGTCCACAATAATTTTTAATTTAATTAAAGCACAATCCACAAGGCCACAACCAACATTTCAAAGCCCATTTAACTCATCTTATAATAACTTTTAATTTAATTAAAGCACAACCCACAACTCACTTGTCTAATTGAATCCTAACTTTTTCGACACAAACAAAACTTTAGAGATCTCTCTAACCGTAAGGTCTCTTTCGGTGACAGGGGTGGAGCCATTTTTTGGCTAGGGGGGAAATGCCCCCTCCCTAAATTTTTTTATTTATTTTTTGCCTAAAAAAATTATATATATTACAGATATCTTTAAAAAAAATGCATATGGGGCCTCCAAGTTTAAAAAAAATTCCTTTAGTAGCCTAAAAAAATATAAATTTTACTAATAATTTCATAAAAAATTGCATTGCCACCTCCAATTTTAAAAAAAAAATTCCTTAGGCAACCTAAAAAAATATAAATTTTACCAATGAACTTATAAAAAATTATATTAGCCCCCTCTAGATAATTTCCTTGCTCCACCCTGCTCGGTGATAAAAATTTCTTTTTAAAAGTTGCCCCCCATTAAAAAAAATTATGGCTCCGTCCCTGCTTGTGATCTCATGAAATTTCATCTTTAAGGATGATAAAACTTAAAGGTAATACTAATGTTTTGTTTTTAATTATTTTTTTTTATATTCAAGTATTATCTTTCTAAATTTAGATAGATGGTATTAAAAGAACTAACAAAATAAAATATATAGTCACTTAAGGATTTATCTAAAAAATTGTATTAAAAGTGTGCATAAATTCTCCTGCCCCAGTTGAGTAAGAGATCAGTACTAAATATGTATAAAACAGTAATATGTCGGTAGCTTATGGGGACTGGTCTAACAGTTAATTCTACCAAAGCCTAATGCTCAATCGGTACTCTTACTTCCAAATGGAAGGTCAAGGGCTTGAGCCTCAATGGAGGTAGTGTGTGTGAGTTTCTTACCTCTCAACAAAAAAAAAGTTAAGACTTTAATTTAAGTAACAACTGTATGGAATTTGGATAAAAGAAATAAATGAATATAGGTATTTGAATACGTTGTTATATTTGGGTGACTCATTTCCTTATAGGAAAAGTTAAACTTAGCCACCAAGCAGTCACAGTTATGATAGGAGATCAGACTCCTAATTAGTTTGATTGACTTGTCCTCCACTTCAGCCTCTCCTATAAATACAAGGGGTCAACCCTATTGTATTGTGCGCACAAATAGAAAGAGATAGGAGATATAGATTAGTATTCTTCTTGGTGAGAGTCAGGAATAATATAAGTTTATATTATTCCGGTGATACAGGCGTGAGTATACAATGTGCGTGTATGTGTATGATCTGCGGATCATCCCCTTGTAATCCTCTCATTGATTATAGTGAAACGGTGTTCTCTGTGGACGTAGGATGATTTGGCCGAACCAGGTAATATTATTTGTGTCGATTGTTTGATGTGTGTTTGTGTGCGTTTTCTTATTTACAGGTACACACAGCTTCAAATAGAGGGTGTGGAATCCCTAACAAGTGGTATCAGAGCTTCAGGTTGGAGCAAATCTCAAAACTATACGTTTTAGTCCAGATTCGTAGGATCAACTTGCACGAAATCGAAAACCAACCATACCAGAAGGATCGGCCTGACGAGACGAAGCCAACCCCGTCGGCTGTGCATAAAACGGACCCTCAACACGCCGCCGCAAGCTTCGGTCGGAGATCTTACACGCAGGTCGCTGAAAAAACCTGTCCGGTGACGCGCCTCGCTAGAGAAGACAAAGAAGGGTTCACCAAGTACTCGAAGAATGGTTCACCGAGTACTCGAAGAGGAAGTTACCGAGTACTCGAAGGTGTGTTTACCAAGTACTCGTCCAGTTCAGCTAGTGACGTCAGCAGCCACGTCAGCAAGTGCCACGTCAATATGCTGATAAGTGCCAAATATTGTACATTTTAGGCCCCTATCTTGCTATTGTTATATTTTTACATTTCATTATTTGGTATTTTTATGCGATTTGTGTGTTTAAGCATGTTTTAAGAGCTTAATGAAGAAAACAAGCTAACTTTGGTGAATTAACTAAATAAATGCTTGTGTCTATTCAAGAGAAGAGCTAAAGAGGTGTTTTCAAGATAAAAGTGCTCCCGGAGGGCAAAAATATTATTTTTTTGAGCTGCAACTTCAAGAATCATACCAAGGGAGTCGAAGGGGTTCAAATAGCATAACTATCAAGAAAATTTGGTTCCAAGGGTTTTGCTACGCTTGGGCTACGCTTCCAGTAATAAAAAGTATCTAGAAAGTGTCATTTTGACGCCAGGGCTACACGCAGGCATTTTGGCCCTACGCCCCAATCGTAGAACAGTGTTTTCAGCACATATTTTCAGTCAACTTCGGGCGGTCATATCTTGGTCAAAACAGGTTCAAATGGGGTGGTTCTTGAGCCTAACATCAATATCTTGAAGTTATATTTCTAACAAGATATTACACGCCTCCATCCAATATGTGTAGCTCCAGTTATGATCAAAAGAGTGAGACGTGTCTACAGGAAAGAAATTGAAATTTCAGATTTAGGCCAAAATCCTATTTTGACCCGAATTGATCCATTTTGACCCGGATGACTTTGAGTTCGACCCCAACACCTATAAGCACGTGTATATGACATATTATATATTATATTGAAGGGTTTGGCTCAGTTTGGAAGGAAATCATACCAAAGGGGAATCATATTCTCAATAGGAGTCTAACACAAGTTAGGGTTTCCCTCAGCTTTATCTATAAATACTAAGGTCTGTTACAGATTTTGAGGACTTCTCTTCACATAATTTCAGAGCTTCTATGCGCATATAATTTTCAGAGCAGCCTCTGGAGATTCATTCAAGGAGGAGCCATTCAAGACCTAGAGATCCGGAAAAGAAGATCATGGAGGGCGTTTTTACATTAACGATGCAGTCACCGTCTACCATGAACAACTAATTCGGTATATAGGGTTTTCTAGCAAAACCTTAGCCAAGTAATGTAGTTTTTTATTTATTTATTTTCAATTGTAACGAGGGGAAGCTGTGACCATACTGTGATGATTGATTGTAGACGTGTGATCATTTTTATTCTTGACACAAGATTGTATATTTGTTATTAATTCTTGTCTTAGATTGAATGAATATATCTTCCTACACACAATCACGTTATCATAAACATAGTGTAATTTTTTACATCAATGGTGCTTAACATTTGAAACCCTAGATTTACACAAGTCATGCCTCGACGAGATGATATAGACATGCTTTAGTTTAATTTCATGTTGTATGATTAGATTGGAGTAAAGTAATTTGCATGCACTAGTCATACTCTGTCCGGAGATGGGTTGCAGCGAATCCGGTAGATAATATCCTTTTTGGGGACGTATTCGACTATTTGCGGTATGACCTGATTCACAGTTATGGATCGCTCTCTTGCAATTGAACAAGTAATGAGTTATGTTATGCTGTTAGTGGTGGAGTATGGAAACCCTAGATTTTATTTTTATTGTTCTAGTCTTAATCTATCTTTACAACTTTATTAGTTAACTAGTTCAGAAATCAAAACCAACAAATCATATTTTTTGTAGCAATTTAAGAGTATTATTTTACGAGAATTCAGAATACGACTTAGTCTTTGTGGGTTCAATAACCTTTCACAAGTCGTTTCTATACTATAATTGACTCGTGCGCTTGCGATATGTAAAACCTAGGTCGTCTTAAGGGTGTATTCTTAACATATATTTTTAGCTATTCCGACGGGCTATCACCTGCCACGTCAGTACCACTGCCACACCAGCGCCACATCAGCAGGTCTGCCACGTCAGCACTATTTTGTCTTTTAGTGCTGAAATTTATTTTGGCCCGTTTAGAGTTGTTTTGACCCATTTTCGACATGGTCAAAGGCGTTCTTAAGGTTTTGGAACGTTCTGGACACAACCGTGTGATCGGTTTTACGAGATTCGACTCCGAACATCTCAAAAAGGATCAGTGGGAGCTATGGGAGAAGAAAATGCAGCAATGATCGACAAGTTTGACGGTACAAACTTTGCCTTTTGGAATATGCAAATTGAGGATGTGTTATACCAAAAGAATTTGTATTTGCCAATGGTAAGGGTAAAGCCAGAATCGATGAAAGAAAAGGATTGGAAAATCCTAGATCGAAAGGCTCTCGGTACGATCAGACTGACGTTGTCAAAATCCGTTGCATTCAACATAAGGAATGAAAAGACAGTAAGGTCTCTCATGGATGCTTTTTCGAACATGTATAAATAGCCGTCTGCAACAAACATGGTACATCTCATCAAAAAATTGGTCAATCTGAAGATGTCTGGGAATGGAAAGGTCAGTGAACACCTCAATATTCTTAATGACATTGTTGGGTAGTTGGAATCAGTTGATATGCCAATCACTGGCAAAATGAAAGTAACTTTAGTTTTAAGCCAATTGACAGAGAGTTGGAGCGCCACAGTGGCTGCAATCAGTAGCTCTTCAGAGACAGAATCGCTACAATATGATTCCGTAGTGAGTATGGTACTCACAGAAGAGATCAAAAGACAGACGTCAGACTCTTCTAATAGTGGCTCAACATTGAATGTCGACAGCAGAGGCAGAAGTTCGAATAGGAAGAATGGCGGAAATCAAAGGCGTAGCTGTTCCAAGTCGAGACAAGAGTCTCAAAATTCCATTGAGTGTTGGAATTGTAGCAAACTTGGTCATTACAGAGGCTAGTGCAAATCCCCACAGAATGTAGCGGATGACAAGACTAAAGTGAATTTTGTCTCAGATGATGATGCATTGATATGTTATTTGGAGAGCAAGAAAGAGTTTGGGATCTTGGACTCTGGAGCATCATTTCATACCACCTCAAGTCGAGAGCTCTTTAAGAGTTATACACCTGGTAAGCTTGGTGAGGTTCATCTAGGTGACAATCAACCCTGCAGTGTTGTTGGCAATGGTGAAGTACATATCAGACTCAACGGATCGATATGGAAGCTGAGGGATGTGAGACACATTCCAGACTTGAAGAAGAACCTAATCTCAGTAGATCAATTGGCGAGTGAAGGTTATGTGACCACTTTTAGTGAAGATAAGTGAAAAGTTTCCAGGGGGGCTATAACTATAGTACGAGGAAAGAAAGAAGGTACACTCTACACAACCACCAATTTTAGCACAGTGATTGCAGTAATAGAAGGCAAGGAGGATCACAACTTGTGGCACCAGAGGCTAGGTCACATGAGTGAAAAGGAGCTCGCGGTTATGCTCTCAAAGGAAAAACTACCAGTGAAATATATTGACATCGACTTCTGTGAGTGTAAGCAGAAGAAAGTTAGTTTCCAGAGCAACGATAGAAGTCTCACAGTGGAAAAACTTGAGCTAGTTCACATGGGTATCTAGGGCCCAGCAACTATCTCATCTCTTGGCGGAAAGTCCTACTTAGTGACTTTCATTGATGACCATTCCAAGAGGATATGGGTTTACTTCTTGAAACATAAATCTGAGGTGTACAATGTGTTCAAGAAATGGAAAGTCATGGTAGAGAATGAGACAGGGTTGAAGGTAAAGAAACTGAGATCTAACTTTGGTGGAGAAAATGAAGACTTCGGGTTCAAGAACTTTTGCTATGAGAACAATATCATATTAGGGAAGACTATTCCAAGTACACTACAGCAGAATGACGTAACAGAATGTATGAACCGGAAAGTGACTGAGATAGCCAGAAGCATGCGCATTCAGACAGGGTTGTCATAACAGTTCTAGGCAGAACCAGTCAGTACAACAACGTATCTTATGAATCGTGGTCCATCAGTATCATTGGAACAAATAATACTAGAATAGATATAGAGCGGTAAAGAGGTAACACTTTCACATTTAAAATTTTTTGGTTGTGTTGCATATGTACATGTTAGTGATAATGTCAGGGGTAAGCTTGATCCCAAGTCACAGAAGTGTACTTTCATTGGATACGGTGATGATGAGTATGGTTACCGCATGTGTGATGATTAGAACCAAAAGGTGATCCGAAGCAGAGATGTAGTGTTTAATGAAAAAGTGATGTACAAAGATAGGCACACAACAACCTCAGATCCTACAACACAAAGTGATCCTGTGTGTGTTGAGTTAGATTATGTTCATGATAGTGAGAGTACTTAGTTAGAAGAACAGATTGTAGATGACAATTCTCAACAGGATGATACATCGCAGTCTCTGACTCCTATTCCTGTACCTAGGAGGACTTCACGACCGCATGTACCGAATAGGATATACATGAATTACTTGTTGCTCACAGATGAAGATGAACCAGAATGTGATGATGAAACATGCAGTGCAGCAGATGCGAGCTAGTGGGAGTTTGTGATGGAAGATGAGATGAAGTCCCTTATCCCCATCAAGACATGTAAGCTAACCGAGCTGCTGGTAAGGAAAAAAGGCTCCACATTCTTTGGTTGTGAAACTGAATACCATTCATTCAAGCATTGTTGAAATAGAGGGTTTGTATCTAGAGCTATTAGATGGAAAATCTGTTTTCCTCCAAGGTGACTTAAAGGAGGAATTTTATATGTAACAACCGGAAAGTTTCTTAGTGAAAGGGAGAAAGAAGACATACGCGACAAAGTTTGCAAGGCGAAGTCAGAGGCGACAGTGGTTGTAAGACAAAGTGGCCAGGCACATTAGAAGTCGCAGGTTCTGTACAAGACTAGATATTGCTCATGCAGTGGGAGCTATTAGCATGGTCGTGTTGACTAAAGTGGTGACAATAGAGAAACTGAAGTTGTGCACAACTTCAGTGGGTCTTCAAGCTTGAAGACAGAAATGAGGGCACCGTAATGCACTGATCATTGATAGAGTTGATTGTTGGATGAAAAGTTGTCAAGTGTGAGATTGTTATATTTGGGTGACTCCTTTTCTTGTAGGGAAAGTTAAACTTAGCCACCAAGCAATCACAGTTATAGTAGGAGATCAGACTCCTAATTGGTTTGATTGACTTGTTATCCACTTCAGCCCCTCCTATAAATACATGGGTTAACCCTTTTGTATTGTGTGCACAAATAGAGAGATAGAGAAGAGATACATATTAGTATTCTTCTTGGTGAGAGTTAGGAATAATATAGGTTTATATTATTCCGGTGATACAGGCGTGAGTATACACTGTGTGTATGCGTGTATATGATCTGCGGATCATCACCTTGTAATCCTCTCATTGATTATAGTGAAACGGTGTTCTCCGTGGACGTAGACTGATTTGACCGAACCACGTATAAATCTTTGTATCGATTGTTTAGTATATGTTTGTGTGCGTTTTCTGATTTGCAGATACACACGACTTCAAATAGAGAGTGTGAAAATCCTAACATACGTTGGAACGAATAATTCACATTTAGTTAATATAACTATACAACTAGGGATAGTAAAGTACCTACCCACCCCAACCCCAACGGGAAATCGTCCCGCCCCACTTTAAACAAGGTTGAGAATTTGATTAAATAAATGGGTAGGTATGGGGGCAAAAAGAAAATTCCGATCAGGTTCAGGGAAGTGCTGCCCGGCCCGCCCCACCCCAATTTAATTTATAATTTACAAAAGGGTTAATTTCAATAAACTCCCCTATACTATCCAGTTTAATAAACTAACCCCCACTGTGTCCATTTTGCCCCCTATACTATTCAATTTCATCATTATGCCCCCTTACCTCACATTTTGAGTCAAAATGCCTAAACTACCCTCAATAGTACAAGGGGGTCTAGTGAAATCAACAATTTAAAAAATTATTTTTCAAAAATCAATTATATTTTTTGCAAAAATTATAAATTAAAATTATTATATATATATATATTTCACAAAAAAATTATTTTTTGGAGGGAGTATATTATTTTCCAAAATATGAATTATTTCCGAAAATATAATATATATGTTTTGCAAAAAAATTATTTTTCGGAAAAAAATCATATTTTGGAACATAATAGTATATATTTTTTGCAAAAAAATTATTTTTCGGAAAAGATCATATTTTGAAACATAATAGTATATATTTTTTGCAAAAAAATTATTTTTCGAAAAAAAATTCATATTTTGGAACATAATAAATATTTTTTCGCAAAAAAAAAATCATATTTTGGAACATAATATATATTTTTTGCAAAAAAATTATTTTTCGGAAAAAAATTCATATTTTGGAACATAATATATACTTTTTACCAAAAAAATTATATATTACACAAAATATTTTTTTTGCGAAAAATTATATATTATGTTCCAAAATATGATTTTTTTACGAAATTTTTTTATTTTGCAAAAAAGTATTTATTATGTTCCAAAATATGAATTTTTTTCCGAAAAATATACACTATTATGTTCCAAAATATGATCTTTTCCGAAAAATATATACTATTATGTTTCAAAATATGATTTTTTTCCGAAAAATAATTTTTTTGCAAAAAGTATATATTATTTTTTCCGAAATAATTCATATTTTGGAAATATATATATGCTCCCTCCGAAAAATATATTTTTTGAGAAAAATATATATATATATTTCTGAATTAATAATTTTTGCGAAAAATATAATTGATTTTTGAAAAATAATTTTTTTAAATGGTTGATTTCACTAAACCCCCTTATATTATTGAGGGTAATTTAGACATTTTGACTCAAAATGTGAGATGAGGAAGCATATTGATGAAATTGAATAGTATAGGAAGTAAAGTGAACACAATAGGAGTTAATTGATTAAACTGGATAGTATAGGTTTTTTTTGAAATTAACCCTTTACAAAATTATCATGTATAGTAAATATGTATGAGGCCTATTGGGTGCGTTTGGAAAGCCTGTTTTTTGTATTTGTTTTCTGTCTTCAAATATAAAAACTGTTTTTGTATTTGTCTTTGTTTTTTCAGGAAAAAACTAAAAACAAAAAAGCGTTTGGATGAAGGTGTTTTCACCACTTTTATTTGGTGAAAATTGTATTTTATGAATTTGGTGTTTTTATTATTTTTACCACCTAAACAGTGAAAAAACTCAAAAAACAACTAAAAGTTGTATTTGGTGTTTTCATCACTTTTACACACTATTCACAGAAAACAGTTTTCTTGGGGAAAAAACAGTGAACAGTAAACGCGTTTGCCAAACGTGTTTTTTTTTTTAGTCTTGTGAACAGTAAAAAACCAAAAACAAAAAACAAGGCATCCAAACGGACCCATTGTGTCTTATTTTGTTTTTGGAACTCACCGTGTATGTGTCATGTATTGGATGGGTTCGTGCTTCACAGTACTTTAGGGTGCGTTTGGATAAGGGTGTTTCCGTTTTTGTTTTTGTTTTTTCCACTGTTTACGGGAACAAAAACGCGTTTGGGAACCTTTGATAGTTTTTGTTTTCGTGAATGGTAAAAAAAACGTTTTCTCACCCTTAGTTCAAAATTTGAGAACACCAAAATGGTGTTTTTTTGTTTTCGGCACTGTTTGTTCTTGGAAAAAAAAAATAGAATAATTGTTGCAGATTCCCTAACCTTCATCTTCAACCTCCAAACCCTAACTTCCATCTTCAACCTCCAAACCCTAACCTCAAAATTTTTTTTTTTTTTTTGTTCCTCAAAATTTTTTAGACAAAATTTCCAACCAAACGTGTTTTTGTTTTCGGATTACCCTTAGGACAAGAACAAGAATTTTTTTTGTTCTCAATAGATAAAAAATGAAAACGAAAACATTAGTTTCCAAACGAACCCTTAGTAATACATTCTTGGATAAGACTAACTAATGCCCAACTAAGAGAGAGGTGAGATAATCAAATATTTTGGCCGAAAAGATTAATTTCATTATTATTTTAAAAATAATAATTTGTTATTCTTGTTATTTGGTTGTTATAATTACCAATCCTAATGGATAAGTAAGAGAAAAATGAGATATAATCAAAGACGTCGACTATAAAAATTAAAATTTTATTTAAAAATATTTTTAGACGCCAAATACCAAATAATATTTTTCTTCAAAATATTTTAAGAGGTCTTCCAAACACCAAAAAATAAAAATAAAAACTATTTTACATGATGTTCCATATAGTTATGAACTGTTTGCCAAAAGCTCTTTCTGCTGAAGCACTTTCCAAACAAACCCTCTACTGTTTCACCATTTCTCTCCATCTCTGGCGACGGCGGTGACCGGCAGCCTCCACCGGGACCGACAACTACTCCAACAAGACCAACTTCGCAACTTAAAAGGTACAAAATCAAGATTCAAAGTAATGTTCCTTCGTTACAAAATTAAGATAATATTCTACTTCAAAAAATAAAAACAAAAACTAATTACAACTTGTTTTGTGAATTCTGTTTTGTTGATTAAACAACTCTAGCATAGCATTTCTGCTTCTGCATATTTGTTCTGATGATATATTGATTATACCCATTTGTCTTCTCTCTTTTAATTCACCCTCCAATGTGAAAAAAATATATTTTGGATTTGGTTGTTGAAATGGGTCAATTTTGAATGATACTAGTTAATGTTAGGATCGAGGTTTACCAATTTGCTACTCACACACCACATATACACACAAATCACACACACAATGGACACGAGAAAATTATACGTGGTTCGGTCCAAGAATCGACCTACGTCCACGGAGCACACACCACTTCACTAGTATAGAAGGAATTACAAAGAGGAGAGGTGGATCAACCGATACCACCCTCTCTACACCAATCTCTCTAACCCTCTACATCTTGCCTCACTGTCTTGGTGTTATTGCTATGCTATAGAATACATGAATCAAGCCTCTATTTATAGCAGAGGATGATAGGATGAAGCCAAAATTAGGTTGCTCAATTTCTTCTCGTTGGTGCCCAAATTTCCTCTATTTCGGCCGTCAAAGATTTCTGCAGAAATATTGATGGCAGAAGATCTTGGCGTGCAATTCTTAAAACATGGGCGGCGCCGACTTTGACTCCACAAACCTAACAATCTCCCACTTGGAGACAAAGACGCTTCATCCCTGATTAACGAACAATGGTGTGCTCACATCCTGTCTTCAGTCTCGAAGACAATCTCTGTCATGGTCAACAGGCCAGCTGGATTGCAAATTTCCTTGCTTGAATCCCGACTCTGTCAACAAACCATGTAACTGTACTCAGTTACATATCTTCATTTGTAGTAGACAACGATACCGCGTAGATTTCTCAATATCTACTTCACTTCCTCCCAATGATGCTTCATGGGATCAACCTGCTCAAAGCTCCCACTGCATGAGCAATATCTAGTATCATCTGCTGCTTACTACACTTGGCCTATACCTTGCAACCTCTGTTGCTACTAGCCCCTATCTTGCGACCTTTGTCGCGTCTGGTTATGCCTTGCGATTTCTGTTGCGTCTAGTTGTGCCTTGCGATCTCTCTCGCATCTGGCTGTGCCTTGCGACCTCTGTGGCGACTGGCTGCGCCGCAACCACTGTTGCTTCTGGCTTCTCTGCCTTGCGATCACTCTCGCTCCTGGCTCTACCGCAACCACTGTCGCTTCTGGATCTACTGTTCTGCGATCACTATCGCTCCTGCAACCTTTGTCGCACCTGGCATATTTGTGACCTCAATCACGTGCAACACTGCACCTGGCTTCTGCCTGAAAGACTTCTGTTCTCGATCGATTTTGCACAGGAATGGTTGACTCTCTTCTTCATAGTCAAGTCCAAGACTAGCGACAAACACCTCGAACTGAACCGAGTCGACCTGCCTGAACTCTAAAGAGATACCATCTTCTCCCCTGCATTTCATTTCCTTGAATCATTACCGAGACATTTTGTCAGACATCATGCTTCACTTCCCTATTAACTTCTTGGTTATAGACACTCCAATAACTGTAACAGTCTCCCCCTACTATATCTGCGACTCCCCCGTCGTAGGCTCAAAACAGATCTCATCTCCAAAGCTAATCTCCCTTCTTCACTTGCAGCACTCCTGCTACGGTTTGGGTCTTTGGAAGTGTTTGTCTTCGGATTTCAAATACTTGATTTTATTGAGATCTTTACCACCAAAGTTTACGCCTCTGCATTGCGACATCTCGTCGCGGTACACCATCATTTCCCTAAGTAGCTCCTTGCCCTTGCTCGATGGTTACAACTGGCGAGCACTTTGATTTTGCGCTGCCTCTTCTGGCATTCTGGCACCGGCCCTATCCTGGCTCTCTGGTATCGGCCTATCCTAGATCTCTGGAACCAGCCTGTCCTGAATTTCTAGTACCGACTTGTCCTGGCTCCCTGGCACCGGTCTGTCCTGGCTCCCTACCACCGGCCTGTCATGGCTCTCTGGTACCGGCCTGTCATGGCTCTCTGGAACCGACCTATTTTGGCTCCCTAGCACCGGTTTGTCCTGGCCTTTTCTGCGCGCTACTTCGAGGACATACTCAATCTGGGGGTTGGTGGAGGCTTTTCCTTCATCTTCTTCTGGTGCTGGTTCAACTGGTCACTGCCTGGAATTTTCGCACTATTGAAGCCATACTTGCGAGTCACCAAGTCGTTGCTCCTCCTAGCATAAAGACTTGGTCGGCTTCCTTCCACACATGGCCCAATACTTTTCTTTCGGAGTGATTTTTTTTCCGGTGGCGTAATGTCTCGCTTACAGCTTTGCGAGTGTTTGCATCTTCTGGCAACGCATACTGACTCGTTTTGCCTTACTCCGGTCTTGTCAGTGAAATAACGCCAGCTCCCACTCGAAAAGTAATTATGTGAATAGTACTGTATGAATATTACCGATGAACAATACTTGTATCTGTACTTTGCAATAGTACTTTGGAACAGTACCGTATCCGAAAATAGTGCCATACCTGTATTCTGCAACAGTGCCCGATATATATATATATTTCCATTTTCTTTTTCTCTTCTCTCTCTCCAACACCTCACCCACTCACTAATTTTCAAATATATATATATATATATATATATATATATATATATATATATATATATATATATTCTCCATCTTCTATTACACGAATCTTCTTTCTTTCTCACCATATTTTCTACCACTCAATTATTTAATCACCTTTCAAAAGTGTGTCTCCCACTTTCTATTAAATAATACCACCCACCATTCTTTTGTCTCCACACTCTCAAAAATATATTCCCCATACTTACCTTTTTTACTCTTTTCCAACGACTCTCTCTATCACCACAACACTTCTATACTCTCTGCTTCAAAACTCTTTCACACCAAAAACAATAACTCTCAATTGCTACACCCACCGTCCACAACTGATTTTTCACATCAGTTTCTCTTTCACTCCCTCTCAAACTCTACCAATTACCAATAGGATATATATATATACCAAGTTGTATATATATATAACTGATATATATAGATATATATATATACCAGACCTGTTTCTGGAGAGCAAAGTCGTTGGAGCAAGCGACGGCTGAGCTTTTGTCTGTTTTGGTTCCTCAAATTGAGTAAATAAGGCTGGTCTATCTCATTGGAGTTCCGTAATCGACGATTACGCAAAAAAGTGGTTTTCTGATCGACAACAAGGTGGGGTGGTTGTCGGATCTATTTGGGGTCGTCACGGTGGTGGTGTGGAGGGTGATGGTTGTGATGGTGTATTTTTCACAGTAAGTAACAAACTACCCTCACCTGCGCTCTGATACCAATTGTTAGGATCGAGGTTTACCAATTTACTACTCACACACCACATATACACACAAATCACACACACAATGGACACGAGAAAATTATACGTGGTTCGGTCCAAGAATCGACCTACGTCCACGGAGCACACACCACTTCACTAGTATAGAAGGAATTACAAAGAGGAGAGGTGGATCAACCGATACCACCCTCTCTACACCAATCTCTCTAACCCTCTACATCTTGCCTCACTGTCTTGGTGTTATTGCTATGCTATAGAATACATGAATCAAGCCTCTATTTATAGCAGAGGATGATAGGATGAAGCCAAAATTAGGTTGCTCAATTTCTTCTCGTTGGTGCCCAAATTTCCTCTATTTCGGCCGTCAAAGATTTCTGCAGAAATATTGATGGCAGAAGATCTTGGCGTGCAATTCTTAAAACATGGGCGACGCCGACTTTGACTCCACAAACCTAACAGTTAATTTGCTAAAGTGGAGCACAAGGTGTTTGTTTATTTGTTTGAACCGATATTTTGTATATGGGTGTTACTTGTGATGTTGTACTGGAATGCCCTGGCTGGTTGAACTGTTCTTTTATATGTTTTTGAATGTATGTATGGTAACAACATATTTCTTCTTTAATTTAATTTTTTTTTCTTCATGTTGGTCTTATTTAGGCCTTTAATTTTACTCATTTTAAGGTTCATTTGTATGTGTATATCTCTGTATCTATGTGTTTGTCTGTCTCTGTTTTAATTTTTCTTCTTGTGATTGTTTAGACCGACTTTAGTGTTGTTCACAATCATCTAGGAATGTGGTTTTACTCCAAAAAATCAATTGGGTCTCTCCCTTTATTGAAATCGACCTTGTTCCCTTGGTTTAGGAACCAATCTCTTGAAAGGTGTTTGCTTTTATGTTCCTATACAGTACCCTTCGGCCTTCATTTATATGTTTTGAATTTGTTGATAACAACGGGCACTGATGTCAACAAAAGAATCTTGCCTGATTCTCTTCAGTACCTTTCTATGTTACCCTAATGTGTTTAAGTTTAGGGCTTTCTATCCAATGGTTGCTTTTGACTTTACACAACTTCTCTACAATTTAGTCTTGATCGTATTTGGTTCAGTAGCACAAATAATCAAATGAATGGTCGTCTTTGAAAGGATCTCATAGTTAAGATTTGCTGAGAGACTTGAGGGATACACGTTATAGGGTATGTGTTATTGGATTATCTTTCAATTTTGGTTTCAGGTTTTGTTGCGTTTATGTATATCATTTTAATATTCTTTTGTGTTATGTGTGTTACTGTTTCCCTACATAAGAAGTGCAATGGTAAAAGCTTGAATTTCTGCGTGATAAGGTTAACTGTGTCTAAAGGGTAGACACTATTTGTGAATGATGTCAAGTGTTTGGTATTTTTAATGGTTTAATTTTTCATTCTTTCATGGACGGACCCTTCTTGTTTGCCGAGATTGTATAGATTTGTTTCATTGGTCATACATTAGAGTTGTGATCTCATGGGACTGGATCATGCATTGACTTTTTATTTTCTTTTGTATTCTTTTTTGCATGAAAGACAGTTGAGGATCAGAAGTTCTAGCCTATTCATGCTTCCAACCTGTGATCTTTTGAAATCAAAGCTTCATACTCGTTTCTAGAGTCCCTCTTAAATCAACTCAGTATCAATTATCCCTTGCATAGGTACGATTTTAGTAATAGAAGGCTTTTACAGGTTGATCATTTGATTCTAAGTTAGAAGTGAATCATAACTTTATTGCATGCTTAATGCTCTCCTGCTATTTCCGTTGCCATCTTGACTTTCCTGAACTTTATGTTGGAGTCGGGGAAGTGGTATCTTACTTCTAAAACAATTCTTATTATGTAAAGGGGGTATGTTCATCATCACCTGAAATGTTTTGGTGGTTGTGGGGTAGTGCAGGATGCTCTTGTTGGCTCCATGGCCGTGAGATGAGATTCAATTGCCAGCAGAAAGCCATCCTGGTGAATGTTTAAAATGGCTGAAAGACGGGTAGTGGATGTTGCTGAAGCAGGTGATAGGTGTTTCCATAATATCATCAAATCCTCCCAGTTTACCACCTCTCCCACCAAAGAAGGCAACTCCGTCTTCCCCATGATCTAAAGATTTTCCACCTTCATGAGGAGATATCCCACTATTTTTTATGAGTTTCATGTTCTTGACAGTGGAGGCACTCGTGTTCCTTGGTTCCGCTTGCCTCCTAAAACACTAGATCTAAGGGCATAATTATAGTGGATGATTCTACTTTGAAGACTATCAATCAAGCGAGTACAGGCAACGAACCATGAGCTAGCTTTGCCAAAGAGTGATAGGGCCGTAAGGGAGAGGTAGGATGCTAACATTCTCTGCCATATGTTCCAATGACTCTCTGTAACTTCTTTTTCTCTCTTCACACTTTTTTCTGTGCTTTATGAGGCAGGGTTGTCATGCTGGCATGGACACATGAGTAAGGCTGGCAACGTGCTAGATTGTATGGTTTTGTCCAGTTATTCTTTAAAATGAGGCTGGTATGTACTGAATCGTGCTAACCTAGATGGGACGGAACCTTGGTGGTTTTGGCATTTCGCCTTTTTAGGTAAGAATTCCTCCCACTTACTTTCAAATGGTAAAACATTCGTTTACATAAATATAGTCTTGCCTTATGGGGTATGCGCCTTCTGTACGAAGAGGGCAGGAGTAAACAATTTTTGGGAGTTTGATCAACAGAGATCGTTGCACCGAAAATCGAAAGAAAATGAGTTTAAGTTGCAAGCTGATGATTTAGATTACACAGCTTATGGTTTCCCTGAATGAATCCGAACGTAGCCACTCTCTTTAACTTCTTTTTTTCTCTCTTCACACTTTTTTCTCTGCTTTATGAGGCAGGGTTGTCATGCTGGCATGGACACATGAGTAAGGCTGGCAACGTGCTAGATTGTATCGTTTTGTCCAGTTATTCTTTTAAATGAGGCTAGTACTGAATCATGCTAACCTACATGGGACGGAACCATAGTGGTTTTGGCGTTTCGCCTTTTTAGGTAAGAATTCCTCCCACTTTCTTTTAAATGGTAAAACATTCGTTTACATAAATGTAGTCTTGCCTCAAATGGGGTGTGCGTCTTCTGTACGAAGAGGGCAGGAGTAAACCATTTCTGGGACTCAGGACTTGTTGCTAGAGTTTGATCAACAGAGATCCTTGCACCGAAAATCAAAAGAAAATGAATTTAAGTTGCGAGCTGATGATTTAGATTACACTGCTTATGGTTTCCCTGAATGAATCCGAACTTAGCCATTCTCTGCTGACTTGGGATCAATTGTTATAAATTGTTAGCCATTAAAAGGAAGCGTATATGTTTAGGAATAGCATAGTCAAAGTAAACAACATCTATCCTATAACACCTTATAAAGATACCTGTTTTAGGTCGGGTCTAGTACGTTTATTTATAAGAAGGTGTATATTCTCTTATTCAAATTTGAATTTTGAAGATAGAGAAACACATGGACCTGATTGAAATGGATTTTATAACATCTACATATTTCACTTGATTACACTCTACCTATCAACCTTTTGCAATTATGTGTTTAACTATGATTCTAGGTATGAAGAACTCACACACATGTATACGAATTTCTCCCACTTGCTTTCAAGTGATAAAACATTTGTTTACATAAATATAGGATTGCCTCAAATGGGGTGCGCGCCTTCCGTACGAATAGGGCAGGAGTAAACGATTTCGGGGACTTGGGAGTTGCTAGAGCTTGATCAACAGAGATACACAGCATATGGTTTCCCTGAATGAATCTGAAAGTAGCCACTCTCTACTGACTTGGGATCTTGTAGTGAATTGTTAGCCACTAAAAGGAACAATATATGTTTAGGAATAGCTTAGTCAAAGTAAACGACATTATGCTATAACACCTTATAAAGATACATGTTTAATCATGTGTATATTCTCTTATTCAAATTTGAAGATAGTGAAACACAAGGACCTGATTGAAATGGATTTTATAACATCTGCATCTTTTACTTGATTACACTGTAGCTATAATCCTTTTGGAATTATGTGATAAAACATGCTTCTAGATATGGAGAACTCACACATATTATTGTGCATATATATGCATATGACCAGCTCCGAACCAGAATATAGAAAGTAGAGGATCTATTTCCTTACAAAAGCAAAAGACAAAGTATTCAACTAATAGCAGTAATTAATGGAAGGGACAAAAGTGACAGTATGATTAATTCCATAGCATGGTTAATAATAGCCATTGCTGAAACAATCATAACAAAATCTATTCAACAGCCCACAGTAACTATAATTGATTTGTTGCATGAGAAAACAATAATAATGTACTGAATCTATATGTTAGTATTAACACAAGGCTCATCGGACAGAAGGTATTCCGAATAAGCTCTGACTTGCTCTGTATCGAAATCAATGTCGTTCGTAAAGTCATCGGACATAAAGTATTTTGAATAAGCCCCGACGATTTGCTCCGTTTCAAAATCAATGTTGTTCATAAAGAACGCAGTTTCTGAATCGAGATGCTCTGGAATTGAAACTATCTGCAATGAGGCACAAGAGCTCTGTGAAGTAGAGGCCTCATGATCATATTTCATCTTCTTATGAATTGGGTAATTTATATGACCATTGTCTCTTGCATGGCTCAACTCCGAAACAACATCATCACCATCACGATCACGATCACGCTTTGTTGCCGTCTTTAGAGGTTTTGAGTCATCTCTCTTGATCTTGCACACAACATAGTCAAGATCATCTTCAATCCCTTCCAAACTCACACCACCAAGAGAATACTCATACATTATCCAATGACCCCTTGCATGCATCAAACCCTCGTCATTCTTCGCATCCGCCTCGAAATTCAACATCCTCTGGAATCCAATATGCTCATTCTGTTCATTAAAGATTTTCTCAACCCTAGTCCGGCCATACCATGTCCCGCAATCCCCGGCTCTTCGAATAACTCTCCTTTTGGCGCCAATTTTCTTCAACTTGGTGAACACGTAAATGACATGTTCATATTTGTTGGGCTTGATCTTGCAGGTGTTCCATGGGTCTTGATCATGGAGTACATTCCAAGGCGCTGCACTGTAAATATCTCGCTCAATCACCACACCCTCGCAAGGCAGTGCTTCTCCCTTCACCTTTCTTCTCAAGTAGCTGGCTACTAAATCTTCTGAGGTTGGAGCAAATCGAAACCCTGAAGGGGGTTGTATTGGATTGAAAGCCTGCATCTCTCTTGATCTTGTACTGAATCTATATATATATAAATATATATATACGTACTTGCTGAAATTCAGTGATTATTAGAAACTGAAGAACGAAAAATTAAGCAGAGGATGCTCTTCCTTTATATTCCTTTGTATGTTTCTTGTTTCCTTTTTTAAGTCGTAATATATTTCCATATCTATAGTTTCCTATTGTAAGTTCACTTATTTTTCTTTCCATATCTATAGTTTCCTATTTTAAGTTCTCCTATATTTCTTTCTAGTGTTTTTTTTACTTAAGTACTACATGGGTAATTTGACATTCATCCCTTTTTTAAAATTTAATGTTTGGTAAATTATACTTTTACACCCACTTATTTTGCTAATTATACTTTCATCCCAACCAAATTTTGAAATATTAAATGACTAAATTACCCTTAAATGTGTGTGAGGACCTATTTTGCAATCCATAAAGATGTGAAAAGACCAACCTACCCTTCTTTTATACTTATTTTGAAAAAAAAAAAAATTCGTAAAATATATATTTCCAGAAAAATATATATTTTGAAAATATAAATCCATTTTTTTAAAATATATTTTTCAAAAATATATATACTGGAAACATATATATATTGCAAAATAAATATATAAAATAGTATATATATTTCCAATAATATATATATTTCAAAAAATATATTTTTAAAAAATAGGTATATATATTTTCGAAAAATATATTCAATAATATATATTTTCGAAAAAAATAGATATATTTGGAAAAACATATTTCGAAATGACTCTGAGCTACAATTTTTTGGAAATATATATATTTTTTGAATTAATTTTTTTTTTGAAATACATATAAAAGGAGGGTAGGTTGATCTCTTCACATCTTTATGGATGTCCAAATAGGTCATCACACACATTTAGGGGTAATTTAGTCATTTTATATTTTAAAATTTGGTCGAAGGGGTGAAAGTATAATTAGCAAAATAATTGAGTATGAAACTATAATTTACCAAACATTAAATTTTAAAAAAGAGACCAATGTCAATTAAGTTTTAAAAAAGGGATGAATATCAAATTACCCCCAAAACTGTTGGACTTAAGTAAAAAAAACCCTTCTTTCTATAGTTTCCTGTTTTAAGTTTAGAATTAATAAATAACTGCGGAAGCTAGTGTAAGGATATTTTCGGACATTCAAATAAAGGTTTCGGACATTCAAATAAAGGGACGCCTTAGGAGTTAGGACTAATGTCACCGGACTCACTGCATGACTTTTAACAACAACGTTGTCGTTATTACTTATACAACACTGATGGTACGAAAATTTATTTACACTTTTAATTTAGCAAAACCACCATCACTATATTTAATTTCCTTATTTATTTCATTTAATACCACCCATATAAATTTAAACAAAGATAATTATAAAAAAAAAAACAATCAGATAAATACAAAACATTAATATTAGCTTCACTTTTCACTACAAAAATATATATCTATAGTGATAAAAATTAGTGGCCACTATAGCCGAAATAGTTTAATTTTCTATATAGGATAGTTAAGGTATAATTACAATTTTTACTGCCACTATACTTTTAAAAACCTTCTAATGTCAAGACCTTAGGTGAAAATTTACTATTTGCCGTTAAAAGAACTAACGAAAATTAAATATACAGAAAGATTGGTAATATTTGAGAAATATTTAGTGATTTAAGGATATGACTGCTTCTCTTGTTGTCCGCTGAGTAAGACTACCGAGAATCAAATAACAATAAATAAATAAATTGGAACATAAATTCAACATATACTACTAATAACATAATATATTTGTATATATAAAATATTTAATCGCACCGGATTATTACCGGATTGGAGCATCTAAATCCATATCCGATTTGTTAATGAAATCAGATTGTCGGATTTAGAACATATTCGGATTATCGATACCGAACGACTACTTGGTCTAACAGTATAACCTTCTCCTTCCAATAGGGAAGGTGAGAGGTTCGAATCTCCTTGGAGATAAAATGGGTGTGTGTGAAAAAAACCCAAAAATAATTCTTACCTTGCAAAAAATATATATTGTATATATAAAATATTTAATTGCACCGGATTATTATCGGATCATATTCGAATATATTTAAAAATATATTCGGAAAATTTTGACCAACTTTTACTTGTGGGTCGTAGACCCTATTTAGGGCCTGTTTGGTAACAGTGTTTTTGTGTCTGTTTATGTGTTTTGTGTTTATAAACTTGTTTGGTTAGTGTTTTTAGGATGTGTTAAAAAACACTTTTTCACTTTAGACAAATTTTAGGCATATTCCAATAAACATGAATTTGGTGTTTATTGGGGTGTTTCTCACTTACACTTTCTTCACTTTATAATATATTTTATTATTTATATTATTAAATTATTATTATTTATTAATTTATAAATATATTCTATTTATTTATTTATTATTATTTCATTATTTAATTTATAAATTATTTATTCATTTTTAATTATTTAAAAATATATTTTATTAATTTATTATTATTATTATGAAGTATTTATTTGTTATTATATTTACTTATTATTTATTATTATATTTATTTATTATTTTTTATTATTATTTATTTCATTTTGTTTATTATGTATTATTTTTATTATATTTTTAAATATGTTTTATGTAATTTATTATTTATTTTATTAATTTATTATTATTATATTTATTTATTATTATTGTATTCATTTTTTATTATTATTATATTATATTATATTATATTATATTTATTATTTATATTATTAATTATTAATTATTGATTTTTAATTTTTCAATTTCAACCCAAAAAACATTCCTACCAAACATACTTATGTTTTTGGATGAATAAACAAAAAAACAAAAAACGTGTTTTTTGTTTATTTCAACACAAACACAAACACAAACACAGCTCTACCAAACAAGCCCTTAGAAATCTCTTGTATCTGATATAGAATGGCATCTCAAGTTTGAACATTCACAATCATACGCAGCATAACAGAAAGTGATTACCTCCGAAACTCCAGTGAGAAAGTGATTCTGAAGCTGAAGCTACTTTCTCAGACACCTCAACTCCATAAGCTCCTTTTCAGGATTACCACTAGGTGGTCCTGTTGAATTTCATGACCTTCTTTTATAAAAAAACTACTCTTCCTTTCTGAAACAGAAATTAAAGTCATCAATGGTTCAGGAAGGCATTTTTCCTCGGATTCTAGCAAAGCAACCTTCCAAACAAGGTTACATTCAGACAACTCAGCTCGCAACTTAAATTTATTTTCCTTCAATTTTTGGAGCGAGGATCTCTGTTGACCAAGCTCTAGCAACAATTCCTGAGTCCCAGAAATTGTTTACTCCTTCCCTCTTAGTCTTGGTACAGAAGGCTTTTTTTTTCCAGGGACCGTAGGTAAGAAAAGCACACACACCATTTGAGGAAAGACTAGATTTATGTAAAATAATGTTTTACAATGAAAGTTAAAAGGAAATATTTACATCAATCGCTGCCTCAGTTAATTAGCAAAAATTCTTATCTTAAAAAGCAAAAATACAAAAACACCAAGGTGGTCTACCATGTAGGTCTGCGCGATTCAGTAGAAGCCTCACTTCAAACAGTAAGTGGACAAAATCATACAAACAACAAACTTGCACGTTGTCAGCCTCACTGTCCATAGCGCCACCTCCATGTCTTTTTTACAGTACTCTCTGTCCATGCCAACATGGCAGAAGTGTCAAACTAAGTTAGTAACAGCCAAACACTGCTGCATAAAGGAGAGAGAGAGGTGTGCCTCAGATGTAAATTGCTTCTAGTTATAATAAGGAAGAGAGAAAAACTTGTAGACAGTGATTGGACCATATGGCAGACAACGTTAGCATCCGACCTCTCCCTTATGGCCCTATCATTCTTTGGCAAAGCTAGCCCCTGTTTAATTTCCCTGTACTCACTTGATTGATGGTCTTCAAAGCATAATCATTCACTGTAATTATGCACTTAGGAAGAATGAACCTTGTTGCCAAGGTTTAGCAGAGACCTGTTGTACACAGATTGTCACAGTCTAGTTTTTTTCTTTTATTTCTTATCATAATTACTATTACTAGTATTCTTAAATTTTTCTTGTTCTTACAAGTAACTAGAATATTTCCTCCTGTTGAAAGATATCTGGGAATAGTTTGGGAGTTTCTTGAATACAAGGAACAAATATAAGCTCAGTTCTCAATTACCAAAGTCAGCATAATTCCAATATTCCAACAACACTGGTATGAAAATTTGTAAAAAATAGTTGCCAAAAAATTCAACACGAGAAGTGATGTTGCAAAATATTCAAACTCGGTGAAGGAATAACTTGGTGGAGTAGGATTAGGGAATACCTTTTCCACTGGTTGTTTCACGTAGCCACAGCGATTTGAGTTCTTGGCTCACCTTTCACGTTTATGTAGCAGGAACAGTTAGCTTTTGCAAGCAGCGGCTAATCTTGCATATATTTTTCACATCTCTCACAGAAAGTTCAATTTGAGTAGAAAATTGCGTGATCAGATGCTAAAAATTCGGTAATCTTGCACATATCTATCTTTTCCTGAAGGCTAACTGCCAACAGCATCAGCCGAATTTAGCAAGGATCATCTATTGTTTCATCTGATTCATATTCCGAAAGCATACATTCCCATTCTTCTTCAGATTTGGATCCATCGCCACTAAGTTCATTACTATAACCATTCCTTAGTTGATCCTCCTCAACAGCATCTCTATTTCTCTTGTACAAGCCCCTGCTCCTATCCAGCAAACCTTCCTTCATCATACTTGCAAACTTTTCCCTGTTATCAACAAGGGGGTGTTTCTGGATTAGTTGATGACGGTTGTAGGCTTCCCTAAGAACAACAGTTTGGGTGTCACATTTCTTAGAAATATAGAATATGCCAGGATGGCGTTCAAACACCTTTGTAAACTTCTGCGGCAAGCCTAGAGGTTTACGGAGATTGCTCACATTCTTGCGCTCAGTTTTCTTTTGTATGGTGAGGTGGAGAAGCTCATGAAAAACACCAACAATCCTCTTCTCAGATACATCAGTACGGGGATCTAAATGAGAGGCATCTGAATAAGGAGAAGTATAAGGGAGCTTTTGCCACTCTTCTAACCACGCCATGCACTTTCTCTTCAATCCAAAACCCCTGGTAAATCCAATTGGAAATTCTAAGCTGCCATTTTCAACATCTTTTTCCCTTCGCTGCAAAGCAGCACTCTTTTCCAATTGAGACACGGCAAGGTTATCATCCCAGGAAAGGAGTTTCAAGCCAACACGATCATCAGGTAGCTGAATAAAAGAAAACACATCTGGATGACGGGAAATCAAGGAATGAGAGTAATCAAATGGCAAACCAACGTCCCATTTTAGCTGGTCGATCGTAGGTAGAGGAAGGGTCCTATCTTTGGTAAGCATGAGCAGCTTGCGGAGCCTGTCAAGGAGATCCATCTCACAATCTTGGTAGATACTAAGTTCTTCTTGATGGAGATCTAGTGCTTTAGGAGTCAAGCGGAACCAAGGAACACGAGTGCCTCCACTGTCAAGAACAGGAAACTCATCAAAAACAGTGGGATATCTTCTCATGAAGGTGGAAATCTTAAGATCATGGGGGAGACCTAGTTGCCCTCTTTGGTGGGAGAGGTGGTAAACTGGGAAGCAACAACGAGGATTTGATGATATTATGGAAACAAGGATGCTGGCAGCTTTTAGATCCCTATCACCAGCCACTGTGGCATCCAATACCGTGTCTTTCACCCATTTTAACTTTACATTCACCAGGCTGGCTTTCTGCTGGTGATTGAATCCCATCTCACGTCCATGGAGCCAACAATAACATTGTGCCCGACTCCACAACCACCGAACCATTTTAGATGATGATCAACATACCCTGTTACACGATGAGAATTGTTTTAGAAGTACCATTTCAACGACTCCAACATTCAGTTCAGGAAAGTCAAGATGGCAACAGACATAACAGGAGAGCATTAAGCATGCGATTAAGTTATAATTCCATTATAACTTGTAATCAAATGATCAACCTGTAAAACTCTTTATTCATCCAAGAGGGCCTCTAGAAACGAGTATGAACCTTTGATTTCGAGATATCATAGATCGAATGCGTGCATAGGCTAAGAACTTCTGATCCTCAACTGTTTTCATGTAAAATGACAGTAGAAAAAAAAATGACAATGAATGATCCAGTCCCATATGATTACTAAACTACTTGAAGACCAATAAACTATATTAATACAATTTTGGCAAACGAAAAATGGTCAGTCCATCAAAGGATGAAAAATCAAACCACTAAAAATGCCAATACCCTCCTATCAATGGAGAAAGTCAAAAAGATTGTTTGAGTACTAACAATTCACAGCATTCACAACTAGTGTCTACCCTTTTAGACACCGATCGTGTTATCATTCTGAAAATACAAGCTTTTACCTTTGCGCCTGTTGTATAGGGACACACATTAAGGCAAAAGGATATTAAATTGAAATAGATAAAAGCAACAAAAGCAAATTGTAAAATAATTCAACACTACAGACCCTAGAATATGTATCCCTCAAGCCCATCAGCAAAAGAATACTGCGAGATCTTTTGGCGACATGGATTTTCGTGGAGAGTTTTAGGTGGTCCTTACTCAATGCAAACAATTCAAAACCCAAATTCCATCAAAGAGCAACCAATTCTACTATTGGATGGTGAAATATATCAGTCATCAATGAAGTAATCAGTCAAAATTGAGCTATACTCTATCACAGAAGCTACAAACTCAGTTGAAGAGCATTAAATTAGAAGCATACAAATTGTTACACACTTTTAACTATGTTTGTTCAGATTTACAAATAACATTAATCACAAAAATAAACTGATTTGATCCTTATGAGCTAATTGTTTGAGCTTTTAAAACAAATGGAAATTCAAAACTGTAGAGCTCGGAAACATTGTCAAGCAGAGCAGTACAGCAAATCAACATTATGAGCATACCAACACAATGATCATGAGCTTCTCTCAAAAGCAAAACATTCACTATGCAACTTCAAGAAATCATCAGGAACACTGAACTGGAAATACTTAACAAATTACAAAGATTTAAATCATTTCGCGCTTCATCACCACCAACTCAAATTCAAACTAGCAAAGCTTAAGAACAATCCAAAAAAAAAAAGTAAAATCCAGCAAAACATAAATCGGTTCACACAGGGAAGACTATAAGAACTACGTACATATAAATTCAAGCACAGTCATCAGAAGCATACAAGTCAACGTTTAACTCCAAAAACCGAACAAACACAAAATAAATGAAAATCAATCAGAAGTAAAATAGAACTCTATCACTTTGAGCTTCAAACAAGAACTCAAATTCCAAAGTAACTAAGCTCCAGATCAAATTCAAACCACAATTTCAGCAACAATTTAATCAGTTCAGAAACATAACTCCATGAAAATACTATAGATCACTGATCAACTCCAAAACGAAGATCTAGCATAGAAGAATGCAATCACTTCCAGCTTAATCAACACAAACTCACATCCCTAAGCTACGAAGGACATCACGAGGAACAATCCTACACACACACACACACAAAATATATATATATATATATATATATATATATATATATATATATTTCCATTCAGACAAATTAACAAACACCTTGTGATCCAAATTAACAGATTAACTAGTATCAATCTAAATTGACCCATTTCAACAACCACAACCATAGTTGTCGAATTTCGAATATGCAAAAAAAAAAAATTAACATCACTTTTTCATCTTAGGGTTAGAGGGGTAATTACAAGAGAGAAGACAAAATGGGTATTAATCAATACATCCTCGAAACAAGTTTGCAGAAGCAGAAATGCTATGCTAGAGTTGTTTAATCAACAGAAAAGATTTACAAAACAATGTACTATTAATTCAATAAAATCTTAACTTTGAAATGATTAATGAGGAACGTCGCTTTTAATCTTGATTTTGTACCTTAGAAGTTGCGAAGTTGCGGCTTGTCGGAGATTGAGAGAAATGGCAAAACAGTAGAGGGTTTCTCAAAGATGTGTGCTTTAAGCAGGAAGAGCTTTTCATTCTGCTTTTGTTTCTTTGCAAATATGCTTAATACTAGTTAACGAATTTTCCATTTCTTATTATTTTCCATTATTATTAGCAAAATACTTATATTATTACTATTAATAATAGTACTAGTAATAATATTATTATAAGATCTCTGAACTGCGACTATAAGTAAAAAAAATTAAAATTAAAAAGTCTATACCCTAACATTAATAATTTATATATATTTCAATCATTTTAGGATATATAAGGTTCTTAATGTCTTTTTATAAAAGAAAAGGTTATTTTTTCAGTTTTTAATCTTTGACTACGGGTTGTTAAACTCATACGTCAAATGTAAGGGGAGGTGATGTTACAATTACCTTAAACACTCCACTTGTGTGATTTGTCCAAACCACATATTAGTGTAATTTGTACTATTGTTATTATTGTCATCTTATTGTGTGTGGCAAAGAAATTTTGTTATAAAGAGCCAGATATATTATGAAATATTTTTGGATAAATTTTACTATATACAATATTACAGATAAGAGCCGTATATCCTTATCTTCAAATTTTGATAATTCTTAATTATTTTTAATTTATATATTTTAATTTATTACAAAAAGGATTGGGACTACTTAAGCTATTTCTAATTAGTGTTTATCTATAAAAAAAATAAAAATTGAGAGGCTTTCTTATCTATAATAATTTTTAATCAATACAAATGAATTGACGTGGCCAATTTTTTTTTAAAAAAAGGAATTGAACTTCATTTGCGTATTTATGTATTTCATGTTCAACTTCTTTTTTAAAAATATTTTAGCCACATATCCAAATTATATTAGACCATATCATAGGGAAGAACGAACTTAGTCCTCATGTGCAAGACCCAAGTATTGTCCAAAGTGAAATATGATTTAAGGCGCAAAATGATAATTTTACTATGTATCATAGGGATGACAAAAGTATCCACTCCGCCGGAAAACGATTTCGGTTCGTCCCGTCCCGATTTAAATAATTTTGAGACTCGATTAAATAAATGAGGGTGAGTACAGGGAGAAAAAAATCCGACTGAGTTCGGGGGGATCGCTCCACCACAATTAGCTTTGACCCGCCCCATTTATAATTAGGTTAATTACAACTAAACCCCTCGAGATATGTCAAATAATAAGTAAACTTTCTATCATTTAGTAAATTACAGCTAGACCCCCTCAAGTTGATCGGCGTATATTTTCGATGACTGATAATGCAAAATTACATCTTTACCCATGCCTATATTTCATTTAAAAGATCTTGAAATTACCTAGGCGACTAAGGAAAATAGTCTAGAGGGGGGTGAATAGGCTTTTTATCAATAGCCTAGAGGGGGTGAATAGGCTATTTTATCGATTTTATGATCAATTAAAATTATTTAACAAAAATTCAATTTTAATTAGTCACGAAACCCTAATTCTCTAATTAGATTAATCAAGCAATCATGAATATAAGTGCAAAAAATAAATCATGAGACAACACAGATTTTTACGTGGAAAACCTTGGAAAATGCTTCAAGTGAAAACCACAGATACGTCTGAAAATCTAGATCCACTCGTGCTCCACGAAGCTTTTGCTCCGATCTTCGTACTCCGACGACTCCGTTTTTCAACAAATCGACGCAACCACGTTGCAATAGGTGGTGTGATGGTTTTTCAGTAACCAGATCATTCAATTGTGCATGAAATATCTTCGATGTAGAAGCACAATTGAATAATCACCAAAAACTAGAAAAATCTTTGATATAAAATAATAAAGTAATCTCTTTCTCTCTGCAGATGAATCTGATCTATGAAAGTATTGCAGAGATCTCACAAAAGCCACACCAAAATTCTGTAAAAACTCATTTTATTTATAGAGAGATGAATTCTATATTAAGTAAACTTGTATCATTTTTGGACTATAATTTCTCCTTTATTTAATCCTCTTGTAATTTGGAGTGAATCTAACCAATATTGGTGTATATATAATTTATACACGTGTTAGGATATATTGGAGTGTAACCCAAGTTGATAGAAGTTGAAACGGATCAGAACTTGTATATTGCATACCACGCTTATACCTACACTTAAGTGTAAGAGTTGTTATGCTTAAGCTTATGTCATACGTAGCCCAAAAACCATAAGCGTAAGTCAAGCATAGATTTTCAACTTTCTAGTCACTTTTAGTTACTGTAAGCGTAGCTCAAGCGTAACAAAATTCATGGAAACTACTTTTTCCAACTTTTCTTCCATATGAACCCTCTCGACTCCATTGATATGTTTCTTGAAGTTTCGGTTCCAAAAAATATCGTTTATGCCATCTGGAATGCATTTTTTGCTCAAACTTATTTCATTTTCACTACTTTAAGCTTGATTTGAATTTGATGAAGCTTGTTGATGTTTTTGCTTGATCACTTTAACTTTCTTAAACCTACCCGACATTACAAGTCACTCAACATGGTTATTGTCGAGAACATGCCAACAATGAACAATATACAAATGTTCCTACAGATCTAAAAATTATTATTTTGTCAATTATTTATTTACAAATGTAATTTTGGTCATATTATAAACATTAAATAAGGGTATTTTGATATTTTCACATGTCATTTGCATTTACCCGAGGGTATTTATGACATTTCACATCTGAAAAGGTGTTGACATCAACATTGACCGAATTTGACCACGCCGGTAGGGGTATTTGTTACAACTTACAAACTTGAAGGGGTGTAGTTGTTATTTACTGAGCGACATGAGACCTACTTGTTATTTGACATATCTCAAGAGGATCTAGATGTAATTAACCCTTTATAAAAATTTAAAAACTAATATTTATTTATATTACAAAACTACCCTTCTATATATACATACACACTTCAGAAACCCTAGCTTCACACACACACGATACACGAGTGCAGTCTCGCCACCAGATCTGGTACTCTCTCTCTTCTCCATCCCTCTCTTTATAGATGGTTTGGCATTTTAAGAAATTCACCAAGCAAATGGGAAGATGATCTGCATAATGTTTCATCTGGAATTCTTTAGGAAATTTGGGAATTGTTAAAATTAGCTGTTAAATTTACTGAGATTAATTTTTTTTTTTTTTTTTGGGGCTAAATCAACTAAAATTAAGGTGCCAAAGTTGTATCCTGTCCAACTCAAAAAACTAAAGTAGGTCGCGTGAGTTGATTTTTTTTTTCTTTTCTCAACAAAATAATTCTTGGCCTTAGATTAATAGATAGGATTTGAAGTTTAAAAGGAGAACAATTTCAGACTCTATAAGATTGAGTTGGACACTTTTTTGTTTTAAAGTTGGAATTTTAAAAGAATGAACCTGGGTCTAAATCTGTTGTTTGAGCGGTTTTGTGTATTCTATACATCCAAGCATGTATCGATATGTTGTTTTGAAAGGGTTGGTGTATTCTATACATCTAGTGCAGAAATGTGTAGATCTCTTGTTTTGAGCATAATGGGCTATATTTCACCCGTCTGAAACTAGTCTTCTGATTTCAAATATATTGCTCATATTAATCAGTTTGTTTTTTTCCCTTTCTAACATTGTTTTCACATGTAAGGGTCGTAATGGTAAATATTCCTTGGTTTTTTTCAGGTCACCTACCCTTTTCCAATTAATTTTGTTATAAAATTTTGTAGTGATATATAAATTACCATCTTTATTTACAGATTTTCATCAAATCTTATATATTTGGGGGATCTATCATAACAACCAGTTTGGAAAACAATATGCCACCTCAGTCCCCGAGAGTTAACTTTTCACTATTATTCACCCTCATTTACCTTTCACAATGACATCTTTATTTATCTTTAATATATTCCTATGTTATTAATACTTGTTATGGTAATGGTAGCTTAACTCGTAGGATAGAAATGCTTCGCCCACTAAGCTCTATGCCTAAAAATATTGTTTTTGTAATCTTATTTTCTAGGTTTGCTGGTTGGGAGGAAAAAACCTTGGTGAAGTGAGTAGGGTCGGAAAAAAAAAAGGTATAAATGGTGATTAATTTGTTACAGTTTGCAACTTTTGCCAGTATAATAAACCAGTAATGCACACTTTATTAAAAGAATGGTTTAGTTTTCACATTTTTATAGTTTTGACATTTTTTGGTTCAAGTCAAATTAGCACATATTTCATTGAAAGATGTGATCATGTACAACAAATAGAAAAATAAATAGCTCATACAGAATCTTAAGCAAGTTGCATACAAATTTTCTACATCTACAGCTTATCCCCATCAGGTTTCTCATGAAGCCCGCGATTCCGGTGAACAGGGAGATCGCCGAGGATGCGACCGAGATCCTTCGGAATTGCGTCTCCGAGTTCATTAAACCTCATTAGTATGTTTCTCCGCCCTTATCCCTACTTCGATAACCTTGCATCGAATACCATATTTGTTGTTCATATGTTATCGAAGTAGGATGAGGGCGGATGAACCGAGTAATGAGGTTTACATCCTGGTTCAAGTCAAATTAGCACTTTTGGTCAGATGTTACATTTAGAACTATTGTGTGAGGAATGAATTTTCAGTGATGGATTCTAGTTTCACTGAGCATACGAGTATATACACAACAGATTAATACGAGTAGAAAGGGTAAAGTGTTGGAGTGCACACCGTTCGGTTTCGACCGAAACCGAACCGTTATTTTCGGTTTCTTAAAAATGAAAACCGTAACAAAACTGTTACTAAAAGAAACCGAAACAATTCGAACCATTTTTTTCGGTTCGGTTTCGATTTTTATAATTGCCTTTCAAAAAAATAATATTCACATAAATTAAATAATATTTTCTAGATATTTTAAAATTTATAAATGAAAGTTTTATTACTGTTAATATCTTTTTATAAAACAAATGGTTTTGATAAGAATAGACTAACAAGTTTATCATTTCTATTTATTCATCTATCTGTAACCATTATTCTTGTAGTTGTATCTGTCTAATTCATAAAAGGTGGGTCAAACTATGCACAATCTTCACATTGAAAGGTCTATGTATGTTGGAAATTTACTCTTTTTTCTTTTTCCACTTGATTTCGGAGTAGAATTTGGAGAAAGGTAATTTATTTTTCATACCAAATTACAATCACACCCTCTCAAAGTCTCACACAAGTTGTTTGATATAGTCATATAGATAATACATATATAATATAATATATTATAAAATCGGTTCGGTTTTTAGAGGGTAAAAATCAAAACCAAATTGAAAATTTTGGTTTTTGAATTTTGAAAACGGTAATTGAACCGAATCATCTTAAAACTGAACCGAACTGCCGGTTTTTGTTCGGTTTGGTTTTGTGCGCAGTCCTAGTAAAGTGCACAAAATCCCCTGAAGTACTTGAGCTATGCGTGAGCCATTTGTCACCATGCTATGCACTTGTTCTAAATAGCTAGAGTTAGTAAAAATATTGATGCTTTGTGGCTCACTAGGAAGGAAAATAATTGAATGCATGAGACCTTCCTAGAGAAAAAAAATACAATATTTGACTTTCTTATATTTTTTAAGAAATGAAAGTTGTTCAAAAACTGCATTCTGGCCAAGCTTGTCATCAATGTCTACCTCAAAAGCTCTACATAAAATCTTCTTCACACCAAAATTTACCAGTTAAAAATGCGAAGGGAACACACCAAAACCACACTTTCCTTCGCTACTTTTTGTTCAGAACAAAAGCAAGATTTCGAAGCTCCTCAAATGCTTGCATTGTTTCTGCATCAAATCCTCCCGAAAATGAAAATCAACACAATCCGACATTGTTATCATGCAGCAAACAAAACCTACTTTGGTGCTCTTAATTAGTTACTAATGAAGTTACTGTAAGTTTATTCTTATTATGAGGAGGCTTGTTTTACAAACCTGATGGATTCGGAAAGCGAATCTCACTCCTTGAAGTAGCATATAATCCATGGCCGGATCTTAATTTGTCTGGTTGCCCCTTGGATTGAAGTTCCATTGCTACCCTCTTCATGTACTTTTTTGCTAACTTGACTGAACCAAACTTTATCTAGATTTAAAATAGGGTTAAGTACAGAAAATACCTCTGTAGTATAAATACGGTGCGAATAACACCCTGTACTTTGAAAATGTATGTATTGATAACAGCACTTTTGAAAATCGTGCGAACACCTCCTGCAAGTTTCGAAAATGTGCGAATAATCCCCTACAAGTTTCGAAAATGTGCGAATACCCCATTCTTTGACTTTTATACTCTCTTAAATACTCATTTCACCATTTTTCTTCAAAATATATATATAAATTTTGAAAAATAAATTTCAAAGCCAATATATAAAATTCAAATTCGAAATTTATATATATAAAATTCGAAACCAATATATATATATAAAATAATTTTTTTGAAATTTATATATATAAAATTCGAAACCAATATATATATATATATAATAAATTTTTTGAAATTTATATATATAACTCGAAACCAATATATATATACATAAAATAAAATTTTCGAAATTTATATATATAAAATTCGAAATATATATATAATTCGTAAAAAAATATATAAATTTCAAAAAATAAATATTAAATTTCAAAAAATATATATAAAATTTCAAAAAATATATATAAAATTTCAAAAAATATATAAAATTCGAAACAAATATATAAAATTCAAAAAATTCAAATAGTTGTGCAAATAGATGTATAAAAAACACAAGTGACCAAAATACAATATACCAAAACAAAATTTAAAGTCAAAGAAAGTAGAATATAGAACTATATTTTCCCTGAATTTTATATATATTTTTCCAAAATTTATATATGTTTTCGAATTCTATATTTTATTTTAAAATTTTAATATATTTTTTTCGAATTTAATATTTTTCCCGAATTTTATATATATATTTCAAAATTTATATATGTTTTCAAAATTTATATATATTTTTTGAATTTATATATGTTTTTTCGAATTTTATATCATTTTTTGAAATTTATATTTTTCTTTTCAAAATTTCTATTTTTTCGAATTTTATATTTTTTTGAAATTTAATATATATTTTTGAATTATATATATTGTTTCAAATTTTATATATTTATTTCGTATTTTATATATATATTTTTATAATTTTAAATATTTTTTTGAAATTTATATATGTTTTCGAATTTTATATATTTTTTCGAATTTTATATATGTTTTTGAATTTTATATATTTTTTTTGAATTTTATATATTTTTTTCAGCTTTTATATATGTTTTCGAATTTTATATATTTGTTTCGAATTTTATATTTTTTTTTCAAATTTTATATAGTTGTTTCAAATTTTATATATTTGTTTTGAATTATATATATATTTTTTCAAAATGTATATATTTGTTTCAAATTTTATATATATTTTTCGAATTTTATATTTTTTTTTCAAAATATATATATATATTTGTAATTTTATATGTTTTTTTTTGAAAATTTATATATTAAGGGCATATATGTCATTTTACATAAAATGGAGTCAATTTGCACATAAATAAAAAAAATTGAGATAAATCAAACTAGAAGGTGTTATACGATATACACAGTATTGGGGTGTTAAAGAATCGTGACCCTTTAAAATAGTTATCACCCCATATATGGATGGTATGCTAATAGCCCCCGTCTTCTCAATATTCCTAACCAATTGCAATGTAATAGTCTTCCTACTCACCCACTCCCTACCTAGGGTTATGGCAGCTATTCTCCTTCTGCAGCCTGTTTTATAACAATACCATCATCCAATAAACTATAATTTTAGACATGTGAAAAATTTCAGAATTATTAGCCACATATTTAACTGCAAAATTTAAATTTAAGTCACTACAAGAAAACTGCCTTTTAACTATGAACTATTAGTCACATATTTTCGTGACAAATAATGTATTTTTTATTATGAATTTCATTTTTGTAAAAATTAATTTATTTTTTAATTACGAAATTTAAATTTTGCAGTTAATTATCTTATAATTACTATAATTTTATATTTCGTAGAAAATTTACGAAAAATCAAAGTTACATATATGTATAGATAATGCATTGTTCATGAAATGGTGTCCTACATCGGTAGAAGAGAGATTAGATTTTTTCTTTATAGATGAAAAGTAGCTGGCTTCATTGTAATGCGAAATAGAGCATGAGAGAGCGGGTCAACAAGACACGTAATTAGGTCTCTGACTTTCAGATTTGGTTGGGCTTATATCTCAATTGTGGGTTTGAGATTCAATTGGCCCATAGGGTTGGACCGTTGGAGTACTTTAATAGCGGGGCCACGCTGGCCCATCTGAAATATTGAATCGACCCATCATGGCTTCTGGTAAAAGACCAAATTCCTTTTCCCATAAAAATAATAAAAAAGATTTGTGGCAAAATTTATTGTCATTTGCTACAAAAAATAAATAAATTTGTGGCCAATGAAATTTTACCACAAGATCATTTTTTTGTGACAAAATACATTTGGGCATGGGCTTATGGTCACGACTTAATCACAAAATATATTTTGTGCCAAAATATCTTTTACCACAAAAAATAATCTTTTAGCCACAAAATATTTTGTGGCAAAATGCCTAATTTGTTGTAATGTTAAAGTTTGGGCCTTTTTTCTGATGACAGATGCATGTAGCAAATATAACCGAATACTTTTAGATGTGTAACAGAAGGCTTGTGTCCATGATAGTGCTTATTGTGCTGTTTTTTTTTTCTTTTTTTTTTTGTCATTTTTTTTTCTTTTCCTTTGTTTATTTTTCCTTCTGCCCACCTAAAGGTCTGTTTCATAACACTTAATTGTCACTTAAATATGAATAGATTAAACACTTATTCAGATAAGTGCGTTTGATAAAAAATTTTAACACCACTAAAATAATTAAGTGGCACTTAAAATGAGGTAAAATTGTAAGTAATATAGTCATCACGTAATACTGAAGTCTGAAAACTAAAAATCTACATAAATATCATAAAATATAATTTTTTCAAGCACCACTTAAAATTTTCGATACTTAATTTTTAATTTTACCAAACAGCTAACTCCCTTTCACTTCTTTTAATTTCACCAGATATCTCTTCTTAACTCCACTCTGTTACTTTTAAATTTCACCAGAACTTTCTCTCTTCTTAACTCCACGTCTCTTTCTTTAATAAACTCTCTTGCCACCAACTCGCTGCCCTCTCTTTAATCTTTCAATTAAAATCACAAGAACTTGTCCCCTCAATAAGTCATCTATCTCCACGCACTCACTCTGTAGAGAAATTACTCTTTTCCTTTGTGTCCTCTCTCTCTCTCTCTCTGTAAACCCTCTCTCTTTTTCGGAAGGGGACCAAAGTTCCTCGATTCTTCGTTTGACAAGGTAAGTTCTTTCTCTCCTAGGGTTTGTAGAGATATTTTAGTGAATATAATCCAAATGTATTATTTATATAAGCATGCATATATATTTATCTGTGAAAATATGTATGTATATATACAGATCTGTATATATCTGTTGTTTCAAGCGGCTTTGTTTTTAGTGTCTTTGAACGGTTGTGTATTGTATACATCTAAAGCATGTATAGATATGTTGTTTTATGTATTCTATACATATAGTATCGGTTTTTACGGATCTGTGTATTTTGGGATTATAAACATCCCTTTACTAGTATTTGCTAAAAATTAAAAAACAACCTTGAAAAAATATGACAGATTTTTTTTAGGTTCCTAACCAACTAAATTTCCAAAATTCAAACAAAATGTCATGACACTTTTAGGAAGGGAAATTCCACCCCATTCTTATTTATTATTTTTGGGCATACCTTTATTCTTTTATCATTTTTTTTTTGTGATAATCCACAACAAGAATTTGAAGCTTTTCCGGCGGCTTTTTTCCGGTGGCTTTGAGTAGTGTTGGAAAAACATGGCTTTTACTGGCACTATGGGTAAAGTGACGGTGAAGAATGGTTTTTAACGGCACTTGTTTCCAAAGCGCCGGTGAAGGATGTTGTAAGTGTGGAAATCTCCAGGCTCACAGAGGCCCATCAGGTGTAGGGCCCATCAGGCTAATAGCCCAAAAGATCACCGAAAGTTAAAAAATTAGGCCCATTTCAGGCTAGAATTACTTGAAAATAAAGATAGTGATGTAAGAGAGATATAAGGAATGATGTAAGCAAAATAAATGTTGCCCTAATGGGCTCGAAGCCCAAAAAAGGAATGTATATAAAGGAAACAAAATCTAAATAAATGATTCATTCTTGTATTGTGCATTTTTTGGCATTTACAGATGTGAAGGATGGCTTTTAACGACACTTATTTCCAAAGCGTCGGTGAAGCGTAGTTTTTGGTGACACTTTTTCCCAAAGCGTCGGTGAAGGATAGCTTTTGGCAACACTTTGTGGCACTTGTTTGTTTGTTTGTAAAGCGCCAGGGAAGGGTAGATTTTCTAGAATTTTGGGTTTATCTTGTACCAACATTTTTGTAAAATAGGATAATAGTACTGTTATCTGCCATATAGTTTATAACGTAAAAAGATTAAATGGAGCCAGGTGAGTGACTAACAAGCTAACCAAGTAGACTACATGACATTTCCCTATTGATTTCACATTCATTATTTCTATACAAGTACGAAAAACTGTATTTTGAATAAATAGTCACAAAGGTAAATCTCCAACCTCACCCCCCACATCTACCCTTCCTTCTAGGTACGTATGAGAGAGAGACTTTTTATATATATATATATATATATATATATATATATTTATCTATACAAACAGTCACTCTTACCGCACACAAATTTATACCACCGCCGATATCTCTCCCTCACCGTTGTCAACGTTTCCTATTCTCTCCAATAATCCCTCATTTTTTCCCTCATTAATTTTCTCTCTATAATCCCTCATTTCTTCCTTTGAATTGGGTTCTTCCAATAGAAGGATCAATAAAAGTGGATGAGACCGATGGACATTATAGTGTGGCACTTTCATGTTGGGTGAATAGGAGTAAACTCTGCATAATGTCAATGTCATATATAACTAATTGAATAAGGAAATTATCTACTAAAAATTTGATTAGTAAAACAAAAGAGCGTATAATATAGTTTAACAAGCACATTTGAATTTGACAGTTTGGCCTTGAATCAGTTTATATATGCATACAATTTGTGGCTAAATTAATAAGCTGATGGGGCATAATTAAGAGGCGAATCGTGACTCCTTGCACGAGAACACCCAAGAAACAGAGTTCTTCCCGATACAGAGTGGGTGCAAAGGACTGGAGGGTGTGGCGAAAGTCCCGCATGTTGAAAATCTAAACTTGATTCAAGAAGAATCAAGAAGCAAGTTAAAGCTTCAAGATGGAACATGAAGCCACAAGCTTCATCAAGAGGTTTCTGGAAATTGAAGACCATTGAAGATGAAACAGCCATGAAGCTGCGAAGGAAGTTTGACTGTAAACAGTGGCCGACACGGTTTATACACGGTATTGAATTCAAAGGATTCTATAAGGATCCAAACACGGTATTGGATGCCTATAAATATATGATGATATGTAATTTGATAATTAGAAGCTAGAAGCTAGATACAAAATGTAATCTAGAAGTTAGATCAGAAATATAGAAGAGTGGCATTGAGAGAAAAATTATGTATTTGAAAAGTGTGAGTTTTTGAATAAAAATAGTTTGTATTCTCTCATATAGTGAGTGTATCCTGGGTGTGAATTAGGAATCACCACAAGTGATTTCAACAATGGTATCAGAGCACCTCAACACCATAAGTGATTGAAGGGTATTCCAACACCACATCGCTAAAAAACTAAGTAAAATTTGGGTATATTATGGAGAGAGGGAGAAGGGATTTTGAATGTATTATGTAGAGTTACAGCAAGGGAATTAACTTGGTGATGCAGGGGTGGTTCAATTGGGTGGTCCTTCAAAGTTGGTGATGGAGGGTTGTGTGAATCTTAATGGTCTCCAAGACAAGGAGGCTCACAGTGGGTGATGGAGAAGTGTGATGGGCCTCAATGGCAGTTTATGAGCACCACCGGTGAAGGTTTTTCCGATATTTTTTTGAATTTTTACCGGCACTTTTTAAAAAGTGCTGATAAAACTGATAATTCTTGTAGTGATCACCTTTGAGCTGAATTTATATCTAATCCACTTTCCAAGGCCTTAACATGCAGTATAGGCATGTATAGATATATTGTTGTACTCTATTTTGCACTTCAACAATCTGAAATTAGTCTTCTGATTTCAAATATATTGCTCATATTAATCCGTTGTTTTTTTCCCTTTCTAACTTTATTTTCACATGTTTAATGGTTGTAAAGGTAAATTTTCCTTGGTTTTTTTCATGTCACTTTCCTTTTTCCAATTAATTTTGTTATAAAAACATTGTAGTGATATATAAATTACCATATTTATTTACAGGTTTTCATCAAATCTGATATATTTGGGGTTCTATCATGACAACTCAGGTTGGAGAACAATATGCCTCTTTAGTCCGCAGGTATTTCACTATTATTCACCCACCTTCACCTTTCACAATGACATCTTTATTTATCTTAAATACATACTATGTTAATTATACTTGTTATCATAATGGTAGCTTAAGTCATAGAATAAAATGCTCCGCCCACTAAGCTCTATGCCTAAAAATATTGTTTCTGTTCTTTTATTTTTCTAGGTTTGTCTGTTAGGAGGAAAAATACTTGGTGAAATGAGTAGTGTCGGAAAAAAGGGTATAGATGATGATTATGGTTTTACAGTTTGCTGCTTTTTAGTTTAATACACCTGTAATGGATTGTGTGCTAGCAATTTATTGAAAGAATGGTATAGTGTTCACATTCTTATAGTTTTGACATTTTTTGGAATTTATTTCATTAAAAGATGTGATAATGTACAACAAACAAAAAAATAATTAGCTTTTAACTACACTTCAATATTGCTTTTCATATATTTCTGCAGTTAACTTTATGAAAATTATGTTGTGCAAATGGAAATATAAGCTCAAATATTCTTTTGCAAGAACAAATAAGATAGAGAGTTTTATTTATAAATTTTAGTATTGTCTATATTTGTAAATAAGTTTAGAAACATTACAATCTAGGCTTGTCAATGTCCATATATATATATATATATATATCTGTGGCCTTTTTTATATTTAAGCATGTAAGATTACATAAGTGAAATAGTATTTTCATAATTTATGACCCTCAAATTATATTTATATTATTTGTTCATTAAAGTAAATTTTCTTGTTTATTGTGAACTCAAACTACTTTTTTGTGTGTGTGTGTGCGCGCAATACCTAGTACATCTAATATTTGTATTTAGAGAAAAGAAATTGGTTTCTGGATGTAATTATTTCATTGGCTTGTGTTTCAACATTGCGACAGAAGGGTTTTGAATTGAAAATAATAAGATAGAGAGGAAGTGATTGATAAAAAAATTGTAAACATTACTTCCTATTAGAATAATCAATGTTGAGTATGTTTAATTGGTGTTGGAACACTTTTTGAAATTAAAACTAAGATTCGATCCGAACTCAGGCACAAACACTTCCAACATCCGATCCGAACTCAGGCTGGTGCCGCATTTCCTAGCATCCTCGTTGAATATCACCACACCATATATTTAGAAGTTAGAAGCAAGACAGTGCGACACACCAAAAGGCAACCCCAATTACAAAGACAAAAGCATTCCGATTTACTAGTGCAAACATTGCCCCAGAGAAATATTTTGTGAAAAAAAGGAAATTAACGCGCACAACAACAATCATCACAGTGCATGGACTCACCGGTGCACAACTTGTGGCTATGTTTTTCCAAGCTTTAACCAAGGCTTAGCTCAGGACCCCACTACTCGTCGTATTTGGTTTGGTATTGCTAGCACATGACTTCGATAGTCGTGATGATATTACTGAAGAACATCTTTATGAGAATATTTTTGCTTCTCACTTTGGGCAATTGGCAGTATACCTGTATTGGCAGCTTTATCTATGATCAGAGTTGCGTTTGCTATACTTTGTCTATTATTAGAACTAAGGAAGTTCTTGAAAATTCGATGATAAGCTAGCTTAATATTGTTATCACAAGTTTTCTCTTATTTCGTTAGACAATCATGTTGGATTTCTTGAAGTTAGTGAACAACTCAGAAACTCTTTTGAGTTGCAACTGCTAGTTAATTACAATACACATTATGCAGGGATGAAACCAGAAATTATTATGACTTGTGGGTTTCAATACACAGCCATTGTTTTTTGAGCACTTTCTTTCTATGTTCTAAATATTTATTGATGGAGATTATTGTATCTATAAATATATCTTTATAGTGTTAACAAATACCATATTAAGAAAATGTCAGCCAAGTGACCTTAAGTACATTAATATAAGAAGTTTTAATTTCTCTCATGAATTCATAAAATGGTGAGATTTGGGGAGAATATTTTCGGATAAATCATCTATTCGTAAATTAAGAAGTCAGTTTAGGGGGAGCATGTGGCTCCCTAAGATCTTAACTTGCTCCGCTCTAGCTAAAACCCAACCCATAACGACATGAATCTGTCACGCCCCGTTATTCTTGAGACTCCTGTTCGGAGAATCAGCAAATCCCGAGGTATGACGTCACGGAAAACGACAACTCAGATTAACAATAACATCGAAATACATGGAATATGAATGAAAATGAAGTATTCCATGTCACCTGAGTGATAGAAATTCAGTAAAGAAATTCTAACGAAAATCCGGCAGAGTTCCATTTGTAAATGGAACATCCGAACAACCTAAAAGCAACACAACACAAGAACCTGCCCATAACAACAGAAATAGAATCAATGACATGCAGCCCAACATTCCAGAAACCTACTAGGGCCGAGGTAGTGGAAAAAAACACCAATACCTCTACACAACCCCTCTAAAATCAATAGAGCCACAAATGCTCAAATGAAATTATAAAGAAAGTCATATGGCGATGCCGAAAAGGTATAAAGGCACCCCAAAACAACAAATACCGAGTGAGCCACCAAGCTCAAATAAGAATACATATAACTCGATGGTAGTGCCGAACAGATACAATGGCACCCCAAAATAATAAATACATGGACTGAAAATACAACACAAGGGAATCTGCCAACAGCCTGGCTCCCAAGAGAATAAAAGAACACGCAAGTATGACTACAGAAGGAGGAATAAAACTACCGTCCCAAATCACCTGTATCGTCGCTGCCGAGCATAAGCCGTGCTGCGTCCACCTGCAAACCGGGTATGAATATTTATATAAACCAAATTAAATCACTAATCGCCTAGCGATTTATATTACGCGCCCCCGTAAACTCTACGTATAGCTAATCAATAATAACAGTCGGAATAAATACTTCGGTACGAGACTCAACTACCGAATCACCAGAGTTGTCACTAATCCCTCGAATAACTACAAATAACTAGAACACGAAAAGAATCCGATACAAATAAACAATACATAGGGGCACCCACATACAAACGCAAAGTAATAAGCACACCAAACAAACAAAACACGTACATACAACACAAAGCACGTCAATCAAATCAGGTACATACTAATCTCATTATAAGGGAAAAACAAAACGTCGAACCCCTAAAGCACTAAATGCCAAACTCGCACAGCAGCGTCGAAGCCTTAGACGTCGGACATACTAAGCATGTCGCTACCCAGTCGAAACACCAAACATCGAGCGTCTAAACGAATCCACGTAATCGGCACTAAAGCCCACGTAAACCTCTAGCCACGTCCGAAACACAAAACATTAGCTTAAGTAACGTAATCACGAAAGAAACCCCCCGAAGTCACCAAAGAGACTATCGCAAAGTCGTGCTGTCGAATCTAGAACTCATGTCAACGTTTCACCAGTTTGAAACATTAAACTCACCGTCAATTCTCGTAATCGCCAACGACAATCCATGAAGTAGTCAACAAGTTAATGGTCGCGTCATCCCGTCATATCAAGACATAAACGCGAAAAATTTACACGTGAGATACCAAGAATAACCGTGACGTCATGAACAAGTGACGTCACAACCGAAATTTAATCAAAAAATAATTTTAGAAAATTGGGAAAATAATATGGGGTGTTACAGAACCACTAAGAGTAACTGCAATTTTTATCCCTTTTAGTAGCTAAATGCCTTGTTTTTTGCTGTGATTTTGTATGCACAAGTAAAAGCAATTCCTAAAATGATTCTTTTTCGGGTTATTGTATGATTTATTAATCCATTCCATTTCAGAGTGCATGGAAATTATAATGAGGCGGTAGCCATCACTAATCAAGGAAGCAGATGTATTTGGACGGAAACCACTTCATTATGCTACATGTTATATATAACAATTATTCAGCAGTACTTGCAGTACTTTTATTTCTTTAATAATAAATGAAAAGACAAAATTTGTATTTTTCTCCATCCTTTTGAATACAAGTTCTTCTGTTATGAAAGTGGCTAGGTCTGAAGCTGGGGACTTCAAAAACCTCACTCATACTGACCTTTTTCATTGGAGTTCAATTCTGATGAAGAAAATTCTCATGCATAATGGATACATCAAATAATAGAAAGAAATTTTACTTGAGCAATAATAATATATTATGGGTAAAACGACATATCATATCATTAATTAAAGTCTCTTAGTTTACTAATAGTAAATAGGGGTATTGGGTGTAATAAATATCGATCATAGCTACATTGTGTAATTGAAGCAAATTTTGGAGAGGTCAGTTTATTTTATCCAAATTCATAATATCCATCTGTTGTTTTTCAGATGATATCCAAAAATGGACCACACCTAAAACCGGATTAAGTTATAATTGTTCAAATTGAGTCGGAAAAAATAAAGATTGTCATGATGGTAAAATAAAATTTAAATAGATAATGCAAGTATATATTTTAGCTTCTTTTCTTCTCCTTCATTCAACTGACAAAACATAATTTTTCTTACCACCCTATCTGTTGAACAAGGGCATGCATGGGCATTTTACAACAGAATGTAGGTTATTGCAGCCACTAAAGCAATGAATAATTAGTTCACTGGATAAACAAAGATAATATTCATTGGATGAATTCAAGAGAGAAATTAAATTTTTTACACTAATGTACTTAATTGTCTCTTGGCTGACATTTTCTAAATATGGTAATAATTGACACTACATTTTATATATATATATATATATACACTAAAATGATCTTCTCACTGTCGAGCAAGATATAACTCATACACGCCCATGTGATTGATAAGTTTTTTTTTTTTTTTAATTGCTATGTTCATGTCAATCACATCCTCTTGCTCATCATTACATATATTTAAAGATATATTAATCTTCATCAACAAGTATTGAGAGCATGGAAAGAAAGGGCCATTAAGATAAGATCCGAGCATGGCAAGAATTCCAACGCAAACAACAATTATATATATTAAATTAAAATAGAAATCTATAACTCTCATTGTATAAATTACTAAGGCTATGTTTGGCTAAGGAGTGGAGCCATGGTTTTGGGTTTGGTTTCAAAAAATTGGCACCAAACCCATGTTTGGCAAATGGAGTCAAAATTTGGAGCCGACACTGTAGCTGAACCATGGTGCAACTTTTGTGAAGGAATGAGCCAAAATTTGGAACCAAATTTTTGAAGATTCATGGTTTTGGTTTTGGTACCAACACTGTAGCAAATTTATTTTTGATATTAATAAATTTCGAAAAATTAAATATTCTGAAAAATTAAATATTTATGAAAAATAAATATTTCGAAAAATTAAATATATTAATATATTATAATATTAATATATTAAAAAATATTAATATTAATATATTTTAATATTATAATATTAATATATTTTAATATATTAATATTAATATTTATGAAAAATTAAATATTTCGAAAAATTAAATATATTAATATATTAAAAAATATTAATATTAATATTAATATATTTTAATATTATAATATTAATATTTTTTAATATATTAATATATTTAATTTTTTGAAATATTTAATTTTTTATAAATATTAATATTAATATATTATAATATATTTTAATATATTAATATTAATATTTATGAAAAATTAAATATTTCAAAAAATTAAATATTTTAATATATTAATATATTATAATATTAATATATTAAAAAATATTAATATTAATATATTTTAATATTTTAATATTAATATATTAATATATTTTAATATATTAATATTAATATTTATGAAAAAATAAATATATTAATATTAATATTTATTAATAAATAAAATGTGAAACCCATATATTAATATATATTAATATTTATTTAATAAATATTAATATTTATTAATAAATAAAATGTGAAACTCATATATTAATATATTTTAATATATTAATATTAATATTTATTAATATATTAATATTCAGAATTTCAACCCATACCAACTCTACCAAACATGGTTTGGTTTTTCAGCATCACTTTTTCTCACACCAAAACCATATGCACCAAACATGGTTTGGAACCAAAATAAAACCACACCAACTCCAACCACTCCAACTCCAACCCAACTCCAACCAAACCAAAACCAAAAACCAACTCCACACCCTCTACCAAACATGCACTAAATGTATATTTATTTGGGCCCCACAAGTCATAATAATTTCTTGCGTCATCCCTACACAATAATGTGTATTGTAATTAACCATGCAGCAGTAACGACTCAGAATTAGCAACTCTTCAACTTTAAGAAATCCAACATGATTGTCTAATGAAAGAAGAACAAACCAATGCTAGCTGCTTATACCATTATTAAGCTGGCTTGTGGTAGAATTTTTTCATAACGGCCTTTGACAACAACAGAAATTTGGCAACACAATATTCTGCTTCACCACTCTTCCAAAACAAAAGCAGATAAATGGGAAAGAAGAAGCAACAAAGGCAGCATACAGTGATTGCAAGGCTCCGTGACGTATGTGGCAACACCGCATATAAACCACACACGAATGCAATCACCATTGCTGCTATGGCAGCTACAATGAGTAAAAAGGCCAAATGTTGGAGCATAAAACGCCTATACCTAGTACTTCTCCGGAGGAACGAAAATAAGAGGAGGAATACGGCAGTAATGGAGAAAACCATTGCAGTAGTGTCAGTCACAAGAAATGCTGCGAAAGCAGCTCGTTTCGCTAAAACTGCCATGCCTTGATGTTGCCCATTGTTGCCATCGTATCCACCTGGTACCGTGAAACCAGCTGCAAATGTTACAGTTGCTACAAGTGTAGCCACTATCAATTGGGTGTTTCCAATTTCAGCTAGTATTTTGTCACTCTTTTGGTCTCGTTCAACATCGCTGTATTTTTCATCAGCTTTCAATCTCTTTTGGTCACCCGCTATTCCTACCTGCAATTTTTTTTTGGGTAAGTCGAATATTATTGCCGAAGAAAGCCAAAGATGCCAAAGAACAATGGAAAGGAAAGCTACAAATAAAACAACAGCAGCAAACAAGAAACCAGAAGCTACAAGCTGCATAGAGAAAACAAGGGCTTCGAACCACAACACTAAGCATTGCTTTCAATGACAGAGCTTGAGAGACTCCAAGCAGCTGTATTTTGGTTCTGAGATCGTCAATCCAAAAAGCAGTACCGTAAAATTAAAGTTTATACAGGGACAACTTTTTTTTTCCAGATTATTATCTCTTTCTCTATCATTTATTATCTTTATCTAAGACAAAATCAAAGCCAAGGTCACTCATATCTCTTCTACTTCCATTCAAAAATAATGTGGTGGTTCGCACAACTCCAAAAAGATATCTGTGAACTTCTCTTTGTTTGGTGTCAGAAACCCTCCTTCTGAACCTCAGTTCATTCTTCGCACTGTACCAGACAAAAACTCGAATGCATGCCCCCTCACGCTGCCAGAAGTTTTCGGGATCAAGCATGCCAAGTCTTCTGTACTGTGTAGGAAACCCTCCTTCCAGACATCCGTTCATTTTCCCACCATTAACAGATAAAAGCTTAGATGAAAATGAATAAGGCACCACAAAATCGACCCAAAAACTCCTCCACACGCACCCTCACGCAGTGACTAAAGTTTTTGGGCTCAAGCACACTCCATCTTCTTTTCAGTGAAAAAAAAAAACCTTCCGTTCATTCTCCCAACCATGTCAATACCTAATGATACCTCGTCATTGTGAGAAATTATTCGTTACCATAGTAATACCACGACTGACATGGTTTCACAATCCATAAAATCAAAGTTTATTTGTACACGTGTCATATCACTCCGTATGACACATGGAAACCAAATTTTAAAAAGAAAAAAGAACTTAATATTCACCACTCATGATTCGGGCCTAAAATAATTTCTCAAGTCCTATGTATTTACATGTTTAACCACCATCTATAATACATCTATAACAAGCTCTAGCGCAAAAGACAAAAAGACGTGTCAAGCGCCTTCGTCTAATTTCTAGAAGTTCTCCTATTATCGTGACGAGATGAAGCATGAAAGCAGTGAAAGGGAAAGGCAATATCCAAGGAAGTATACATATGCACACATATTATTTGCTTACAAAAATCAAGTTCGGTACACAATTTTCGCTACTTGAATATAAAATTTTGCAAATTAAGGTGGGAGGCAATATCCAAGGAAGTATATATATAGTGGCTGAATGGCACAAAGCCCTTATGTAGTATGAATATAATGTATAATGTATATAACTTCCCTATGGTTTCTAAATACCCCTATCATATGCATTTGGTGCAAATAGCCCCCTCCATTCTATTTTTCGGTATTTAAGATATTGAATTACAATCTTACCCTTATTTATTTAAAATAACGGGTTAGGCCATTTTTTCGGCAATGTCAGTTTTCAGGTTTGGTGTTTAATTACAAATAAATGATGGCATTTTTGTAAGTGATTAAGGGCATTTTCGACATTTGGAAATATAATATAATATGTGAAAGTCACGTGCCTAAATTCAAGCAAAAAAAGTGAACGAAATCTTAATTGAGGGGCTTAAAGTGCACATTTTTGCAATACTACCGGTACTTATATACTCGTTTTGAACTCTAAGAGTGTTATGTACACATTTTTCATACTATAGTGGGGTTCTCCGCCATTTACGCATATATATATTCACACCCAAATGTTTTCTGCTTATAGAAATGATGTTTGGTACACTAAAAATTTACTGTATAAATTTGCGCACTACGAGAAATAAGGTACTCCCTTTTATTGGTATTGCAAAAGCTGCTTTGACTTTTTTGGAAATAAAAACGGTTATGAATGATATTTGGTAAAAGTTTTAGAAAGTTTATGAGTCTTACAAGAGTATTTTGAAAAAGTTAAGTGGTTTTCAAAATTATTTTTGTTTCTCCTTTGTTTATGTGTAAAAATAAAAATAAAAATTATGTCAAACAAAGTCTACCAGAGTTCGCAATGTCACTAAAAGAAGTAAAAACTAATGTTATAATCTTTAGCCAAGGACGATCAATTCTCGTTTCCGACATTAAAACAATTCCACAAGTATCATATTGCCTCTTATATTATCAATTATTAAAAATATTACTACAATAACCTTCATCAATTATCACATGACCCCCTTATTCTATCAAAACTGATCTTAAAATCCCTAGTAAAATCAAATCGCCTCCAATATTTATAAGTTTTTATTAAAACATTTCCATTTTTGTTAGTAAAGCAATAAATTTATAAACATTGTCAAAAATGTAATTTTTTTTTTTTTTTTTGGTTATTCAATTTTATTGTTAACATATTTGGTAACCAAACAAACCCGGTGTAAAATGACTCTAAACATTATCCTTTAGATTAAGTTATATTTAGAATTTTAAAACTAAATTTTATTTCTTAATAATATATAGTAGATTATTTTTGTAGTTTTATAATTTTTTTGTTTTGTTTTTTTCAAAAAGAGAGTAGAAGTACATTTTGTTAAACTCTGCCAAGTCCCAACACTCATATATTTTGTTGTGAAGGGCTTCTTGCCCATTTTGAACTCCTAAAAAACCCTCCCAAACAGCACATATAATACTCCTTGATGCAAATAAATATATACCATATGGTAGCTAGACAAATTAATTAGACAAGCTTACCCGTTGGTTTGGATCCGGATCATCCCACCGTCTCATTTCTTTGGGAGATAAGCTGCTCTTGTTGCAAGTCCTTAAATCCACTTTTGGGCATTTACGAAGACCGTACTTACCATAACCCCAATTAGCATAAACTAGATGAAGAGGTGTGTTGCCATCATTGTCTTGCTGATTAATAAGGTAGGTGACAAAAGACTGTTTTAAGATATATTTGATTATTTTCCCTTTCTTGCGATCCACTGCAATGTGAAGGATGTTCTGACCCTTACCGTCAGTCATCTCCCAGCAGTCTGGGCAATGTGATAATAGTGACTTCATGGCACTCACATGACCTCGATCAGCTGCTATATGAAGAGCGGTTTTACTGCTATCATTGTCTGTAACAAGATACCCCGCGGATTTATCTCTAAGAAGTACCGCAGATATTGCTGAATCATTGTGATGCCCATGATATGCGGTATAATGAAGTGGCTTCCATCCATATACGTCTGCTTCCTTGATTAGTGATGGCTTCCACTCCAATATAATTTTTATGCAGTCTGAAATGGAACGGATTAATACATTATACAATAACAGGGAAATTTTTTTACTTTAGGAATATTTTTTTCATACACAACAAAAAAAAAAAATCGATCCAAACAAACATAGAAATGAAGAATACTAGCTACTTTACAAGGAAAAACAAAAGAAGATAGGATTCAAAATTTACCTATGTTCAAATAAGTACCCATTGTTGCGGCGTGTAAAGCTGTTCTTCCAGAGGGGCCCATGTAATCTGGTGAATTGCAATTTTCCAAAATATTGGACACAATGTTTGGATTATGTCTCAGGGCAGCCGAGTAAAGAGGAGTCTCTTTAGCATTATTGGGAGGGTGTATGAAGTCGGGGTCTTCTTTGGTCAAGATGGCAACCACATGAGCTATAATATTAGTTCGCACAGCCTCGTGCAAGGCCGTGTTACCTTGTGCATTGATCATCCTCAGCATCGACTCCTTGGTACCTAATTCATTGCCCCCACCGCCTTCGAGATCCGTCTCCATAGTTTTTGCGTATTCAATGAGTGCAGTTACTATGTCTGCACATCCTTGTCTTGCCGAAATGTGGAGTGAAGTCTCGCCTTTTATATTCACGGAACAAAGCAGTGATCGGCCGCACTTGTCTAAGATCTTCTTCACACAATGTGTTTGGCTATATTGAGCTGCAACGTGGAGGACTGTGTTCTTGTTGGGTGTCACTTGGACTTCTAGTTGACCACAACTTTGCCGGTCGAGGTATTCAACATTTCCTTTCATTGCAGCATTATACAAGTCTGGATTCATGGTGAATATGGCTAGCTAGTGTCTGTGTTGTTTCTAAGCAGGTTTTGGTGCCTTTATTATTCAGCTGCCCCAGGTGACCTTGGGGTAGATATAGTATTTATTGCAAGTTGTTGTACTCCTTTTCTTTTCTTTTCTTTTAAAATAAGTATTCGTATTTGACTTTTTAAAAAAATTGGGGTATTTTGTATTTTTAAATTTGTTATTTAAAAATATAATATAATTTTTAATTTTTAATGGGGCTTATTATTTTTTGAAATTAATGAAGACGGATAAGTTTAGAAAGTATAAGATTATATTATATTGGGATTCGAAATTGACACTTATTTTAGGACGGATAAAGTTATGAGAGTAAACACTTATTTTGAGGTGGAGGGAGTGGAAGGACATTTTTGCTAGCTTTGATGTCCGGACTAACTTACGCGCTCGATTAATCCGCGGAACCAGTGCAAGACGACCCTCCACACGGATCGGATAAGGCTCGGACTATATCTGTAATCATGACCCTTACAAATTATTGATGAGTGACTTAAATGTTTGGTTCCAAATTTGAAAATTAAAATTGAAAAATTGCACATTTGCCAATCACAATTCATAAAATGTTAAAAAATTTAAATTGGACCATTGTTGCAAGAGGGAAAAGAGTATATATCATTTCGGAATTGGTGTGTGTGACTCGCGTGTGTAGTCATTTGATTGGGTGGAACATGTTCTGAAAATTCACGTGTCACTGTCTTTACCGGGTGGAAAAGAGTAATGATAAGTAATGTCTAAACCGCGTATTATGTGATATATTTCAACAAAGTTTGCTTCCTCGAAGCCTCCCCTAAATTAGTCTATTGCATCAATTTTCTGGAGTGTAGGGCCATTTCTTACAAAACTCCGGACTGTGTGGCCATTTATTTCAAAAGTTCAGTGTCTTCACCGCGTGAAAATTTGATTGATAGCTAAATAAAAATAATAAATGAATATAGGAATAAGAAAGAAAGAAAAGTCTTCACGCGTTCTCAACATTAGTAAAATGTTTGGGAAAATATCACGAAACTCTTTCATGATGTTTACTTATATTATATGCGGTATCTCTAATATTTTTAAATTGAACAGATACCTCCCTCTGAATTAATTCTGGTATCACTTTCACCACCTCCATCCAAAATCAAGACGGTCAACTCTGATTTCATGTATAATTTTATCTAATTGCCCTTCATATTATATTACTCCCTCCGTCCTAATTTGTGTCAACATTCACTATTCAATCCATTTCAAAATAAGTTTTTCAATTGAAAAGTCAATGCATTTTTTTAATTAATTTACCAATTTATCCTTCAAACATTTATTTTATATATTTTTCCGAATTATATATATATTTCAAAATTTTATATATATTTTTGAATTTAATATATTTATTTCGAATTAGATATATATATATTTCAAATTTTATATATATTTTTCGAAACTGAGGGATTGGAAATTTAGCTACTAGAAAGGGAGTGAACAAGCTTGGCTTTGTTTCCATTGATTTTGTTTGGATCATGGAAGTGAATGGCTTGGAAGCATACATGAGATGTTTTGAATCACCTCCTTGTTAGCTAAGAGTTTCAGGAATTCCTATGCATCTTTTTTTCTTTTTGTTGTCAAATATTAGCTATCCACTATTATAATTTTATTTGTCTTAAATTACTTATCCAGTTTTAAATTCCAATATAATTTAATCATTCACTTTTTTCAATTACTCTTTTTTCACTAACTTCAAACAAATATCGGATTCCATCATAATATTATATTATTAAAATAAAAATTTAAAAATTGCACACTAATCAATCACAATTTATAAAATGTTAAAAAATTTAAATTGTACAGGTATTATCGGAGGTAAGGAGTATATATCATTTCGGAATGGGTTAATTTCAATAAACCCCCCTATACTATCCAGATTAATCAACTAACCCCTTGTCGGTCCAAATTGCCCCCTATACTATTCAATTTCATCAAATTGCCCCCCCACGTCACATTTTAAGTCAAAATGCCGAAACTACCCTCAATAGTATAAGGGGGTTTGTTGATTCAACCATTTAAAAAATTTATTAATTTCAAAATTTATTTATTTTGTCCGAAAACCTGCAAAATATGAAAAAAAAAAAAATTTGAATTTTTTTTTTTTATCATGTTGCAGTTTTTCGGAAAAAATATAAAAAAAAAAAAAATTTTGAAATTTTTTTTTTTCACATGTTGCAGGTTTTCGGAAAAAATATGAAAAAAATAAAAAAATTTTGAATTTTTTTTTTCATATGTTGCAGTTTTTCGGAAAAAATATGAAAAAAAAAAAAATTTGAAATTTTTTTTTTTTCACATGTTGCAGTTTTTCGGAAAATATATAAAAAAAAAAAAAAATTTGAAATTTTTTTTTTTCACATGTTGCAGTTTTTCGGAAAAAATAAAAAAATTCATATTTTTCCGAAAACCTGCAACATGTGAAAAAAAAAAAATTTCAAAATTTTTTTTTTATTTTTATTTTTTCCGAAAAACTGCAACATCTGAAATAAAAAAAATTTCAAATTTTTTTTTTTTCCATATTTTTTCCGAAAAACTGCAACATGTGAAAAAAAAAAAATTCAAAATTTTTTTTTTTTTTTTCATATTTTTTCCGAAAACCTGCAACATGTGAAAAAAAAAAATTTTCAAAATTTTTTTTTTTTTCATATTTTTTCCGAAAATCTGCAACATGTGAAAAAAAAAAATTTCAAAATTTTTTTTTTTTTTATATTTTTTCCGAAAAACTGCAAAATGTGAAAAAAAAAAATTTCAAAATTTTTTTTTTTTTTCATATTTTGCAGGTTTTCGGACAAAATAAATAAATTTTGAAATTAATAAATTTTTTAAATGGTTGAATCAACAAACCCCCTTATACTATTGAGGGTAGTTTCGGCATTTTGACTTAAAATGTGACGTGGGGGGGCAATTTGATGAAATTGAATAGTATAGGAGTAATTTGGACCGACAAGGGGTTAGTTGATTAATCTGAATAGTATAGGGGGGTTTACTGAAATTAACCCTTTCGGAATTGGTGTGTGTGACTCGCGTGTGTAGTCATTTTATTGGGTGGAACATGTTCCGAAAATTCACGTGTCACTGTCTTTACCGGGTGAGAAAGAGTAATGATAAGTAATGTCTAAACCGCGTATTATGTGATATATTTCAACAAAGTTTGCTTCCTCGAAGCCTCCCCTAAATTAGTCTATTGCATCAATTTTCTGGAGTGTAGGGCCATTTCTTACAAAACTCCGGAGTGTATGGCCATTTATTTCAAAAGTTCAGTGTCTTCACCGCGTGAAAATTTGATTGATAGCTAAATAAAAATAATAAATGAATATAGTAATAAGAAAGAAAGAAAAGTCTTCACGCGTTCTCAACATTAGTAAAATGTTTGGGAAAATATCACTAATCTTTAATTATATTATATGCGGTACCTCTAATGTTTTTAAATTGAGCAGATACTTCCTTCCGGGTTAGCTCCGGTATCACTTTCACCACCTCCGTCCAAAGTCAAGACGGTCAACTCTGATTTCATGTATAATTTTACCTAATTGCCCTTCATATTATATTACTCTCTCCGTCCCAATTTGTGTCCACATTTACTATTCAATTCATTCCAAAATAAGTTTTCCAATTAAAAAGTCAATACATTTTTTTTAATCAATTTACCAATTTATCCTTCAAACATTTAAGTCATAAAATATAGGATAAAGTGCAATAAACTCCCCTCAACTATACTCTCTCTCCTTAAAAACCCCCCTAAACTTTAAAAATGGCAAAAAACCCCTTAACTATTATATGAAGTGGCAAGTTGCCCAAATTATTTCATTAGTGACCATAATGCCCTTCTTATTTAATTATATTTATGCATTTTTCTTATTAACATATATTATGGAATAATTTATACAAATTTGATAATATATCCTCCATAAAAAAGTTTAAATTTAGGGTGAAAAGTTTTATACAATAAATCAAACAAAATTTTAAAAATTAATAATTACAACTTATACATTTTATTATTATTTTTGAGAATATACTTAATGTAAATACAATTAAAGTGAATGGTAGAATTAGGGGTGTTCAAGAACCAAACCGAAACCGGTCGGAACCGAACATAACTGAACCGGAACCGGGGTGTTCGATTCACCTCGGTTCCGGTTCAAAAAATCAAAGAACCAAAATATTAGGTTTAGTTCAGGTTCTTACCCCTTTGGAACTGAACAGAACCGGAACTGAATCGGGTTTTTTATATATACTTTTTTATTTTTATTAGTGTTATATTCTTACCTTTATATATATATTTATATTATATTTAAAATTATAAGTTATAATTAACTTTAGGTTTGTAATAATTAAAATTTTAAAATACTCTCTTTAATTTAGTTTATAATTATATTATTTTTTAATATTTGGTGTTATTATTATTATTATTTTAAAATCGAAAAAACCGGTTGCGGTCGGAACCGGAACCGAAAAAACCGGTAGAATTAATATCTCAAAAGATCAAAAAAATATAATGGCATAATTAGAAGTATGAATTTTTTTATTAAAAGGGTCTATTTATTTTTTAAATTTTTTTATTAAAGGGGTCTATTATTTAGGTATTTCAGCATGTTGGTGAATTGTTTGACTGTGAAATTACTTGAAGAAATTTGGGGGTTTATAAAATTAGTTGTTAATTTTAGTTAAACCAGCTAAAATTAAGGTCTTTCATCATCTGTTTTTATGTGGAGTTACTCTATGAAATTTGGGGGATTTTAAAATTAGTTGTTAATTTTATTTAAACTAAATATTTTATGTTAAACCAATTAAAATTAAGTTATTTCAGCATCTGTTTGCACGTGGAATTTTTTCGGAAATTTGGGGTTTTTTAAAATTAGCTATTAATTTTATTTAGACTAATTTTTGTTAAATCAACTAAAATTAAGATATTTTAGCATGTTGATGAATTGATTTCATGTGCAATTACTTGATGGAATATGAGATTTTTTTATATTAATTGTTAATTTAAGTGAAATTAACCAACTTTTGTGAAATCAACTAAAACTAAGGTTATTTCAGCATGTTGATAATTGCATGGCAGGTTGCAATGTATACATAGATATAGTGTAACAACTATTTTTTTTTACTAACCATTCAAATTATTTTGCTTACAATCATTGGCTTTTCCTATCTCTGTTACATTTGCGCCATGTTTTGTGCATAAAAGTGTACTTTGGTACTCCAATTTTACAACAATACATGGTTTTATATCTTCATGACTAGAGCAAGGGTAGTATAGTGCTTCCATAGCATGTCAGGCCTATATCTCTTACATTCAGAATCATTTTTCCATAATTTTTATTAGAGTATTAACATCAAAAACCCATTCTAGTTTTTCAATTCCATTAATTAATCAATATCTAATTTATTGGGCTTTGAAGTCATTAGTACACTCTCCATCTCTTCCCTATCCTTTTGACCATTCATCGATCGTTTGGACCGTTTATTGTTCATCTATTTTTTTTAGTTGTTCGATATTTGTATTGAATTGAAATTTCTCAGAAAAATGTTACATGCACTCAATAGTTAACCGTTTTTAAATGAAAAGTTGTGATATATATGGGTCACACATTAATGCATCAAAGAATTCTGCCTAATAATTAGGTGCAAGTATCATTGATCTTTCTCTAATACAAGGTAGAAACTGTATAAAGGTTGGGGGCTACCAATTAAGCTTTCTAAGCATTGATGTGTCTTCCACACTCCTTTCCAGTTACACCCTTTGATCAATAAATGCACATTATGTGTTTAGAACATATCATGCACATATACATTTCCTTTTCGTTTTTAAAATCAGAATGTTAGACATAATTTGCTAAAAACTACATAAGCATATTTTCGATGTAAAGCAACGCCACCACTATCTCTTGTTAAGTAGTTTTTTCCTTTATTTTTATTCCATCTTGCATGTTTTTTACTTCTTTTCACATTTGCACATATTTGTTAATATTCTCATGATTGATCCAATTACATACAATAAACGTTATTCTGGCATATATAGGTTAATTATCATGTATATATTGAATTAGTGTTAACTCTGCATCCAATTTCTAAATATTTTATCCTTGATAATCTTAATGATGTAGGTTTTCAATTTGTCAAAAAGAGGATATATATAATCTCCAAATGAGAATGAGTGGAATAGGCAAAAAAAAGGTAAGTTCTTGAGACACCTTTTTTTTGGGTACGTGTTTTTACTTTTGTTGTATAAAAGTGGTTTCCACGACACACTCCATTATTGCAATATAGTTAATAAACATGATGAGAACTCTCAGTCCGTTCTAAATGTTTACCCTACTATTACAGTATGGTCTATACATATGGCGAGAACTCTAAATTCATTCTATGTCGAAGTTCACTAACCTGAAAATATATATAGTGAAGGAATGTTAAGTGTGTGTTTTGTTAATCCCAAGTGCAACAAAGCAACAGATCAAGAGACTTTTCATATATATATATATATATATATGACATAGTATATATATTCATTAATCATTTTAAAACTAAGATTATACCCATTTGTCTTCTCTCTTTTAATTTACCTTTTAAGGTGAATAAATAATGCTAAATTTTATTACTTTGTGTTTGGGTTTAGTTTTGCTTTGGTGAATTTTAGCAATTGTGGATTTGGTTGTTGAAGTAGGTCAATTTTGAATGATGCTAGTTAATTTGTTAATGTTGATCACAAGGTGTTTGCTTGTTGGTCTAAAATGTATATGGTTGTTGTTTGCGATCTCCTAAATGGTACTGGAATGTCATGGCTGGTTGAGCTGTTCTATTTATATGTTTTTTGTGTATATGTACCATAACTGCATATATGTTAGATAATTTAGTGTTTTCTTCATGCGGGTTTCATTATGAGTTTAATTTACTCATTATGCGTTTAATTTACTCAACTGTGTATGTGTATATATGTTTGTGAGTGTTTATTTCTGTCTCTGTGTTTTGATTTCCCTTCTCGTGATTGTTTAGACAGATTTTAGTTTTGTTCACAATCATAGAGGATGGGGGTTAATCCAAAATCCAGTGGGTCTCTCCTATTATTGAACTCGACCTTCTCCCTTTGAGTTTATTAATATGTTTCATATTTGTTGATGACAATGGCACTGATGTCAACAGAATCTTGCGTGATTCTGTACGCCTTTCTATTTTATCCCATGTCTTTATGTTTAGAGCTTTCTCTACAATTTAGTCTTAATCATTTTTGGTTCAATAGCACAGATAATCAAAGGACTTCAGGGATACATGTGTTAGGGTCTTAATGATTGAATTCTTTCTACATACTCTAATTGATTTTTTCACATATAACAAAAATTCTAAAAACAAAAAAAAATTAAACGAGAAAATAAAAACACAAAATATCTTAGATGACCACAATATTTTACGCACAAATTAAACAAACACGGACAAAAAGCTAATTCCCAAGTTTTGTTCTGCAGAAACAGTCCTCCACGCGCATTGTGTGAGAGGAAGTCTCGCCTATAAAAGGCGAGACTTCCCTTCCTATTTCGGCTTAGGTGGACCCAAAGTGCGGCCAATCACTGCTTCAGCTCCCTCGAGCAGTATGGATACTACGAAGTCATGTGCTAATTGAGGGTAGGCATGTCAATCAAATTATTGAAGCCCTAACACATGGGCAGTGGCTGCTACTATCTATCTTGATGATGCATCTAAGAAGTGTGCAAGGTAGGTATGTATAAGATTTTTTAGTATACAATACTATTGTTCAACTCTCATTATAATTGTTTTTTTTGTTTGTTTGTTATAGGGGTGTATTCAGTTCCTGCCTATTCAATTAATTCACATGCTGTGATCCCGTATGGCAAAGAATTTGTGGGGACTGACTAGGGCGCTAATGATACCGCATTAGTGCGCAAACAGATTATTTTCAATGTTTGTTACCCAATCTTAAATGATTCGTGTATTCCGTATACTGATATTTCAAGTTAATTCTTCCTTTCTCATCTTAATAATTCTTCCTTAAAACATTTCATCCCTATCCTCACAATAATTTTCCTTTCCTGATTTCCATCATCAGATAGTATTTTGAGGTAGGATTTCTTTAGCTTTGCCTCCTTAAGTGATTTCTTGCATATGTTCTCGCTTTTTAAAATTTTATATATATTTGGGGCTGAAATTGTATGTAAGAAGTTTTTAATTCTTATGCTCTCTGATTTGGAAAAGGTTTCGTATGTGCACATTTTATCTCAACAATCTGATTGCATGTGTTTATAAACATGATTTTGCCTATTTTGTTTCGATGGAACTTAAAATATTAGGTTATTACACTGTTTGAAGTAATGTTCAAGTCTGTATGTTATCGAGTTGTGGTTGGACTGAAATTCATTTGAGACAGAATTTGTTAGAGATAGACACCAAGAGGATGGTCATGATTTTAAGAGGTAGAGAGGGTACGAGTTACCCTGCGGTGCAAGACCCGGAACCCACAGCGGTAGACCTTGTTTGGGTGGTTGTACTGGTCTTTTGCTAGCGGTAGAATTAAGCAGTAGATTTTAATTCTAAATGTATCAATTCTTCCATGCTGCATGCATAATCGAGAGTAAAATAAGATTCATGTAGCCAACACCAATGGTTGAAAAAGGCTTTATGGTTGTTGTAGGAGAGATTGAGTTGTTTATTTAAATAAACGATGCGTTACAGAGAACTGCAACTAACAATTTATCCAGCGATACCCTAATTTTTGTCAATATATAGCTTAAAGATTCTCCTAGCGGCTCCTAGCAAAGAATATAACAATGTAATACTATTGACAACTAATGCAGAGCCTACTCTCAAGGAGGCCTTTTATCAGACATCTCAAAAGAAATAGTGATAATTGTGTTTTGAGTAGCATTTAAATTTACTTTTGTGTAATAACATACGAATAGCAAAGGTCACAAAATCATGGATGTGAAAGAACATTCGGTAGGTATGAACTTGAACGTCCAAACAAAGTCTATATATGTTGAAAAATATATTAAACTTATATCTCAATTTCTTTCAACATTTATGTATTTATATTCTTATTAGTTGAGCACATTTTTTAAATAGTCATGAATCTGAATGGAGATGTAATGGATGTGGAAGAATAATTAGAACAAGAAGAAAGGACATTTTTCCTTCAGTTCACCTTTCGTTGTGTCATTTTAAAACAGTTTAGTTTGTGCAGGTTTCATGAGCTGACAGAGTTTTGATGAAGCTAAATGGAGTTGTCGCAAGCGTTTGAATGGACACAATGAGTATCGCCGCAAATGCTCATATCAATATCATGGGGACGGATCAAGCTAAAGAGGGGCATATATTAATCCTCAATAAAGTAAAAGGAAATTTAGTATTAAACTTTGAGATCACTAGGATGCTCTCTCTCTCCTGTCAAAGTTTTAGGATATCTATGTGTGGATATTTCATATATGTATCAGTGTTTTTCCTAACAGCTCTGAGACCGCCACTTTGGTGTACTGTTGGTAGCCGTGACTGCCATATGGTACACTTAAATTCTACGGTTTAATTCTTGTTTGATCTATACACAGTTCTTCATTTTTAGTACTTACCGTTTCATTCTTCTCAGAAGTCGATTAAATATTTTTCTTGAACTCGGGAAATTGACCATCTAGTTTACTCAAAAGGTCAACTGATTCTCAAGTTGCAGTTCATCAAGTTACGAGCTCCATAACTTGTAGTTGTTCGATACCTAACTGGCAGTTGAGCTAGATAAAGCTTGTGTGCATTTTCGAACTACCTAGTTCTTCTAATCTCTTATCTGCACAAGGTGTGATGTTTCTGTAGAATGGTTCTAATTGCTTAGTAATTTATTTTTGTTGTTTGCGTTGGCATTCTTGCCATCATGCTCGAATCATATCTTAATCGCACTATGCTCTAAATACTTGTTGATAGAGATTATTATAGCTGTAATTATATCTCTATAGTGTTAATAAAGACCATATTAAGAAAATGTCAGCAAAGACACATATGTATGTTTAATTCATTGCTTAGAGCCTGTTTTGGCAGCAAAGACACATTATGTATGTTTAATTTATTTATTATTATTTATTTTGTTTTATAATAATTATTATTAAATATTTATTTAATTATTATTTATTTTGTTTTATAATTATTATTTTTATTTATTACTTATTATTTATTATTTATTTTGTTTTATAATAATAATTATTAATCACGTGTAGCATGCTTTGGGCTTTTGGGAAGCAAAGTACAAAGCCAAACAACACTTAGGGACGGGAACAACCTGACCCCAAATGCATATGCAAAAGAGACATCTTCCACAAAGGCACAAATATAAATTACTAAGCAATTATAAGCCAAACAGCACTTAAGGAAAGGTCAGTATGATTGAGGTTTTTGAAGGTCTCAGCTTCAGACCTAGCCACTTTCATAACAGAAGAAATTGTATTCAAAAGGATGGAGAAAATACAAAATTTGACTTTTCATATATTTTTGAAGAAATGCAAGTCATAGCCAAGCTTGTCATCAATGTCTACCTCAAAAGCTCTACATAAAATCCTTCCTCACACCAAAATTTACCGCTTAAATAAGCAAAGGGGAACACACACTAAAACCACACCTGCACAAACTGAGACATCTTGGATGTTTTATATGATACCATAATGATGCTTACTGAGATTGTAAGCCTGTATAACCCACCCCACTCTCATTTCTCTACTTTTTGTTCAGAACGAAAGCAAGATTTCGAAGCTCCTCAAATGCTTGCATTGTCTCTGCATCAAATCCTCCAGCAAACTGCACCAAAAAAAAAAAGAAAATCAATACAAAGCGACGTTGTTATCAGCAAACAAAACCTACTTTGCGGTTGCTCTTGGTTACTAAAAACAGAATGAAGTTACTAAAAGCTTATCCTTATTATGAGGAGCCTTGATTCTTTACAAACCTGATGGATTCGGAAAGCGAATCTCACTCCTTGAAGTAGCATATAATCCATGGCAGGATCTTTGTCCGGTGGCCCCTTGGATTGAAGTTCCATTGCTACCCTCTTCATGTACTTCTTTGCTAACTTGACTGAACCAAACTTTATCTACATTCACATTGCAGATATATAGTTTTCAAAATTCTGAAAACTCTTCACCAAGTAAATGCTGGCTAAGGAAAGATAGTAAGTTCGAAATGTAGTTGGCTACAATAGGTAACTACTAGCTAGTTCTTGAGCACCAGCACGGAACAGTAAAGAAGAAAGAAAGAAAAAAAAAAATTGTGAATCCATAATAAGATACTTCAACACCTTTGACCTTAGGAGTTGTGAAGAAGATCCTTTCACCATCCTAGGGAGTCGATGAAAACAGAGACTACCATAGAATCAGAGCCCATGAAATTTATCATCACGAAAGTACGTCAAAGAAGATATGAAGAGCAAGTACTCAAGTCCTGGACACCCCAGTTATCCGACAAAAAAAAAAGAAGAGAGAGCAAGTACTCAAAACTTGACTCTATGATACACATGCACGGTTCTCTGCAAGACTAGGGAAATTTCACTAGTAAAGTTAACTCTCAACTCTCAAGCCCAAATCCCCACTAAGGGTTATTGCATCAATTCTCCTTCTGCAGGCTGTTTTATGACTCAGTAGTATCATCTTCCAATAAATTATACTTTTTAACAACTAATCTCAAAAACTTCACAATGAGGTCACGTCCTGGGAACGTATAATTGTTTGTCTTGCTTAGAATGCAAAATTTTAATTTAAAACAGAAAGCAGCAAAGTGTGAAATGAAAGTGAGACATAAATGAACCTTGCTTATTATGCCATTGTCAAGCATCCAATCTGTGGGAATATGGAACTCCTTACAATGACGCATTAATGACTCTCTTGTCCGGAGAAGATTATAAATAGTGCGTTCCATCCTGGAGTAAAAAAGGAGATTATTCGTGATTCCATACCTTTGAAACTAGCATTTATTTTACTACCATAATAATTTGACAAACATCACAAAAGGCATTCCAAATACTTTAGGATAAAATTTCAGGCTCTTACTTCTCAGACAAAGAAACCATTTTCTTTAGTGCAATGTCACAGGGTAACCGGAGATCATCCTTGTGATTGCAAACTTCAACTTCCAACTTCTTTAGATCTCTATAACCAAATGCTGCCTCTCTTAATGTGTCAGCCTTTTTCTCTGGCCAATCGAAGTGCTTTAGTACTGCCCTTTCATCCACCTTCAAGAGGAGAAAACCCCAATAAGGTCCGAAGAAAAAGCATGCAGACCACTTATGATTTTTCATATTGCATGGATGATCTCAAAATAAAAAATATTTGAAGCCTACAAAGGCGTGCATAATGGTAGAGAGAAAGTAAATTATCATGTAAATTTCTATAAATTAAATGTTAATGTCGTTACTTCTTTCCAGTAAACGTTTCCTCTATATACTTAAATCATAAACTAATGATTTGCAGAATAAGTAAGTTATTTTACAGTGCAAATTAACTAGCTTACAAGGAAACAAAGTTCGTCATCAAGCCACTTAACAAATGCGACCACATCTTCAATGTCCTGAAAAGCTGCATTGTTAACTTCTCTTATAAGGGAGTTGACGAATTCTCCTTGAGTCTCAACATCTGCCTTTATCTACACATTGAAAAATAATTAAGCGATGAGGAAAATATCCGACCATCTTACATAAGATATGCAATAAAGCAGTTCAGGTGATTATTTTTCTTGTTCTCCATCTGATTACCAAAAAAATCAGAGGGAAAAAGCAAAAACACAAATCTTTAACAACTCCAATACAACTTGTTAGCAATGCCAAGAAATTCAATCCCTTTTATATGTTATGTTAACAAATGAACTAAGGATCAGTGCAAGAGATACATCTTTGGAGCCTATAATTTGTTATTAGCATCTCCTTGTTCCTTGATAGTGAAGTATAAGATAACAAAGAAGATAATGGGAAGTACTTACAGCAAGCAGATGTGATGATCGATTCTCAATTTCACCAATCATGCTACTACGAACATTTGCAACATCTGGGACTTCACAGGTTCCTCCATTTAAAGAATCTTTCCTAGAGTCCCTCTTCATAAGTGAATGGTAGAACTCGACTACTTGTGGGGCTCGCTGCACCATTCCTGTAGAACCTCTAGCTGCAAACTTCAGAGGAGGTGGAGGAGGAGGTGGAGGTGGAGGTGGTGGTGGAATTTGAGCTGGGCCATCCTTTTGTTCGCTAGAAATAGCACAAGAAGGTCTTGGAGGGGGATTAGAAATACGCAAGGCGCGTTTCTCGACATCAAAACAAGCTGTCAGTTTATTACTTTCAAGGCAGTTGTTAAACAATTGGGACCTTTGGACCATGCCCGTATTGTGCTTTGGAGACACTGATGTTTCTTCCTCCTTTTCGATTTCCTTTGCACACATAAAACCATCAGATTGCCTTCTCTTATTTTGTAACAAATCTTCAGCACAGCATCTGGATCCACTTATCGAGTGTCTTCTAGGACTCTCCAAGACAACCCAACTTCTATCTAAGACATTATCAAGGCATTGTAAATTTTCCATATCCTCGCCAATAATAGGCCATTTCTTCAATTTCTTTATCAGATTTATCCTCTTCTTAGTTTCAGAGTTTTCGTTACTTTGACAAGAAGACAAACTAGGAGATTCACTACTCCTCTCAACTGAAATAGGACTTGATGTCTTATCAGAATTAGTGGTTGAGAGACTACGCAACTCATTCCGTAGACACGAATTGACCCATCTCAAGTAGACAAGCTCCTCAACCTCATTTAACCTGCTCATTTGCAGACCTTCAACTTGTTTACAGAGATTTTCATTTGTGTGCCTTAAGAAAGAAGACTCTTCTTTGATCTTCTCAACAATATCACTCTGACAACAATCAAGGCAAAATGAGAAAGTGCAGGACCACAGTGAAAGCAGATTGATAAAAGAAAGTCACTTTGCCTACTCAAATAAATAAATATGCTTTCTGTTTCTAAGAAAAAGAAGGGATATAACACAGACTCGGAATCTGAAACTCAAAAATAACTCAATTTTCGTTTGCTTTTGAAAATTTCAAGCAATCTCACACACACCCCTTACACTTTCTAGTGGGGCTCAAGCTCTTTATCTCCTAGTGCGGTAGTAAGATTTTCATTGTTTTTCACATTTCAAATATATATATATATATGTGTGTGTATATGTTTACAAAACTCCAGATGGGACATAAATTACAGGTTTGGCTAAGTTGGTCTGAGGTATCCAAGTGGAAACAAAAACAGTGAGTTTTTTTTTTTTTTGATAATTAAGATATATATAAAAAACACTCAAAAGAAGAGTGCATCACGAACCATACAAGCAGCCCACGGCTTAAGGGACGAGGGTACTCAAAAAAAATCTATATTTTCCTCTTTGGATGTACAATATCTACCCTCCACCCAACAAAAAAAAATAAAAAAAATAGAAACATCTTTGATTAAACCAAAAACAGTGAGAAATAAAAGATCTAACAGTTGAGTATTTTCAATCACAATCATTTGTAAAGGAATAAGTCACCTAATAGATAAAACAACAACAAACATCCACAGCTGAACAGAAACTGATTACCTCTGAAACTTTTGTGAGAGTGGCCAACTGGGATTCCATGGAATAGAGTCTGCAAGCTAGACTCCTATTCTGAAGCTGGAGCTCCTTGTTCAGACGCCTCAACTCCACAACCTCCATTTCAGGATTACCGGTAGGTGGTCCCGTTGAAATTTCATGATCATCCTTTCCTGATGTATCACTTTTCCTTTCCACAACAGAAGGTAAAGGCATCAACTGTTCAGAAATGCTTGTTTTCCCTGATTCCAGCAAAGCAACTTTCCAAACAAGGTCATCAATTTCTTTTTTCTTCGATTCAACTTCCCTCTCAAGGTCCAAAACTTTCGGGTTTCTCTTGCATTCAGACAACTCCGCTTGCAATTTGAATTCCCTTTCCTTTGATTCTTGGAGCAAGCTTCTCAATTGATCAAGCTCTAGCAACAAATCACGCGAACCAGAAGACTTTGTTCGATTGAAATGGACTGCCTGAGGATGGACTTGGGTGGGATTGACTGAGCATGATAAATCCCCAATGAGAGACCGTTTCACCCGCGGATGAGAAGGCGCATATGGGTTCTTCTGGTTTGAGATATCTGAGCTAGTGAGTGGTGCTTTCTTAGCGGGGACTGTTGTCTGCAACTTGGTTTTCTTCTCTCCCGAAAACCCTTTGACAATGTTAGACCCCCACGAAGACCTTAACCTCGAGGAGTTATTGCCGGTTCCTTTGGCATAGCCACCCTTTGGCATCTGATTTTGATCAGAAAACTTCGATGCTTTCCCTCGATTTTCATATGGGTTTTCTTCTCTCATTGTGAATCAACAATTCTTAGCTTTCAATTTTTAAATTATCCCAATAAAAATGTTCATCAACAGACAACAGCTACCTTAAAATCCAAAATCCCAATCTACACCTCATATAAAAACCCATAAATCTAGGGTTTTGCAAAATGGTGTATATATTCCAACAACTCTAAATCCCATAAAACTAGGGTTTTACAAAGCCCGAGGTTTTGAATTTGGAAGCACTATCTACCGGAACAATAAATTCAAGCTCTATAAAAGGTGGTTTTGATTAAATTCTAAAACCCCAATCCAGAACTCATATAGAGACCACCACACCACCTACAATTTTCAAAATTCAAAACAAGTATATCAATAAAGGAATCAAGCTCTAGAACCCATAAAACTAGGATTTTGCAAAACCCTAGGATTGAGATTTTTTTGAAAGCAATACTTACCAGAACAGTAAATTCAAGCTCTTGAAGCTCTCTTCCTCTTAAACCCAGAAGGCTAATCCAAGAAACAAGACATGGGTTGTTCTTAAACAAGCTAAAAGATTGGGATTTGATTAAAAATGTGATTGCTTTGCAGCTGGGTCTGAATCATTTGGAGCTCAGTTTTCTCTTGAGCCCAGAAGGCTAATCCGATAATCAAAACATGGGTTGTTCTCAAACAAGCGAAAAAATTTGGAATTTGATGAGAAAATGATGTATATTCATTCAATCACGAGGAAATCATAGAGAATGAGAGAGAGATTTGAAAGTTTGAAATGGAGGTAATGAATGGTCTCTCAGGTGGAGCCTGAGAAATGTTGTGTGTGTAATGAAGAAAAGGCTCAGGTTTTGAGGGCAATGCGAGAAAAGTGGCACTTTGCAGTCTTCTTTAATGTATTTTGAATATTTGAAATTTGAAAAATGAGGGTTGGATGGAAGTCTACTACACACTGCAACGGTCATATTCCACTCTTGGGTGCACGGGTGGTGTACTCGAGCTAATAGGTCCAAACACACGTGGCATAGTTATTTTTGTAAAGGGTAAATTACACTTTCACCCCTGATATTAATGTAAATTACACCCGCACACCCTATGCTTTCGCTAATTACAGTTTCACCCCCTAAAATTCATATCCGGTGACCGGACATGTGAAATTACCCTTATACCCTTATTATTTTATTTATTTTAAAAATCAAATATTCTTTTATATTAAATTACCTAATCACCCTTCATCTTCTTCATCATCACCCCCATCTCTCTCCTAACCAAACCCTAACCTTAACCCTAAAATCAATATATATTTTGTATAAAATATGATATAATTTATGCTTTTTGATGGCATTAATGACGCCTTGAATTCTTTTATAAGAAATATCAAAGTGGATCATGAGATCTTAATATGGTCTGTCATATATATATATATATGTGTGCGTGTGTTTTACATATATATATATATATGTGTGTGTGTTTTATAAAGGCAAAGTCCACCTCTATTCATTACCACCCTTATCCAGGTTAATGAACTAAAACCTATTTGAACAAACATCAACATTTTATCAACTCCGTTGAGCTCCACACGGGGGTGGAGACGAAGCGATACTGAGTCGACTCGGACAATTGGGAAAGGGATCGGCTGTGTAGAAGTCAAAGATGGTGTTACTCTGCTATGTGTTGCAATTAGACGGTAGATTCGAACTTTCCTTCTAATCTCCACCGCCCATCAAGCTCTCGACCCACTCGTCCGAGTCGAACTCGCCACCCGACCTACCACCAAAATTCGCAAACCTAAACCCGGTCGTGGATTGGTTTTTCAAGCTCGGGAATAGAAACCCATGTTCGTCGGCGGCGTCGGGAGCTCCCGTAAAAGGATCCGACAACCCGGGACCTCGATAGCCCGTAGGTAAGAGGGCTATTGTTGAGGCCTTGGTGGGTCATGAAGGGAGCCTGTCGTCTCCGGCCAAATCTCGCCGGCAAAAGTTCACTCACATCACCTAGTGACAAGAAGGGAGCCTGAGGTTGTGTGTGTGAAAACACTATAACTATGTGTCTGAGAGTAAGTTTTTAGAGAGAAAGTGTGAGAGAGATTTGATATAAGTGATTAGGGTATTTTAGGCATTTTTATATCATTTTGTATGAACAAATAAGTCTTTACATAATATAAGGGTAATTTGGTCATTTCGCATCTCAGATTTTGGTTGACCCGGTTTGACCTCACCGGAGAATGAGTTGAGGGGTGAAAGTGAAATAAATAGGGGGTGAAATTGTAATTAGCGAAACCAGAAGGGATGCGGGTGTAATTTACATTAACAATAGGGGTGAAAGTGTAATTTACCCTTTTGTAAAAGAAGAAACAATAAAAAAATGAAAAATTTCACAAATAAGACGGAAATCAATTCTAAATAGAAAGCAAGAAAACAATGTCAGTCAACAAAAATTATTATTGTGGGTTAAAGTAAAGAAAAAATTAGAGGGAAAATAAACAAAAAGTATATCAAATATTCCCTCTATTTCAAACTAGTCGTCTAAGTTTGATCTTTTAACAATTTTTTTGTTATTTTTGCGTGCCATGACAGAAAAGTTGTCTTTTATCTTCCAAGCAGTGTTGGGTGCCTTTTCAGTCTATAAATAGTCCAGCACGCAGTTCATTTTTCATATACTTCAAGGGACATTTCCTCTTCATTTTTTTATTTTATTATTATTTTGGAATGGTAAGCTCTTCATCTTCTTTCTCTCTCCATATCTGCATATATATATATATATATATATATATATATATATATATTAGGGTATTAGTGGTTTGGGTACAAACAGAATTGTGTTCGCTAATTTTTGAAGATTGTAGTGCTATTTCTTTAAGAACGAAAATTCGTTATGTCTTAGGAAACAGTTGTTCATCAACCTTGAGCACCGAGAGGGAACAAATCTATCTTAAGAAAACTGTAATTGCATTGGGCTCGAATTATTTTCTCTGCATCAATTTTATATATATATAACTGTTTGAATATACAAATATATATATATATATATAGTAGTACTATTTTTCAAATACTAATTACAACACTAGAAGAATATGAGTAATAAAGAATGTATTAATAATTTAACATTATTGATATTTTATAAATCTCTTAAGGAATTAAAATAGCGGGGATACTTTTAGACTGGACTCGTGTGTTATCAAGTTCTTAAACATGTCTAGATTAAGGTAATTGAATAAAGGAGAATCTAGAAAAGAAAATAAATTTGGATTCTAGAGAAAGAAAGAGGTACAATTCTACTTGTTCTTATCTCCATGAGAGAAATGTAATTATTATAATGACTTACTTTAGTAGATTCGGAATTCAATTACAAAAGTAATATCAAAATTCAGTACTTACATCATTTTGTAAAAAGAGACAAAAACGTAATTCGGATCACACGTCAAACCTGCACAACTGTCGTACTTACCAATATTCCTAGTCATGTAGTTTCATAATCCCTGTCAGCAGGGACCGACCTGCAATAGTGGGGTCATTGACCTCCTTAGGGCTGCACAAAATAACCCGATCCGATTCTGATTTCTAATATCAAAGAATTGTAATTTTTGGTTCGATTTTGATTTTGATTTATTTGAAATTGAATTGTACTGGAATCGAACCGAACCAATTTTTATAATATATATATATATATATACACTATACATAAAATCTGAACAAAACCGGACCACTGCAGTTTTAACCAATTTGTCAAGTTTTAACAAGTTTGCTAAAATTTTAAAACACTATCGAATTTAAAAAAAAGTAAGTTTTAACACGTGTCCACTGCAGTTTTAACAAGTTTGCTGCTAGTTTAAAAAGTTTGCCATTAGGATTGAATTTTAACACAATGTTCACTGCAGTTTTAACAAATTTGCTAAAGTTTATTTATTTATTTACTTTAGGTTGATTTATATCTAATGAAGATTATATGTCAATGACAACATCTCAACATACCATTAGGATTGCAAGTTAGATGTGATTATTTTTGTTTTGAGATACAAGTGACTTAGCAATTGTACCGAACACATTTTTTATTAGGGGATGTAATATTGAAATAGTACTATTCCACTAATTATGCATTTATTTTGAATTTGTAATAGTCGTAACTTTGAAATATTCTATTTAATTTAGTTTATAATTACAGTTTCTTTTAATATTTGATATTTTTTATTTTTTTGAAATGGAATAGTAGGAATCAGAACTGAACTGAAATTTAGGTTCCGGTTCGGTTCTATTCCTCGGTTCAGTTTGATTCTAGTTCCTATTTTTAAGAAATTAATAAAAAGGGTTTCGGTTCCGGTTCCTGCCGGAATTGAATCGTACCGTGTGCAGCCCTACCTCCACTTATTTTATTTTCTTTTGTAATTTTTTAGCTATAAAATTTTATATATGTAAAACGCCCCCACTAAAATTACATAAGGCTTAATAACATTATGCCCACACCCATATTAATTTATAGGTCCGTAACACAATTCATATTAATATTACTGTGACCTAATTTAGAATTGTACGAAAGGTAACAATTCCCTATAATTACTATATTGAACTACACTGTATGGTACCGTCAAATACAGGTTTAGTTCGATCTAGTACCACCGCGGTGCTTTTCTTTTCTTTTCTATTTTTTTAAAAGGGATAATTACACAAACCTCCCTGAAACTATGGCATAATTACAGGTAATTTCCCTAATATTTCAATAATATCACACACCACCCTTACTATCATCTGAATATTGATTCGACAAGAAATAGTAGTAAAATAACGTATATACACTTTTATATTTTGAAATATTTAAATAATCTTCTAGAGGATGATGAATTTATTACATTACTTTCAAATTAAAGCTTTTTGCTTTGAATGATCAAGTAATACTTCCATAGATGATAGAGAGAGTGAGTTTTTTTTTTTTCGAAAGAGAAAGTAGGTATTCACAACCTTCTCAACTTGATTTATATAAAATAGCAATAAGAGAAAAAGGGTAAACCAAACTTAAGGTATTCAAAATAAATGTAAGGGCAATAATATAATTGTATTAATAACAAGGGTAAAACAGAAAAATTGGTCAAAAAAACAAATTTTTTTACTAATAAAGCAACTTCCCGACGTTGACTTTGGACAGAGAGAGTAAATGAGACACTGAAATTAAAATTAAGGGAGATTTATAATATTATTAAAACGTTAGGAGAATCACTTGCAATTATATCATAATTCAGGAAAAGTTTGTATAATTATTCCTTTTTAAATATATAATAAATTGAGATAATTATAATTTCATTCCCTAAAAAAATTATCTGGACGTTCGATTATTTTCTTTTTCCCCATCCCCTAGAGATTAGCTAGGTTAGGGTCAAATAAGTAAGATATGAATTTCGGGCAAATTATATTTTCACTCCCTGATATATAATTTATTTCATCTTTTATTCTTTGGATAATTATAGTTTCACTCCCTTTAGGTCATCAAAGTTCAATTCTGATAATTGAAAAAGTGAAATGACATATATACCCCTAAATATTTCTCAATTATGGTATAAAAATTGGGGTTTTTTTCCTGATTTATCGATGATTGTTCAATTAGTGTGTCCAAATTAGGGCAAAATAAAGCAATAATGTAGTAAATTGGAACAAAAATATTCATAACAATAAATCTGTTGGTATTTTAGACATTTTACCTAGTACTGACCGGGTTTGATCACGTCGGAATTTCATACTAGGGGGGTATTTGTTACAATTTTCAAAATTGAGAGGTTGAAACTGTAACAAATCATATCTTTAAAGGGTGAAAGTGTAATTTACCTTATGCATATCATGTGAGGAAGAAAGAACCCTCACGTGGCTCGTGTTGTGAAAAAGACAGTTGTGCACCTCTGAGCTTGAGTATCCCATCAACCTGACTCCGAGACAAACATTTGATAGTCCCAATTCGAAGAAGAAACCAAATAGCAATCACATCTTTCGCAATCGGTTCTCACCACACCTAACCTTCACCATCTCAACTCTCTCTCTCTCTCTCTGTCACTATCTATGGTGATAGCTGCGGCACCATCAATCTTCCTTGGTAACTACAATCAAATACCCTGTTTTTTCATTCTCTTTAATTGCATTAATTTCTGTTTGTTTTCCCCTTTTCAATTTCACATGCTTATATATATATATATATATATATATATATATGAACACACTCAAAAACCCAGAGAGGGAGACATGTATGAAAAGATAAACTATCTTATAAGTTTCTGAAAAACCCCATTTCGATCTCTAGGTTTCGGAGGAAATTAGTTGAAGAGGAAGTAATTTGTTTGATATATATGTATAATTACACTTACATAGCTCTATTTGTTTCTGGGTGTTTTGGTCTCCTCTTAAATACCCACCTGCAAAATAGTTGATTTTGCTTTTTTGGGGTTCTAATTCTTAATTTTATTCTGTTTGAATGCTGAGAAAACAGAAGAAAAGAATGGGTATGAAGTAATGAATATATACAGCAGTTTTTTAGGCTGAATTTATTGAAGCTTTGAGTTTTCTCAACCAATTTTCTTTACCCTATTTTTACAGTGACTGTATTGATACTTTCCTATTTATTTTGTTGCATTTCACTGTTTGCTTTGCACTTGGCCAATCAGTTCTCTTAATCTACATTTATTGTCCAGTCAATTCTATATTAATTTTCTCAGTCGTAGCATTTACTCAACCGCTACTCCTTGAGGAAATATGGGAAAGAAAAATTAATGTTTTTAATGAATTATTTGAACATGATTTGTCTTTACTGCTTTTTGGTTCTTTGAGCAACTCATCAGAGTTCCATTGACATGTAAATGTATGAAACTATCTGTTCCCCAAACTTGTTGCCATGGACTTGCCTTGGGTACTTCCATTGTCAATCTTATTACATATCTGTGTGTGTATTTTGAGGGCGGGGTAAGGTGATTCACTGAGACATGGAGGTCACTGAGCCTTGTGCACTTGGCTAGCCCATCTTTCCGTGTGTGTATTTGTTTTCCTTTTTTGGTTTTTTTTTTTCCTCCACTCATCGGATTATGTTTTCAAGGTGTTCACATTGTTATGTTTGTCTTGCAGAAGGGATTGGTTGCTCAACAGCAAATGGAGTCACTAGCAGTTTGATCAAGTCTCCACTTGAGGGGCAAAGACTTTCTGACCTCTCAGCCATAAGGTGTACTGAATTTTTGGTTTTATTTTTTTTTCATTTGTAAATGAGCTATACTGAAGTTCACAAATAAAGAATCTAATTTAAACCGGAAATTTGACAATCATGTCTAGACTTTATAGGCAACTTGGTTCTTAATTGTTGATCTATATGACACTAGTACTCCCCTTCAGTTGCCAATAAAGTAAAACCAATAAGAAGAGAGAAGAATTTGGAATGTTCCTTATCAAAAGTGTTACTAAATAGGAAATATGATATCTTGATTAAGTTTTCAAAGTCCACAACAACATATATGCTAAATGTTTTATTTTTGCTGAGGCAAATCCAAAACATAGAGCCTGCATGAGCATTGTTTTCAAGGCCTCTTTCTGAATTTTATAATTTTTCATGTTTTTGAGCAATCTTAAATATTTTTGTTTATGCTTTCAGAGGAAACTTCATAGATCCTTTACAGTGTAGACAAAGAAACTTTTGAACCTTGAACTTCAACGGAGATGGTATGAAAAAATTCAGAAGACATGAGTGAGACTAAAACAGATAACAAATTTATTCCCGCACTTCTTCATAGAGATACAAGTGTACTTAATATTTCTTTCTTCAGATCAGGTCTTCCTGATGCTAATACCTTTATATGGCCTGATGCTGTAGAACAATTTAATTTTTCAAAGTTTATGTTCATCTTCTGAAGCTAAACTCCTGGATATGAATACTGATATAAATTTCTATTTCCAGTTTTAGATGCAGGAGTCCACTTTTTGGAGCTAAGCATAGGTTGCCTGTGGAACATGACATTAACCTATCAAAAGTTTCAGTTGCTGCTGATTACTCCGATTCAGTTCCCAATTCATCTAACCATATGGGTAAACATGGATATCATCCTCTTGAAGAACTGAAAGATCGCAAAAGAGTTCGTGACACTAGGCTCACTTATGCTGAGATAGCAAAGACTGCCGTTGAGGTCTTTTCCCCCTCGGATCTTCTCTTGTTAATTATAAAGCTAGAAAGTAATTTTCTTGATATGTAAATGCCAATGTTTCATAGTATAATATACTTATCAAAAAAAAAAAATAGTATAATATGAGCTGGAACCTAAGAATTGTCAGTATACTTTGTTTTGCTTTAGTTGGGATGTTTATTCTTCTTGGTCTAATCTTTGCATGTATTGTAGGCCAACAGCAGTGCTCTCTTGATCTTCCCTGGCAGGGTACATAATGAACCACATGAAAAGATCTCATGGGCTGAGTGTCAGTATGTTGTTGATGAATATGGAGGTTTTGCTTCTTCACATCTTTAATATGCTCAGTAATTTGAGTACATAATACAAATCTGCCTCCTAATTATTTTCCTTCCTTTTTTCAGAGATATTTTTTGAAATTTATGATGATGAAAACATCTTGCAAGATCGTGGAGCAAGTAACCCTGTGGTGAGGACGTGCATTCTCTTTTAATGTTTACCCCTTCGACGTGGAAATTCTGTAAGATCAAGAACCATGTGTGTGTTGAAGATTAACTCATATCTTGGGTCAGAAAATTACACCTGGAAATCCCATTATGCCTTACATGTTCCTAATATTTTTTAAACATTACTTGAATTGTTTGTCAAAATTCAGTTAATTTTTTTCTCTCTTTTGAATGGCCTCATTTTTTTTCCTTCCTTACTTTAATTAGCATTCATCATTTTCCCAAATAAGTATTGATTTTTTTTGAATTTATTTTGTTATGTTCGTTTCATTCTTAATCTCAATAGAAAGGTATTGCAAATGTTTGAATATGTCTTCACTACAACAGATCTATGTATTATAGACAAATGTGTCAAGGAAAACTAATCGAGGATATATACCATCTGTGACTAACATCTATACTTTATAGTCTTAACAAGTCACTGAAATGATCACCTACTCAATGAAATTGTCCACTGGTCTCTTCTCATGAGATGACTGGTCATTGGATTTCGTGCTCTCTTTAATGTAATTTACTGAATCTCTTCTTGTAGGCTGGTAATCCACAATCTCTTTTTGCATTTTACTTTGTGTGTCGTTGCCTAAGATAGATACTGAATAGCATAATCATGAATGGAGATGTTTAGCATGCTGGAGACCAGTTATACTATGTGATTTTAGGACATATAACTTGTGTCATCAGTCATCACATTCACATTGGAGTTCTGTTTGATGGTAAATGAAGTAATATTGACGAGGTAGATTGCTCAATTCTGCATTGATCACCTATATATTGTATACCTTCAGAATGCTTTAATTGGGATGGATATCCCGATGTACGAGAACAGAAGACTAGCTGCTGCTGAACATGAGATCTTGGACAGTGACACTAGTGATGGTATTCCTTCCATTGCTGATTTCTTTGAGGTGACTAACCAGGTTGAGCTGGATAGCTTTTTTGACATTTGGAATTCTCTGTATAATTTGTTGACTTCTTATATACATCTATATATTGTCATTAACATTTATTTACTTTGTGGCATGCACTTCTAAGCAGGTTGAGGTTTCTGAAATGTCTGATATTTCAAATTACTGGAGGATGCCAGATACTTTCAGCTCAGTTCATCCAATCTATTTTGCCAAGTGCCTTACAAAGGTGATTACTGCCTGGACTAGTAACCTGGTGATTAACTTTGTAGAAGTTGTTTCTAATCACGAAGATAAGCACTATTTAACTGTTCTGTGAACATGCTAAGTAACTATGCCACGGATATTGATTTTTGCATAAAATTAATCACTGCATTGTTATCGATTTATTCTTAAAAATTGCTGAAGTAACTATCATTGATATCCAACTAAATGTCATTGCTATAAACTAGATGCCTTTTTTTCAAATCAGAAAAATCATTCTCTTTTAACATTTTATGCAAGCCACTCTTGGCTGATGGATGCTCTTTAAGCTTCTGCTTCGTGTTCAGTGAAGTAGATCCTAGTAATATGTTGGAATTCCCTATTGATCCTGCAGTAAACACAATAAAAGTACTTTGTTAATAACACCTTCATTTGATGGAATTCTTTTCTAGCTTTCTAGATGCCCTTTTTAAGGAAATAAGCTGTGTAAATGGCTTTTTTAGCTTTTGTTAAATATTCAGTAAGTTAGCCGTGACATGCCCTCTTTTTTTCGTTCAGTCGTGATGGATTGAACTTTTCTTTTCTTGAGCTGGAAATTGAGTGACCTAATTTACTATGGTTTTCTGGACTGCTTATTCGCGTTATATATCGCAGAACAAACACAGTTATGCCATCTAGGGTACATTAAGGATTAGATTGACATCGGGATCTCCAGAGAACTTTATAACATTTAGACATAGTGATACATTAAGGCAATCTATTAAAATACCTATGTCTGTCTATGTTTGACAGAGTAATTTCCATAATGAATATTTTATATTGATATAATATAAATGAATCAACAAATTGAGAAACAAATAAAGAGAAGGCCGTAACTGGTCCTGCCGATGTGGTATGTTGGGATGGGTGGACTCACAAAGTTTGACAGTGTGGTTGTCTTCAGACTTTCATGTTCCACACTTGGCTGTCCAAGATTTTATTTGTATACTAAGTAGAGAAATATTGCAGAGAATCACGAATAATATCTCCAGTCTATTGGTAATGAATTCCATCACAGTTTTTGTAACATACTAGGAAAATCATTCCAAGGTTATTAGTTAATGACATCGCTGTTTTGAGGCCACACTAATGATTATGAAAAGAAAAGGGTATCGGCAGTCTACAATGCATGGATTAGGGCACACGTATCGGTGTTCACCATGTGTCTTAGAGTTGGAATCATGAAAGTGCCATACGGAAAAACATAAGTAATGTTTCTATGTAACTGTCACTATTCAACTATTTAACATAGGCACTCCATTCATCTTGAGAGTAACCATGATAGTGTCAACCTGTAGCCCATACGAATCTTGAAGTGTCTGTTATGAGTACTTTCAACCTTTTGGAAGAGTCCATGTAGCATAGATGACCATTCTATAAGGCCGGTATGTAGCTGTTTCAAAGAACCCCACCCTAAATGTAATGATGCTTGCATGTCATGATAGTCACCATAACATGCTGCAACAGCTTCCTGCTAACACATGAATTCAAGGTGTCCATTCTTAAGCCAATCCAACTCTTTTAAATAATATTTTTTTAAAAATATTGCAAAATTATGTGCCAAGTTCAAACTTTGAAGCAAGATGTCCAAGGAAATGTGAATTGAGTGCGTCCAAGGAGGGGCACTTTTTTGTACTCAAATTTTGTTATCACTTGCATGGTATTGGGATAAGAACATCAAATGCTGTTGATGAGGTTTTAAGTATGCATTTCTTAGATAAGAAAATAGTTAGACTTATCAGTGATCTCACTCGATCAAAACTATTCTATACTGAAATATTTATTAGATCTTCTTTCCAATACATTATCTATCTCCTTTATTTTACTAAAACTACTTAAGGTTCCAAAGGAAAAATAACTTTGACACTGAGAAAGGCTTAAAAAGCCATAGAAGAATTATTGTCTTGAGCTGAATATTGACACGAAACATCGATGTCAGAGGTCCGAAATGGAAAACAGCCTCTTCGCATGTGGAGGTAAGGCTGTGTACGCCTGACCCTCCTCTGAGCCCCCAATTGTGGGAGCCTTGTGCACCAGACTAGTCCTTTTTTCATTGTATCAGTCTCTATCTTTCTAAACTAAATTTTTTCTATATTGAAATATTTAATGTATCTTCTTTGAGAAAGTATCTATAGCAGTTATGGTTTACTAAATGAACTGAAGGTTTCAAAAGCAAAATCAATTTTGACACCTACAATGGCTGGAAATGCAATGAAAACATTTTATCTTATGCTAAATCATGAGGGCAAGCCTTGAATCAATAGTGATATTTCTCGATTGGAACCCGAATGCTCAGAGGTTTGCAATGGGAAACAGCCTCTGCGCATGCAGGGGTAAGGCCGCATACATTTGATCTTCCTGTAATCCCCCGCCCCCCTTCTTATTTTTTCCGTCTATATCATTAGATTAAGGATTTCTTATATTGATGTTTTTTATGCATCTTTTCGAACATATATAGAGATATACATATGAAGATATGATATTTATGGCTAGTAAAAATACTTAAGTTCAATGGAAAATAGCTTTTGACGCCTGAAGTGGCTAGAAAAGCAACTAAGGAATTATTTTATATGCTAAATCATAAGGTCGGGCGTTAGCGCAACGATAAGGTTTCTTGATTGGAACCCCATGGTCAGAGGTTTGGAAGGGAAAAAGTGACTTTGCATGTGGGGGTAATGACGCGTATATCTGACGCTTCGAGTGTGAAATGGCTTAACCTCTTGCACTAGGTCATACCCTGCTTAAGTATTATCGATTAAATTAAAACATTTTATATTGAAATATTTACTGCATCTCTTTCATTAAACTATTTATAGCATTTATGGTTACTTGAAGTTTCAATGGGAAAATCACTTTTGTTACCTAGATCAACTTGAAAAGCAATTAAAGAATTATATTGTATGCTAAATCACAAGAGCGGGCTTTGGCACAACGGTAAAGTTTCTCAATTGAAACCCTAAGGTCAGAGGTTCGAACGGGAAACAACCGCACTAGGCTAGCCTTTTTTCTATCATTTATCTCTTAAATTAAGACTTTTCTTTTATCGAAATGTTTGTTACATCTTTTAGTTCACACACACACACACATCTATATAGCATATATGGAAATTAAAGGTAATTGAGGTTTCAAAATGGGAAATTGTTGTTGACACCTCCAACACGACTAATTAGAATAAGACTTTTCTATATTGAAGTGTTTATTGCATCTTTTTTTAAAAATAAAACAAAATATCTAAAACATTTACGACTACTAAAAGTACTCGAGGTTTCAGAGGGAAAATCGCTTATGAAATAATTAATTATATCATATGTTGAATCATGAGGGCAGGCCTTGACGCAAAGGTGAGGTTTCTCAATTGAAACCCGGAGGTCAGAGGTTCGAAACGGGAAATAGCCTCTTCGTATGTGGGGGTAAGGCTACGTACATTTGACCCTCCACTGAGCTTGCAATGGTGGGAGCCTCGTGCACCGGGCTAGCCCTTTTTTTTTCCTTTTCTCTGACTAGATTAAGACTTTTTTATATTGAAATATTTATTAAATCTTCTTTTGAGGATGAATATGTATATATAACATTTCCGAATATTAAAAGTAATTGAAGTTTCAAAATGGAAAATTGCTTTTGACACCTAAAACGCAGTGAGAGCCTTGCGCACTAGGCTAGCCCTTTCTGTGCTCCCTCTTATTAGCTTAAGACTTTTCTAAATTGAATTGTTATTGCATCGTCTTTTAAAAATAAAATTAAATAGCTATAACATTTGTGGCTACTGAGAGTACTTGAGCTTTCAAAGGGATAATCACTTTTGACACGCAATAAAATAATTATGTCATATGCTAAATCATGAGGGCGGGCCTTGACCCAATGGTAAGGTTTCTTGATTGAAACCCAGAGGCCAGAGGAAACTGCCTCTTCGCATGCTGGGGTAAGGCTGCGTTACTACGTACATCTGATCCTCCCTTGAGCTTGCAATAGCGAGAGCCTCGTGCACCGGGCTAGCCCTTTTTTTATCATTTATATCTTAAATTAAGACTTTTCTTTTACTTATTGAAATGTTTCTTAAATCTTTTAGTTCATAGACACACACATATAGCATATATGGATATTAAAGGTAATTGAGGTTTAAAATGGGAAATTGTTATTGACACCTTCAACACTACTTGTGAACCAGGCTAGCCCTTTTTTCGCTAGAGTAAGACTTTTATATAATTAAATGTCTATTGCATATTCTTTTAAAAATAAATAAAATATCTATAACATTTATGGCTACTAAAGTACTCGAGGTTTCAGAGGGAAAATCGCTTATGACACTCAATGAAATAATTATATCATCTGCTGAATCATGAAGGCGGGCCTTGGCGCAACGGTGAGGTTTCTCAATTGAAACCCGGAGGTCAGAGGTTCGAAACGGGAAACAGCCTCTTCGCATGCGGGGGTAAGGCTACGTGCATCTGACCCTCCACTGAGCTTGCAATGGTGGGAGCCTCGTGCACCGGGCTAGCCCTTTTTTTTTTCCATTTTTTTGATTAGATTAAAACTTTTCTATATTGAAATATTTATTGATTAAAAGTAATTGAGGTTTCAAAGTGGAAAATTGATTTTGACACCTAAAACGGTGAGAGCCTCTTACACCAGGCTAGCCCTTTCTTCACTCCCTCTCATTAGCTTAAGACTTTTCTATATTGAATTGTTATTGCATCTTCTTTCAATAATAAAATTAAATAGCTATAACATTTGTGGCCAGTGAAAGTACTAGAGGTTTCAAAGGGAAAATCACTTTTGACATGCAATGAAAGGATTACGTCATATGCTAAATCATGAGGGCGGGCCTTGGCGCAACGGTAAGGTTTCTCGATTGAGATCCGGAGGTCAGAGGTCGGAAACGGGAAACAATCTCTTGGCATGCGGGGGTAAGGTGGAGCTTGCAATGGCGGGAGCCTCGTGCACTGTGTTCACCCTTTTTTTATCATTTATCTCTTAAATTATGACTTCCCTTTTATCGAAAGGTTTGTTCATCATTTAGTTAACGCACGTACACACACATATATAGTATAACATATAGGGGTATTAAAGGTAATTGAGGTTTCAAAATGGGAAATTGTTGTTGACACCTCCAACACTACTCGTGCACCAAGCTAGCCCTTTTTTCGCTCTATCAAACTAGCTTATGGCAACGCAATGAAATAATTATGTCCTATGCTGACTCATGAGGGAGGGCCTTGGCGCAACGGTTAGGTTTCTCAATTGAAACCCGGAGGTCATAGGTTCAAAGAGGGAAATAGCCTCTTCGCATACAGGGGTAAGGCTACGTACATCTAACCCTCCACTAAGCTTGCAATGGGGGGAGCCTCGTGCACCAGGCTAGCCCTTTTTTTTCTTCCATTTCTCTGGTTAGATTAAGACTTTTCTATATTGTAACATTTATTAAATCTTCTTTTGAGGATGAATATGTATATATATGGCATTTCTGGATATTAAAAGTAATTGAGGTTTAAAAATGGAAAATTGCTTTTGACACCTAAAACGGTGAGATCCTCGTGCACCAGACTATCCCTTTCTTCGATCCCTCTTATTAGCATAAGACTTTTACACATTGAATTGCTATTGCATCGTCTTTCAAAAATAAAATTAAATAGCTATAACATGTGTGGATACTGAAAGTACTTGAGGTTTCAAAGGGAAAATAACTTTTGACACGCAATAAAATGAATGAGTCATATGCCAAATCATGAGGGCGGGCCTTGGCGCAACGGTAAGGTTTCTTGATTGAAACTCGGAGGCCAGAGGTTCGAAATGGGAAACTGCTTCCTCGCACCCTCCCTTGAGCTTGCAATGGCGAGAGCCTCGTGCACCGGGCTAGCCTTCTTCTTCTTCTTTTTTATCATTTATCTCTTAAATTAAGACTTTTCTTTTACCGAAATGTTTGTTACATCTTTTAGTTCACACACACACACATAGCATACCTGGATAACCACCAACACGACTCGTGCACCATGCTAGCCCTTTTTTTACTCTTTCTAATTAGATTAAGACTTTTCTATATTTATTGCAACTTCTTTTAAATAAATAAAATATCTATAACATTTATGGCTACCAAAAGCACTCGAGGTTTCAGAGGGAAAATCGCTTATTATACACACTAAAATAATTATATCATCTGCTAAATCATGAGGGCGGGCCTTGGCGGGAGCCTCGTGCACCGGGCTAGCCCTTTTTTTTCCATTTCTCTTATTAGATTAAGACTTTTCTATATTGAAATATTTGTTGATTAATAGTAATTGAGGTTCCAAAATGGAAAATTTCTTTTGACACGTAAAATGGTGAGAGCCTCGTTTACCAGGCTAGCCCTTTCTTTACTCCCTCTCATTAGTCTAAGACTTGTCTATATTGAATTATTATTGCATCTTCTTTCAAAAATAAAATTAAATAGCTATAACATTTGTGGCTACTGAAATTACTTGACGTTTCAAAGGGAAAATTACTTTTGACACACAATAAAAGGATTGCGTTATATGTTAAATCATGAGAGTGGGCCTGGCGCAACGGTATTGTTTCTTGATTGAAACCCGGAGGTCATAGGGGAAACAACCTCTTCGCATGCGGGGGGTTAGGCTGCGTACATCTGACCCTCCCTTGAGCTTGCAATGACGAGAGCCTTGTGCATCGGGCTAACCCATTTTTCTATTATTTATCTCTTAAAGTAAGACTTTTCTGTTATTGAAATGTTTGTTTCATCTTTAAGTTCACACACATATAGCATATCTGGATATTAAATGTAATTGAGGTTTCAAAATGGGAAATCGTTCTTGACACCTCCAACTCGACCCCATTTTTCGCCCTCTCTAATTAGATTAAGACTTCTATATTGAAGTGTTTATTGCATCTTCTCATAAAAATAAATATAGATACCATTTATGGCTACTAAAAGTACTCGAGGTTTCAGAGGGAAAAACGCTTATGACACGCAATGAAATAATTATTTCATATGCTGAATCACGAGGGCGGGCCTTGGCGCAACGGTGAGGTTTCTCAATTGAAACCCGGAGGTCAGAGGTTCGAAACGGGAAACAGCCTCTTCGCATGCGGGGGTAAGGCTGCGTACATCTGACCCTCCACTGAGCTTACAATGGTGGGAGCCTCGTGCACCGGGCTAGCCCTTTTTTTTCCATTTCTCTTATTAGATTAAGACTTTTCTATATTGAAGTGTTTAATAAATCTTCTTTCGAGGATGAATTTACATATATATAGCATTATTGGATATTAAAAGTGATTGAGATTTCAAAATGGGAAATTGTTTTTGACACCTATAATGGTGAGAGCCTCGTGCACCAGGCTAGCCCTGTCTTTGCTCTCTCTCATTAGCTTAAGACTTTTCTATATTGAATTGTTATTGCATCTTCTTTCAAAAATTAAATTAAATATCTAAAAATTTTGGCTACTGAAAGGACTTGAGGTTTCTAAGTAAAATCACTTCTGATACCGCAATAATTGCGTCATATTCTAAAGCATGAGGGTGGGCCTTGGCGCAATGGTAAGGTTTCTCGATTGAAACATGAAACAACCTCTTCGCATGCGGGATTAGGCTGCTCACTTTTGACCTTCCCTTGAGCTTGCAATGGTGGGAGCCTCGTTCACCGAGGTAGCCCTTTTTTCTTTTTTCGTCTTAAACTAATACTTTTCTTTTGTTGTAATGTTTGTTACATCTTTTAGTCAAAAAATATATATATGAATATAGAGAAATTTGGATATTAAAGGTAATTGAGGTTTCGAAATTGGAAAGTGTTGTTGACACCTCAAACGACGACTCGTGCACCAGGTTAGCTCTTTTTTTGCCCTCTCTAATTAGATTAAGACTTCTATATTGAAGTTTTTATTGTATCTTCTTATAAAAATAAATATAGATACCATTTATGGCTACTAAAAGTACTTGAGGTTTTAGAGGGAAAAACGCTTATGACTCACAATGAAATAATTATTTCATATGCTGAATCATGAGGGCGGGTCTTGGCGCAACGGTGAGGTTTCTCAATTGAAACCCGGAGGTCAGAGGTTCGAAACGGGAAACAGCCTCTTCGCATGCGGGGGTAAGGCTGCGTACATCTGACCCTCCACTGAGCTTACAATGGTGGGAGCCTCGTGCACCGGGCTAGCCCTTTTTTTTCCATTTCTCTTATTAGATTAAGACTTTTCTATATTGAAGTGTTTAATAAATCTTCTTTCGAGGATGAATTTACATATATATAGCATTTTTGGATATTAAAAGTGATTGAGGTTTCAAAATGGGAAATTGTTTTTGACACCTATAATGGTGAGAGCCTCGTGCACCAGGCTAGCCCTGTCGTTGCTCTCTCTCATTAGCTTAAAATTTTTCTATATTGAATTGTTATTGCATCTTCTTTCAAAAATTAAATTAAATATCTAAAAATTTTGGCTACTGAAAGGACTTGAGGTTTCTAAGTAAAATCACTTCTGATACCGCAATAATTGCGTCATATTCTAAAACATGAGGGTGGGCCTGCGCAATGGTAAGGTTTCACGATTGAAACAGGAAACCACCTCTTCGCATGCGGGGTTAGGCTGCGCACTTCTGACCTTCCCTTGAGCTTGCAATGGTGGGAGCCTCGTTCACCGGGGTAGCCCTTTTTTCTTTTTTTTTTTCTTAAACTAATACTTTTCTTTTGTTGTAATGTGTGTTACATCTTTTAGTCAAAATATATATATGAATATAGAGAAATCAGGATATTAAAGGTAATTGAGGTTTCGAAATTGGAAATTGTTGTTGACACCTCAAACGACGACTCGTGCACCAGGCTAGCTCTTTTTTTGCTCTCTCTAATTAGATTAAGACTTTTCTATATTGATATGTTTATTGCATCTTCTTTTACATTTGAAATAAAATATTATGACATTTATGGCTACTGAAAGTACTTGAGGTTTCAGAGGAAAAATTTCTTATGACACAGAATAATCTAATTATCTCGTATGCTGAATCATGAGGGCGGGCCTTGGCGCAACGGTAAGGTTTCTCAATTGAAACCCGGAGGTCAGAGGTTCGAAACGGGAAACAGCCTCTTCGCATGTGGAAGTAAGGCTGCGTACATCTGACCCTCCTCTGAGCTTACATTGGTGGGAGCCTCGTGCACCAGGCTAGCCCTTTTTGTTTTAGTCCATGTTATTGGATTATGATTTTTCTATATTATAATATTTATTAAATCATCATTATAGATATGTACATTTATTTGCATGAATCTATAGAACAATGGCTACCAAAATAACTCAAGGATTGAAAGGAAAAATAATTTGTTAACAATCTGAAGGTTAGAGGTTCGAAATGGGAAATATCCTCTTTGCATGCAGGGGTAAGGGTGCTTATGTCTGACCCTGACAGAAGCCTCATGCATCAGGCTAGCCCTTTGTTAAACTAAATTATCTTCATGGGAACTCTTAATAGGACTTCCAGACATTCATTTACCCCCTAAAGCATAGCAAAGATTGCTCTTAGAGCCTTGGGAGACCCTAGTTTGGTGAGTTCGCTGAGGCATCCCCCAAGTGAGAACCGCTATTGCGGTAGCAGTTGATCTGGCTATTGCTTCTTCTTTTTTTATCTCAAAGGTACTTTCTGTGTCCCAAAATTGTTATCCCTTTTTGAAATTGCAACTTTATGAGGGGGCATGCATTGTTGCCTTTTACAATTCCAAACAACTCATTTAGAATACAGGGTAAGTTGGGATAGTTTCAAAAGTTGAGGATATCTTGGGAATTGGATAATTTATTTACATTCACTTTCAAATGGGACGAGAATTTCGGGACATGCAAAAAAATGGAAAGAGAAATAAGAACTGGAAGTGGATCTCTTTTATTTCAATGCCTAAATTTAACTGAATCTTGCTACTTTATAATTGGAATGTTTGTGTGGGTAGTTTTCTACCTCTTTAATTAGTTTAATGTTCTCTATCTCTCTGTTGCGCTGCTGTTGAGAGGATATTTGAGCTCCTCTATTATGGTTTTTTCATCCTAAACCAAAGGCCTATTTAAAAATTACATGCTATAAAGTTGTGTCACATATTTTTCCAGTCCCTCTTGTATAATTTTACTAACAAATAAGTGATCATGTCTGTTTCAGGTTTTTTTCTTTATTTTTTTCTTTTAATTTTTATTTTCAGATCTCAGGTTAATGTTTTATTTATGACAGACTAGGTTTGAGGTTCAAATTAATAAGTAATAACCGCTCTGTGACCAATTATGGAAATATGAGATTGTGCTAGGGGACTGAGCAGTTACTTAAATAAGAATTATTATGCTGTCTGAACATTCTTTTGAATTAGACTTTGAATGTCTACTTTATTTATTATGACTTTGTTGTTGCCTAGCTCATAGGGAAATATAGCATCCAAGTGTAGGGGCATTCTGAACCCTTAACTACAGTGTAATAAGGTACAGAAAATTCACAAAAAAATTGATGTTGGTTGAAGCATGTATCTTCCTAATATTCAATGAAGGATTTGTGCAACCGCGGGAAAAAATAAAGTAATAAAGTCTATTCCCCCGTTGTTTACATGTCATTACTAACATTCGGTACACACACGTCCGCAGTACCACAGCTAAGATTTAAGCTTCTATGGCATCAATAGGATATTATCCATTCTTCTGTCCAGGAAATTTTTAGAGACTTAAATTATTATTACCATTATTATTTTCATTTGGAGTGCTGAAGATTGGACATGTAAAATTTATGAACTTGAAATGTTGCCATCTTTTGATTTAATTCAAGGAATACATTGACTTTCTCCCCCTTTTCCTATTCGGCAAATCCTACTATTTCAGTTCAAAAAGAAGCGCATCCATCTTTCTTTGACGTAACATCTATGATGGACTGAATGTTTCATTTATTTTTCTTTAAGTTTTGTGTATTCAACTGGAACTGAAGAGCTTTATACAAATTACACATTTCTCATTTGCAAATGCTTCAAATAATTGTAGCTCCATATAGGAATAATATATTGATATGTGTTCTTCTGTAGTCCGTTAATATGGAATATGCTAAAACAATGGAGCATCCTTCAAATGGTGTGTCAATTATGGGATACCTCCGGCCTGCCTTTCTTGACGAGGAATTATATTTACGAAGTCTCTACACTGGTGAGAATAGTGATGGCTACACCTCCAACTGGAAAGGTATGGGAATACTATGTAGCTGGCATAAAGTAATTAACTCCTACGTTTCCATTTTTGTCCCCATTATATTCTTCTTTTCTTAAAGCAATGACCTAATTTTTCCCTAAATCAAGTTATAGGTCCTTGTACGATTCATCAAATTAAGTGAATCACACCAGAAAGCCAAATATTACAATCAGCTGATTTTAGGTTAAAATAATTAGTTCTTGCCTTTTAATTTAAAGATCCATCAAGTCATTCTTTCTCATCCTTCATTTCATTATTAGAGCTCTTTGGTGGTGTCCAGCTGCTTTTTAGCCACAAGTGGGACAGCTTATCCAGTTGAGCCATATTCCATATTATTCATGGCATTTCTGACTGGACACAAAGAATTTACCTGTTTCTTTCCTAGTTTTGGTCAATGGTAGGAATCGAGCACCTGTCCTCATTCCTCCCTTTTGACATTAAACCACTTTGTCAAAGTGGATTTGATTAAGTTCTTTCCTATTAATGAGAAGACTGTTCCATTTCAAAATCTGACTAAGAATCTCCATCAGTTTGGGTATTTCCTTCCGCATGGTGGAAATTGGGCGAGTTGAATCCATGCGAGATGGTGATACAGGTTTTAATTGGTTAGCTGCACTGTTTCCATCTGCTAGAAACTGAGCTGCTCTTAAACCGTAGGCTAGAAGACCCTTCTAGATTCCCGCCTCTTGTGATAGTTATACTCTTGGAAAAAATTATTATTTTTCCTGAAGCTTCCATTACCAACTCTCATTGGTTTTTGCAATAGTTGAAAGCTGATATGCTCAAAAACTATGGGATTGACTTGTTTCACACATCTTAATTTTATTTAGACGGTGAAAGGCGGAGCTTTCACTCCAAAGGTGACAGAAACTGCACTAGTTCAACTCTCTACAGGTTGGAGATCATGACAGTCGAGCTGTTTTCTGTATACGGGGTTCAGGCATGTATCACTCACAGCAGTCATTTTTCTGGCTTTATAGAGTACTTTCCTTTTATATTTGACAAATACACTAAAATCTAGTAAGTGGATACAAACACATGCACAAATACAATATGGTATGAGTGCATATGTGATACATTTTCACAAAATATATATTATAAATGCCAGAACTTCTCTTCAAATGTATACTTTAATCTGATTTTATAATCATATTTGTATGTATTAGTATTCTGTCATGTTTAAATTCAAGATATACATGTTTATACACTGTATTTGTAAAGGGTGTATTCCTTATATTGACACCTTTCCGTGAAACATACTCGTATCATCAAAAATGAAATTAATTATAGCATCACATATGAAGTTCATATATCTTCTATACTCCTATTCTGGTACCGTTCCTTTCTTCCACTTATAACTTATTTAATAGCATCTAACTGTGGTCATTTCTTATGACCTGTGCGAAGAAATGGTCATTGAAAAACTCTAAGCATGATCAGGGCATGTCTAAGCTTACCTGCACACTGGAGGATTGTTGTTTCCCACCGATATTAAGTTTTAACTCAAATGTAGTCCCTAGGTGTGCAAGCACATTAAAATGTGTATTATCCTAATGGTTTCCAACACGAATATCAGTTCTCTTGAAATTTTCGGCTTCATATAAGTATGAAAGGCTTCAGAAATATCTCGTTGTTATAGGTGCAACTGTTCTTGACATTGGGAATAATTTATTTTACATGTATATCTATGTTTTCTTGTTGTACAATAATGAACCTCCACAGAATGTAACTGCATATATTTTAATATTATGCAGTCAGCAGTTGATGTGGATGACTTTGAAGATGCTGAGGCTGATGCTCTGGTACACTCTACTCCGTCAATTGTAGAACGATTCTGCGAGAAGGGAGTGAGGTGCAGCGGTGCTCTTAAGGATCTCTGCAGAAAGAAAGGACTACATGTGGAGGTAATAATTGATTGATGGGTTAAATCAAATAATTTTTTCACTAGACCTTTTTTGTCCACTTATACCCACGGGTGTCGACCAATGCTTTTATCAGATATTTGTTAACAATCTGAAACTGGTGTTAGCACTAATTTGGATACCTACAGAAATGCTCTCTTCAATTACCTATTGCATATAAGATGAGCTTAAACACAAATGAGATATGGCTTCTAGACACACCTCATTATATCAATAGGCTTGTTTCCAGGACCCTATAGTGTTAGCAGTACACTGTAATCATGTAATAGTGCATATGTCCTTGTAACAGATAAATCCAATAAATTTTTGGGTAAATGGGGATGAGGATGTGGCTTTGACAGGTTTCATATTGGTCAGCTATGAAAAAAAAACTAAATACTCTATGGCTGCCTTGTCAAAATACTTATGGTTAAAGGTGATGTCCTGAGGGGTAATAGTTTGTGACATTAGGAAGTAGGTTTATTGATTGTTTAACAGCTGTAAATAGAGGTGATTAAGTGCTTCTATGCATGTTATAGGGGAGAGGGAAGGCTACAAAGATGGTGGCTCTGTTGATCTATACAGACAAGGAAATGCCTTATCCGCTGTTTCATTAAATGGCCACTGAGCACCTAAACTTAGAAAACTAAGAGAAAGGGAAGGAAATAATAAATTATGTGTTGTATCGGATTTGTAGTCACTTCCGACCAAGCTTTGCTGGAAAAAATAAACTTTTTGCATTATTTTTTCTACCTCTTTTTTGCTTCAAACTATTGGTTGAAATGAGAATGGTTGATAAGTGTACCATCAAATGTGTTCTAAATTAGCACCTCACAGGTGTACTTTCAAAATAGTTTTATTATAGCGTATGTGCACACATTACCATGTCTACAGGACCTGATAGTGAAAGTATTTGATTTGAAAGAGTACAAACTAAATCAGGAGGATTTGTGCTGCTTGCATATATACTATCTCAACACCTCCTTATGGTAATATTATTTCTAGGAAAGTTTGTAGTTAGTCCGCGAAATGTAGATCTGGACAGACAGCTAGAACCAAAACTTGCATGTGCACTGCCATGTTTATATTACATTCTAAGGAGTTGGAGATGAGAAAAATATTTTGTATTGGGATAACAAATGATTTACTGGTACCTGTAATAATGCAACAAAATAATGCAGTTTTTTAATTGAATTCCTAAATGCTGATTACTAAATAATGCAGTTTTTTTATTGAATTCCTAAATGCTGATTACTGTCAGTTTTGGCAATCAATATTATTTCTAAATAAATGAACTTCTAATAAGTTAATGACATTTTGAAAAACTTGAGATATGGTTCTTCACAAAGTTGAATAGGAGGTACCTGATCTAAAAAGAATGAAGCACTACAGGAGCAAGGTTTGCTTTCTTAAAACTTTGAAAGTGTACACTTGCCTCTTTTTACCCACATGTAACCAGAAGTGAGCATCTCGATGCCAAATGTTTTTTAGTATCTACAATTGAAACTACGCCGGTTGTATTCAGGTCTAATTTTGTGCTCTTTTTCAATTTTCTCCCTTATAATATATTAAAGCAATGGACTTTAATGGAATTGTTACAAAAGGAGAAAAACTGGGCTGTCTAGGAGGACTGTGAACTGTTCAATTGTCATAGACATTGAAGTAATTCTGTATTCTTTCATCAAGTTGTTGTGTAGTCTCTTCCCAACAGTTCAAATTTAAAAAGCATCTATTCTGTTCTAAGTTAATCTTTTGTCATAGGTATATTTTTGCATGTATGTGTGTTTGTTTGGATCATGTCACCGTACACCTACTGTTTTTCTGTGTATTTTTATAGTTCACAGTACTTTATTCGGTTTGCTCTTGTAGGGAGCTAATCTGATTGGAGTCGACAGTCTTGGCATGGATGTTAGAGTTTGTTCTGGGCTTGAAGTAAAAACGCACCGTTTTCCCTTCAAAGTCAGGGTAAGCAATATATGTAACGTCACTGACTTGTGAAATTGATAATGCATTCTCTTTCAGTATTCTGGAACATTTTCACATTCGTCTTTTGGTTAGCATAATCAATGGTCGAATCATACATCAGAGACTTATTTATTCAAATAAATAATGTTGTATAATCTAATGATGTTTGTTTGATTCCCTTATGACACGAAGTAAGGACCATTTCCCTTGGCTAGCTACGTAGGAGAGAGAATGACAGGAAAGAGAGAGAAAGGGTCGCACAAGAGAAAATGACCCACTTTAATAGTACTTTAGAGATTTTTTAGAGAGAGAAAAGAGGGCCCACTTAATAAAGAAATTCAATGACCCTACAAATTAGTTAAAATTATCAAACACCATACCACCAATAAAGACTAGCCAAACAAAGCCTAGCTAAAAATGATGACATGGCTAGCCAAAATGTCTTCCATAGCTAGCCAATTTTTGCTTAGCATACCGGATGCCCTTAGATGTGGGATTTGGCTCAATCCCTAAAATTTTATCCACAAGATTTTCCTTTGCTGAAAACCAATCTAGAGTACAAGATTTTTTATTTGAAAAATCAAACGAGGAAAAACCACAGGACACTAATCCAGGAGAATCAAATCCACTAGCAAAAAGCGATTACAACTAGATTATTAATATTCTAAATGTCAGAGAATCCTAGTTGCCTCTTGACATAGACGCAAGCCAGACTCTCACTGGAGTCTCCAGGCCATCTGCTCTGAACAGATGCGAGTCTCAACAAGAACTGGAATCTCCTTGGCTAGTTTTCTAGGTTCTGTGTTCATTGTGTAGAAATATTTCAGCGTTGAACTGTCTCTAAAGCACTACGATGATCAAGACTCATACATAATAAGTTAATAACCCATTATCTAATGTAAGATTCGAGATGATGAAAAGAAAACTATGCACTCTATGTTCCTAGATTCTCTATATTAAAATCACCTAGGCACATTGGCAGTTTTTGCAATCATCCTTGTCTGCTTGCTTGATATTGATACTTATTTCACATGTCAACCATTGATTTCTCTACCCAGTGCACAATCTATTATCACGAGTCACAACTGTTTCTGGACTAATCCAACTTTGTCTAAGATATGGATACATATATGTATGACACGCGCACACACATAAAAGCACACAAATGCCATTCAAAAATTGAGATCTACCCACAATTTGTACTTTTCAGTGCTCATTTTTACTTTGATTTCAATTTCATAGAAATATTGATTAATGTGCTCCTGATAATGGTAAATTTAGTGTTCTAGTGAGAATTATTTGCATCTTTAGTATGCATTAGTGTGCAGTGACTTGTTAAATTTAGAAGCGCATAAGGTTAGGATTCCCATAGTTGCCGGAATTAGAGTTTGCATTGTTGTAATGCTCATCTTGTTGTCTAGTTGTAATTATTTAACCATCAAAAGAAGATTTTTTTACTGAAAATGTCTCTAAAATTGTATTCAAGGCTTTTGTATGTTTTTTTCTGCAGGCAACATCTGAGGTTTCAGCCGAAAAACAGATCCAGCAGCTCTTGTTCCCACAGGCGCGACGAAAGAAATTGAGGACTCATAGTGGACTAAAGGACCCAGATTTACTTTAACTCTCTTGACTTACTTTCGGATGGAATCAATTTTTTCAGAAAATAAGTTGCAGGCCAAACTTAGCCTTCAACAGTTACATTTCTCTTACTCAATTTTGTAATTTAGTTTAGTCTTGTACAGGGTTCTAAAACTCTTATCATCAGCTCAATATATATCAAATTCTTGTATATATGCACCCATTTTAGTGTTTGTAAAGAGCTTGTATTTTGCGGTTACAATTAGGCCATTGTGCTCTCAGATAATGACATATGAACACAATTGCAATTGCAAGAGCCTTGTCACTGCACCAGTCTAGTTTAGTTGTTTTTCCTTTTCTTTTCTTTTTTTTGTTATTGGAAAGTGAAATTAGTCTCGTCTGTCATAGGATTTTCATGAGATGATTCATTTTCAATAAAGGCCATTTGCTCTTTAACATATCATACACTCTGCAAGGGGATGCCCCTCCGTGGTTTGAGGTGGTCAGGGTTCGACTCGCAACGCATACTAATCTAATAACTCACTTAAAAAAAACCATTGAGCCTATTCTCATTTTCTGTTTAATGTGTCTCTGGGATTGAAATACAGTGTGTGGGTATGAGAAAGGTTGAGAGAGAGGGCTTACAAATATGTATATCTATATAAAGATCAAATGTGACTTCAAAAGCCCCAAAAATTGGGGGGGGGGGTAGTTAATTCAGATTCCAACCCGAAGTGGCAAATATTTATATACAAAGGAAATGGTTTGGCAGCAGAAAATTGCAGTGTATGATCAGTCAATTTCCTATATTCTTCACCTATTATGACTTTTTAAAAGAACATACATATAAGGCAAGAATGGGGCTGGTTTCATATTTGTCCATGTAACTGGAAAAAAAAGTAAGAAATGCAACAGCCACTAACTGTCTTAACAAATTACAGCAACTATTATTAACCCTAAGTTCCAACTTCCATGTCTGTATCCCGATTTCCATCAGGAAAGAAAAAAAGATAGAAATAGATCAAAAGGTGTAGGCCGTCCTTGGCGGATATAAAGCTGCCTTATTTTTTCAAGATGTTAATTGCTTCAAATATGCTTTGTGACATGTCTTGATCACCATCAGCCACTTCTTTGAGTGCTTCACGCCGCGAACAAGCATGCAACGATTCGTTCCTATTCCTACGAAAATGTCTTGTTCCAAAGTTTCTTACACCAAGCATCTGTTCCAGCATTCTTACTTTCGATATCCTTTCTCTCTGTGGAACCAACGTTAGACTTGCTAGTTTCTCCAGTTTCCGAGCTCCCAGCTGTAATTTTATCGTCTGGATTTCCCAAAGCAGCCTCTTCATCGAGATGCTTCCTTGGCCCTTCTTTTCCATCAGTGAGCTCTGTACGATTCTGATCCCCTTCTTTATCACCCCTGAGGTAGGATCAGAAGCATAGGTTTCGATATATTAGTCTGCTCAGCAATAAGGTTTTGAATTTTTATAACATCAGCGCCAATATGCATCATACATGTATCGAGGACGAAAAATCAGCCCAACTATAATAACAATGTGATGGGGGTTCCCTGTATAACCCATACTTCTCTAAATCTTTTCCGAGTATCTGTCAGCCTTCACGTGACCAGTTTGAGAAAAAACAACATACTTCACAAAGATGATTTGTGGATATCTTCAACTCTTATAGAAAATGAAATTTATTACACATGTTATATGACCCACATAACAAGAGCATTGAATTTTCTACAGAATGAGATGGAAAGGATGTCCAAATCTGTGAGAAATATGAACTTTGAACCCTAACATGGAATGGTCAAGGTGATATCCTGTCAAGGGGTATGAATGGGTAAAGCCAAGTACTGGACGACTCAATCTTGCTTGGCAACATGTGAATATTGGTTCAAAGCATGTTCGCCCATGTTTGAGTTTTCTCTCGGTCTGTGAAAATTGTTTTGGTAACTACAAAATGCAAGTAATCCTCAAATGTTCATAAGCTTGAATAAAGAAGAGGGTACACACACCCGAAAAAAAAAAAAAAAAAAAAAAAAAGAACTACAGTATGATAAGTATAAATTTTCATACCCTGAATAAATAAGAAGTCCAACAGCAACAGCACCAAAGGCTATAAAGTACATCCAATCAACCTGGAGAGAAATTTCAGCACCCTTTAGTTTTAAGTTGACCCAAATATCGAACAAAAGGGAGCTAAAGCTTAACGTTCTTATAAACCTTCTCATGATATGCAAAAATTCGAATCAAAACAGCCCACATATCTGAAGTCAGCAAAGACAAGTTTAGCATTGTAGACCCACTGATCTGCATGGAAATTTATGTCAGTAGAAAAAATACCAACGTAACAACTTATAGGATGTAATTGCTCATAGCGAAGTTGCATAACCAGAAAAGTTCAGAAACAAAAGGCTACTCATTAAAATAGAAATCGGATTATGTCGTTAAATTTGTTTATCCAAAACAATAAATCAATTTAACTAAAGCTTTCAAGTTCTCCACTTGCTCAATGAATGGGCATTTCACAAGATATGTCCTATTAAGCCATGGCTAAATGTCATCTAGCAAAAGCCAGTTTCCTGGAACCACACTATCATATGGGTCAACCCTAAACTGAAGGGAAAAGTTTTTACCTAAATGTTGAGAGAATTTGTTCTTGCTGCCTTGGTTTATGATATATGGTGAAAAAAATCCCGAAGTATCCAAGAACAATTATATTGATAGAGTTTCCTGGTAATATTGTAAAGATATGCCAGAGGACATTCCTCTGAATACAAATCTCAAATACTCTCAGCTAGCAAAGGATTTGGCCGAGCATAGATATTTTTAGTGCATTGGCCTGGTTTATGGTATATGGTGAAAAATATCAAGGAGTCTCCAAGAACAATTATATTAATGAAGAGTTTCCTGGTGATATGGTAAGATATGCCCCAAGCTATTCCTCTGATAAGAAATCTCAATCCCAGCTAGCACGGGATTTGGCCAAGTATGCGTACTTCCCAGTGCATTGGGTGGTTTAAGTGGATTTTCCTCAGCAGTGACCTATGAATATGCTGTAGTCTTTTGTTCCCTCCATTGTATGATACACTTTAGGACAGTCTAGTTGCCCATTTGGCTCCCGGGGGATTTTATCATAGCTATCCTGAGAAGAGGGGAGGAGGGTGGGGGGAACTAAAATGGAAGAAGAGGATGTCATGTCCCATAAATATGCCAGGGCAAACCAAAATTCAGCAAGATACTAGGGTACAATACCACATTCCAGAAAACCCTGAAGATTCATTGAATCTTGAACATGGCAGATTTGCATAACTGAGAATCTTTGATGTCAGGGAGTAAAAATCCCTCTTTTCGTAAACCCGCAGATATAATTTTAGGCTTAACATTTCAAGAAATCATGTTCTTCTTCGCCTTTTCTAGGAATCTTCCACTTAATTCAAACCACTCCACCCTATCAGTGCATATTTGGTCCTCAATTCACATCATTGTATGATATCTACTCTGAATCTTACTTGTCAAAACAAAAGATTATATGATATCTAGTCTGCAATGGGTGCCACTTCTACCTTCTTGTGAATACATTTTTGCATCTTATCTTTCCTTCTATGGACAATCATCCATTCAAATATTCCTATTTTGGCTACACTCCTTCAGCCCTTTTGACATCCTCAACTGGAGGCTGGAGCCAAATCACTCCTCAATATTAAATCATTGTCGACATAACTGAGCTACCTCGAAAAACATTCCACATTTAATTCTCAATCATGACATTTCTAGCTTCTCACAAATATACTAGTTTCTGATTTCTAAATACATATCAACTGACTTCAGTAACCTGCATCATACCTTCAGTAAGATTGGGACAGCTGAGTAAAAGAGAAACATCGCTGCTGCAAATCCAAAGAAAGGAAGCGCCTGAAACCAAAGAGTCTCAAGTTATATAAAATTGAACTCTATTGATTTCTATATACATATTAACTGGTTTCTAATCCATCAAGATGTGTCCACATAGATGCATCATCCAATTGAATATACAATTTCCCAAATTCTCACTTTGACTCTTTTTTTGGAGATAAATAAATAAATGAAAAATGAAAAGCGTCTCGTGATGATATACTCAAAATTTCATCTTCAAATTCCCTAAAATTATTCCTAAGTTATATTTGTACTGCTCCCTTTAATTACTGACTGTACTTTTTCTAAATATTTTATTCTGGAAGATTTTATTCATTCTCTTCTAGGTTTCACCACACTATTTTTTCACCAATACAAATACAAATTTTAAACTGTAAGAAATATAATTGAAATAGTTGAAGCACAAGTATATGAAAACAGAGAGATTTGCATGAATATACAGAGAGCACATTTTTGTTCTTACTTATATCCCAACAGTGGAGGATTTGGAACTCTCTGGAAACACTCGTCTCGTGATGATATACTCAAAATGACATTAGTTTATATATAACTTGATGAGCTCCAGTCCCCCCCACCCCCACCTTCCCAGTCTTTCCCCATGTCAGTTTCTAATACGTAGATCCACCATTCCACATACAAGCTGTTAAAGTAAAATATATACATATATATATATTCGTTGTTATTATTTTACACAAGAGTCATATACTTCATGATGTACCAATCTCCATCATGGTCTATTTGAAACTCTACAAGTTTCGTGTGTAAAGGAACCAAAAGGAAAATGAAACTATGACTTCCCCAAAGATAGTTAGATTCACATAAAGATTTTTAAAAAGTTTCAAATGTTACAGAAACAAAAGAACGTGATTTGCCTTAGTTTGGCATAACAGCATAGCTCCAAATAACCTTTGTGAGGGGTGCTTTAAGCTCCAACAAAGTGGGGCAGCAATAATTTAAACGCCTAAAGCCTCTGAGACTTGGGCAGGAATCTCGTTAGGCTTATGCCTTCTGAATCATGCATCTCATGCTTCTAAATTTTCAAATTTATACTGATTAACATCTCTCTCTCTCTCTCTCTCTCTCTGTATATATATATATATATCTGAGTTTGTGTGTGTGTCATATGTGACCAACCATTTTCTCTTGTCACATAATCTTGAGCAGACATCTCTATATACACGGGAGCAAGTTATTATGTTACATTGTCATGTCCAAGATTTCGTGATTGCATAATTATTTTCTATATTTATGGATTAACAACACTCTTTTTTAGCTTAAATTTGCTAATATGCCCCCGTTAAAAAGAAGTTCATATATTACTATTTATTTATATTATTAATTCTACTGTACTATTTTATTCTTCAATAATGATTCAAGTACACTATCCAGTATACGTCCCACCTATATGGGTATGGAAGGAGAAAATTAGAGACAGATTTGATCCTTATTGTACAGCACAAAGTGACTGAACCGAGACTTGAATCTGTGAACATGCTTGTCCTTTCCAGTTTTTCTACCATTCCACCAACCATTATATCCTGATAGGTGTTTTATTTCAAGTGAAAAATAAACAGACAACTTACCAGTTACACCTCTCAACTTCCATGCTAGAAAACAGTTTTGACTCCAACTTTTACCTTAAATACTTGGCTCTTCTATTATGGTTTTGATAAATATATTTCAATAAAATAAAATGAAAAATTATCTAGTCTTGAACCTTACATGCTGCCACACAGGGATAATGCTCCACTTTAGTCACTTCCTCCCCCCCCCCCCCCCCCCCCCCCCAATTTTTTGAACATGCAACACGAAACCATTCATTTTGTTTTTTACTTCTATTCCTAAACTTGTGTCATTACCATGCCATTTTAAAAAATGGTATAAACCTTTCCCATAAAAAAATCACTAGATCGATGTGTGTGTGTGTGTGAGAGAGAGAGAGAGAACTTACTGCCCCAGCTGACCAATGGATGGATTTCAGCTCATTGCGCTCAAGAATGCTTCTACAGTCATTGTTAACAAAACAGATTGACCAAAAAAAAACATAGGAAAAAAATATTTATCAAAAAGTGATCTATAAAGATATACTGTTTGTTTCTCTACATAAGAAATCAATGCTATGAATGTCATACTGCCATATTAACTACATAAAGCAATGGCGAATTTAAATCAATAGCATGTTTAATTTTTCCATGAGTTTGAGTCCGTATGGATAACTCTTGAATTTGAACATCCCCATTCACTGTTTGCAAGTCAGTTTAACACTGAAATTTGTAGTCAAGAGTAGAGGCATTAGAGAAGATGGTACCGTATTAAAAAGAAAAATATTAAATCTTGAACTTGTACAATTCATCGAAATCCAAAAATCACCTTGTTGAAAGAAACACAGTGGAATTTTACTTTCTTTAATCTTCCCTATACAAGATGATGTACTTCTACATGGGAAAAGGAAATAAATTGTGAATAAGGCCATTATGTTCAAGAGTGTCCAAAGCAAGCCCTGAATATATCCACCAAATCAATTTACAAGCAACAGATCAACACAAGTGGAATATCATCACAGTAGTTCATTATACTGAAACAGGCCTGTTCAGGAAAAAAAAGAATAGTTTGTTTTTTGTCTGTGAAATGAAGGATACATTTGGCAAGCACTGACAATGGCACCAAAAAGGCCCAACATTGCCATGAGCTCTATCTTATCAGCACTTTTCACAAGAAACTCCTGCACAAGATTGAGTATTAGGCTTGAGGTGCAAAAGTCCAAATACACCACTGTTACACAAATAAAATGAGTAAATAAAGGGGAATTTTACTTCGTGTGGACAGCATTGGACCCACTTCTGTTTTGGACTAAAACTCTGTTAAAATTGGGACTTCTCTCTCTCTCTCTCTCTCTTGCTTACATGAAATCAGTTGGACAGGTCTGATCCCAGACTAGTGGATTGACTATTGTCTATAATAGCTACGATTCTTAATCTAACTTCAATGACCGGTAGGTTGAATAGAAGCACTGTCCATTGTTTCAAAAACACCGTTTGTGTAGATTCTCATTTCAAAGATCTACTATATAAGTGAGTGAAGAAAAGGGGCTTACATAGAGGATGCACAAAATACTGCTCGAACTGATAAACCAAACCAAACCAAACCAGACCAGTCATTAGGGTCGGTTTTTTCATGGTTCAGTTCGGTTATTAGTCAAAAAAAGCATGGAACAGTTTATAAACGGATTAGTTCTGGTTTGAGGTTCTACAGGACCCCTATATCCTAATGGCATAAACATCAAAATACTTTTCCTAAAGATATTAATCCATGAAATGTCTGTGAGCCAGATAAGCATGCATACTGATTAGTAATGACTAATTATGAATTACCTCACTGACATTACTGATAGCATAAAGCGTAGACCCAGCAATCACAAGCAAATCTCCTTTAATAGGATTGCTCCCACCTAAAGCAATGATAAATCATATATCATCAGGACTCGGGAGATAATATTATAGTCATTGACACACAAATAAGCATAACTTTTAGAGTCAAAAGTTCTATTGCAAGCTACAATAACAAATTGAAACATTGTACTTTCCAACAAAATATAGAATAGTTGTATCAGAACTACATCCTAATATGCAGATGCGAAGATGAGCAACTCATAATAATTAGAATGTTAAGACTTGTGTATCTATTTGTGCAATATTTGTGTACAAACATCGCCTATTATTGCTCTATTCATCTCCGAATCCAGCCTACTAGGATTCTTCACTCTTATGACTTATTTGGCACTCAACTTTTCTCCACCTCCGGCAAGACGGACTACAATCTGGCACTGGAAAATCTTCAATGAGTTCTTATACGCAGAGCTTGTGTTAAGAGTCTACTAAAAGATAAATGTCCGCTCCATCACTGGAACTTTAGCAAAAGAGGATATAATGATAATAAGATTCCAGATAATTTTTTTCTTTTCTTTCAACCAAGCAAACATCACAATCTATACTTGAGCATTGTTGGGATCCCATCAAAATGAAATCTACATATATGTATATAAATAATCAACAAGAAAAATGAACTGCTTGAAAAAGCTTTCATCATTTTAAATTACTCTTACAAAGTGGCTTTCCCACTGTTCACCAATTGCTATGCAAAACCAGAAGAAGTATAGAAAACCAAGAAGATTTTTATGTATTAGATTTAGCAACCAAATAAACAGTAAGAGTTGTTACATGATTTAAATATTATAGTAACACCTATTCTAACAGCTTAACCTTTTAGAGTAGATGTGGTTATCATGGAAGCATAGCAGACAATGTCCTAAGTTTAAACCTCACTATCACCTTGATAATTAAAGTGAAACATGTGAAAAGAAGGCCACATGTGATGAGGGCACATGTTAAAGTTCATCACCTCCAAAATTTTAAGATGAAAATTTTCTATTTACATACTCTAACAAGTCCTCTCTCTTGTTAGAAGGTGCAACTAACATTTAAATCCTCTTAAACGCCTCCTCAATGGTCACCTTCTTTTGGTCCAACACGTTTTACAATTACAATTATCACAGTGATGATGGGACTTGGACTCAAGACCTTGCCTGCTATAATACCAAGTAAATGTTGAAGAAGCTTGTGTTTGTACAAACGAAGAGGAAGAGGAAGAGGAAGAGGAAGAAAAGAAAGAAGATTGTTATGATTGGAAAAAACAGAGTAGGATTTTCCCACACCTCACACCTATTTTATTTTGAGAAGATAAGAATATACTAGTGCCTTAATGAATAAAAAAAAATTAACAAATACCTCAATACTAAATAAATAGTAAACTCTCTCACAAGCATCAATTAAAAAAAACAAAGATACCCAGAGACCGGCAAAAAGATGATGGCTTGAGTAACGAAGATGTGAATAATTATGTGATCATTAAGCGAATAGACATATGAATCCCATAATATCAATCTGTAGTCTAGTGGTATTGTCTCTCCTTCAAAAGTAGAAGATTGGGGATTTGAGTCGCCGCAGGGGGTATTGTGGGTGTGTGAGTATGTTTCCAAGGTAAGAAAGTAAGATCAATCTGTGTAAGTTCGGAAGCTAGTGACCTAGTAGCACATGGTGTTTCTGGCATTATCTGTATTGGAATTTTAGAAAAAATACAACCAGATTGTTGTATCAGGTAAACCACTTAAACAAGTGCTATTTTAGGGTTAATCGAATGAAATATGTTAAGGTCCAAAACTACATAATCAGATGAGGAAAGTTTCTCGACCATCCAAAAAGGAAAAAGTATATTACAAAAAAAATCATCAAACTTACGCAGATAAGGCTCAGAAGATAGTCAGAATCAACCAGGTAAAAGAGCAATTTCTTACTTGATCGGTCTTTTGCATGGACATCAGAAAAAACCACAACCACAAGACCGGCTACACAGAGCCCTACGCCAGTAAATTTTCTGTATTTATATTTTGTCTTCAAGAACAACCAAGTAAGAATTATGACAGATGGGATTGACCAGCAATCCAGTAGCATGACACTTGTTAGGGATGTGTACTGATATGCCATCACCACTGCACGTCAAACAAGAATCAGATAAATATCAATAATACTAAACCTTCTCGAACATAAAATTATTGTTTCTTGACTGCAACCTCAAAATTCCAAATGGTTCTTTTTCAAAACAAAAAATCAGCATGAGTATTTCAAATCAAAAAATTCTCAATGAATTATTACTTTTTGGTCTCAGAGTTACCATCAAAGCTCAAGTGCATTTTTGACTTAATAACTAGTTCTGTTTTTGGAAATAGATAACTACAGTTTGGTTAAGTCGACTGGAGGGTGTTCATAATTGTAACATATGATGTTACATCCAGAGGTCACCAAATTTAAATATAAAAATCTTAAGTAAAATTTCACAGCATTCTATTAGAAGGAAAATGATCCAGTGCGAATAGAAGCCTTCTCAGTGATGAAAGACTTATATAGGGCAGAAAGCACATGGATTACAAAATTATGTTAGATTGAAGTTAAGTAGAACAGGAAACCAAAAAGCACACATGAAAACCGTGTAAGGATCTAATTTACGGAAAATAAACATATACTAACTCAAAGGTTGTCAAAAACAATTGAATTCTCATAGCAATACTTAATGAGATCTAGTGAATTGCTCTGCGTATCCAAGAATTACACCACAAGCATTTCTCTTAACATTAAGCAAAAGGAAAGAAAACCATTTGCATCTTCTTTATTGAAAATAGGGAAAAGGCACTAAAAGCGGAATGTTTTCTACATTCTACTTTAGAGGCAAATGAAACCAGATGCATGAATTACTCACCAAGAAAATTGGCTTCTACATCTACCAATCCTAGGAGAGCATAATAATACCATTTTGCCTGCAAATATTCCAGAATGAAATAAGCATATATTCAACAATAGCAGGTACTGACTAGCATATATTAGATAGTGAAAGAGAACCAAAAATAGCATAAATTCATCATGAGAGTAAGCAATCAATAACTTGTTTGATCCATGAAACTTGTAAATAACTCAACTCTGAAACTAGAATGATAGCATTGCACAATGGAGCAACAATAACCTCAATTTCATTACAGAAAAGGCTACACAAAAGAGCATAGAGAAATAACCTTCAGAGCTTTCCTTCGGTATATCAGCATGCCTCCATATACTAACGCTAAGAGCACGTAATTTAGAAAAGACTGTGAAGTTGGTACATTAATTCCTGAAACACAAAAATATAGGTGGGTACAAGTTAGAAAACACTACCATGGACCCAAATGGCAGAAAAATAAATGAGATGCTATAGAAAATAAGGAAAATTGGATTGAGAGTTTTAATTGTCAAAAACATATGTTAATTGTTTATCATACTTTGTCATAGTGAAAGCAGGGATGGAGCTTCACTGTGCCGTGTAGGGACGTCCACCCTCACCGTTTATCTTGCTTTTTTTAATACGGCATAACTATAATTTTGTTACAATCTATAAAAATGCTGCCACTAGATGAGGTCAAAACGCCTCTAAATTTACCAACACTAGATTTTTTAGGCCCTAATTGACTTTCTCCAACCCTCTCTCGTTTTCTTGCTCTTTTCCCTTCCCTCATATCCAATCAATAACCAGAGAAGGAATAGTCTCCAGTGAAGGAGACAAGGGCAAGACACCAAATATGTTCTATCCTCAACCTCCATCCCCCCCAACCCTCCCTTCTCCCAGTTGTCTATCTCTCATGAAGTTGTGATGATTGACTAATTTTGCCAAGAGCAACAGTTCCACTACATCTATAAAATTGATAATACTTGGTTCTCAAAAAAATAATTGATACTACCTTTGTCCCATATTAGTTGTCCACTATTGCAACTTTACTTGTCCCAAATTACTTGTCCAATTTCGAATTACAATGCAATTTAACCACCCACTTTCCCCAACTACCCTTATTCAACTAACTTCAAACAAATACCGGACCCCACCATAATACTATATTATTAAGGGCAAAATTGGAAATTACACGCTAGTCAACCTCAATCCATAAAATGCTAAAAAGTCTAAATTGGACAAGTAATGTAGGACGGAGGGAGTACTACTTAAATACATTTATTTGATTAGGATGGATCAAAATGTTTCAATCAAGTGTTAATGTAACAAAATGTTATATAATCTTCAATTTTATTATTCTTATGTTGGCTTAGGTTTAATTTTATTATTGGTCAATGCCCCTCTCTCAAAACAAAAGTACCCAAAACTGAAAAACCAAAATTGAATGACATTGTAGCATGGGAAAAAAAGTGAGTTTTGAGCAACATAATGGGAATAACTAGTTAATTCTCACCAATAATTACAAAGTTCAAGGGGGAAAAAAAACAACAAAAATGGATATGTATAATCAGCCTAAAATATATAATATGTTGGTCTCAACTCCAGATTGAACAAAAGTCACAAAAGTAACACGAAGTATTTTTTTAAAAAAAAAAAACCACAGCACAAGATTAAAGAGAAACAAACCTTTTCTGGCGAGTTCAGAAGATGAAAAGCCTGTTGAAGTAATCAGAAGAGAAAGAAACTGCCCCAACCCAAGACTGATCAACGTCTTCTTAGTCCAAAATTCCTTAAAATCCACCATTTTTTTTAAGTCTCTCCCCAAATTCGAACAAAACTAATCAATACCCAAATCAAAAAATACCACGAGACACTGATAAACCCAATCACAGAACACCCATTATGGTCCAAAACCCCAAATATCTTCCAAAAATCGCATTAGAGTCACAAAAAATGAAGACCCATTAAATATTTCTTCTTCGATATATATAGAAAACCATACATGAATGAAAATGATGATTATACTTGAATGAAAAAAGACAGTGAAAAGGAGGGTTTAAATCGTTTTCCCTACAGTGAAAATCAATGGCTATGAGGGGTTCCTTGATTCTGTAGGATTGTGGGTGACATTCTCAAGCCGTTCAATATGGGAATGGAATGACATAAGACTATAGTATAGTATAGTATATTGATTGTAGTGTTTGGTTTCAGTTGTTGGGTAGTCAAAGGACAGCAACATCTAAAAGAGTACAAATATTTTCGGTAAATCCCACCTAGACCCCTGAGGTTTGCGCATTTCCCACCTAGTCCTCCTCCCTTTTCCATATTCCCACCCAGACCCCTTGGGTTATCTTCCGTTAGATTTACAATGAAATGACATTTCTGCCCCTAGTAATAAATAATACATGTTCCATTCAAAAATAAATAACACCTAGACCCCTGAGGTTTGCGCATATCCCATCTAGACCCCCTAACACAATTTTTCAAAATATATTTTTTTATATTTCAGACCTAATTATTTTTATATTTTACCCAAAACAAAAAATAATTAAATAATTTATTTTTTCCCAATCAATACATCAAATATATATTTTTGTTTATAGTAAAATATAAAACAAATATTTTCTAAAACAAAAAATATATCTAATTGGTAGTTCGAAATACTTGTTTATATTTTGGACTTCAATTTTTTTTATATATTTTATCCTAATTGGTAGTTTGAAAAAAAAAATTGGCATTAAATTTTTATTTTGGCATAAATTAAGTAATTTTTATTTATGGTCAAATGTAAAAAAATATATTAAAAAAAATTTAAAAAATATAATTGGTAGTTCAAAATATTTTTTTTACATTTTACATTGAATGAAAAAAAATAACAATTTATTTTTACCCAACCACTACATCAAATTTTTTTTTTTGTTTATAGTAAAATATAAAAAAAATTAAAAAATATAAGTACATACATATATATATATATACAATGATATATATATAGTTATATATATAGACATACATATATATAAGGGGAAAATGGTCCAAAATATATTTTTTTAGTAAAATTTAACGGTCAATTAATAGAGGGGGTCTGAATAATTAGGTATGGCAAAAAAACCAGCCCCGAACCTGCCCCGTTTAGCTAATCAGGGCGGGTATCAATTCCCCGATTATAATCGGGGCGGGTATGGGGCACCCCCGCCCCGCCCCACGCCGAACCCGCCCCGATTAGGTATATATATATATATTCTCCTTAATTATAAATTTATATATATATATATATAAATTTATACATATATATATTCTCCTTAATTTATAAATTTATACATATATATATTCTCCTTAATTTATAAATTTATACATATATATATTCTCCTTAATTATAAATTTATATATATATAAATTTATATACATATAATATTCTCCTTAAGTATAGATTTATTGTTTGATTTTGATTTCATATAGATTTATTCTATAAAAAAATTCTAGAATAATAATATTAATTAGAAATAAAATAATATTATTTTTTATTATTAAAAAATATATTTTTAATAAAAATAATACGTAATCGGGGCGGGACGGGGCAGGGAGCTAACCGGGGCGGGACGGGTCGGGTCGGAAAAATAAAAAATTAAATGGGAACGGGGCGGGTATGGGACGGGGAAAAATAATCGGGTACGGGTACGGGACGGGTAATACCCGCCCCGACCCGCCCCATTGCCATCCCTATGAATAATATAGCGGGCCAAATCTCAGGAGGTTTAAGTGGGAATATGAAAAAGAGAGGGGGAATAGGTGAAATTTACCTAATATTTTCTTGTGCACACATGTGTGTTTGTGTGTGTCAGCATCATGAATTATTTTTATTGGATCTTGTTGGCTTGTTTTTAGAAGGGTAAATCCTAAAAAGGATCGTAGCATATTCTTCTTTCTGGCGTTGGACTCGCAAGTCGCAACAATAAGCAGTGTGAGGTGGACAGCAACAAATAAAAAAATAACACATAAAGTTAGTATAATAAAATAATTTTTTTTAAGGAATTTAATATTTTACTATTGTTACTTGTCATTTTATTAAAAAATAATAATGAATAAAGAGAGTAACCCTTAAACAATTTAATGTGTGGGATTTTGATCTAAATCTTATTTAATTAATCGGATATGAATTAATGAAAAAATTTCATGGTTCTCATCTGAATTTGATAATCCAATACACAATATATTATGAGTTTATTTTTTATTTTTTAAAAGTAAAGGAAAGAATAAGTAAAAGGGCAATGTTTGCCTCAAGGAGAAACTTCTTACTTACATGTGTTGTGGTCCAATAAAAAACATGCGCATGTTCTAAAACTTTGAAACATTTCTATAAATTTTAAAATATTTTCATAATCATTGAATTCAAACTTAAAAAATAATCTACTAATGGTAATATTTTAAAAGTTTTAGCACATATGTAGGTTTTTCATTGGACTACACCACATGTAAATAGAAAATTCCTCCTTACATGGCCTGAAACAAGCATTGCCCTAAGTAATATGAAGGGTTAATTTCAAGAAACCTCCCTATACTATTCAGTTTAATCAACTAACTTTCACTGTGTCAATTTCCCCCCTATACTATTCAATTTCATCATTATGCCCCATCACCTCACATTTTGAGTCAAAATGCTTAAACTACCCTCAATAATATAAGAGAGTTTAATGAAATCAATCATTTAAAAAAATTATTTTTCCAAAATCAATTATATTTTTTGCAAAATATATATATATATATATATATATATATTTTTCACAAAAAAATTATTTTTCGAACGGAGTATATTATTTTCCAAAATATAAATTATTTCAGACAAAATAATATATATTTTTCATAAAAAAAATATTTTTCGGAAAAAAATCATATTTTGGAACATAATATATATTTTTCGCAAAAAAATTATTTTTCAGAAAAGATCATATTTTGGAACATAATATATATTTTTCGCAAAAAAAGTATTTTCGGAAAAGAATTCATATTTTGGAACATAATAAATACTTTTTCGCAAAAAAAATCATATTTTGGAACATAATATATATTTTTCAGGAAAAAAAATCATATTTTGGAACATAATAATTATTTTTCGCAAAAGAATCATATTTTGGAACATAATATATACTTTTTTGCAAAAAAAATATTTTTCAAAAAAAAAATCATATTTTGGAACATAATATATATTTTTCATAAAAAAAATATTTTTCGTAAAAAAATCATATTTTGTAACATAATATATCTTTTTCGGAAAAAATCATATTTTCCGAAATATATATATATTGAAATTTATAATTTTTACGAAAAATATAATTTATGTTCGAAAAATAATTTTTTTAAAGGGTTGATTTCACTAATCCCCCTTATACTATTGAGGGAGTGTAGTTTAGACATTTTGACTCAAAATATGAGAAGGAGGGGACATAGTGATGAAATTGGATAGTATAGAGAGCAAAGTGAACATAGTGGGAATTAATTGATTAAATTAAATAGTATAGAGGAGTTTCTTAAAGTAAACCCTAATATGAATTTAGTTGATCTAATTTCATGGGAATCCAATGAGAATGTTTCTATATATATAAAAGAAATATGATCTGAATATATATATATATAAATAATATTATGTTATTAGTGGTGTGGGTTAAGTAGTATTTTTAAACGTGTCAACTGATTTAAAAAATATAAAAATTAACTTTCATATTTGTCACCAACAGATTTTATTGGCTTTCATATATGTCATGTATATATATGATAAGTATTGATACCTAAACAAATAATTACGTGTTTAAATTAACTTTATTTTGTTATTTTGTGTTGGTTTGCAATTGCATAATTAGATCGGATTCAAGAAGGGTAGAGACCATTAGTCAATACTCTACATGGATGAGTGAGTGAATCTACAATGGGGCCAACAAAGTGACACTTGCCAAATTTATGAGCTCTAGCAATTAAATTGTTCTTGATGGAGGTTCGATTCGAAAAAATCAGGATTCAAAATGGAAGGGTGAGTTTGGGCAGGGGTGTTTTTGTTTTTGTTCTTGTTTTTTTCATTGTTCACGGGAATAAAAACGCGTTTGGGAACTTTTGATGATTTTTGTTTTCATGAACAGTAAAAAAACGTTTTTTCACCTTTAGTTCAAAATTTTAGACAAAATTTCCAACCAAGCGTGTTTTTGTTTCCGGATTATCCTTAGGACAAGAACAAGAAAAAAAAAATTCTTAAAAGATAAAAAACAAAAACAAAAATACTAGTTTCCAAACGCACCCGAAATCACGATCGAAAATGGAGTTATAATCAATAGGGGAGAAATTCATTGATAGAGATTCATAGATGCAGAAAATATACAATACATTTTTTATTTTATTTTTTGAAAATAATATATCACTCTTATATATAGGGTGCGTTTGGAAAGCCTGTTTTTTGTATTTGTTTTCTGTCTTCAAATATAAAAATTGTTTTTGTATTTGTCTTTGTTTTTTTCAGCAAAAAACTAAAAACAAAAAAACGTTTGGATGAAAAATTGTATTGAAAAATAAAATGGTATTGGTGGGCGGCGGTGGTGGCCAGTGAGGGGCGGTGGTGGTGGGTGGCCGGCGGTGACCGACGGCGGCGGGGGATGGTGGTGGTTGGTGGCGGCGGCGATGGTGGAGGTGGTATCCTAAACAGTGAAAAAACTCAAAAAACAACTAAAAGTTGTATTTGGTGTTTTCACCACTTTTACACACTATTCACAAAAAATAGTTTTCTTGGGGAAAAAAAAAGTGAACAGTAAACGCGTTTGCCAAACGTGTTTTTTTTTTACTCTGATGAACAGTAAAAAAACAAAAATTGTTTTCTCCGTATCCAAACAGACCCATAAGATAGATGACATCATTCTTTAAAATAAATGGAGAACGAGAAGAGAATTACTAATAAGTCGAGGCTATAATACACATTTTAAAATTTACAGAAAGATTATACTATTACTAAAACGTGTTCTGTAAATATTTTTTCTATAATGAGAAATAAATTTTTATTCTTGTGTATTGACTTATTTTAACCGACATCATAGAATATAGGGCAATTATCAGAAAATTCTCATATGGTTTTAAAATTGTTCAAAAAATATTTTGTAGTTTGAAAAATTCCCATATGGTTTCACATTTGATCAATTTGTCACATTCCCTCCAATTTAAGACAAAAATTAAAAACAAAAAAATATATAATTCTTAGTTCGAAATATTTTTTATATTTCAGACTTAAAATATTTTATATTTCACCCAAATTGGTAGTTCGAAAATAAAATATTTCGTTGTTAATTTTTTATTTTGGCATAAATCAATTTTTTTTTCGTTTATGATAAAATATAAAAAAACAAAATATAAAAACAAAAAAAAATAATCTAATTAGTAGTTCAAAATATTTTTAGCTTTTGGACTTACTTTTTTATATATATTTTACCTTAATTGGTAGTTCAAAAAAAAACAATTTCGCCAGTAATTATTTTTTTCGGCATTAATCAATTTTTTTCTCATTTATAGTAAAATATATAAAAAAAAATTAAAAACGAAAAAAAAATTCTAATTGGTAGTTTGAAATATTTTTTATATTTCAGACTTGATTTTTTAATATTTTATCCTAATTGGTAGATAGAAAAAATAAATCGGCATTAAAATAAAAAAAATTCATCTATCGTAAAATATATATATATAACAATTCTTATGATTGGAGGGAAAATGATTTTTTTTTTAATTTTTTTAATATATTTTTCTAGGGGTATTTTTGCTTTTGTTTTTTTACTTTTTTAAAAAACAAAACAGTAAACCCCTATCTAGTTTCAGAGATAGTTTTTATCTTAAATTGGAGGAATGGGGGCAAGTTGATCAGATGTAAAATTATAAGAGGGGTTTTCAAACTACAGGGGTTATTTGAACAATTTTGAAACCACAGGGTATCCAGCTATGAAGTATGGATACTTCGTCTACGGTCGCCGACTCGCCGTACCCGTGTCGAACATGCAGACACGCCAAAATTAGGTGTCTGATAGATAAAAAATGTGTCCTAATTTTTTTTATAAAATGGACACGCGGATGAATCAGTTGATTCCATGAAAGATAAAAGACTTATGAAACTGGTAATTTGGTGGGTTACTTGTGGAACTTCAACACCCCTAATTGATCAGCTCAGTAGGTCACCTAAAAATGTATTTAAGAATGGACCCTAAATAAGACCTAGTTTTACTTCTCACAACTGTACAAATTGTTTTGTAGTAAAATATGGCTTGAGAAAGGGAATAATATATATCGACCCCACAGAGACTCGGCTTTGTTCTACCCCTAATATACTAGTATGTTCGAATTACGAATGGATTTTGGTTGATTTGTTGAATGTATCTATTTTTATGAACAAAATTAACAAGTGTAGCATAAATTAAATGTGGAGAAAATTCAATAGAAATTAAGCCTAGGGTATGTCTAGCGTCACCTCTAGCCTTATAATATAGTCATTTCATTCATAACTTTGTAAAAGGGAGACACAACTCTCATGAATTAAACTAGTATTGCTACCAATGAGTACCTAATCCCCAAAAGAATACACTTAATCGAACTCAGCCACACACCATCTTCGAAGTAAATCTGATTAGTACATGCAATTACCCTATACTACTCCTACCATGCATTAAATTAAAACATACCTATTTCATATTCCCTTAGCATGGTCTGTTTAGGTCAAGATTTTACGTTTTTAAGCACTGTCGTGTAGAAAACTACCCTCTTAACCTTCGGAGTTCTAGCTCATAGTGGTTAAGTGTAGTTGTGTAAAATCAAGCATTTCATCAATCTAAGACAAGAAATATAAGGAATGCAAAACTTTATATAAATTTTTAGTGTGTTCTCTCAACCACATGATCATCACGACAGTGGTCTTTAGCTTCCTTTTTTTACATAGAAATGAATAAAAATACAACTATATTACACGACTAGGGTTTCACTAGAAACCCTAGATACCCGGTTAGCCGTCCATGGATATTGATGTTCACATTGATGATGTTGAACTTGATTCCATGGTGATCTTGATATTTTCCTCTATTGACTCTTCACCTTATTCTCCATATCTTGTTATCTCTATATTTCCTTACGTGATATTTTTTTTGTTGCAAAGAGGAGATCCCCAAAAATTGATGTAAAACTCTTATTTGTAGAAGTGGAGTCCTTATTGTAGTGAACTTGTTGATTATTGGAAGTTAAACTCCTCACGTGGCCTCTTCTTTGTAAACGAATCAAGATTTATCAATAATGACCCAAACTACACCTTATTTCACGTTGTGAGAAATCTTGGATTGCGTGAAAAAATAAAACTCGGACCCACCATACTTAAGTCAGCCGACCACAATGCGAATGTTCACCAAAGAGTGAAGGTTCGCACTTCACACGCTGGATTGTCATTGTTTTCCAACTGGGCGAACCTTCACCTTTTGGCGAAGGTTTGCAATTCTCACACTGGATATTTATATTTCTAGCAGAGCGAACTTCCACCTTTTTGTCAACGTTCACTAAACCTTAATGCTATTGTGTGTCTCTATTCTTCTGCTTGGGTCCACTTTGTGCATCTCCATATCATTGGTACTTCATTTCTAACTCATTCTTGGTTCTCATTTGCTTCGTTTCACTTTAGTCCCTGTTCTTGAATGGTCTTGAGTCGGTATTCTAGTTAATTCACCAAAATTAACCTACTTTACACGCAACGAACCTGAAACACACTTAGACAAACAAAGAAGGTAAAAATACCAAGATAGTGAAATATATGGACTAACAATACCGTATTAATCGCTTAGAATATATAATATTCAGTTCTTATTACTAATTCAATATTTGGCTTTGAAGATACTTGGACATCCTTATTCCTATTCATCTTGTGAAAAGAATTAGAACACTTATTCAATTATTCATTCTTTGAAGATGAACAAGATAACACTATAAAGAGCAAAAATTTTGGTATTTGTACATTTCAATATTCGTCTTTTATCAAAAAAAATTTCACAATATAATAATAAAGAGACTAAGATGTGGGACGTTAAGAGATATGTATTTAATTCATTGGATGATAGTGAAATGAAGAATTTTGAAGATGTCAGATATAATAATTTGATTCTTATTGATTAAGTAATAATTAAAACATTTATGCAATATAATATATATATATATATATATATATATATAAATATTATATTTTTTAAAAAACGTTGTCTAAGGCGTGTCGTGTCATCATTTCCGTATCATTGTTTGATAGGTTTCCAGATAAGAGCATTCGGTGTGGAGCTCTTTTAGCGAGCTGACAAAGGGTATAGCGAGTGAAATTTTTTGCTCTTTATAGTGTTATCTTGTTCATTTTCATTTTCAAAGAGTGAATAATTGAATAAGTGTTCTAATTCTTTTCACAAGATGAAGAGGAGGAGAGAGAATGCATATTTTTATGATGAAGAGACGGAATACTCAACAGAGGAGGAGAGAGAATGCATATTTTTATGATGAAGAGACAGAAAATAAAATAAAAAAATGATTGGGACCACTTGTCTTTCCCCTCTCTCGTCTATATATACCTATATACATGAGTTGGGATCATATCGTAATATATATCTGTTTCAGAATAAATAAATAAATAAAAATTATGCCGCACTATACCGGGTGGCTGGATAACCACATAATTAAATAATCAAAAATTACGAAATGGTTGGCTAAAGGCAGGAATAACGAGCCCATTTTAGCCAGTAGCAGCCTGGATATAAGAAGACTGAATAATCAATGTGCACGTGCATATACAGTCAAATACATTGTTAAAGAATTACTCCTAGGATACACAAACATAAATATATATATACATATACATATACATTTACATTGGATACTGCAACTAGTGTCTTAATTTTGTACCAGCACCACAACCAATAATTTCATATTCTAGAGAGAGAAACAAGAAAGAGAAAGTGGAATTCAACAACCCTCACTCTGTTCCACTGTCCCAAACCCCACCAATGCAAACCTCACCAAATCACACAAAATGACACCACCACCACAACACCACCACCCACCTCTGAAAAAACCCTTAATTAGGGTTTTTCTCACCATCATTCTCTGCTCACTCTCCTACACTCTAGCCCTCTACAAAAACAACCCTTTAACTTCAACCTCCACAAACCCTCTTCAAATCCCAAACTGCCTCAAACCCCAAAACCTCACAACCCACAAAAACCCACTTCAAACCCTCCATTTTGAGCCCCACCACACCCTCTCTCTCCCTCCCGACCCCCCCAAAACCCTCCAATTCTTCCCCTTTTGCGCCAAAAACTTCACCAACCACTGCCCCTGCCAAGACCCACATAGGGAAATTTCTTTCACCACTGAGAATCGGTTCCACAGAGAGCGGCACTGCCCCGGCACCGGAGAGGGGCTCGGGTGCTTGGTGCCGAGGCCGGTAGGGTACCGGAGGCCATTTCCATGGCCAAAGAGCAGAGACTCTGCTTGGTTCAGCAATGTGCCATTTTCAAGGCTCACTGTGTCCAAGAAAAAACAGAATTGGGTTCGGTTGGAGGGCGACCGGCTTGTTTTTCCCGGCGGCGGCACTTCGTTTACGGCGGGAATAAAGGGCTATGTTGATGAATTGAAGCGGGTTGTGCCGTTGAAGTCAGGGGAGATAAGGACTGTTCTTGATGTTGGTTGTGGGGTGAGTGTCATTGCAATGTGCTTTTTTTATTTCGGTATTTGTTAAATTCTTGAAATTTTTTTTTTTTGTATTTTTTTTTTATGTTGATTAGTTTATTGTAATGTGCTGCTTCTATTTGGGTATTTGTTGAAGTTCTTTAATTCTTTATTTTTTTTGTATTTTTTTTATGCGGATCAGTTTATTGTTATATCTAATGATTGTGTATGAGGTCTTTCAGCTTTCTTACTTTGTTGAGGGCTTTGTTTAGTTTGTGTCAGTGCAATGTGTTTATTTTAGATGGGTATTTCCTAAAGTTTTTTGGAATATCTATTTCTTGTATTTGTTTTATGTGGAATATTTTGTTGTTACATACTGGACAAGACTGTGTCTGAGATCTTTCTGCTTTCTTAATTGATTTAGGGGTTTTGTTTCGTTTGTGCCATTGCAATGTGTTTCATTTTGTCGCGGATTTGTTAAAGCTCTTGAAATCTTTATTTTTGTGTCTTGTTTTATGTGGATATTGTTACATATAATGTTCGTGTCTGAGATATTTCAGCCCTGTTAATTATTAAGTTGTTGTCTAGTTTGTGTCACTTTAATGTGTTTCTTTTTCAGTTGGGTGTTGTTATTTTTATTTTTTTATTTTTTGGGTTTTATGTGGAATTAATTATTGTTACATGTGTATGTGTCTGAGAATTTTCAGCTTTTTTTAATTTAGCAAGTGCTTTTTTTAGTTAGTTTCACTGCAATGTCTTTCTATTAATTGCTTATTAGGTAAAGTTCTTGATTTCCTTATAGCTGTTGTATCTGTTTTATCTGGAATACTTTATTGTTACATATGATGTTTGTGCCAGAAGCATTCATCAATTTGCAATATAGTATTCTAATTGCACTGTTAGTTAGTACTTGCTGTTAATAGTATCTTTAAGGGCATATAAGTTTTTGGGTTAATCAATTCAATAGTTATATAGTTCTATTGGGTCTTTTAACTTGACTAATTTAGTTTCACTTGATCTTGTTAGCGGGTGTTGGAAGTGTGTACTATTCTCGTCGCAGCTTCTAATCGTATTCCATCGTAATGTAGTGATACTAATGTATACTACAAGTGGTTATCATGTGACTATCCAAATATTGTCATGAGTAAAATGCCTTCTTACTTCGCTAACCCCAAGTAGTTGGAATTTTAGGACTCGTTTCCAACATCATATTAAGTGTGTGCCTTTGCATGTAACTAAAAAGCCCAAATAGTTGAATAAAGCAGAAGTATAATATAAATGGTTGAATTTGGCAATTAAAATATTTTCGACTTTATTTTCTAGCATTTGATGTGTGGAAATTTCTTGTTCCATCAACTGGCAAAATGAGAGGATTTTTTACTTTTGCGAAGACCTCTCAAGAAAATAGTTTTTTCCGATTGTCATACTCTACCTCCTTGCGGTCTGAGACAAACATATAGCTAGTTACGTCGAATTTATAATGGACTCATTCTTAATGGACAATTTGGTGTCAATTACATGTGTTTCAGGTAGCAAGCTTTGGGGCAGCACTCATGGACTATAACATTTTGACAATGTCTGTTGCACCGAGAGATATTCACGAGGCTCAAGTACAATTTGCCTTAGAAAGAGGACTTCCTGCAATGCTTGGTGTACTTAGCACATACAGGTTACCATACCCATCGAGATCTTTTGACATGGCTCACTGTTCACGATGCCTTGTACAATGGATGGATTACGGTACTTGAATTTCATTATTTAAGGCACATATCACCACCGGGTGACGAGGATTTTGTTATAATTCCTTTTTTACAAGGCAGAAATATACTCTTTATTCATGGATCCTAATAATTTTTCTGTTAAGGCATTCCCAGTGAATGTTGTTAAATTTGAGGCACTATCTGTAACTAGACTCATGAGTCGATTTTACATGTTCAGCACTTCAATTTCACACTGTTTACCATGACAAATAAATACTCATTTCAAACATGCATGTCATGCATAGGTTCGTGCTGGGAGGTGTTTCTTTGCTCGCACATTTTTATCTACATCGAATTCATATAATCTGATAATTTTTAGTTTAATATGTGTGTTAGGCGGGCTATATCTGATGGAAATCGATCGTATTTTGCGTCCTGGTGGTTATTGGGTATTGTCTGGGCCACCTATAAATTGGAGGGTAAACTACAAGGGTTGGGAGAGAACGGTCCAAGACTTGCAGAAGGAGCAAAATAGTTTGGAAGATCTTGCTAGGCGACTCTGCTGGAAGAAGATTAAAGAAAAGGGAGCTATTGCAGTATGGAGAAAGCCTACTAATCACATTCATTGCAGCCAAAAGTTGAAGACCTGGAAATCTCCCCATTTTTGTGCTAAAGCAGATCCTGATGTCGCTTGGTAAGTTAATTACTATTCACTTGTTGGCATATATAATATGTTTTTCTTATTAATTTATTACCTTTCTGAAAGATAAAAATGTTATAAAAATATAAAGAAAAAAATAGTTAATTTCAATTCCAAAGTTTTGCATCAGAGCAAAGTAAAGTCACTGGTGTTTCTGCTTAATAATGGCTTCTACCACACAAGCAAGTTGGTTTGCCCAATTGGAGTAAAAGAAATGCTAACGTAAAAGCATAATTTTACGCAGCTCATTAGTCTCTTCCTTATTTCTTTTTCTTTTTTCCTTCTAAAAGTGGCAGAATGTGCGAACCTAAAGGTTTATAATGTATTTAACATTTCTTTTTCTGTACAATGTAGTTCCTTGCACGAAGCAAGGACCCCTATAAGTAAGATTTTATCATTATGAGAATATCAACTTTTTTCTCTAGGTACGAGAAGATGGATGCATGTATTACTCCTCTTCCAAAGGTGACAGATATCCAGGATACCGCCGGGGGTGCTCTTGAAAAATGGCCTCAAAGGTTAAATGCTGCTCCACCCAGAATTAAAAGCGGCATGGTGGAAGGGACTACCACCAGGACCTTTAATGAAGATAATCAATTATGGAAAAGGAGAGTTGCATACTATGGAAGTATTCTCAATACTCTATTTGCTGGTGGATATAGAAATATTATGGACATGAATGCTGGCTTAGGGGGTTTTGCAGCTGCACTTTCCAAGTACCCAGTTTGGGTTATGAATGTGGTACCCTTTGACGCAAACATCAATACCCTTGGTGTGATCTATGAACGTGGCCTTCTTGGAACTTACATGAACTGGTGAGACTTGAAGCTTTTTCCTTTCTGATGATATATATATATATATATATAAAGCATTTATTGTCTTTTCTTATACACTAATTTATATACTTTGGTACATTATACAGTTATACTTGATGATTGGTCATTAATTTTTTGTCCAAACTGACATGGTGTGCTGTTATTGCTTGTAAATGTTGGAATCTTGCATCTTGTTAAAGCATCTGATTTTAAAACCTTGAGTTGTGTTATTAGATAGCTTGCCAGTAACTTAAAGGGTAAATAGCTTAAACCCCCCCTCAATTTTACTCTCTTTCCCTACTATACCCCCTCAACTATGAAATGAGCTTAGAACCCCCTAAAGTTTCATAAAATGTTGCACCATGGGCTTGCCTTCAATTTTTTTTTACCCTTTTACCCTCCAAACTTTTTGTATTTCCACCTTACCTTTAATTCTATTCTTACTATTATATTTCTTAATTCTTTATATTACAAAAATATTATTTCTTTAAGTTAGAATATTAATTATGCCATTTACCTTTAATGTATTAGACTAAATATACTCTCAAATGTTATTTTTTTTTTTTTTGTAAGTTTTAATTATTTTATTTGTAAATCAATTAACTTGTTATTAAATTTTAGTTTGATTTAAATCATAAAACTCAATCCTAATTAATATATTCATAAATAAATAACAATTTATGAATATATTTTTATGAAAAGAAAGTTTCATTTGGGCAAAAAAAAATTTTAATTAGGATAATGAGTTTTATGATTTAAATGAAATTAAGTTTTATTGGAAAATGATATATATTTTGGAATATATATATATAATTCGTCAAAAATATATATTTTTCGAATTGTTTTAAAAAATTATGAATTTTTTCCAAAAAATAAAATTTTTGGGAAAAATATATATTATGTTCTAAAATATGATTTTTTCCGAAAAATAATTTTTTTGAGAAAAATATATATTATTTTCCAAAATATGATTTTTTTTCCGAAATATATATTTTTTATATTTTAGAAAATAATGTATATTTTTTATAAAAAATTCATATTTTTTAAAACAATTCGAAAAATATATACTTTTGACGAATCATATATATATATATATATATTCCGAAACATATATCATTTTCCAATATATATTCTCCAAAATATACATATTTTTTCAAAAAATAATTTTTTTGAAGGTTTGATTTCACTAAACCCTTTTATACTATTGATGGTAGTTTAGGTATTATGACTCAAAATCATATTTTGGAACATAATATATATTTTTCTCAAAAAAATTATTTTTCGGAAAAAATTCATATTTTTGAAAATAATATATATTTTTCTCAATAAAAATTATTTTTCAGAAAAAATCATATTTTGGAACATAATATATATTTTTCCCAAAAAAATTATTTTTCGGAAAAAATTCATATTTTTTAAAAGAATTCGGAAAAAATATATTTTTAACGAATTATATATATATTCCGAAATATATATCATTTTCCAATATATATATATATATTCCGAAATATATATATTTTGTTCAAAATATATATATTGTTTTCATAAATTGGATTTATTTATGAATATATTAATTAGGATTGAGTTTTATGATTTAAATCAAACTAAAATTTAATACCAAATTAATTGATTTACAAATAAAATAATTAGAACTTATTAAAAAAAATTTACATTTGAGAGTATATTTAGTCTAATACATTAAAGGTAAATGACATAATTAATATTGTAACTAAAAGAAATAATATTTTTGTAATTTAAAGAATTAAGAAATATAATAGTAAGGCTAAGATTAAAGGTAAGGTGAAAATATAAAAAAATTGGAGGGTAAAAAAATTTGAGGGCAAACCCATGGTGCAAGAAAATGAAAGTTGAGGGGGGTATAATTAATTGAGGGGGTATAGTAGAGAAAGAGAAGAAAGTTGAGGGGTATTTTTAGCTATTTACCCTAACTTAAATGACTCAAGTGGTTCGAGCCCCATGGGGCTTATGTGTGGGTGTGGGTGTTTCTTACCATTCAAAATATATATATATATTTTTTCTAAAAGTATGTACAGGGCCTCATCTTGTATGCCTCAAGAAGATAATGATATTCTTAATCCACAGTTTATGTGCTATATCTAAAATTTATTACCACCAAAGAGCTCAGTATTTTATGTTACAAGTTGATCTATACCAAGGAAAATATGTGTTTGCTGCTGGAACTACAAGTCTCCACAAATTAAGTAACTAGAAATTAGGGAGGATATATGAAAATGTCTTCCAACCATTTGTATTGGAATAATCTGGCTTCTCTAGTTTTCTGTTCGTTTTTGTGTACCTGTTTTTTCACACAAAGCATCGAAGTGTGATGTCTCCACCAGTGAGCATTCTCTTTGTTATCCAACAGAGCAATTGTTTGATACGTGACTTTTGTCCTTAGTTTCATCACTCTTTGGTATTACTAGATTAAACCACTTTAAATTGCTCTATGAATTTGTAAAATGACAACTAGTTTGTTAAGTATGAATTCTTTTATCTGTTTTTCCTATGAATTTGCTGACTTCACAAGATATTCTTGCTTGCAGGTGTGAGCCCTTCTCAACTTACCCTCGAACATATGATTTAATTCACGCTGATGGCGTATTTAGCATGTACATGAACAAGTAAGTTTTTGAATTTCTAGCTTTTTTTCTAGGTGTTATTTAGATGTACCGCGGAAATTTTCATCATTTCTTTTTGTCTTACTTCGCATTTGACTAGCAACTTGGTCCCAGAAATTGATTAAAAGTATAGTCTTTATAGAAGAAATGAATTGACGTCTTGAAAACTTTCCTGTCTAGTATTTGATTGAAGCAACTAGACTTGATTAAATGTGATGATTAGTTATGGTTCAAATATTTGATAAAGCCCAATAGTGTTGCTGGTACTTGAGTCATCCGAATGCTACAAAGACAATAGCAGTCAATTTTAGTGTTAAATCTTCTGATATTCTGTTTTCATATATGGATTTCAGTGCAGATGGTGAAATTGTCTAGATGGTTGTTATACTATACCGGTTGGAAGAGAGACTAAGAGTACTTACTTTGGAAATGATTTAGTAACTATTCTTCATATACACTTATTTAGCTTGAATTGCATACGGAAGTGAAAATTGAGTTTTAAGCTTACTATAGAGAGAGGGGATTGAAGAATTTTTCGTCTCCATCAATTTTGCAGTGAATTATACAACATTTGGTCCTGTTAACTGTGCTTCAACTAATGATTTTTCATTCCTAAAGGTCCAGGTTTTTTCGTGATCATATGCTAGTACAATACTAAAAAATCAGTTGATAGACTTATAGATACCTTCCCTTTTTTTTCTACTCTCTTGCCGTAGTTGGTTTGGTCTGTGTCGGTTGAATTTCTGCACTACGTGGGCAAAAAAGACTCTTATTAGAAAGGATTCATTGCAATGCTAGTATCTTAACTTCGTCTGGTTTATACGTAGGTGTGACATTACTAGCATTCTTATTGAAATGTATCGGATTCTTCGCCCTGAAGGGGCCGTTGTAATAAGAGACCATGTTGACGTCATCGTGCAAGTAAAAAGCATCACAGATCGGATGAGGTGGAATGGCCAAGTTACACACAGTCAGCGTGGCCCTTTCCATCCCGAGAAGATACTATTCGTTGACAACTCTAAATAGGTCAGCTTCACTACCCCTGTCAGGCTATCACGGGTTAGATCTTGGCTGTGCGCTTCCAGTGACTCGTAGCATTTACAAAGTTCATATTGTGGTCCAATATTGATTATGGTACAGGCGAACTAGGATGTTCAATACCTCGGATTCTTCCATGAACTTGGTGATTAATCTGTATGTATTTGATATGAGATACATGCTAATGTAACCTGTGGGTGAATAACAGATAAGTCATTCATATATTTTTATACAATTATTATCTTCACTTTATGCTTGCATGGAAAGACTATCAACAGATAAGTCATTTTGAATGCAATACTACTAAAGGATGTAATCTCTGAAAAAAAAAAATAACCAGTGTATGACGCAGTCAAGTGTGTCGTTTCGTCCAATGTAGTTTCGATACTCTATTTTAAGATCGATATAGTCGGAATTCATTTTCCACCAACGGTGAACCATGAAAGCAGTGGAATTTGTGTTTGGCACTTTATGTGAGTCTATTCTTCCAAAAAGTTTTGAGTCGGCTTGATTTGTATTTAAATTTTTTTTTTTCAAAAAAGATTTGATTGATTCAGTTTTCTGAATACAGTTTCAGTATGTTTTCATAGAACTTATATTTATTATTTTTAAAAAACAGATTTTTGTTCTCAAAATTTTCGAGAACAGTTTTTAGAGATATAAACAATTTATTAAATAATGAATTTTCAATTCAAGCTAAGAACAGTTTTATATTAGCCATTATATATGATTTGCAATTTGAAAAAATAAATAAAATACGACAAACATGAAAAAAAGACACTTAAACATTTTGTTTGTTCTACCCAAAGTGATGTTGATAATATCTAATCCATGAATTAAACGGAAAAATGACAAGTTTACAGAAGTAATGAGGAATGTGTGCAAAGGTAGCTAACAAGGATGAATTTGAGCATTTTGTGACCCTCGTATATATACATACATTCTATATATTTATATATATATAAAATATCGTATAAAAAAATAACTCAAAAATAAATAAAAAGAGTTGCATTGGGTCTCAGTTTTGAAATCCATATTTGCCAGGTTGTTGGTTGGTGGATTTGTGTCGATCATTGAGGACTAACTTAGATTCAATGTACAATGTGTAACTATCTATAAAGAGAAAATTTCTTATACAGTATGTTTTTAGTGGGTATTGCTCATTATATATTGAGTATCCAAAACAAAAAAGAAATATCCAAAAATTGAATTTTTATGATCTAATAAAGAATTAAAGTAATTTAAATATTCCATCTATTCTATACTCTTTTTAAGAAAAAACCCTGTTTTAACTAACATGGATTATTCATGATATATAAAAGATCACGGACGTTTTAAAGAATTTCATTCTAACTAAATAGAAATTCAGATGAAAAAATAAATAAATAAAATTTTATTGCTAACTCAATCCAATCCTTATAAATGTTGAACTCTAGGTAACAGTTTCAAATAAGAAATTGGTTAAGGTCAAGTAAATTTTTTATTGCTATTTTTAAATTTTATTTTACAACCTTTGAAATTTTTTATTTGTTTTTAAATCTAATTATAAACTAAAAATTTGATTTTATTCAGAATTCTAAATTTAAAGATTAGCTCCAAATCTTTATTTAATTAATACTAGGAGGTTTTTCAAGTTCTATTCCCCAATGTGTTCCCTGTGAGTAGACCTGTCAATGGATTGGATTTTGATCCGAATCCGATCTAAATCCGATCCGATTAGTCGGATTTGGATTGCAAAAAAAATCCGATAACCCGAATATGATCTGAATCCGATAATCCGATTCCTTAACAAATTGGATTTGGATTAGCCTAATCCGATCCGATAAAATATACATATATATATTTATATATATGTGTATATATTTAATATTGTACATGTATATAAATGTTAGTTGTTAATTATTTTATTATTTATTAATAATGATTGATCATAAATACAATTATTAAAAGTGTGAATAATTTTAGTGTTTCAGTATTTATTGATTTTTGTATTTTTTTAATTAAATATTTGGATCAGGTATTCTATAATGAAGAAATTCGAATTTGAATTAATTAAGTGAAAATCTGTCGAATTATCGGATTCGGATCGCGGATTGGGAGTTTTTGTCATCCTTATCAATAGACTTATCAATAATCCGATTATGATCCGAATCCGATATTAACCGGATATGGATTGAAAATAAAATCCGATAACCCGATTAGGATCCGAATTCGATAATCCGATTTCTCAACAAATTGGATTTGGATTTAACTGATCCGATCCGAATCCGATCCATTGATAGGTCTACCTGTGAGCCTGCTTGACCCAACCCAACCCGACCCGACCCGACCCGACCCGACAGCGTGAATCCAACAAGACCCGACCCGCGATAATTCAACAACCTTAAACCCTAGGTCGTCTGTACGTTGAAACACAGAGAGAGATGGGGGGCAAAGATAATAGCAAAGTGCTTCTAGAGCTGGAGGGTTCTCCCTCAACTATAGGTATCTTCTGCTCTCTCTATCACTGTGTGTGTATATAGATACATACATATTGTGTATATAAATGTGTATATGGAATTTGTTATTTTGGGTTGCTAATGCTTATGCTAAATCATTGTATTGTTATTGCAGAATCAAAGCTTCTTGTTTTCAAAAATCCTGAATTGTTGAAACCTAGGACCACAAAGTCCCAACAGCCCCCTTCTGATGGAAATCCCATTCCTCCGGTTCCCAAAAGCCAAGGTGCTCCTCTTTGTATTTACATACTTGTATGTGTATAACCCTATACATCTATACATACATGTCCATATATATTTGTAAAACCTGTTTATCAATTACAAGTTAGCTAAACATGGGTTTTGGAAATTCTGGTGAATTGGGTCTTTTTTTTTTGGTGCAATGAATTCCTAAATTCTAATTGTATACATCTCTATAATCATGTTCGTTTTATCGTTTAGAGGTTAGTTCTGCATGGGCTGTGGAAATTCTGGTGAATTGGGTCTTTATGTTTAGTTTTGCTATGAATTCCTATATTCTAAGAGTATACTTCTATACAGACATGTTCATATTTTTTTTTGAAAACCTGTTTATCAAGTAGAAGTTAGTTATACATGGGTTCAGGACATTCTGTTAGGTGGGCAATTTTCCTTTTTTTTTTTCCTTCGTTTTTGTTTGTGTGGAGGTGTGTGCGTGCAATGAATTCCGAATTCTAATCATACACACATAATTCCATGACCCACCTGTAATTTAAACTAAATTTAAAGGGGACATATGCCTCAAGTGAAACTAAGAAAATTGGTATTTTGAATGCAAGTGTTAGGGAAATTTGTGAAAAGGTTGGAAGATCTTGCCAAAGAAGGTCATACCTTTTAAAGAGCCTGAATCCAGTGTGGGGCGTGCGCACATCAGTCTAATTGGATATCAATTGAATTTTTCAAACGGAAAACTAGTTTCCATTGCAACCGAAGCTTCTATAGAGCTATATTTGGGAGCAGCCCAGTTCCAATTTTAAGAAGCTGATCTGGTGCTCCTAAATGCATTATACTAGGATTTTCAGATATATAGGTTTTGAACCCTTAAAAAATTGATGCCAAAATTGAGCACTGTGCTATGTTTTGGACGATTTTTATTGATGTTTGTAGGCAATTTGATAGATTTCGTTCCGAGTCTTAGTACAGAGAAAAATAAAATCTTCGCACACATCATTGCAGGAAGAATTAGTGCTAGAAAGCTTAAGGCAGAGAGATTAATGAGAAGAGAGTATTTTTTTTATTCTGAGTGATACAAACTGATGTGAAATTTAGAGTAACCTAAAAGATAGATTAACCTAAATCAAATTTAACTTGCAAGGATACAAATCATAGTAGTAAGGAGTTCTAGTATTGCGAGATCATTCCCACGAGGATTGATTAAGACAAATTAAATCTAAAAATTACTATCTAACTAATTCAACCAAATATTGATGATTTTGAGAAAAGAATAATTGTAAAAGAGATGAAAGAGCAATGATAAAGAAAATACTAAGGCGTTGATTCCACCACTAATCACTACAATTCCGATTTTCAATTGTGCTTATTAAATATTCAAGTAATCTTCACACATCCAATAAAGAATAATTATTATCAAATACATGGATGGCCTATCCGGGTTAGGGCATAGGTTCAATTAAATATTTATTATCTTGATCGTAAATAATAAACAAATAATTGAAAGAACAATATAAATCATAACTAGCTATCCATGGTCAGGCATAAAATCACCAAATAAGATTACATGTTCATAGTTAGACACAAGTAACCTATATGCTAGAGTTTCAATACATTCAATTAAAGTCTTGGTTAAAGCACATAAAACTGAAAGTATAGGCAAACTTTAACTAATAATAAGAAGAATTTAAACTGAATATTCAACAATATATTTTAATTGAAATCATAGAATTGTACATGAAAAAAGCTTCCTCTCTGCCTTGGCCGGGAGAATTAGCTACACATAAATAATAAAATAATAAAACTACAACCAAACCGAAATCGAAGATAGAAGAGCGTTTTTGCTTTCTCCGTGGATTGCACCAGTCTTCTCTTCTGTTCCTTAGCTTTTGATGATCCTTTTGTAAATCCGCATATGTCCTATTTATAGAGGTCCTCTAGGTTTTCTACTAGGAAAGTAAATAAAAGAATAAAAATTCCCATATTTTTTTCCTAATTGGTGATATCTTGCAGCCCACTTTTTGACCAATTTGAAGAGTGATTTGGAATATTTTCGTGAGATACACTTTACTTGAAAATCAAGTCTTCTTTCTACAACCACTGATTTCACTTCATTCTGATATTTCCTTCACAACTTGTGATTTAATTACCAAAACTGGTCCTGATTTTCGCGCAAGAAAATGTGGCAGATTTTGGAATGCAATTTTCACCCTCTAAACATCAGAATTAGGGTTTCTATGTGAAATGTCAATATTCTCTAAATTGAATCAGCTTTCCAGAAACATCGGACTTGAATAAATCCAATAACCGAGTTGAAATATATGACCCAAACACTAAAACGTGGTCTAAACAGATTTTGGGCTTTGTTTAGATGGATTTAACAAAAAATACCAATAATCTACAAAAACATAAAAACACAAATATTAAGTAAAATAAGTTAAAATAAATGATTAACAAATATATTTTTGGAGGTTAATTGTGTATGAATTATGCACTTATCACAAACTAATCTCACAAATATACCATATTTATAGAATCAGAAGAGAAGAAACAAACAAGAATGAATTGGCCGCCATATCTTTAGCCGCAGCCAACTTGTACCTTGATGAGCATGGACGGCTTGACTTGTATGCATCGATTCGGTGAGGATTTTTTTTTCTTTTTTTCTTTATTAAAAAAAAGAGTTTGCTCTGTGTAGTACTATCAAGTTTAAGAAAAAAAGAGAGAAAAAGAAAAAGACAGCAGTAGAGAAAGACACTGTTTGAAGATACTTGTAAAGACATATTGTTCCCAAATCCGGCACAACAAGCACTATTCCGGCACAATACTACCAATTTGATTATCATCATGCCCTCCTTCAATTCCAGCCAACAAGTTTCAGTCTTCAACGAAGAGAATTATGATTTCTAAAGCATAAAAATCAAAACCATTCTCCGGGCATTTGATTTGTGGGAAGTAGTAGTTAGAGGAGTTCCCACAACTGCAGATCCAACACAATCATTAGTAGAATCTGCAGTAAGGACTCCAATTGTACCATCTTCATCAGAAAGCTCTCCAAGTTTTGGGACATTGTTCACGAAAGAATGGCAAAAAAAGGCTGCTGAACGAAAATTCATCAAGCTGTCTCAGACTCCATCTTTCCAAGAATCATGAATTCCTCCTCGGCAAAGCAAGCACGGGATACCCAGAAAGACGAATTTCAGGGCACCGTCAAATTTTGGGTTTTCAAACTTCAGACTCTAAGAACTAACAAGAGATTTTGAAAATCTCCGAATGAAAGAAGAAGAAAGCATAAAAGATTTATCTTCAAGAGTTATAGAAGTGGTAAATCAAATCAAGGCGTATGGTGGCGACATTACTGATCAGCGAGTGATAGAAAAACTCTTAATTTCTCTCACAGAAAAATTCGATTTTGTGGTGAGCATCATCGAAGAATCCAAAGACCTTGTTGAACTCACGGTCCCCGAACTTGTGGGTTCTCTACAAGCCCATGAACAAAGACTATCCAGAAGAACCGAAGCTGCTGAAGATACCTTCCAGTCATGGCACAAAAGTAGATTCTCACACTTCAAAGGTGGAAAATTTCAAAAAGGAAAGGGTGGTTACAAGCAAGTCGAACCAAGTAGCTCCAAGGAAGGAGAAAATAGAGGAAAATTCCCTCCTTATGGCATTTGCAAAAAACCGGCCATCAGGAGAAAGATTGTTGGCACAAAGGCAAACCTCAGTGCAAAATCTGTAAGAAGTTTGGCCACACAGAGCAAATCTTCAGATTTAAGCAAAATCAACAAGTAGGCGTGACAGAGACCAAAGAGGAGAAGAGAACTTTTCTTAGTCTATCAAGCAACCACATCCAATAAAGATGATGTGTGGTTAATTAATAGTGGGTGTACAAACCACATGACTAAGAGTCCACATTTTTTCACACACCTAGACTCCTCAGTAAAAGTACCAGTAAGGATGGCTGATGGAGCTGTAGTTGAATCCAAAGGCAAAGGCACCGCGTGATCCAAACCAAGAAAGGGACACGGTTCATTAAAGATGTTCTCTACGTCCTTGATTTAGATAAAAAATGATGGTAAATGGTTTTTCATTATTTGAAGGCAACGCTTGTGCAATTTATGATCATCAGAAGAAGCAGATTGCAACCATAAAGATGGAGAATAAAATATTCCCCATTCAATGGAAAAATGACACTGAAATCTCAATGAAGGCACAAGTTGAGGAAGACAGCTGGCTGTGGCACAAGAGATTTGGGTACTGTAACATCCAAAGTCTAAAGTTACTGTCCCAGAAAGGCATGGTTAATGATCTGCCGTTTATCAGTGAGTACAAAAGTGTTTGTGAAGGCTGTCAACTTGGAAAAATGCATTGACAACTGTTCCCTATAGGCGAGGCATGGAGAGCCTCGACACAATTGCAATTGATCCACACCGATGTTTGCGGTCCAATGAGAACTCCATCAGATATTTCATCTTATTCATTGATGATTACTCCAAAATGACTTGGGTCTACTTTCTAAAGGAAAGATATGAGGTTTTCAGGACTTTTCAAAAGTTTAAGAATCTGGTGGAAAAACAAAGCAGCTACCAGATCCAAAAACTGAGAAGTGACGACAGCACAGACTACGCTTCCACTCAATTTAATAAATTTTGTGAAGAAGAAGGTTTTCATCGTCAACTCACTGTTGCATACACACCTCAGCAAAATGGAGTTTCCGAAAGAGAGAATTGAAGAATCATGGATAATGCCAGATCCAAGATAAAAGACAAAAATTTGCCAGACAAGTTATGGGCTGAAGCAGTTTATACAGCTGTTTATCTTCAAAATAGAAGCACAACAAAAGTTGTTCGTGACCTGACTCCACTGGAAGCGTGGTCTGGACACAAGTCTTCTGTTAGACATCTAAAAGTATTCAGCTGTATTTGCTACATGTATGTGCCATTAAAAAAAAGGCACAAACTTGAAGCAAAAGCAGGGAAAAGAGTCTTCCTAGGCTATAGCTCCCAATCAAAGGGCTATAGAATATTCAATCTGCAAACCCAAAATATTCAAGTGAGCAGAGATGTTACATTTGATGAAGTAGCATCTTGGAATTGGGATGAAAATAGAGAAAATAAACAAGTCGCAGTGATCGCCTCACTTCAACAAAATGTGTGGTCCAACGAGGATGTTTTTAATAAAGAAACTCTTAGTGCAAATTCATATTCTGACGGTTTTAGTTAAAGCTCGACCGAATCATCTCCAACAAATTCACCAAGACACGGTGAATCTTCATCTTCTCAATCACCACCAAGAAGAACTATAATTTTGTCTCACTGAAATTTGTGAGTTCTGCCACTATGCTATTCATGAACCAGTTAACTATGATCAAGCAGCTTAACATAAAGAATGGAGACTAATAAGGAAGGAGGAAATAAAAATGATTGAGAAAAATCAGACATGAGAATTGGTTGATAAACCAGTTCACAAGGAGGTTGTTGGGGTTAAATGGATTTACAAAACTAAAGTAAATCCAGATGGTTCAATTCAGAAGCACAAGGCTAGATTGATTGCAAAGGGTTTCACACAACAATTTGGAGTTGACTATAATGAAACTTTTGCTCCAGTGTCTAAACAAAACACTGTGAGAACTATTTTAGCACATGCAACTCAGCATGGATGGAAGATATTTCAGATGGATGTGAAATTAGCTTTCCTTAATGAATTCTTGAAGAGGAAATTTATGTGGACCAACCACCAGGTTTTGTAGCAAAAGGGGAAGAAGAAAAAGTCCTAAAGCTCAAAAAGGCACTTTATGGTCTGAAACAAGCTCCTCGAGCTTGGTACAGCAGGATTAATGCTTATAATAAACAAGGTTTCAGGAGGAGTCCCAGCGACCCCACTCTCTACATAAAAGCTTAGGGAAAATCAAACATTCTTATTATCTCCTTGTATCTTGATCTAATTGTTACTGGAAGCAATTCCACAATGATCACAACATTTAAGGAAGATATAAAGGAGTTTAAGATGATAGATCTTGGTCTAATGAGTGATTTTTTGGGCATGGAGATAAGCCAAACTGATGAAGGAATCTTCATATGTCAGGAGAAATATGCCAAGAATTTGCTGAAAAAATTCAAAATGGAAGGATCCAAGGTGGTGACCACCCCACTAGTTCAAAGTGAGAAACTAGAAAAGGAAGATGGCTCGCCAAGTGTAGATGAGAGGCAATACAAAAGTCTGATCGGTAGTCTACTCTAGCTACCCGACCAGATATCATGTTTGCAACAAGTCTCTTATCCAGGTTTATGCAAAAGCCAGACTAAATTCACTTTACCGCAGCTAAAAGACTACTCAGGTATGTTAAAGGTACTGTGCTTTTTGGTATCTGGTATAGACCAACAAAAACTGGAGAGATAATTGGCTATATAGATAGTGACTAGGCTAGTTCACCAAATGACATAAAAAGTACATCTGGTTATGCTTTCTCATTCGGCAGTGGCACGTGTTCACGGTTATCACAAAAGCAAGAAATAGTGGCTCAATCAACAGCAAAAGCTGAATATATTGCAGCATGTGCAATTGTAAGCTATTTGGCTGAGAAGGATTCTTGAAGAAATGGGAGAAGCTCAACAGAAAGTGACCAAACTATTTTGTGATAGCAAATCCGCAATTGCTATTGCCAAGAATCCAGTCATGCACAGGAAGACCAAGCATATAAAAATCAAGTTCCATTTTCTTAGACAGGCCGAAAGTTCAGGTGAGATTAGTCTGATACACTGTAGCACTGAAGTCCAGGTTGCAGACATTTTTACCAAAGCACTGCCAAAGGCCAAATTTGAATTCCTAAGGAACAAGCTTGGAGTGAACACAAAGTGCATCAATGAGTAGTGTTGAAATGTGATACACGTGGTTCACTGTTCAAATGACAACCGCCGGCCAAGCATTCAAGTCAAGCCGTCCATGCTCATCAAGGTCCAAGTTGGTTGCAACTAAAAATATGGCGGCTGATTCATTCTTGTTTGCTTGGTCGGTGGTTGCCATTTGAATAGTGAACCACGTGTTTCACATTTCAATAATCATTTGTGATAAGAATGAGCTTTTGGTGGACTAAAACTTTTTCTAAGCTTTAGAGAGAGGTGTCACAAATTCGCGGAAGTCATATATAATAATGCAGATATAGTAAGAATGCCAACTAAGTTTGTATAGGCATCAAAGCAGTATTTTGGGGCGTATTGGAATAATGAACTCGTAACTGCAGGATGGTGTATTTCTGGCAACTTACTCGTGCTGGGACCACAGGGTACCATGTTTTCTGAAAAATCTTCACTGCCTAATTGAGGTTCTATATGAACCGATCTTGTTAAGGGCAGGACGGGAAATCTAGTTTTTTTGAGTCTATTGCATCCCTATTTCACATAATGATTGATCTCCTGCTGTCAATTAGCTGTTCCATAGTTCACACTTGACTGCATTTATCTAATTATTTTACGGATTGATCTGCTGGACAATAATTGCATTGCTAATATCTTTAGTAGGGCCTTCTCTGATAGTAAGGTTGTGCTTGAATACCATTAAAGTTGGCCCTTAAAAGTTGTTCTCGGTTTATAGAAACGGATAATGGTTTCCAAGTTAAAAGAAGCGTTTAAGATTCTCTAGTATTGTTAGCATTATTATGAGAACAAATTTTATTCTAACAAAAAGAATGAATTTTTGAATGGAAAAATTATACATGGAAAAAGAAGAAGAATTCATTTTTAAGGATCATTATGTCTTATTATTCAGCCCCAGGGACTTACCTATCTATAGTGTACTAGGTCCTGTAACTTTCAGCAAATCAAAAAATCTGATTGAATAGATATCTGTGTGTTTAATGCAGCTGATATCACCACCTAAAAAGAAGAAGAATTCATTTTTAAGGATCATTATGTTTTATTATTCAGCCCCAGGGACTTGCCTATCTATAATAGTGTACTAGGTCCTATAACTTTCGGCAAATAAAAAAATCTGATTGAATAGATATCTGTGTGTTTAATGCAGCTGATATACAGCTGTTGCTAGGCACACTACCATATATCCTTAAGGGATACCACTTCCTTCTGGTTTTCTTTTGAGTATAAGAAATTGTTTGAGCCATGGACCAGTCCGCCTCTCTGTTCATCCTTCCAGTTAGTGTGGATATGGTAAATCTAGAATTGATGGCACCTTATTGGATAAATAGATAATTTGAGGGCATTAACTTGAATTCATATGGATAAATTAGACTCCCAGCTTGGTTAGCTTATATAAAATATGTTAGAGATACTTATGTAGCATGAATATGGACAGGCACCGTGACAACACACTCTGAAATGGTAGACTTTAGATTATGTAACAGACAAGATTAAATAATATGGGAGAACATATGATTTGATCATTTCAAAGTTGCCTAAGTTGGACGATATGCACATTAAATATCATGTGTACAACCACTCATACCTCCTTATGTCCTGTTCCTCCGTGCTAGATTCTTCAAGTGTCCATTCCATAATCAGCTTATTCTGACCGTGAGTATGATATTCAATTTATTATTGAAAGAAAAAGCGGAGAAGAAGAAGAATTTGTATATATTGCTTGCATTGGATTCTTTTCTACCGTGTCAGATGTGGTGTGTCCACACTGTTGGAAACAATTAGTCGTAAGTGTATTTGCTATATAAGGTTCCACTATCCCGAGTAAAACTGAACATCTACCCAAGAGTAGATAGGTAAAAGTAAATGCAATACTCATGTTACAGTTGATGCTTATTTTGTCAATACTTCAGTTCTGGGAAAGGTGAAGGATTTTTTGGGAGTCATATCGGAAGCAAATGAAAGGTTGCAGAGAGATGCAAAGGTTTGCATTCTATGGTTGTCTCATAAAGTGATGAAGTTGTTAATCGTAATTCCATTTGTTCTAGTCATTTCTGATATTAGCGTGCCTCGATACAATGCAGGATAGTTCCAAGGACTGCAACATTGAAGTGCTCACCGGGAATGAGTCTGAATACATTGAAATGGTAAATCAGGGTTTCAAACCCTTTTTTTTTTGTTTGCTTTGCCTTTGGACTAAGTGGCAGCCGACATGTTTCTAAGTCGATAATTGGCTCATCTAATTACAGGATTTGATGTTGGGTGTTGCTGATCTTCATACCCGCGAGGCTGTTGCTGCTGCTGAGTCTGCAATAGCCGGTTATCAACCGGTGATTTCTTTAGCTGGTAGCAGTAGTGGGACGGAATCTGAAGATAGCAGTGATGACGATGACAGTGACGATAATAGTAACAGTGACAATGATAACGATGACAATGATGTCGACGACGACGATGACGACACATGCTCTCGTACGAAAATTAAAAGATCTAAGCCTGCTGGAGATGCACCATCCAGCGAATCACCGGGAAATCGTCAGTCAAAAAAGCGACCAAAGATCATTGAGCTCTCATAGACCCTCTTCTCAGCTTGGTTCTCTCCCCTCTTACGGGGCTTTTGGTCCCTTTTTGTAAGGGACGCATTCCCCTCTTGAGTGTTCCTTTTTATATATACTGGGTTCTCCCCGTCCTTAAGGGACTTCGGCCCCTACTTATAAGGGCTGCACTCCCCGCTTGAGCGATCTTTTTTATATGTACTTCTAAAAGAAGAAAAATAGACTCTCTTCTCAGCTTCAGTATACTATGATTTAAATGGATACAACTTGTCACAGTTATTTGTGAAAAAACTTTCATGAGCAGTGGTGTTGTAGCTATGATGGTGGTTTTAAACCTTCTTACCTTCGAGATTTCTTGTCTGAATTGGGATTTATCTGCGTTGGTGTCATGATCAAAGCAGAATGTCATAGACACGGATAGAATTGTTATGGTGAGTCTGTTGGAGCCATAGACTTGCCTTTTTTGGATTATATAATATGTAGTGCTAAACACCTCTATGATTTCAAAAGTGTGTAGAAAACCCCCCTCTAGTTCATTTTATGGAGAACCCCCACTCCTATTCAAAAAATGGGCACTTTAACCCCCTTAACACCGTTCTATTCACTTTTTTAGCCAGAATTCAGTCATGTGATGAGCGCAAAACACCCCTACGGTTTAAAAAATGTGCAAAAAAAAGCCCCTCTCAATCACCGGAAAAGGGCTTGGAGGCGGTTATTTGTACTCTTTGCAAAGTATAAGGATGTTTAGAAACCATGAAGAAATTTTCGGCACACTTTTAAAACTATAGAGGTATTTAGCGCCATTTGCCCTAATATGTATACATATATACACACATTATCTCTTGCGCACCGGTATGCATGAATTTATACACCATTAATGACCGTTGGATGGCCATTGATTTAAGTAAAAAAATGACCATCATTGGCTCACCGAAGTTTGTCATTCCCGCTGATATGATTCAATACACTTTGGACATGTGGACTAAATCTTTTTAAAAATGAATCGACACTATTCCGGTCTTTATGAATCTTACATCCATCTTCCTATTTTAAAATATTTAGTCCACATGTCCAAAGTGTATTGAACAACATCGGGTAGGACTGAAGTATTGTTTAATCATATTCCATGATTATTGTGGTAGACACATACCAAATTTTTTTGCTTTCAGTGAATGAGAGTTTTGTAAAGCAGTAAAACTAATATGATATTTGTACGGGCATAAATGTATTTACAAATAAACGAGAGAATTATACTCATTTTACCACCGAAAAACTTCCGTAAGTTAGTCTGAATGGAGTAATTGGTACAAAATATAATGTAGAGGAGAGGTAATAGTCATTATTAAAATTAAAGAAGGTGCGAGCATAATTTGACAAATCTTGAGGGGAGGTAACTATAATTATCTTCTTTTTATTTTTATAAATTATAATTACACCTCTTGAGATATGATATATTACACCGGCACCTCCAATTGTTGGAATAATTATAGCTACACCTTAAAAAGTTTGTAAGTTGTAACAAATACCTCCTGATCATCACTTTTTTCATGGTGAAATATCTAAAATACCCTCAACTAGATGCAATGATATTTAAGTTCGTGAAAAATAACTATGGGGAGATAAGTTATTTTACAGCTACAGGTAGGGTTGTTCAAAACCGGTTCCGGTCGGAACCGAATCGATTTTTTCGGTTCCTGAAAAATTGGAACCGGAACCAAAAGACTAAGGAACCGAACCGAAAAACCGGTTCGGTTCCAGTTCCTTTTATCCTTTTTTTCTAAAAATAAAAACACAAAATATTAAAAGATTATATAATCAATAATTTAGAGTATTTGAAAATTAAAATATTACAAACCCAAAATCAAATGTATAATTAGCGGAATGAATATAATTATATCAAAATATTACATCCCTAAAGTTAAAATTGTCATTTAATAATAAAACAAACATTTGCATTTGAATATTACAAAAAAAAAAAAAAACCTTCAAGCCATCATCTGAGAGAGAGAGGGCGTGAAGTGAAAGGTTTGTTGGGAGAGAGACTTAGAGTAAGAGATGAGCTTGGAGAATGGAGACTGAGAGAGAGAGAAGGGCGGCGTTATGAACTTATGAATTAGATTTAGGGCATCATCTGATATAAGACTTATATGATGTATAAAAATTAAAATATGAATATGATATTAATATATATACTTGTTAATAGTTACTAGTTAGGGGCCTTAGGCCAACTGAACTGAGAGATGGATCGAGCCAAATTCAAATTTATTAATAATTATCTTCAGGCCCAATTCAAATTTATTAACAATCACCTTCAGGCCCAATTTAAATTTATTATAAAAAATATATATATTTAAAATTAAGAAACAAAATCGGTTCCGGTTCTGGTTCGGTTCCGAAGGTTAAGAACCGGAACCGAACCAAAATTTTCGGTTCTTCAAAATCAAGAACCGGAACCGGAACCGAACCCCTAGGGAACCGAACCGAACCGCCGGTTCCGGTCGGTTCCGGTTCAGTTCCGGTTCCGGAACAGCTCTAGCTACAGGGGATGAAACTATAATTACCCAAATAATAAAGAGTGCGGGTATAATATATCATATCTCGAATGGTGTAATTGTAATTGTTACGAAATCACACGCACAAGATTGTTTGGTTGTCAAGACCCCTGATTTCTCTCCCTATTATAATTGTCATGAATTGTATAAAATAGACTAGGATCCTGTAATTATTTCTTTTCTAAATTAGTTATTCTTACGCCTAAACTTTAGGAGAAGGGTTCTTGTACATTGGCTATATATACACCATCCGATTGTAAGAAAAATATATAATTGAAAAAACCTTTTCCTCCTCAATCTCTTGTTCTCTGCTTGCCACTGTTTTTAACTTGGTATCAGAGCAAGGTTATTCACACCATATTTCAACCTTTTGAATCCTCTTGAATCCTTTACACCATGGCCACCGACAAATCTGAATCCTCATCTATCCTTGAATCATCTACACCAGTTATACATGTTCAATCAGAAAACTCCGGCTTCAAAGCCGGTATCATCCTTACCGAATCCAACTATGATGTATGGTCCCAAATCTTAGAGATGCAGATTGCAGGACATGAGAAGCTTGAGTATATTATGGGCAAAACATCCCAACGGAAGGTTGATGATGTTTCCTATGCGAAGTGGTATGCAGAAAATCAAAAGGTCAAAGGGTGGCTACTGAAATCTATGTCACCTGAAATTATGAAGCGCTATCTCCGATTGCGCACCGCACGTGAAATCTGGAATGCACTTGCCAAAGCTTTCTATGATGGGTTAGATGAATCATAGATATTTGCACTGAATCAGCGAGCCTTTTCTACAAAGTAGGTTGGTCGTCCTCTCTCAACCTATTACGGTGATCTTGTAGAAATTTTTCAAGAGTTGGACCATCGTGATAAGATCGTAATGAAAGATCCCGACGATGTTATCGCATATCAAAAATCAGTTGAAAGATTGCGTGTGCATATCTTCCTAAATGGGCTCGATGCAGAATTTGAACAACTCCGAGGTGAGATTCTCCGGAAGGATCCAGTACTGGATTTTGAAGAAACCTATGCGTATGTACGTCGTGATGTTATTCACAGAACGACGCTGAAGGGGGAACCCGATCATCCGGAGTCATCTGTCATGCTAGCTCGCCGGTTCAAACCTCAACAATGGCAAACCAATCAGAAACATGAGCGAGCATCTGGCCCCCAAAATCGTACTGGTGACCAAAATCGGTCATCTGGATCATAGAATCGCAGCTATGAAATAGGATCTGCACGACCAGAACGTTTGTGTACTCATTGTGGTGAAACCGGACATACTAAGTCACGGTGCTATGAGTTGATTGGGTATCCAGAATGGTGGGATCCTGCCAAGGCACCCAACAAACGAAATTCAAAGAAGAATCACCATACTTCTGTGGCTGCCACGTCAGGTAACCTTGGTAAGGTTCTTAATGTTTCTGCACCTAATAGTAATAGTACATGGATAATTGATCCTGGTGCTACGGATCACATGACCTTTGATATTAACCATATTCAGTCTATGAAGCCATCTGAACAACCTATAGTGTCCACAACCAATGGTACTCCCTCTCCTGTGATTGGAGAAGGTTCAATTACTCTTACAAAAAAATTGAATTTGGATTCTGTTCTGGTCGTTCCTTCCCTTAACTATAACCTATTGTTTGTTGCTCAAATAACCTGCACTTTGCAATGTATTGTGATTTTTTGGCCTAACATTTGTGTTTTCAAGGATATCTGGACTCGGAGGACAATTGGTTATGGTACTAGAAGGGGGAAGCTCTATCATCTTGATCTGACACCAGCTAGTTCAAATCAGTTGGCTCAAGTTTTCTCAGTTGAAAGGTCTGAAAAATCTCAGAAGTTAGAAATTTGGTTGTGGCATAGGCGTTTAGGCCATGTTTCTTTTGGATATTTAAAGAAATTATTTCCAAAGTTATTTTCTCAGTTGACTAATTCATATTTCAAATGTGATGTTTGTGAACTAGCTAAAAGTCATCGTGTTTCTTTTCCAATAAGAATGAATAAAAGTCCAGTACCATTTATGATTGTTCACTCTAATGTATAGGGTCCAGCAAAGACTTCTTCTCTGAATGGTGCACGTTGGTTTGTTTCATTTATTGATGATCATACTCGTATGACTTGGGTTTGTTTAATGAAATCAAAAGATGAAGTTAGTTCTCTGTTTCAGAAATTTCACAGGATGATAGCCACTCAATATCGGTCTCAAATACAGGTTCTCCGTACTGATAATGGTGGAGAATTTGTTAATCAGGACTTGGAACAATATCTAAATTTACATGGCATGGCTCATCAAACGACTTGCCCCTCATCCCCTCAACAAAATGGGGTTGCAGAGCGTAAGAACCGTCATCTTCTTGAAGTTGTACGTGCTTCCTTATTTGGGGCGCACATGCCCACTAGTTACTGGGGCGAAGCCATCACCGTTGCAGCCTACCTCATCAATCGTGTACCCTCTAGTTCATTACAATTCCAGACCCCTTTTAATGTTCTTCATGAGGCTATAAGTGCTCCTACGGTGCCAAATCTGTCACCTAGAATATTTGGGTGTGTAGCCTTTGTGCATCTTCACAAACCCTTGAGAAGTAAGTTGGAACCCCGAGCTCTTGGATGTGTATTTGTTGGCTATGCCTCGCATCAGAAAGGTTATAAGTGTTATCACCCTCATTCTCGAAAGATATATGTTACCCTTGATGTTATCTTTCACGAGAATGAAATGTATTACTCTGTCCCCGAGTCTCCAATTCAGGGGGAGAGTAGAAATGAATTGCAGACTCTGAATCATTCTTTGGACACCTTGGATTCTATAAATGGTGGCGACTTGGATAATAGTGGTGAATGCCCAGATCAGCTAAATGGGTACATCTTGGAGGATGGGAATATTCAGGATCAGATGGAAGTGGTACCACCAGTATCTCCACCATTGGTACTACCAAAGTCACCTACACTAGCACCACCAGTATCTCAGCCACCACAAGTGATAGCTCCACAAGTACCAGCTTCCTCCTAGCCGTCTGTACCTTTTAACCAATTGCTTTCTCAAGCCGATTCCATTCCTGAGTCTCAGGTAAATTCTGAACCCAATTCTGAACCTCACTTAAAAGTGTTACCCGATCGAGTCATTAGAGGAAAACCTAGAGTAAACTATGAACCTGTTCTTAACTCCAAACCTAGGTATCCTATGAGTAACTTTGTGTCTTACCATAGATTGTCAAAGGAATGTGAATCATTTGTGATCAATTATCTACTGTATCTATTCCTAATAATGTGCAGGAGGCCTTGAGAGATCCCTTGTGGAGGGCTGCAATGAACGAAGAAATGAAGTCCCTCAAAAGAACTTAACATGGGAAGTTGGTGATTTACCTGAAGGGAAGACACCAGTCAGATGCAGGTGGGTCTTCACCATTAAACATAAAGCTAATGGAACCATCGAACGATACAAAGCCAGACTTGTTGCCAAAGGGTATACTCAAACTTATGGAATTGATTATATGGAGACATTCGCACCAGTGGCCAAAATTAATAGTGTTCGTATTCTAATTTCTTTGGCTGTGAATCTTGACTGGCCGCTGCACCAGTTTGATGTGAAGAATGCATTTCTGCATGGAGACCTCCAAGAAGAAGTTTATACGGAGTTGGCTCCTGTATGTAACATGCAGATTGAAGGAAGCAAACAGGTTTGCAAATTGAGGAAGTCCCTGTATGGTTTGAAGCAATCCCCTAGAGCTTGGTTTGGAAGGTTTACGAGTTCTATGAAAGCATTTGGATACAGGCAAAGTAACTCGAATCATACTTTCTTCTTGAAACATAATAAAGAGAAGATCACTGCTCTTATTGTGTACGTTGATGATATGATAGTGACTAGAAATGACCCAGAAGAAAAGAAGGCATTGCAGAAACATCTTGCCCGTGAGTTTGAAATGAAAGATCTTGGCCTGTTGAAGTATTTCCTCGGAATTGAAGTATTAAGATCCAAGGAAGGAATTTTCTTGTCTCAACGGAAATATGCCTTAGATCTATTGAATGAAACTGGTATGTCAGCCTGCAGTCCGGTTAGCACTCCTATGGAAGAAAATCTGAAACTAGGTATGTATCCAAATCAAGTTCCTGCTAATAAAGAACGATATCAGAGACTTGTGGGAAGATTGATGTATCTTGCACATACTAGGCCTGATTTGGCTTATGCGCTAAGTGTGGTTAGTCAGTTCATGCACTCCCCTAGCGAAAAACATATGAATGTTGTCACTCGTATCCTACGCTACTTGAAGTCGTCCCCTGGAAAGGGAATCATGTTTACAAAAGGAGCTAACTTGGATATTGAAGGTTATATCGATGTTGATTGGGCAGGGTCAATTGATGATAGACGTTCTACGTCTGGGTATTTCACATTTGTAGGTGGGAATCTAGTTACTTGGAAAAGTAAGAAACAAGAGGTTGTAGCTAGATCCAGTGCTGAGGCCGAATACAGGGGAATGGCTAAGGGAGTTTGTGAATTACTGTGGATCAGAAATCTAATGCAAGATTTACATATTGAGCAGGTCAGTCCTATGAAGTTATATTGTGATAATAAAGCAACATGTGATATTGCACATAATCGAGTTCAACATGATTGAACTAAACATGTTGAGATTGATAGGCACTTTATTAAGGAGAAACTAGAAGCAAAACTCATTGAAGTTTCGCATGTTCGATCTCAAGATCAGCTTGCTGATGTGCTCACCAAGGCAGTATTAAGCCAAGCGTTTAATAGATGTCTCGACAAGTTGGGCATGAGCGACATCTATGCACCAACTTGAGGGGGAGTGTTACGAAATCACACGCACAAGATTGTTTGGTTGTCAAGACCCCTGATTTCTCTCCCTATTATAATTGTCATGAGTTGTATAAAATAGACTAGGATCCTGTAATTATTTCTTTTCTAGATTAGTTATTCTTACTCCTAAACTTTGGGCCTGTTTGGGAACATGGTCTTGGGTTTGATTTTGGTTTTGGTTTTAGTTTTGGATTTTAAGACAAAACCATGTTTGGTTGGCTGTTTTTGGAGTTGGTTTTGGGCCACCAATTTTGACATAGAGAGAGAAAAAAAAATTTGAATTTTTTTTTCTATTTTTTAGAAAAAATTAATTTTCGGGAAAAAATTTTTTTGCAAAAAAATCATAATTTAATGTAATTTTTCAAAAATTTAATTTTCGGAAAAAAAATATTTTTTGGAAAAAATTAATTTTTCAGAAAATATTTATTTTTTCGGAAAAAAAAAATTCGGAAAAAAATTATTTTTAAATATTTATTTTTTGGAAAATAATTATTTTTTTCGGGAAAAAATTATTTTTTCGGAAAAAAATTATTTTTTTAACAAAAAATATTTTTTGGAAAAAATTTATTTTTCGGAAAAAATTTATTATTTATTTTTCCGAAAATTAATGGTTACTTGAAAATCTGAGTAATTTTCAATAAGCGGATTATTTGAATAAGCGGAAACAAATTATTGGAAACAGATTAATTGAATTGAGCAGGAACAGATCACAGTATAAATATAGATTTAAATCAGAGAAATACAAACAATTGTATAATATAAACAGTAAACAGTAAATATATTAGTATATAGGACACAACCGTCCAAATAATTTATATTAAGTATATAGGCTTAATTAATATATAACAGTAGGATAAATATATAGGATAGTAGTATAAGTATATAGGACACAACCGTCCAAGCAATTTAATAAATTGAAGTGGTGTAGGCAGAGCGAGACTCAAAGTCTGTCATACACCATAACTCTCTTCAGATTTAATTATAGAAGAATTTAAGACAAAGTAAGTAATTGCAATTGACTGAAAATCTTAACTGAATATTATTACGATTCAAAAATACATTTAACTATGATAGACGAACTTACAAGTGGATGTATGACAATCCATCTAGGTTCGGAGGCTTAGTATGCTTTCAGGAGAGAAGAGAATAGAATTACAAAGTAGAAAGAAAAATGGGAAACTAAAACATGCCCTAAGACCATTACATTTGATTGCTTATATAGAGGATACAACAAAGTTTATTGTAGGTTTAGCACTGTTGAACTCGTGACTTCTGGGGCAGACAACTCTTGTCTTTCACTATAGTATTTTTTACTTTTGGGGCAGAAAACTGTGTCTTTTTACTGTTTGCAATAGTAGTCTGTCGGTACTGTTGAGCACTGTATTTGTTTTTTGTGCCAACGGTTACTGTAGCAAAAAGTCACTATTCACTATTCTCGTCTTTTTGTGCCTTTTTTGTATTTGTTGACTTGAGCTTGACTGTGTTCCTTTCTTTTGATTTTTTGACAGATCAAAGGGATCTTGGGCATCTTGGTATGGCCTGTATTTGGATTCTGTAGACGATTCATCTTATTCATTACTGCTTGAATCTCCTTCTATTTGGGCAAGGAGCTTTTCCATTTTTTCTTTGAGCTTTGCTTTGGAAGATGACTTTTTGGAGGCTGATTTCTTGACTGCGATTTCTGTAGAGGAGCTTGACTGTGCTGATTCAATGACTTGTGTGACTGGGCTAGCCTTGAGTGGCTGAGAAACTTCTTTTGGGAATTCCAGTTGGACTTGTTGAATGATTCTTTCGATTTTGAAAGGATCCCACCATTTGGTATAATGGACTCTACATACTGTGTCAATATCACCTTTAAGGCTGTAATGCCATTTAAAGATCCAAGGGATTTTGTATTTTTTGGCAAAAATTAGTAGTAGGGGGAATTGATGATCATAGGAAGGGATTTTGAACTTGGTTTCAAAATAGTTGATTTGTTCCCAGAGGATTTCAGGGATCACATCGTCGTCTGGGCCATGGTCATTCCACCACTTAACAAACTAAAAAGGGAGTTGACTGTTAAATTTACTATCAAAATTGACGAACCAAGAATGACTAAAAGTTTCAGTTTGAAAAAGGAAAATTTTGAACCAGGCATCAATGTAGTCATAGTAGGTGAATGGGAGTGAGTTATCTAACTTTTTGGTTTCAGATGGATGTTTTCCCCACTCTTTGAGGGAGACAACTCTCAAAATGTACAAGGAGTGGTAAATGACTTTGGTTGGATCATTGCGATCAGGGACAGGTTTGATGAAGACATAATTGGTTTGGTAGAGGATATCTCTATAATATTGCAAGTTGTGACTAGGGGTGTGTGGTATCCAATGAGAATTTGGGGGGAAAAACTATTTTACTAGGGCAATTGGATCATTTGTGTGAGAAAAATGAGGTTCGATGTGGAAAAGGGTATGATAAGTTTTTTGAAGATATTCTGATCTTCCTGGAGGGTTGTATCTGGGGAGAGGTGGAGTACTTGTGACTGGGGCATGGATGGTGAAAGGATCATGTGGAGTTGTTAGAGCTGAACTAAAGGTAGGACGAGGACCTAAGGGAGTCCCTAAGCTTGTGAACTTGTTTACTAAAGCGAGGGAAGTAGAGGGTTCAGTTTTTACTAAAGGAGGAGGTCTGACCGGAGGGATCCCTCCTCTGGGACGTGGTTGTGGTTGTCGGTTTGCCATCAGGGTTCTGCAAAAATTCTCTGGTAAGAAAATCTGGGATTGAATTGTCACATCCACGAATGTATTCGATATCAAATTGGAAAATGCTTAAAATAGACTGCCATCTGGCAAAAATATGCTTAGCAGCTATATTTTTAACATCTTTTTCTAAAACATATTTGGCACTTTTGCAATTAACTCGAAGTAAAAAATTTTGATTTAAAATATCATCTTGGAATTTACTGATACATAAAACAATTGCAAGAATTTCTTGTTTAATAGTGCTATAATTACTTTGTGTTTTGTTCCATGCTCCAGAATGGAAACAAACAAGTTGTTCTGGAGAAGTAGGGGAGAGTTTTTGTTTTAAAATGTCTCCATAACCAATGTTGGAGGCATCGGTTTCAATGATTTTGAAAGAGTTGGCTGAAGGAATTCCTAAGCAAGGAAGAGTTTTGACATATTTTTTAATGTCTCTAATTATAGTGGTATGAATATCAGTCCATGGAGGGGGGTTTGACTGTAAACGATCGAAGAGTGGTTTATATTGTTTTCTAAGATCTTTGTAAAATTCATCAATGTAATTTAAAGAACCAAGAAAACGTTGTAACTGGGTTTTATCAAGAATTTGGTCTGGGAATTTGCCTGCAAATTCTATGGAACGACTGATTGGGTGGAATTGTCCTTGAGATATATCATAACCAAGAAATCTAACTTTGGTTTGAAAAAGTATTATCTTAGAAGCAGAGATGACTAAACCATTGATTTTGATGGTGTGGAAGAAAGAATTAAGATGTTTCCAATGAGCTTCAATGGTATTGGAAAAGATAAAAACATCATCAATGTAGATTATGGAAAAATGACTGAAAGGATTGAAAATATCATTCATAATATTTTGGAATTCACTTGGGGCATTCTTAAGGCCAAAGGGCATGACATTCCATTCGTAATTGCCAAAAGGTGTAGTGAATGCAGTTTTGTATTTATCTTTTTCTGTAATCTGAATTTACCAGAAGCCGGACTTAAGGTCAAATTTGGAGAAAATGGTTGTTTGTCCTAATCGATTAATTAAATCTCTCTTGTTAGGGATATGATATCTTATCCATTCAAGGACTTGATTAAGAGGCTTGTAATTGATGACTAGACGTGGTACCCCTCGTTCTATTTCGGAATTTTTCTGGACATAAAAAACTGAGCAAGACCAAGGTGATTTGTTGTGACGTATGATTTTCTTTTGAAAAAGGTCATGGATTTCTTTTTTACAGAATTCTAAGACTTCAACATTCATCTGAATTGGTCGGGCTTTAGTTGGAATATTTTTATTTGTGAAGGATTTGATGTAAGGAAGACTAACAATATGTTGTTTTCTATGCCAAAAAGCATTGGGTAGTTCCGAACATATTTCTTGAATAAGTTTATTTTCATATTGTTTTATCTGATTTTGAAGGGTAGAGTTTCTTAATTATGTTTCTGTTCGTTTGTGAATTATTTCTTCTTTTAAAGAATTTAAATGTCGTTCTTTATGATGGAGATGTAAATATTTTTAGAGACTGAAAAATCAATGATGCTTTCGAGTTTTTTACTAGAGGATTTTTTCAAAAAAGGAAAAGTAATATTTTGACCAAAATGTGTTGTAGAGAGACCATCATTATTTATGGTAAATGGGTAAAGAAGATATAAAAATGGAAGGCCAAGGATGACTGTATCAGTCATATTTTTTACTATGACAAATGTAGTTTTGAAACAGACATTATCTTGACAAATATGAGCTTTAGATAATTCATACTTGATTTTCATTGCACTACCATTAGCAGAACTGAGTTTCTCATTTGTTTTTTCATAGTATTTGCTAGGAATCAGGCCTTCTTGTATACAGTTAAGATCAGCTCCAGAGTCAACTAGAGCAATGACAGTTTTTTGGTATTCCTTATTAATAACTAATGTGACTTTTATTTTCCATTTTTTAAATGAGGTTCGGTTAATTAGATTCAAACCATTGGTTTCCTCTTCAGTACTTTGAAAAGGATTTGTGTTGTCATCATCTTCATTACTGTCAGAGGAAGAGGAATCAGAAACTGAAAATTGGTGTGAAGTTTTAACTAGATCTTTGAGTTGGGTGTGAAAGAGGGATTTTATATATTGATTTTCATTTTTCAGGGTTTTGATTTCTTGTTTAACGATGTTGACTTCTGCTTGGAGGTCTTGTATAGTGACTTTTTTTTTAGGAGTAAAACGTTCAAGAGTTTTGTGAAGACTAAACTTTGGTTTGTTTATGGTAGGGGGTTGAGTATCTCTGTTTATGGTGAGTAATCTAGTAAGCTTTTGAAGATAAGAATTTTTTAAATCTGGGTCTTCAACTTTACTTATGAGGTCAAGCAGAAGATGTTGTTGTTCTTCTGCCTTGGTGAGAACATTAAGGGTTTTATGTTGGTGTCGATTTAACATATTGATTGTTTTTGTACAACAACTATCTTTGCACCCAAAACTAATATCAGGTGAACTGGGACAAGAGACAGAAGATTCAGTAGAGGAACTAGATTCAATTTCAGTATCACTGTCACTTGTGTTTTTTAACTCAAGAATTGTGTAAATTTGTTGTTTAGTTTCATCAGGGATTTCTAGCTGATTAATTTTGTTTTTTACAGGACAATTTCTCACGTAATGACCTTTCTTACTACACTTATAAAACGTAACTTTAGTTAGATCAATTTTATTATTCTTCTCAAAAGGTTTTGTTTTCCTCGTATATTTTTCGTTCTTTTTAAACTTTTGTTTATCATAGAATTCATTATGTTGGAATTTTTTATTATATCTTTTATAAGGACGAGTATATCGTTTTGGGAAGGATTTTATTTGTTTTGAATTCTTTGTTTGCCGAGATGGTGCAATTGGGGGTAATCCATATTGTTGGCAGAATGTGCCCATCTCATATTTAGTCTTCTTTTTATCTTTACTAAGCTGATTATTAATTTTCATATCTATACAAATTTTGAGTCCTACTTTCTGGAGTAGACTAATAATATTACCATAGGTTAGGCTGTCATATTCAATAACACCACTTGTGTTACTAAGTTCTGTGCGTATTTTATGAGAGAAAAGGCTGGGCAATCCATTAATAAATTTTTCTTTCCAAAATGGTTTATTACTATCTTCTCGTAGCATAACTCGTGACAAGAAAGTATCTTTGTACCATCTAAAATCACTTAATGTAGGACATCTAATGTTACTAAGTTGATCATGAATTCTAGAAGTAATGTCACTTGCTATGCCAATGAAATGATCTATAATTGTGTAAATTAATGTATTGACTCCATCAGGGAGTCCGAGGCCAATTTCTTCATTAAAAATAGGGGTTCCATCTTCTATTTTTTGGACTGCATGTGTTATATTATCTCTTGCTTCTTGGGTAAGATGTTTATCCCACCAATTTATTAACATGCCTGAAAATCCAGAGACTAGTAATTCTACAATATCAGGTTGAGGCATATTGTGATGTGTAAGGTAACTATTGACTGTCATAGAAAGATGGTTTAATTTGTTTAAAATTTCTTGTTCAGAGAGTCCATCAATATTCCATTCATAAATTTTTTTAGATGATACAGAAAATTGGTTTTGGAAGATTCTTTCTTCATATTGAATATCGACAGGAGTGGGTTAGGTATACCATTTTTTTGTAATACTGGTAGGGTTAATTGGTCGATGTGTGATCCTATTGATCTCAAAGGCATTTTCTAACTTGCGTATATCGTTATCTGTGTCTTCTTCAGATGAGGTTTCAGAGTTATCAGTATCGTTATGAGAATCAAAATTGATAACTGTGAGGTTTTTTTCATCCTTGATTAGTTGTGATTCTAAGGCTTTTAACAATTTATCAATTTGGGCAGAGGAGTCGCTTTTGCTTGGTTTGTTAGGTTTTGTAGGAAGCTTGATTAAAGGGGAATCAATAGTTTTAGTCACAGGGGTGGAGGCGTCAAGTTTGGATTCTATTTTGTCTAATTGAGAGCCTAGCGTACTTAAATATTGATTGGTGAAATTGTTTTGTTCAATAATTTTTTTAGTATTAGGATCGATTGCGGAGGTAACAACCTTAAAAGGGGAGGCTGGGATTTCGGTTCCCAGGTGGTTAACAATTAGGTTTTCTAAAGGAGGGTGACTAGAAGAAACAATTGTTTTATCATGTTTTGTCCATTTATGTTTTGTAAGAACATTAATTTTTTTGTAATAATTTTCAAGATAATCAAAGAAACTAATTTCTAACTGGTTTGTTATCATGAATTTTTGCCATTTTTTTTGTAATTTTTGTTCTCTCCTCATGCGTGTAACTTGTTTTATATATTTGTCGTCTTGCTTTATTTTCTTTGGACTTGGCTTCAACTTCTAACTTTAGAAGGTCATAGGAAAATGATTTACTTAAAACACATAGTTGTGGATTAACAATTTCGGTCTCAAAGTCAGTTTGTGTAGGAGAGTGGTTAGAGATTGAATCTTCAGTTTCTATGTTTGGGACATAACATGGAGTAGATACTTGTTCATCCTTTTGAATTCCTTTTAATCTATGATCACGTCTGGATCGGTGGACTAGAGATTCTACAAATTCTGTATCATGGATAGTAGTATTTTCTCTAATTGGTAAGGGGGTGAACATTTTAGAGCTTGAACTAACGGAAGAGCAACTGTGTCTAGATCTATCAAATGTTAACTTAACAGTTCCATCAAGGAATTGTTGTACATGTTCAAGGTTTCGGACATCATTTTCGATTTTGGTTGGGTGATTTTCATTTTCAAGTAACCATTCATTTGGGAGGGAAACATCTTTCCAGGCAATTGTTTATGGTATCAGAGCCATAAAGTCTCGTTGATTATCTAGTAAATTACTCAAATCTGTTAATCTATAGCCTTTTATTTGTCCCGTTTATATTGTTCTTCATCTTCTCTTTCTCTGTTTGTTGGTGTCACCTCCCCATAAATCGTAAAACCAAACATTAAGTCCCTTGGTGAGCTTTTAGGCGTTTTAGGGCATGAGCGGTGATGTCGTTGGGCTAAGGTATGTGTTATGAAATGCAACAAATATTGAAAATAGGATAAAACACAATTATAATGTTCAGATAATAAGATTATTGATTAATCATGAGTCGTTTATTTAGATCTTCCTCCTCTCGACATAGTCGAACAAAGTTACCTTCCATTCCAGATAGTAATGACATAATTAATGAAGAAGAACACACCTACACTAATCTTGAATGTCACAATGATTGGAATATCCCAAGAGTACCCACAAATGAAATTTACAAAACCAGTTTCATTAAGTCAACCTTTTTTACATAATACACAGTCAAAATTGTTGAACAAGTATATGCTATAAATAAAGAACACGAAAAATGCCAATTATTTTCTCCAAAAACTATAAAACAACATCGCGAAAGAGGATACAATTTTATCCATATTGGTCTTGTACAAGTTGCAGTTGATCCATTAACTATTTTAGGACAAAATGCATCGATTCTTCTCTGTCTAAGAGATGCTAGGTTCCTCGACTATAATCAAAGCTTAATTAGTGTCATTGAAACCAGCCTATGTAATGGTTCGGTCTACTTTGATTGCTTTCATAATTTTAAGTTAAGCCTAAGTGACCCTCACATACTAAAAGCTTTAACATTAAACATCAAAACTTCAGGATATGCCATGTTTGCAGGTGCCCAGCCTCTAAGCTTAATTTATAAAATTTACTATAAGATTATGAAAACCAATTTAAATGTTCATGCTCTAGTCAAAAGTCCTAAAGATCAAACTTTAAAATAATTAATTTTTTCCCGAAAATTAATTTTTTTCAATTTTATATATATATATTTTTAATACATATTAGTATATATATATATATATAATTATACCAAGACCAAGACCAAAATCAACTCCTTACCAAACATTATATATATGTTTTAAATTTACCTAAAATCACCAAAACAAAAATCATAAAACCAAGACCAGAACCAAGTTCCCAAACGAATCCTTTTAGGAGAATGGTTCTTATACATTGGCTATATATACACCATCCGATTGTAAGAAAAATATATAATTGAAAAAACCTTTTCCTCCTGAATCTCTTGTTCTTGCTTGCCACTGTTTTTAACTGTAATTACCCTTTTATTTAATGCGCAATTATATACAAAACAAATATATATATAGAAGTCGTAAATTGAAGATTTGGACTTCGGCCACTTTCGTCAAGCTCCACCATGCCCAACACAGCCCCATCTCTGTTTCCAAATACATGCTCCAACTTCAAAGGTCCGTTTCAAAACATATACTTGTGTAGATATATACATATATATATATTTGTATCTACATATATCTAAAACTAAAATCACAGGAAGCTCTCACTGTCTACACAGTTTTATCTTCTTCCCTTGGAACCCTAATCCCCTTTTTCCTGTGAGAACAACACCTTGCAATTGCAATCATATGATGCACATTCTCAATCTCTACTCACCTGCTGGTGGTTTCAACAATCTCCACCACTCTATCATCAAACCCATTAGAACACTCTTCCTCTCTTCATTCTCTTCTCTTACCACCACCTCACCTCCAATCCCGATCCCAAACCCTAACCCTAACCCTAACCCTAACCTTTCTTCTGTTTTCAATTACCTCGTAGAAGCCTTCCAATTCTCTCACCCAACAGCCTTATCCATCTGCAAGCGATACCCACATGCCAAAACCCCAGAAAAGCCTCAATCCGTGGTCCAATTCTTCAGAAACCTCGGATTCTCCGATACCCACATTCGGAAAGCGGTCAAAGCCTCCCCACAAATCCTCTTCTCCAATGTGGAAACTATCCTCAAGCCCAAGCTCCAGTATTTTCAAGACATGGGTGTCACTGATTCTGATCTGGCTAATCTCATTTCTAACAATTCCACACTTTTGACTCGTAGTTTGGATGGGAAATTGAAACCCATTGTTGAAATTCTCAAGAAAATTCTCGTGAATGATGATAAGAATCATCATGGTTTGGTTGTGGTGTTGAGGAGATTCACCTGGTTCGGCGCCAAAGAGTTTGTGTCAAAGTTATTGTGCAACATTGCATTCCTAGAGAGCTGTGGGATTGTTGGACCCCAGCTCTCAGTGCTCTTAAAGAGGCAACCCCGGATCTTTATTATGAAAGAATCCGTCGCTAGAGACCTTGTTACTAGGGCTGTCGATATGGGTTTTTCTAATCCTTCAAGGATGTTGGTGCATGATATTTATACACTTAGTTGCATCAGTAAAGAGACTTTCGCTAAGAAAATAGATTTGTTTAGAAGTTTCGGGTTTTCAACTGATGAATGCATGGAAATGTTTAGGAGGGCGCCGGCCTTGCTTAGGACTTCTGTGGATAAGTTAGAAATTGGGATTGATTTTTTCTTCAATGTTATTAAGTTAGAAAAGTCTGTGATAGTTCATCAACCATCATGTTTGATGAGCAGCATGGAGGAGAGAGCAATCCCCCGATACAAAGTGTTGCAGATTATGCAGTCGAAGAGGCTGCTGAAGAAGGAACCAAGGTTTATTAATGTACTGAATTTGACGGAGGAGGAGTTCTTAGAGAAGTATATCTCGAGGTTTAGAGATGATGCCGAGGAGTTGCTAGTAGCTTATAAGGGCCATCTTTTGGTTTCTTCTGAAGAATAAGATATTCAATGCAACTTCTATTTCATTTTATTCGCTTGGAGCCTTGGGCACTTTCTAGCTGAGGGTTACGGTCTACTGTCTACATATCCATATGTAGTAGTCAGTTAGCCTTTCTTCAAAGAAGTTTAGAGAACAAAATGGTGATATGAGTGCTTACATGGATTTTGCCGTATGATTGTCAAGGTTGTCGAATGGTTCGTTTTGTTGTAAATCACTTGTGATGATTTAGTAATGCCCAGGATACACTCATATATAGAAAACACTCACTTTTATTTCAAAAACAGAGAATTGAACATAAAACTTATACACTACTCTCACACTGATTTTCCTCTCTTTTTCTTCTTCTTATTCAATACAACACACCACACCTATATATAGATATGAAATACATAAAATGACAAGTGAAATCTGATTGGCAGCCATTATTGACTTTGAGAGTGTTATCTTCACGCATGCTCTTGACAAACTTGCAATATGGTAGTTGGTGCAGTTTTTCTTGACATTTGTAGTTGATTGATACCTGCATGGATATGTATGGCTGATTCAAGTTTATCTTTCAACATTCCCCCTTAAACTTGATTCTCCACACTTCTGCATTCCTAACATCATATTCAATCTGTTGAACATGTCTGGCTTCAATGGCTTTGTAAAAATATCTGCAATTTGATCATTTGTCTTGCAAGATATTAATTCCACTTCTTTGTTCTGCACATGCTCCCTAATAGAATGATATCGTGTATCAATATGCTTGCTTCGTTCATGGAAGACTGGATTCTTTGCAAGTGCAATTGCTGAACGATTATCAATGAAAATCTCTGTAGGCTTTTCTTGTGGAAAACACAAATGCTCCAACACATTTCTCAACCAAATAGCATGACACACAGTTGAGCTGACTGCTACGTATTCAGCTTCGCATGATGATAAAGTTACTATCTGTTGTTTCTTGGATGACCAAGTAAATGCTATATCTCCAATGAAAAACACAAATCCAGTTGTGCTTTTTCTTTCATCCAAATCTCTACCCCAATCACTATCTGAATAGCCAGTGAATCTTAATTCATCAGTTGAGGTATATAGCAAACCATCATTGATCGTACCTTTGATGTAGCAGAGTATTCTCTTTGCAGCATTCAGGTGTGATTGATCTGGTTCCTCCATGTATCTGCTGATCAATCCAACTCCGTAGAGTATATCTGGTCTGGTACAAGTCAGGTACCGAAGACTTCCAACTAAACTTTTAAAGTATGTTGGATCAACATTTCCACCATCTTCATTCTTTCTGAGTTCCACGCTGCTTTCCACTGGAGTTGATACTGGATTGCTTGATTCCATTATGAACTTCTTGAGAATCTCCTTTGTATATCTACTTTGACAGATCGAGATTCCTTCAGTATTTTGCTTCACTTCAATTCCAAGAAAGTGTGACATCAGACCTATGTCTGTCATCTCAAATTCTTGAATCATGGTTTTCTTGAACTCTTCAAACATGGCTGGGTTGTTTCCTGTGAAGATCAAATCATCAACATATAGACCTGCAAATAGTACACTTCCTTCTGGACCTTTCTTCAGGTATAATGCATGCTCGTATGGACATTTCTCGAACCCATTATCATGGAAATACTTGTCAATTCTTGTATTCCATGCACGTGGAGCTTGCTTCAGTCCATAGAGAGCTTTCTTCAACCTGTACACCTTGTCTTCATGTCATTCATTTGTATATCCCATCGGTTGTTCGACATAGATTTCTTCTTCTAGAAATCCATTCAGAAATGCTGACTTCACATCAAGTTGGTACAACTTCCATCTATTCTGAGCAGCAATAGATATCATCAGCCTGATTGTCTCTAATCGGGCAACAGGAGCAAATACTTCACCATAGTCGAGTCCATGTCTCTGTTTGTAGCCTTTTGCAACCAGGCGAGATTTGTATCTCTGAACTTCGCCTTTTTCATTCTTCTTTGTCTTGTAGACCCATTTGACTCCAATAGGCTTTTGACCTTTTAGTAGACTACATAGCTCCCATGTGTCATTCTTGTCTATGACCCTGATTTCTTCATCCATTGCTGACTTCCACTTCTTCTCTTGGATGGCTTCTGTGAAGTTGATAGGATCACTATCCAGAAATAAGCATAGCAAATTCTGGTCTTGATCTTCTTCAGTGGCTTCATATAGTTCTCTCAGGCTTCTCACTTTTCTGGGTCTTTCACTTGATCTTTCATCTGATGATGATGACGATGAAGGATCATTTCTTGCAGGTACAGGCGATTGATGTGGTAGAATTTGTGGCTCCATTGCAACTTCTTTTTCTACTTCTTCATCTTCTTCAAGTACAAGCTCCTTGGTTTTTCCATCTTCATTTTGATCCCAGCTCCAAGCTTCATTTTCTTCAAAGATCACATCTATGCTCATGATTACTTCCTTGGTGATGGGATTAAATAGCTTATATCCCATTGTTCTGTCGCCATAGCCGATAAAGATACATTTCTGTCCTTTGTCGTCAAGCTTGGTTCTTCTGGCTAAGGGAATCTTGGTGTAAGCAATACACCCAAAAATTCTGAGGTGATTGACACTTGGCTTGTATGAACTCCAGGTTTCTTCAGGTGTCTTGAACTGGAGTCTTCTGGTTGGACACCTATTCAGCAGATAGATAGCACAAGATATTGCTTCAGCCCAAAATTCCTTGGGCATTGTCTTTCCTTTCAGCATACTTTTGACCATGTCCAGGATCGTGCGGTTCTTCCTTTCAGAAACACCATTTAATTGAGGTGTATAGGCTGGTGTTGTTTGCTGTCGGATGCCATGCTTTTTGCAGTAATTCTGGAATGCATTCGACATATATTCTCCTCCTTGATCTGACCGCAACGTCTTGATATTGTAGCCGTTTTGCTTCTCAACAAGAGCTTTAAACTCCTGGAACTTGTCAAATACTTCTGATTTCTTTTGCAAGAAGTACACCCATGTCTTTCTGCTATAATCATCGGTGAAGGTAAGAAAATACCTACTCTTTCCATATGATTCTGGCTTCAGTGGACCACACACATCTGTGTGAACGAGCTCCAACAGCTTTGTTGATCGCCATTTGACTTCTTTAGCAAAGCTCAGTCTGTGATGTTTCCCAAGTACACAACATTCACATACTTCATTAGGACGGTCGATGTAGGGAAGTCCCTTCACCATCTGTTTGCTTGCGAGCAGCTTCAGGCCTTCAAAGTTGAGATGTCCGTATCTCAAATGCCATAGCCAGTCCTTGTCTTCAACAACTGCATTTAAACACTTTGCTGCATCGTGCTGAATGTGCATAGGAAACATCCTATTCTTTAACATCTTTATCGGGCAATGAGATTTTCATTTGTATCTTTGATTGTTAGACACAAATCCTTTATGCTGATGTCGTAGCCTTTCTCCAGGAGCTGTCCGAGACTCAAAATATTGTTCTTCATATCTGGAACATAGTAAACATTGGATATGAAGTCATGGTCTCCATTCTTGAGCTTGATCAGAATATTGCCCTTTCCTCTTACTGCGATTTTTGAACAATCACCAAATGAAACTTACCCTTGTGTCGTCTCGTCAAGCTCGACAAACATGTGTTTGTTTCCGCACATGTTATTACTGGCTCCTGAATCTAGATACCATATACCTTCGTCATCGGTATTTTCATTTTGAGCCATCAGCAACATTGATCTCGGCTCATTTTCTTCTTTCTCGGCAAAGTTTACTTGTTCGCCTCCTTCAGCAACTGTCTTTCCTCTGCATTCGTTCATGTAGTGTCCATACTTGTTGCAGTTGTAGCATTGAACATTGCTTTTGTCATAATTCTGGCGATTATTGAAGTTGTTTCCACGACCTCGTCCTCGCCCTCGTCCTCTGAAAGGTTGATTTCTTCCACCTTGATTATTTCTTTCGGTATTGAAGTTGGTTCTTCCACCGCCGCCTCTGGATCCAGCACCTCGTCCTTGATAGCCACGACCTCTACCTCGACCTCTTTGAGAATTTCCCCATCCTTCTTCTTTATTTTCTTTAAATGTTAAATTTGACTGAAGAGCTTGCTCTAGAGTACCTGGGGTGTTCCTCTTGTTGATTCTTTGTTCGTGAATCTCTAGCGTGGCCATCAGCTCGTCTACTGTCATTGCATCGAGATCCTTTGATTCTTCAATAGCAACAACTACATGCTCGAACTTTGAGTTGAGGGAGCGCATAATCTTTTTAAGCACACGAACATCTTCAATTTTTTCGCCATATCTTCTGATTTGATTCACAATAGTCAATGTTCTGGTAAAGTACTCAGAAATTGACTCCGTGTCTTTCATTTGTAACAGTTCAAATTCACCCCTTAGAACTTGGAGTCGAACTTTAACTGTTTTTTCAATTCCTCGATGTGTTTTTCGAAGAATTTCCCATGCTTGCTTGGCGGTGTTGACGGCTGAGATCTTTTCAAAACTTGCTTCATCAACACTTTGATAAAGCAGGTACAACGCCTTCTTGTCCTTCTTTCGGGCTTCTTTGAGCACGACCTTTTGGGTCTCGCTCAGTCTATCTTCGCTTTCTTTTGAAACTGGTTCTTCATAACCGGTCTCAATAAAGTCCCACAAATCTTGCGAGGCAAGCAGGACTTTCATTTGGATAGACCAATTCTCATAATTGGTTTTATCCAGGCGCGGAAGCTGGGGCTGGAAGAAATTGCTCGAGGACGCCATCGGGTTTCTTTAAACACTTGAGGTGCTTATTTCTGCAAATTGGTATTGAATCTGGTCAAACCGACAACACGGTTGTGTCCGGAGCGTTCCGTTTAGTCAAAAACGACTCTTCGTTTGCTCAAATCGGAGTTAAAATGAGCCCGGAACGGACAAAATACCAACTAGGGGCAGTTTGGTAATTTCCAGAAATATTTGCTGACGTGGCACTGTGCTGACGTGATACCATGTTGTAAATCACTTGTGATGATTTAGTAATGCCCAGGATACACTCATATATGGAAAACACTCACTTTTATTTCAAAAACAGAGAATTGAACATAAAACTTATACACTACTCTCACACTGATTTTCCTCTCTTTTTCTTCTTCTTATTCAATACAACACACCACACCTATGTATAGATATGAAATACATAAAATGACAAGTGAAATCTGATTGGCAGCCATTATTGACTTTGAGAGTGTTATCTTCACGCATGCTCTTGACAAACTTGCAATATGGTAGTTGGTGCAGTTTTTCTTGACATTTGTAGTTGATTGATACCTGCATGGATATGTATGGCTGATTCAAGTTTATCTTTCAACACGTTTCGGCATCAGAGTGGTCTAATTTAGGGGTTGTTTGATAAAACTGAAAATTAAGTACTGAAAATTTTAAAATCTGAATTTTAAGTACTATGTTTTAAGTGGTGCTTAAAAAAAATTATGTTTTCTAATATTTTTGTAAATTTCCAGACTTCAATGTTAAGTGGTGACTCTGTCACTCAAAATTTTAACTCATTTTAAGTGACACTTAATATTTTAATTGATGTTCAAATTTCTTATCAAACTCACTTAATTAAATAAGTACTAAAACTATTCAGATTTAAGGGATAAATAAGTGTTATCAAACATACCCTTAGTAACTATTAAGCATTTTAGTATTCACAGCAAAGTACCAAAAAGTGATGGAGGGCAAAGCTACCAGCAAAGTTCTTCTAGAGTTGGAGAGAAGTAACTCCTCTCCCTCAACTATTGGTCTCTTCTGCTCTCTCTACGTCTGTTTGTATTGTGTGTATATACATTCATATATATTGTGTATATAGATGTGTAATTCATTATTTTGTGTGCTAATGCTTATAGTAAATCGTTGTCTTGCTATTGCAGAATCAAAGCTTCTTGTTTGCAAAGATCATGAATTGTTGAAACCTGAGACTACAAAGTCCCAACCTTCTCCAGATGGAGAGCCCACCTCTCCTGTTCCCAAAAGACAAGGTGCTCCTGTTTGTATTTACATACTTGGCTGTACAGTCCTCTACATCTATATATACATGCCCTTATGTTTGTTAAAATCTGTTTGTCAATTACAAAATAGTTATATATGGGTAGTAGAAATTCTGGTGATTTTTTTTTTCTTTTCGCAACAAGTTCCTAAATTCTTATCATATACATCTATATAAACATGTGCATCTATTGTTGGAAATCTGTTTATAATTTAGAAGGTAACCATTCACGGGTTGTGGGAATTCTGGTGAATTGGATCCTTTTTTTTTGCGGTGTATTCTTAAATTCTAATAGTATACCTTTATATAGACATGTCCATATGCTGTTGGAAACCTGTTTATCAAACAGAAGCTAGTTATTCATGGGTTGTGGAAATTCTTGTGAATTGGGTCTCTTCCTTTATTTTTATTTTTATTTTTTCTGTTTTTGTGTGTGTGTCCCCCTTCTTCCAGGTCCATCACAAGGAAAATGAAAACGAAGATTCTTATTATACACCCATGAGTCCATGACCCACCTGTAATTTAAACCAAATTTAAAGGGGAGGCACTTGTCAAGGGAAATTATGAAAATTTGTATTTTGGATGAAGTATTAGGTAAACCTGTGAAAAGGTTGGATGATCTGGCCAAAGAAGATAATACCTTTTACAGAGCCTTAATGCGGCGTAAGGCTTGTGCAGATCAGCCTAATTGGATAGATGTTGAATTTTTTATCTATGTTTTTCATTGCAACCCAAGGGGCCAAACTTCGATAAAGCTATATTTGAGAGCACCGCCAGTTCCAATTCCAAGGAGCTGATCTGGTGCTCCCAAATACGTTATATGAGAATTTTCAGGTATGTAGGTTTTGAACCCAGATTAAATTTGATGCCAAAGTTGATCACCCTGCTATCTTTTCAAACATTATTATGGATACTTGTAGGCGTTATAAATTCTGTTGTGAGTTTTACTAAGGAGAGAAAAAGAGAACCTTTGCATACATCGTATGTAATAATAATGAAGTTTTGGTAGGCAATTTTTTTCTTTTCTAAGCTTTAGAGAGGTCTCATAAATTCAAGGAAGGCGTAGAAAACTAAGCAGTTGTATGAGAACCCCGAATAAGTCTAGATATAAATGGGTATAACAAATTTGTAAACGCAGCATGGGGTCATATTCTTCTTCTATTCTATATCAGCGTGAAATGGGCCATCCTAGATCCAGGAATTATTGGAAAACTATTACTTTATTTCTGTCTATTATTAGTCTTAGGCTATAAATTAATATCGAGAAATGTGAGTTTCACTTGTGGGTCTCTAATACATTATGAAGTAGATCATTATGTTCCCAAGGTATGTGTGAATGCAAGATCTAGAAATCTCCTTGCCGTAGTTGCATCTGTTATTACTTGATTATCTACACGGTTCATTGAATCATTACTGTACAATGTCCTACAACTTTCAGCAAAGCAAAAGATATGGTTCCATAAAATATCTCTATATTGAATGCAACTGTTCATTGAATCATTACTGGATTTATTTTTATCTGATAAGAAAATTGTTTGAGCCAAAACCCAGTCCCCCTCTCTGTTTGTTCTCCCATTTGTTGGGAATATACTAATATAGCATTGATAGCACCTTCTTGGTAGTTTGAGGGCCTTAATATAAATAATTCATATGAAGAAATTAGGCGCCCAGCTTGGTTGTATAGAAAAGGTTACACATAATTATGTAGCAAGGATGTGGACAGGCATCATGACAGCACACAATGAAATGGTAGACTTCAGATTATGTGACGGACAAGAAGCATGAGGTCTCAAGTTCAATTCCTAGTAGGTGCAAATAATTCGTTAGGACACGTCTGCCCGATCGCCGGGGGGGGGGGGGGGGGGGGGGGGGGGGGGGTTGCACGGGTCCCATGGATTAGTCGATGTGCGTTTAAGCTGGCCTGGACACCAAGGTTATAAAAAAAAAGAAAAAGATTATGTGACGGACAAGATTAAATAATATGGGAGAATATATATTTGATCAATTCGAAATTGCCTAACTTGGAATATATTCACCATTAATATCACGTGATAAATTCTTTTAGTGTCCATTCCATGATCAGCTTATTGTGATATTCAATTAGTTATTGAAAGAAAAAGAAGAGAAGAATAAGAAGAGGAAGAATTGATATATATTGCCTGCATTGGATTCTTTGTTAGTGTGTCTTTGCTTTAATACCGTGCACTAACAAAAATGGGTATTTTTAGTTTCATAATAAACTCATATTTAGCTTCAATTCGAAATTAAAGCAATATTAATTTTTTTTTTCTAAATTACACAATCCAATTTTTTATTTAGAAGGAAATAGGTCTACATTACTATTAATATTTTTTATGACAAAAAAAATATGAATTAAATTATCGAATAATTTTATGTTGAAGGTGATGAAAATATTTGTTAGTGCATGTGTTTTTTTTTCTTTTCTACTGTTGCTTTGTTTATATGAAACAACCCCCATCTGCTCACTTGCTGGTGGATTCAACAATCTCCACCACTCTATTATTAAACCCATTAGAACTCCCTTTCTCTCTTCATTCTCTTCTCTTTCCAACATCTCACCTCCAATCCCAAACCCTAACCCTAACCCCTCTTCTATATTCAACTACCTTGTACAAACCTTCCAATTCTCTCACCAACTAGCCTTATCCATCTGTAATCGATACCCACGTGCCAAAACCCTTGAAAAGCCTCAATTCTTCAGAAACATCTCCGATACCCATATCCGAAAAGCAGTCAGAGTCACTCCCCGTATCCTCTTCTACAATGTGGAAAACATGCTCAAAACCAAGCTCCAGTATTTTCAAGATATGGGTGTCACTGATTCTGATCTGGGTAATCTCATTTCTAACAATTCCACACTTTTGGCTCCTAGTTTGGATAGCAAATTGAATCCCTTTGTTGAAATTCTCAAGAAAATTCTTGTGAACGATGATAAGAGTCATCATGATTTGGTTGTGGTGCTGAGCAGGTGCACGAGGTTGGGCTGCCAAGATTCTGTGTCAAGGTTCTTGTGCAACATTACATTCCTAGAGAGCTGTGGGATTGTTGGACCCCAGCTCTCAAATCTCTTAAAGAGGCGACCCCGGATCTTTCTTATGGAAGAATCCGCCGTTAGAAACCTCGTTTCTAGGGCTGTTGATATGGGTTTTTCTATTCCTTCAAGGATGTTGGTTCATGCTATTGACACACTTGGTTGCATCAGCAATGAGACTATTGCTAAGAAATTTGATTTGTTTAGGAGTTTCGGTTTCTCAAGTGATGAATGCACGGAAATGTTTTGGAGGTCACGGGCCTTGTTTAATACTTCCGTTGATAAGTTAGCAATTGGGATTGATTTTTTCTTCAATGTTATAAAGTTAGAAAAGTCCGAGATAGTTCATCGACCATTCTGTTTGATGATCAGCATGGAGGAGAGAGTAATCCCCCGCTACCGAGTGTTGCAGATTATGCAGTCGAAGAGGCTGTTGACGAAGGAGCCAAGTTTTGTTGCTGTACTGAGGTTGACGAAGGAGGATTTCTTAGAGAAGTATATCTCGAGGTTTGGAGATGATGCCGAGGAATTGCTAGTAGCTTACAAGGGCCATCTTTTGGATTCTTCAGCAGAATAAGATCTTGAATGTAAATTTTATTTCGTTTTAGTCACTTGGAGCCTTGGGCACTTTCGAGATGAGGGTTATGGTATTAGTCAGTTTGCCCTTCTTCAATGGATTTTAGGGAAGAAAATTGGGAGATGAGTGGTTAAAGATTAAGTCGCATGTAATTGGATTTCGTCGTATGATTGTCAATGTTATTGAATTGTTCGTCTCGACATTAGAGTGGCATAATTTAGAAAGCATAAAGCAGCTCAGTATCGACAACTATGGGTTATTTGGTGGGATTGAGGGATAGAGAAATGTATGCAAGATTAGAGCATCTGTTGGCAATTATATTGGTAATTCCTTTTCTTCTGAAGTTCAATAATTCATTAAATTTAAGAAAAGTGAATGTGGTCTTTAGATTACCCAACTGGATAATTAAGAATATTCTTATTGCTACCAACTATCAAATGACAGAAAAACTTTGGAAGAAACAAATAAAAGTGATGGCAATGCCTGGTGGTTCTATTCATGTAACAAGTGTTTTGGAGGACTGATCTGCATCTTTAAATTAAAGTATTCATCTTTTTGTTGTCTACTTAGATCCGAACAGCATGAGCCATCATTGAACAGCCGAAAACTTGTTACAATTGTTCCAGTTTTGTATCGGTAGCAGTAAATTATAGATACATCACTGTTTCAGTTAGTTTTTGAAGATCAATCCACCATCTATTTGATTTGTACCAATTACAGGACAAATATATATATATATATATATATATTCATGAAGACAAGATATTGGGTGTATTCAATATGTAGTTGCCTTGTTTTTATGTCTTTGGCTTTGTAATGAATCTAATGATAGAAGTACAAGTTGGTCTGACCTTTTGCCTATGTGTCACTGTTTTCTTATGAAATAGTGGCATTTCCTCTCCCAGAACTACCTCAATATTCACCAAGGAAAGCAAAGATTTAAGGAGTTGCACAATATGTAAGGATAGGGAACATCATGGCATATCAAATTCTCTGTATACTGAGGTAAGTTGCATTGATGAGTTGTCACAAAAGAGGAAAGGGTACAATAAAAAGGTGCCTGGGGCATGTAGTAGTGGTGACACACTGAAAACTTCCCTTCATTACAAGGAGTTTTGTATTATATATATCGAGGAACAACAGGATGGCGTAATTGACTTTTATTTGTTCAGCTTTTGTAGAATTCGTTTTAGTTGCTTCCGTTAAAGGAAGATATTTAGATTTTTGTTAAGCTACAGCTTTTTATAATTTCTTAAGCATAATTGGATTTTATGTTCACCCATTCCTACCACCACACACCTAAACTCTATGTTTAGATTCTTCCAGTGCATAAACTACCTATGTCGAACAAGCATTGATAAGTTTACGGTACAATGATTGCAACCTTCACCCACCACTGAAAAGAAAAACAAAGAAACAACTAGAAAAAAAGTTCATGTCCTTTAGGGTCTCATGCTATGAGTGGTGAGCGTGCTGTTTATGCCCTTTAGGGTCGCTGGAGTCTTCTACTCCGGTGACCTTTGTTATTTTGTTTGATTTTTTTATTTTTTTTCCTACTATTTTCTCGGTATGAATATGGGGTCTTTTGCCGATGTAGCCAAGCTTCCCTTCCTTCCCCAAGAAGGCAAGGTTAGGGAGTCTCTTCCTTCACGTGGTCCCTCCCTCTACATTGATGATGATTCGGTAAGAAGAAGAAAGGGGATTTCAGATGTTGCAGCAATAGGCGAATGGGATATTTTTGGTGTCATATCAGAAGCAACTCAAAGGCTGCAGATATCGCAAAGGTTTACATTCTTTACTTTTCTGGTAAAGTGATTGAGTTGTCAATAGCAATTCCATTTGTTCTCATCATTTCTGATATTAGCGTGCCTTGCTAAAATTTCTTAGTTGATGATTTGGTGAAGCTAATCACAGGATTTGATGTTCGGTGTTTGCTGATCCTCATACCCCCGAGGCTAGTGCTGCTGCTGAGTCTGCAATAGCTGGTTATTAACCGGTGATTGCTTTGGCTGGTAGCAGTAGTGGGATGGAGTCTGAAGATATCAACGATGATGATGATACGACGAAAATGAAAAAAAACTAAGCCTGCTGGAGATCGACCATCCATCAAATCACTGGGAAATCGTCAATAAAAAAGCGACCAAAGATCATTGTGCTCTCATAGACCCTCTTCTCGTTTGGGTCTCTCCACACTTATCAGTTGTTTTTTGCAAGGGACGCGCTCGCCTCCTGAGCTTTCTTTTAGATGAAGATTTCGTATAAAGAAAAGAATTTGTCAGAGTTATTTGTGAAAAACTTTATGTGCTGTAGTGTTCTAAACCTCTCAAGAATTTCATTATGTAAGTTTCATGTATGATTCGGGTATTATCTGTTGGTGTCATAGTCAAAGCAAGAATGTAATACACACTGACATAATTGTTATGTTGACTCTATTGTGGCCATATAATTCTTTTTTTCTTCATTTTTCTGATTATATATATTATATATATATATACATTTGGAAAGCTGTTAGGACAAAGGTAAAAATGGTGAAGGTGGAGGCATGAAGAATGAAGCTTCAATCACTGAAGGTGCGTGAATTCTACTTGAAGTTCAAATTACGCATACTTTTTTTTTTTTTCTTTTTCCAAAGGTAAATTATCAGATATGCAAATAAAACAGAACCCGACTAAATCAACCACAATAAAGTAAATAATTAATGGAAAAATTACTACTCACAAATTATGGAAAATGATATGAAAATAGTGGCTTCAAATTCTTTTGACTTGTATAAAAAATTAAATAAAGAGCACACTACATTTAACCTCCTTTGAACTGTATTCATTTTGCAATAAGTTACACTTACCTTCTTTTTTCTTTCTTTCTCTTTTTTTTTTTTTTTATTTTTTTAAAAAATATGTAATTGAGAACTCTTTAAACACAACAAATGTATATATAAAAGGGTAAAGTGCAAAAAAAACCCCTCAACTATTGCCTATGAGCAAGAAATCCACCTCAACTACAAAAAAAAACCCCTCAACTATCAATTTGGTGCAATTAACCCTCTCAATTCGTAAAAGACACATTTATCCCTAAATTAAATTAAAAAATCACAAATTATATATATATATTTCGAAAAAATATATAAAATTTGAAATATATATTAAAATTCGAAAAAATATATAAAATTCGAAAAAATATATAAAATTCGAAAACAAATATATAAATTTTGAAACAAATATATAAAATTCAAAAACAATATATTAAATTTCAAAAAAATATGTAAAATTGAAAAAAATATAAAATTCTAAAATAATATATATAATTCGAAACAAATATATAAAATTCGGAGAAAAAAAAATATAAATTTGAAATATATATATTTCAACAAATATATATAAAATTCAAAAAATTATATAAAATTTGAAAAAATATATATATTGGTAAAATGTCATATCTTTTCTAATGAATTGAATCAAACAACTTATCACCAACATCAATTAGTGATCTTCTTTTATATATATATTTTTCCAATATATATATATGTTTCCGAAATATATATATTTTTTTCAAAATTTATATGATGTTTTCTAATTGTATAAAAAAATCAAAATTTATATATATTTTTCAATATTTATATATATTTTTGAATTTTATATTTTTTTTCGAATTATATATATATTTTCGAATTTAATATATTATTCTCGAATTTTATATATTGTTTTCAAAATTTATATATATTTTTCAAAGTTTATATATTTTTTGAATTTTATATTTTTTTTTGAATTTTATATATATATTACGAATTTTATATATATTTTATATTTTTGTAAGGGTAAAATTATTTTTTTGCATTGGAAAATCTTGTGGAAGGGGTACATTGCCCTTAAATTGATAGTTGAGGAGAGTTTTTGTTCATTTTGTAGTGGAGGGTAATTTTTTGCACTTTACCCTATATAAACTTGAACATTGGGCCCCGCCACTTTAGTTATTCCCTACTGTTTTAAAATTGCCAGCTACCTCCCTTGTGACTTTCAACCGTTTGCACATATCTCCCCTACCGTTAAATTACCTAATGAAAGTGAAGTGAAAGTACAAAATTACCCACAAACATATGTTTTTATATTTCAAATTTTTTTTTTTCTATTTTACTATAATTGGTAGTTCGAAAATAAATATTTTGGCATTAATTTTTCATTTTGTCATAAATAGAAAAATAATATTTATATAAATAAATTTAAAAACGAATTTTATATCTATATATTTTACTATAAACGAATTCTTTTTTTATTTATGCCGAAATAAAATTTTAAAGTTGAAATAAAAAAAAAAATCGAACTACTAATTAGGGTATAATTTTTTCTCACTTTTAACATTATTATCTAGTTATATAGATAAAAATATATATATTTTTTAACTACCAATTATAATAAAGTATAAAAACATTTCAATATATTTTTTGTCAAGGTTCACCAAATTGGGCTGGAAAGATTCTTTGTCAAGGTTGTTGTGCAACATTGCATTCCTAGAGAGCTGTGGGATTGTTGGACCCCGGATCTTTATTACGAAAGCATCCAGCGCTAGAGACCTCGTTTCTAGGGCTGTCGATATGGGTTTTTCTATTCATTCAAGGATGTTGGTTCATGCTATTCATACACTTAGTTGCATCAGTAATGAGACTTTTGCTAAGAAATTAGATTTCTTTAGGAGTTTCGGGTTTTCAACTGATGAATGCATGCACATGTTTAGGAGGGCACCTTCCTTGCTTGGGGTTTCCGCGGATAAGTTAGAAATTGGGATTAATTTTTTCTTCAATGTTCTAAAGTTGGAAAAGTCCGTGATAGTTCATCGACCATTGTGTTTGATGAACAGCATGCAGAAGAGAATAATCCCAGATTATGCAGTCGAAGAGGTTGTTGAAGAAGGAGCCAAATTTTCTTAGGGTGTGTTTGATAATATTTATTTGTCACTTAAAGTCTGAAAAAATTCAGCACTTATTCAGTTAAGTGTGTTTGCTAAAAAATTTGAACATCACTTAAAACATTAAGTGTCACTTAAAATGAGGTAAAATTTTAAGTGATAGGGTCATCACTTAACACTGAAGACTGAAAATTAACAAAAATATCAAAAAATATAATTTTTTTAAGCACCGCTTAAAACATTCAGTACTTAAAATTCAGATCTTAAAATTTTCAGTACTTAATTTTTAGTTTTATCAAACAGCCCCTTACTGTAGTGGATATGACGGAGGAGAAGTATATCTCGAGGTTTATCAATTTAAGACCGAGATGAATCATCACTACATTAGTTTGTCATCTATGCTTCAATTGGGACGATAGCCACTTATTTGAATCAACTAGTCTCCAGGTTCACCTCAAGAAATCAGTCAAGTCCGCCATTCTCTCTTCAAATTTCTCAACCACGTACAATGTGGAAGATATGGAAAGAAAGGAATTTTGCTATCTATGATGGCCACAAAGATGGTATTGAGGGTGTTGTTTTGGCCGTCATGTGGGAGGTGATGTTGTTGTGGAAGACTTTATGTTTTTACGTTTTAGGGGATCTTCTGCCCTATCCCTCTCTGTACTATTTTTGTTCTTTTCTTTTTCCCTTTTTATAAAATATTCATTTAGGAAAAGGAAAAAAAACCTTCTTTCAGTGGTCAATGCTTACGTCAACATAATGCATTCACTTACTTGTAAAAAAAGTTTAAAAGAAAATTAGGCATGTATATATGTAATTTCACATATTTGGTCATTTGATTTAAACGCTAATCAATTTGAATGAGTGAAATTGTAATTTTTTCAAAGATAGAGAGTGCAAATGTAATTAACCTCCTTTTAAGCAATATCATACCTCCACAAAGTGAAACCGTAATTATCCCTAGGGATGGCAAAATGGTCCGACCCGGCCGGGCTCTGACCCGGCTGGGGCGGGTTTGGGATATTAAAAAATGGGTTTGGGACTAAAAACTAAAACCTGAAGCGGGTTCGGGTTTTGCAAAAAAATCGTTGGTAACCCGACCCGTTTATAACCCGCTGGTAAAATCCGTCGATAACTCGCTTCGACCCGTTTATAGTTTTTTTTTTTTTTTAAAAAAAACATATACAATTTTGTATGCCCAAAGTAAGCCTCAAAAATATATAAACATCGCTTTTTATAAAAAAAAAAATCAAGTGTGAAATACAATAAAATATATTGATAAATTTTAAAATAATTATTCTAGAAGCATCTTATAAGAATAAATGTTTATAATTCACTAAACAATATTATAGTAAAATATTTCATTAATAATCAAAAGAAGTAACAATATAATGTAACTATTGGATTTCAATTGAATTGATATTTTATTTATTTGAACTCAATTTGACTCAGTTGCATTAGGAATTTACTTATTTTATTAATTTGAACTCAATTTTACTCAACTAAATTGGGATTTTTCTAAATTGAACTTAATGAGACTCGATTGAATTGGTATTTTAGTTATTCGAACTCAATTTGACTAAGTTGAATTAGGAATTTATTTAATTAAATTAAATTGAACTCAATTTGACTCAGTTGAATTAGGAATTTACTTAATTTCACTAATTGAACTCAAATTGACTCAACTAAATTAAGATTTTTCTAAATTGAACTCAATTGAATTGTTATTTTACTTATTTGAACTCAATTTGACTCAATTGAATTAGGAATTTATTTAATTTTATTAAATTGAACTCAATTTGAATCAGTTGAATTAGGAATTTACTTAATTTCACTAATTGAACTCAAATTGACTAAACTAAATTGAGATTTTTCTAAATTGAACTCAATTGAATTGATATTTTACTTATTTGAACTCAATTTGACTCAATTGAATTAGGAATTTACTTAATTTTATTAAATTGAACTCAATTTGATTCAGTTGCATTAAGAATTTACTTAATTTTATTAAATTTTTTTTTTCTGTTGTTGTTGTTGTGTGTGGTCTAATTGTTATCTTCAATTTAATTTGCTATTAATTTGTATCATTAATTTTTATAAATAGGGTGTAAATTAGTATGGACATAGACATACAAAATTATTCTGATTTTTTAGCCATAAAGTTCTGGATTTATCTTTGTATAATATTTCTTCATCCTCTTATCCCTACTATATCTATTATTTTTCTGACTAAAGTTCTCATATTTACTAGACTGGTTTTGTATATTACTTGTTTGTTTTGACAGACAAAATTGTTCTAATTTTTTGCTGATTTAGTTGGGTAGCTATTTTTTGCTAATTTAGCTGCTGAATTTTGCTGTTTTTTGGTGGATGTTGCTGATTTAGCTGCTGGATTTTGTTGTTTTAGCGTGCATGTTGCTGAATTTTGGATTTTGTTTGTTTGTTTCCTTGAAAATTAATTGCTTATTTCTCTGAATTTGGGCTCCAAGACTTGTGAAGTTTAGTTGGGTTATTCTAATTTTGTTGGTTTTTGTCTAATGAACTGATGCTTGGTTTTATGCTGAATATATATTTGGCTTGGCACTGATGCCCAGAATTTTTTTGCAAGAATCCAATCATCCCCATTAGTTTCTCTAAATTTTGTTTGTTCTGTGTATATCTCTCCTAGTACTGTCCTTTCCACAGGGCTATATGTCTAAGGAAAAACAAATTTTTTTCAATAAATTGGTGCAGGAAACTGAGATGTTGTTCATATTAGTGTTAAATTCTTGCAGAATCATTCCCATTAGTTTCTACAAGGCTTCGGTACAAGGGGTAGAGTTGCACATAAAGAATAAAATAAGAAATGTTGCAAAAATGAGAGTTCATTTTATGACAAGCATTATGGTGAATCTCTGCTGCACAAAATCTTATTATATAGTCTTTTATGTATATACGAAAAGCATAGTTCAGTTAATTACATTGGTGAACTGATGAATGAGACTCATAAGGGAGTTTGTTTGATTGTCATCTGTGTTACTTGATATATGTTGTCACATTTGAACCGATGGTAACCTGATGGAACCCGTTTATACCGACGGGGTGGTAATGGTATTACCGATTCCAACCCGTCGCGGGTTTGGTATTAGTAATTTTTAAATGGGGTGATAATGGTATTAGCCAAACCCGTCCCAAACCCAATCCGTTGTCATCCCTAATTATCCCCAAATTTAAATAAAGAGCAAACTACATTGAACGTCATTTTAAGTTGAACTAATATCACAAGTCTCCCTTGTAATTAGACCTAATTACATGCAGTACTCCCAACATATATGAAATCCCACTGAATTTTGACTTTTTGGGTCAATAAAGTTATTTTTTCACGTGTAATCCTTAAATTACCCTTAGATTGTGTAAAATGACATATTTACCCTTACTTTTTGAAAACAATTACCAAAAAATCCACACAAACATTACGAAAATATCTTTCTATAATTCTTTATAATCTCAAGAGTTTATAACCCCCCCCCCCCCCCCCAAAAAAATCTTTCTCTCTCTAAGATTGATATCACCCATCAAATAATACAACTTAATTAAATAAAAATAATAATTAGTAAATAAATCCCCTAATTTTTAGAATAACAATAGTTGCTAGTGTCACTATAAATACAACTTAAACAGAACGTGAGCAAGCTTGGAAAGCTTCTTCTTTTTTTTTGTCTGAAAATCACTAAATAGAATATTCCATTAATCCTAGAAACTTGAAATATTATTTTTCAGTACCCTGAAAGGCTAGAACTAGGGGTGTTCACGGATCGGATTGGACCGGATTGAAGGTATTTTGGATCCAATCCGCTAATACCGGATTCACCATTTATGGATCCAATCCAATCCGTTTACCCAACATATCCAATGCAAACCGGACCGCGATGAACCGAATTGGTTTGGATCGAATTCACGGATTCAAAGATTAAAAAATAAATATAGCAATGAGAATGACAAGAAACTTTTACCAATAAAAGTGAGTGCCACAGTAGGCTATAGTAATACTAAACATACTTAATCCAAAAATATAGAAAATAAACTTAAGTAAATTGTACATAAACTTAGATAATAAACAATACTAGTGATTTGTATTGATAATGTCACAGTTTGACATAAACATAGATAACAAACATATAAGCCATACAAGTGATAGTGTCACAGTAGTAAATTATCACAAACATAGATAATAAACATACAAGCCATACAAGTGATATTGTCACAGTCACAAATTGTACATAAATAAAAAATAATAAAGTTGGAGTAAATAAACAAATATCCATGCATTACCTTCAAAACTTCTCAAGTAGTAGTTATGGCTACAAAAGTAAAACTATTTTTTTACTTTCCACCACATCAAAATGTCAAAAGTAACATTGTCACCATTACAAGTAGTTTCTTCCAAATACCTCTCCACTTCCTATTTTCTCCCGCTTAAAGTTGTGACTTATATTGCAACCTTGCATGAAAGATAATTCACAACACAACAATTTTTTAGTAATAATTATAGAAGATCATATGTTATATTTACTTAACTATGAAAATTTTAAAATTTAAAATTTGGGTATCTATTCATTTTCTTTTCTAATTGTTGTGTATACTTTCTTTTAAAGAAAATACATGCATTGAAATAATAAAATGTATTAATGCATTTTAATGATATTTTTTTGAATTTAGTTATTAAAGTCTTTATTAAATTAAAATTTAATTGTAATTTTTCAATTGAAATAAATGTATAAAAATATTTTAGAGGCCTTACTCTTTTATAATAGTAAACAAACTAAAATAAAGTCTTCCATTATATTTTCCTAAAAATTGCAATAGTGATGAATGTTTTAATGTATGAAAATATTAGAAATGACTTATATTTTTACAATAGTATGAATAAATATAAATAACTATTTAGTATAAAATAAGATATTATTATTTAGTTTAGAATAATATATTATTGATATAAGATATTATAGTTTAATTAAAAATAATATATTATGTGATATATTATTAATATAATATATTGAAATATATATGAACAGTACTGGATTGGACCGGATTAACCGGATTATTGAAAATGCAATCCAGAACCAATCCGTAAAAATACCGGATTGGGTATTTTTTGATCCATGTCCAATCCAATTCATAAAAAAATCCGATCCAATATATCCGGATCGAATTGAACGGATTAGATTTGCCGAATTTTTTAACACCCCTAGCTAGAATTATGACATTCTCCATTATCTGTTACTGTCATGATTAACCTTATTTTACCTAGTATGAATGGTTGTGGAGGTGAGTTTTGTTGATTGATGGAGCAGATTTAGCGGCGGCGTGGTGGTACATCGATAGTGCCACATTTTCTTGTATCACCCTATATATATATATATATGTATGTATGTATATGTACATGTATATACAAGTCTTGTTGGACTTCTTCCTTAACTAAAGTCATTTTCACATACAAAGATGATCAAAGGTCATTGGAAATTTATAAATGTTGGGGGCATCGCATGTAATTAGGCCTAATTATAGAGGTGGTTTATGAAATTTACCCTTTTAAGTTTTAACTATATTAACTAACACTCACCTCCTTTTTTTTCTTTTTTTTCTTAATTGACAAATCTTAAATACAACAAATGTAGGAATAATTACACAAACCTCCCTTAAACTAAGATATAATTATATGTGGTTCCCTTAATATTTTAATAATATCATAAACCTCCCTTAATATCATCAGAATATTGATCTAACAAGAAATAATGATGAAATGACATATATACCCTCATATCTTTATAGATATTAAAAATATATTTTAGAGAATGGTGAATTTATTATCTTGTCCTCAAATATATTAGTGAGAATTATGTGTACCAAACAATTATTATTTCATATGCGCCTCTTATCTTTATCAAGTCATGACGGAAGACTTTAGAGAGAGTATGTATAAATAACCACTCAAATAGGTTTATATAGAATACATATGAGGGAAATTTGGTAAATTATTTTGAAATATTCTAGTAATTTTTAATGCAAAAGTAAGGGTTCAAACATAATTGCAAGGATAACAAGGGTAAAATAGGAAGTTTGGTCGATAATATGGCATTATTGACTAATAAAGTAAATTTTTGGCGTTGACTTTGAACAAAATGTGTTAAAATGTTACAACGGATGTGCAATTAATGAAGGTTTCTGATATTATTAAAACATTAAAGAAATAGCGTGTCATTATGCCATAGTTCGGTGGGGGTTTGTGTAATTATCCCACAATTGTATATTTATAAAATTCGTACATTGAAGATTTGAGCTCCGCCACTTTCGTGAAGCTCTGCCATGCCCAACAATCCAAGCTCCAACCTCAAAGGTGTGTTTCAAAAGCATCTCATTATAAATATATACATATACATGTATGTAGACATATATATAAAACTAACATTCTACACAAGTTTCCTTCTTCTCTTGGAACCCTAATACCCCAGCCCCTGCAAAGTTGTTGAAGATGATGCACATTCTCAATCTCTGGTCTGCTGGTGGTTTCAACAATCTCCACCACTCTATTATTAAACCCATTAGAACACCTTTCCTCTCTTCATTCTCTTCTCTTACCACCACCTCACCTCCAACCCCAAACCCTAACCCTAACTCTAACCTTAACCCTGTTTTGAACTACCTCGTACAAACCTTTCAATTCTCTCACCCACGAGCCTTATCCATCTGCAATCGATACCCACATGCCAAAACCCTAGAAAATCCTCAATCCGTGGTCCAATTCTTCAGAAACCTCGGATTCTCCGATACCCACATTCGGAAAGCGGTCAAAGGCAACCCCCAAATCCTCTTCTCCAAAGTGGAAAAAACCCTCAAACCCAAGCTCCAGTATTTTCAAGACATGGGTGTCACTGATTCTGATCTGGCTAATCTCATTTCTAACAATTCCACACTTTTGACTCGTAGTTTGGATAGAAAATTGAAACCCTTTGTTGAAATTCTCAAGAAAATTCTTGTGAATGATGATAAAAATCATCATGATTTGGTTGTGGTGTTGAGCAGGTGCATCTGGTTGGCCTCCAAAGAGCAGGTGTCAAAGTTGTTGTGCAACATTGCATTCCTAGAGAGCTGTGGCATTGTTGGATCCCAGCTCTCAAAGCTCTTAAAGAGGCAACCCCGGTTTTTGACTATGAAAGAATCCTTGGTTAGAGACCTCGTTTCTAGGGCTGTCGATATGGGTTTTTCTATTCCTTCAAGGATGTTGGTTCATGCTATTGACGCACTTGGTTGCATCAGTAATGAGACTTTTGCTAAGAAGTTCGATTTGTTTAGAAGTTTCGGGTTTTCAACGGATGAATGCATGGAAATGTTTAGGAGGGCACCGGGCTTGCTTAGGATTTCCGAGGATAAGTTGGAAATTGGGATCGATTTTTTCTTCAATGTTATAAAGTTAGAAAAGTCTGTGATAGTTGGTCGACCATTGTGTTTGCTGTGCAGCATGGAGGGGAGAGCAATCCCCCGATACCGAGTATTGCAGATTATGCAGTCGAAGAGGCTGTTGAAGAAGGAGCCAAGTTTTATTACTGTACTGAAGATGACAGAGGAGGAGTTCTTAGAGAAGTATATCTCGAGGTTTAGAGATGATTCCGAGGAATTACTAGTTGCTTACAAGGGCCATCTTTTGGATTCTTCAGAAGAATAAGATCTTGAATGCAAATTTTATTTCGTTTTAGTCGCTTGGAGTCTTGGGCACTTTACAGGTGAGGGTTATGGTATTGGTCTACATGTCAATATGTAGGATTCAGTTACCCCTTCTTCCATGAATTTTAGGGAAGAAAATGAGTGGGTTCAGATTTAGTCGCAGGTAGTTGGATTTCGTCGTATGATTGTCAATGATATTGAATGGTTCGTCTTGACATTAGAGTGGCATAATCTAGAAAGCTTTAAGCAGTTCACTATTGACGACTATGGGTTATTTGGTGGGCTTGAGTGATAGACAAATTTATGCAAAGATGAGAGCATCTGTTGGCAAATATATTGATAATCCCTTCTCTTCTGAAGTCCAATAATTCATTAAATTGAAGGAAGTGAATGTGATCTTTAGATTATCCAACTGGACACATCAGAAGATTCTTATTGCTACCAACTCTCAAATGACAAAGAAATGATGGAAGAAACAAATAAAAGTGATGGCAATGCGTGGTGGTTCTATTCTTGTTACAAGTATTTTGGAGGACTGGTCTGCACCATGAAATTAAATTGTTTCATTCGATGGAATAGCTAGATATGATTTCAGTTTTTTTTTTCTGGATGATTGTTGCCAATATCAAAGCTATATGGATGAACATCTCATCAGGTTGTTTTGTTTGCCAACCTCAAACGTTGCAACTTGTTTATAGACTATCTTCTCGTTTTCTACTTAGATCCGAACACCATGAGCCATCACTGAATAGCCGAAAACTTGTTACAAATATTCCAGTTTTGTATCTCTAGCAGTAAATTATAGATACATCACACATCAATCCACCATCCATTTGATTTGTACTAAACACAGAACAAATATATATATATATATATTTATATTCATGAAGACAAGATATTGTGTATTCAATATGTAATTGCCTTGTTTTTATGTCTTTGGCTTTGTAAAGATAGAAGTACAAGTTGGTCTGACCTTTTGCCTCTTATGAAATTGTGGCCTTTCCTCTCCCAGAACTACCTCAACATTCACCAAGGAAAGCAAAGATTTAAGGAGTTGCCTTTCAAAAAAAAAATTAAATAAATAAATTAAGGAGTTGCACAATATGTATTGATAGGAACATCATGGGATATCAAATTCTCTGTATACTGAGGTAAGTTGAGTACAATAAAAAGGTGCCTGGGGCGTGTAGTAGCGGTGACACGCTGAAAACTTACCTTCACTACAAGGAGTTTTGTATTATATATCGAGGAAAAACAGGATCGCGTAATTGACTTTTATTTGTTCAGCTTCTGTAGAATTCGTTTTAGTTGCTTCCGTTCAAGGAAAAATTTAGATTTTTGTTAAATTATAACTTTTAATTATATCTTAAGTATAATTGGTTTTTACTTTTACTGCTCATGAGAATTCACTACCTTATCTTTTTCAGTTCGGTCTGTATGTTTGGTCTTCTTCCTCTGCTGGGCTTGGTCTCGGAATGGTTAGCTTTGGGTCCGGGAAAGGGATCTCCTCCGCAAAGGATGTGCAGGGTGTGGATAGGAAGCTGGCTCCGATTTATGAATTGGAGAGGATACATTTGAATCTGATGTTTCATTCTCTGATGTTGAGGAGAGACAGTTACATGCTATAGAAGGTGGAGTGTTCTATTCACAAAGTCCCAACAACCTCCTTCTGATGGAAAGCCCATGCCAAGGTGCTTCACTCTAATCTTATACCTGTTTGTATTTACATATTTGTCTCTGTATAATACTAATTATACTATACATCTATATTTACATGTCCATATATTTTTGAAAACCTGTTTATCAATTAGAAGTTAGTTTATACGTGGGTTGAGGAAATTCTGACAAATTGGAATTTTTTTTTTGGTGCAATGAATTCCTAAGTTCTAATAGTATACCTCTATATAGACATGTCCATGTATCGTTGAAAACCTGTTTATGAAGCAGATGTTAGTTATACATGGGTTGTGGAAATTCTGGTGAATTGGTCTCTTTGTTTTTTTTCTCTTCTGTATTGTGTGAGAGTGCGTGCGAAAAACCTAAATTCGTATCATATACCCATGAGTCCATGACCCACCTGTAATTTAAACCAAATCGAAAGAGGACGCACTTGTCAAGTGAAACTAAGAAAACTCGTATTTTGAATAGAAGTGTGAGGGAAATTTGTGAAAAGGTTGGAAGATCTGGCCAAAGAAGACGACACCTTTTACAGAGCCTGAATCCGGTGTAAGGCTTGTGCACATCACATCAGCCTAATTGGATAGATATTGAAATTTTTATACGGAAAGCTGTTTTTCATTGCAACCCAAGGTGCCAAAACTTCGATAAAGCTATATTTGAGAGCGCTGCCAGTTCCAATTCCAAGGAGCTGATCTGGTGCTCCCAAATACATTATATGAGAATTTTCTGGAATGTAGGTTATGAACCCATATTAAAATTGATGCCAAAGGTGATCACCCTGCTATATTTTCGAACATCATTATGGATATTGGTAGGCGTTATAAATTATGTTGTGAGTTTTAGTAGGGAGAGAAAAAGTAAACCTTCGCATGCATCATATGTAAGAATAATGAAGTTTTGGTCTACATTTTTTTTTTCTTAGCTTTAGGGAGGAGTCACAAATTCGAGGAACGCGTGGAAAATTAAGCAGTTGTATAAGAATCTTGAATAAGTTTACATATAAATGGACAGTGGGGCGTATTTGTATAATAAATTCATAACTGCAGCATGGGGTCATATGCTACTTCGATTCTATATCAGGCGCAGCTGGGCCATTAATGGAAAACTATTACATTGTTTGTGTCTATTATTAGTCTTAGGCTGTTAATTAATATCAAGGAGAAATGTGAGTTTCACTAGTTGGTCTGTAATGATCATTATGTTCCCAAGATATGAGTAGTTGCAAGATCTAGAAATCTCCTTCCCGTAGTTGTATCTATCATTACTTGATCATCTGCACGGTTCATTGAATCCTTACTGTACAAGATCCTATAACTTTCATCAAAGCAAAAGATCTGGTTCAATAGAATACCTTTATATTGAATGCAGCTGTTGTTAGGCATGCTAGCGTTAGATCTACCACTTCCTACTAGATTTATTTTGAATCTGATAAGAAAATTGTTTGAGCCAAAACCTAGTCCCCCTCTCTTCGTCCTTCCATTAGGGCGGGTTTGGGTTGAATTGTTAATGGGCTGGTCGAGAATGGATCACTAATCCATTCTCAACCCGCTATGGAGGGTCATAAGCGGGTTGGGTAATAAGTGGGTTGGGTTAATCCGTGGGTCAATGTAATTCAAAATTTTAGTATTTGTCAAAAGTCCTTGTAACTTTTTAAAAATAATTACATATACAAAATAATGAAAAGTTAAAAAATAAAAAATCACAACCAGACTTAAGAACTCAATTAACAGAAAAAAGAATTATTTTGCTTACTAAAGAAAAATAACTGAATGAAACAAACAAAAAATAATAATAATATGATCGAACAAAAAATCTCAGAAAAATCCTTCAACTAAATGTACTTTAGACATACTTTTGAACCATAGATTTGTAAATATTTATATATACATATATATATCAATACAAACACCAAAAGGCTAAATTCATGAAAAATCCCCTCAGTTTTGATCTGATTTTCAAAATAATAAAAAAATTCAGTGAATTCATGCCTCAGTTAGTGAACTCATCCCTCAATTGCAAGGACAATTAATGTACTTTGGCCATATTTTAAGAATAAATATGTATATATATATATGTGTGTGTACCAAAAAAACTATATCCCTCGAAAATTCCCATGAGATTTGATCTGGATTTTCAAAATGATAAAATTATTTACTGAATACATCCCCTCATATGTATGTTAATATACACACACGCATATATATATACTTATATGTATATATATCTTCTAATTCAGGTTCCAACTCTCGTTCTTCCCGCTCTTCTGAACCATGCCATGGACATGTGCCTTCCTACAAATGTGTCCCAAGATGCTCTTCTGCTCGATGTTAACACCCAACACCAGGCAACTTGCACACATATTCCCAAGCAATTATCCAAAGCTGAATTGTACCAGCTCCTTCCCGACTCTTGGGTTATCTCATATGAAAAAATGCACCAGCAGCCTAAACCTCTTCAGTCTAGTAACCCTACCTGTATCACCAAACCTGATGGAACTGTCTCCATAACTTTTCCCAAGCCTGGAGCTTCTTCCACTGCCTTACCCATCTTCTCTTCTAAGCTCCCTGAGATTAACATGATGTGCTCCTCTGACCTCAAAAATCAAGTTCATATCAGTAAATTCCAGTCCTCTGGTGATCCTATCTATTTCTTCCAAGACCCACTCTCTGGACACAAGTATTTCGATGCTTGTGATTGTGATGAGTGTCTCATGGATTTGGATAATGATGAGCCCTCAAAACGTAAGAAGAAATCCTCCCAGTATCGTCTCCAGAGGCAATATGAGGATGGTGATCCCACAGTTGGCCTACTTGGTGAACCCTCTGGCAAATTCGACTACTATGTTGAATATGGCAAACCAAATAAGCTACAACCAAAACCTTCTCCTCCAGCTTGTAAGCCCCCTTACATTCCCTGCACTCCTAAGCAGGCTCCTCCCCCAGATCTGCCTCAAGTTGTCCCCTGCTACATGTTTTCTCCTTCCTCTTCTTGGACAGAGGATGAATTTCCTCCTTTAGCCTATCATGATGAAAAGGAACATACCGCCCACCAGCATAAAATTCCCGATTCCACAGTAATTCAGCCATACGGTTCTTCTAACTCGGTCGTAGCCGCTGAAGCTGCCATAAATTGGCAATCTGCCAATGCTTTGGCACAGAATAAAATCCTGCAACGAATCTCCAGATCCCAACAGTCTCTTGAAACATCTGTAAATAAGAGACTATCTTCTCTGGAACTTTTGATCCATGCCCTGCAGCAGAAGATCCAAGGCCTTCATACAGAGAGGAAGAGAGAAAGAGAAGGGCTAAGTGAGAGAAGAAAGGACCAAAACTCTATACATATTAGATAGAGAAAGAGGGCGCTGAACAGAGAGAGATGAGAGAGAAGGGCTTAGGGTTTGTGTTGGTTGAGAGATTCAAGTGTCGCGGCTATGAAGTGAACGGGTTACATGGGTACTGTAACTAAACCCATTAATGACCCATGATTTGCATGCCTGTTTCTTAACCCAATCCGTTAGTGACCCGCTCTTGGAAACATTCACCCATTACCCAAATTTAATGGGCGGGTTAGCGGGTTACGGGTCATTCTCGCCGGCCCTACTTTTCTTGTAAAGTGATCAAATTGTCGATCGTAATTCCACTGTTCTCATCATTTATGATAGTAGTGTGACTCGCTAAAATGCAGGATAATTCCAAGGTCTGCGACATTGAAGTGCTCACTAGAAACGAGTCAGAATACATTGAAATGATAAATGATGGTTTTCATTTTTTCCCTTTGCCTTTTGACTAAGTGCTGGATTATGTGACGGACAAGAAGCATGAGGTCTCAAGTTCAATTCCTACAGGTGCAAACTATGTAGCATGGATACGGATATGGGGTGTAGATACGATACGATACGATGCGGATACGGGGATACGGCAAATCTAAAAAAAATAGGATACGAGTATGGTGGGATACGGCAAATATATTTTTCCGAAATATAATTTTTCCCCAAAAAATATATATATTTTTCCGAAATATATATATATATATATATATATATATATATATATATTTTTCTAAACATATATATTTTTCCCAAAATATATATATTGAGGGTAGTTTAGGTATTTTGACTGAAATATGAGGGCGAGGGGGCAATGTGATGAAATTGGAAAGTATAGGAGGCAATCCGGACATAGGAGGGGTTAATTGATTAAATTCAATAGTATAGGGGGTTTATTGGAACTAACCCTTAAATAAAAGGGTTTTGTTTGCAAATTACCAATTGACCACTTTTTTAATTTAAAAGTTTTTAATATTACATTCTGACCCCGCCGTATCCTAAAAGCATCCTAGCATATCCGTGCCATATCCAGAAAAGTAAAATTGGATACTTCTATGGAGTATGGGACACTGTCTAGAAGATTTTTCTGATGTTAGAATATATTAGGGCTTAGGCCCATTCATCTATCTATTGTAATCCTAGCCCATTTAGTATTAGTCTTACTTAGATTAGATTGACTTGTCTCCTATACAAAGTTTACTTGTTCACCACACATTCTCTCCTATATATAGGAGTCATCTCTATTGTAATTCATATACTTTACAATACACTTTAATATACAGTTTCATATTCATTATTCTCTTTATTGTCTTCTTTATCTTTTCTCCATTATTATATTATCAAATAATCATTTTTTCTAACATGTTATCAGAGCTATTCGATTCTAGGTAGTTCCTTCCATTTAACGCTGTCTCTGTCGAGGATGGCTCTCCAACTCCCATCCCCGGCGGCGATCCTCAATTTTTCAATCTCTTTCACAACTCTACTAATCCTCACTTTCTCAATCTTTTTTCAATCATTTTCACAACCCTATTAATTTTTCAATCTCTTTTCTTCTGTGAAGGGTTTACCGTACCTTTACTTCACAACCTTCATTTTCAAAACCCAAACTTTCTCTCTTTATAAATCATAGTCTCTAATTCCAAGAAACCCACTACCAATTTCTAACATTATCCGAACAAAACTCTCAATTTCTCCCTAACTGCTCACAAACTGGTCTATATTCGTCGTCAAAATATCCTTGAAATCAAAGTCCGACAACACCAACAAGTTCGTCTCGATTAGACGAAGCGAACCCAATTCGCCGCGACCCCAAACTCCACCACACACGCCACCACGCGCCTCCAGAAGACCGGCTCGTTTGGAGTCCTCGGCCACACGTCTTTAACCTTCAGCACGCGTGGGCTTCACATGCCTCACGCACCCCACGCACTAGACCACCGTCGGAACCCTACCGCCGACTCATTGCTGGTCACTTCTCCGACGACGATCACTGCTTTCGGCGACTTTTCCGACGCCGATCACCTTCTCTGGTGATATCTGCAGATTCCGGCAAGTTTTTTAGATTCCGACAACTTTTCCAGTCATCGGAAAAATCTTCTAGACAGTGACATCATCTGACACGTGTCCTTTCCAGCACTTGCCACGTGTCACCTCACGTGTTACTACCAGATTATGCCACGTCACAAAGTTCTTGTAAAATTACTATTTTACCCTTATTCAATCTTTTGTGCATTCCGGGCTCTTTTTAACTCCGATTTTAGCAAATGAATAGTCGATTTCAATTAATTGGACCGCTCCGGACGCAACCATACTATCGGTTTTGCGAGATTTGTCTTTGATCTCTAGATTACTCATCTTTCCGACTCGTTCTCTACCCTTTTGGGTACTTGCTATGCTGATTTTCATAGCCATCATCATATTTTTTCATCTTATCCGTTTGGACATCCATACCCGTTTGTTTAGGGTACTCTCATCATCTCATCCGTACCCATTTTTTTAGGGTATTCTCATCTAAAGAACCAACCACTTCACTGGTTCAGTTCTCTCTATCTTATTTTCTCCTCTCAGGGAGGAAATTTAATCATTTCGATCAATCAATCTTTTCTCGATCGATCGTCATCTCTTACTTGATCGACTGAACCTTCAATTCAATATCATCTTCTCTGTTTTGGTGATTTAGAATTCGTCATTCAAGAGTCAGAATCAGTCGCTCTCGTCAAGAATCATCGCTTCCGCACAACCAATCGCACTCAGAATCAGGATCAATGTGCTGATATTTTCATTAAAGTTCATCTGCCAAGACGATTTTCAAGAATTTATTTCCAAACTCAAGTTGGTCTCTTAATTTCCAACTTTAGTTTGAGGGGGGGTGTTAGAATATATTATGGCTTAGTCTCATTTATCTATCTATTGTAATCCGAGCCCGTTTAGTATTAGTCTCTTACCTAGATTAGATTGACTTGTCCCATACACCAAGCTTACTTGTTCACCACACATTCTCTTCTATATATAGGAGTCATATCTATTGTAATTCATATACTTTTCAATACACTTTAATATACAGTTTCATATTCATTATTCTCTTTATTGTCTTATTTATCTTTTCTCCATTATTATATTATCAAAGAATCATTTCTTCTAACATTGTGATATTCAATTTGTTATTGAAAGAAAAAGAAGAGGAAGAAATGATATATATTGCCTGCATTGGATTCTTTGTTAGTGTGTGTCTTTGCTTCATAAGATTCCATTATCCCCAGTAAAAATGTAGCTTCAATCCAACAGTAGATAGGTAAATGAAGGATTTCATTTTTGTCCTTCCCCTTTTGACTAAGTGGAGGCAAACATTTTTATAAGTTGATGATTTGGTGCATCTAATCACAGCTGATTCACAGGAGTTGATGTTGGGTGTTGCTGATCTTCATACCCCCAAGGCTGCTGCTGCTGCTGAGTCTGCAATAGCTGGTCATCCACCGGTGATTGCTTTGTCTGGTAGCAGTAGTGGGATGGAGCAGCAATGGCGATGACAGTGACAATAATACTGTCAACAATGACGATGATAATGATGGCACTGATGATGATGACGACACGACAAAGCGACCATAAATCATTGAGCTCTCATAGACCCTCTTCTCTCCTTGGGTTCTCTTCACCCTTAGGGGGCATCGGTTGCTTTTTGCAAGGGACGCGCTCCTCTCTCGTGCGCTCTCGTTTATATATACTGGGTTCTCTCCCCTTTTAGGGGCTTCGGGTTTTTTTTTATATATAAGGAACGCCTTACCCTCTTGAGCCTTTATTTTTATTTATATATATATATATATATATATATATATATATATATGTATATTTCATACAAACAAAATAATAGACACCTTCTGTATGGTGCCAGAGTTATTTGTGAAAAAATTTCATGCGAAGTAGTGTTGTAGGTATGAAGTAATGGTACGTTTCATGCGAAGTAGTGTTGTAGGTATGAAGTAATGGTACGGATGGTGGTTCTAAACCTTCAAAAGTTTCATGTATGAATTGGGAACTCTCGGTCTGTTGGTGTCATAGTCAAAGCAGAATGAGTAATAGACAGACATAATTGTTGTGTTGACTCCATTTAGTCTATATACTTCTTTTTTTTCTTTCTTTTCAATATACTACTATCTATATCTATATCTATCTATCTATACTACTATAAAAGTGTGAAGAAAGATCGGTGTTTCAGTATTTATAGTGTAATTTTTCTATATGTTTTTTTAATCCAATTTATACTTGAATTATAATTATAAAATTCAATTCAATTCTATAACTTCTATCCAGTTTGTATTTGAACTATAGTTACAAAATTTAATTGAATTATGTAACTCTTATTTAGGTAGAATCCTATTTGTTCAATTTGTACTTGAATTAAATAAGTATTTAAAATCCATTATTAAATTTACGTAAATAATTAATAATGATTAGTAAACTCTGTAGATATTATATGTAATTTCAGTGACATAAATTAAATGTCACTAAAAAAGAAAATAATAATAAACGTCATTTGGATTACAGATATTATATGTAATTTCAGTGAGCATGAATTAAACGTCACTAAAAAAGAAAATAATAATAAACATCATTTGGACATCTAAATAGATTACCATATTCAATCTCAATTCTATTTAACAATCAATCTACAATTCTATTTCCTAAATGCACTATAATATTCAATACTATCTACCATTCTATTTAACAATCCTAAATGGACTGTAATGTTCAATCTCATCGTTTGTAAATAATAATCATAATCCTAATTGTACAAGGAATAACTTATGAACTATATAATACTCAATCTCATCAACAAGTATAATTAATAATCCTAATCCTAATTGTAGAGGGAATAACGAAACATTCCGCCTTCTTCAAACCAAAAACATGGCTTTGAACAACAGACAGTTCTGTCCTACCCCTCATTCTGGTATTCATATTGAACATGTAACTTAATTGTAATATAATTAAAATTTATTATATCAAGTCCTTTATATGTGGAATGCAATGTCTTTCCCTCTCTACAAAATCTTACTATCAAGTTGATTCCATCCGCTACGATAACGCCCAGAAGAAGCTCACAGGTATGTTCTCTTTGATTTATTAGAGTAGCCAATTTAATTAATTTTTTACATTAATTAATTTAAAATTTCGTACAACAGCATTCAAAACTTTAAACTTTGATGATTTTGTATATTACATATTGGTTAGCACACGCACCCACTACAAAATTCATATTGCTCTGATGATCTGAGGGTAGTACAAAATTCATTGGCAGCTTCGAACTTTATTTTTTTTATGTTGTTTAATATGAACATTGCATTATTTTTTAGAGAGTTTCGTTGTTTTGCTTGGAAATTAGGGAGAGAAGATCCTTTGCAACTAAGGTTGTTGTCTACTAGATCTCAAATTTAATTTCTGTAAGTTCTTCTTATATGTGTTTCTTCTTGAAGAAATTCTTTTATCAGATTTTATTGAGTTTAATCAGTTTATATTTATATTTTTATGTTTTCATTGTATTTGTGTATATTGTTGCCTTTTTTTCTATTGAATTTAAGGATTCCTTTATCGTACGTTACCTTTTTTATTATTTATTAGTTATTGAATTAGGGGTTTCTTTATCATTTGTTACTTTTTTAGGCCATGTTTGATTTGTTGTGGTTTTTCTTTTTTATTGTGATTTTATTTTTTACAAAATTGAAAGTTGTGATTTGTTTTATTGTCATTTTGATGGAAAGTAAAACATGTTTGGTAAATTTCATTGAAAAATATGAAAGCAAAAAATTAAAAATATGTTTGATAATGAAAAAAATTAAAAATTAATAAATCACGAACTAATAAAAATAAAAATAAAATAAACTAATTTAAATATTTATTTGTTTATTTATTTATATTTAAATTTATTTATTTTTATTTATTCTTAATTATTATTTATTTATTCATTTTATTTATTATTTATCTTTTTATTTATTTAATTAATTAATTAATTTATTATTAATTATTAGGTATTATTCATTTTATTTTATTTACTTAATATTTATTTATTTATTCATTATTCATTATTTTATTTATTTATCTATGTCTTTTTATTCAAATTTATTTGATATTTAATATTTATTTATTCGTTATTGTTTATTAATTATTTTGTGTTATTTTTTTATTACTTTTAATTATTTATTTAATTATTTTTATTTATCATTATTTATTATTTATTCATTTTATTTATTTATTATTTTTATTTCTTTAGTAGTTATTATTCATATTTATTATATTACTGTAGCCACATTTTGAGTGTTTTGGAAATAAAAACGAAAAACGAATTTTTTTTCAAATTTTGGCAATTATTTTTGACTTTTTTGAAATCTTGAAAAAACAAAACCTAGTTACCAAACAACTTAAATTTTTTATTTTTAATTTTTTGAAAACTCAAAATAAAAACGTTAACAAACAGAACCTTATTATTTATTTATTAGTTCTTGCTAAGAGTCAGGTGCTGGAAGTACCATTCGCTTCCTGCAATACTTCGTTGCACTCATCCTTAAGGAGATCGTCGTATGGGCTCCCTACAAAGCCAAGTAAGTAATGATTTCAACTTTTATAAATATTTATTATATGTCATTATTATGATATTAATTTGTAGGTTTATATATCGATATTCATATATAGTGAATTTGATGAAAGAGATAATGGAGTGTATTTGATTGATTTTGAATTTTTTTTAGTTTTTTTTTTCCATGTTGCACAATTTTCTTCGAGAGGATACCGACCATGTTAGTATTTTATGAGATCACAATTTATATACTTTTGCTTTAATAGTTGATAGACTTTTATTTTAATAGTTAATATACATGTATATACACACATACAAACTTGATATATTAGTTTCAAATTTTCAATAGATACCTTATCATACATGACACTTGAATTATTTGTAGTTTCTCTTTCAATTTTTTATTATTTTTCCTACTTTTTTTGTCATTAAATATTTTATTGTTTTGTCACTAAATACATCATTATTTTTATTTTTTATTAGTTTTAATTTCTAATTATTTTCAAATTTAATTTCAATAAATATCTCACAATTTATATAAATGTTGATTCTATTTTTGGTCTCTCTTTGATTTTTTTTTTTTTTGGTAATTGCTATTTTTGTCTGTTTGTATCTATTTAATTACTTTTTTTTTTCATTTTGATATATACATTGTAATTTAATATTTATTTTATTAGTTTGGATATATATATATATATTAAAGTTTGGATATATATATATATATATATATATTAATTTTATTTTACTTTTACTTTCCATAACTATCTCACTTTTTTATACTTTATTATAAAAATTTTACTTTAAATTTATTTTCTCTCTCTTTTTTAATTATTTTCATTTTTTAAAGGTAAATTTTTATATTCTTTTAGTTATACCTATTTTGACTTTTTTCCTTTCATTATCGTATTTAGAGTTGTAATTTAAACACATCATTATATCAATAACTGTAATAAGATATCTATCTATCTATACTACTATTAAAAATGTGAAGAAAGTTTGGTGTTTCAGTATTTATAATGTAAATTTTCTATGTAATTTTTCAATCCAATTTTTACTTGGATTATAATTACAAAATTTAATTGAATTATATAATTACAAATTTAGTAAAATCCTATTAAATTTAATTGAATTCTATAATTACAATTTAAGTAAAATCTTATTCGGCTTGAATTCTATAATTACAATTTAAGTAAAATCCTATTTGAAAACACCAATTCCACAATTAAATTAATTAGAGATTTTCCTTCATTTTTTCCCCAATAAAGATCCAAATTTGACTTCAAAGAATGTTTTTAACATGAATAGTATGTAAAAAAATTACTATAAAATAATTTTACATTACTCCTAATCCTATTTAACAATCATAATCCTAAATGGACTATAATAATCAATCTCATCTCTATTGTAATTAATAATCCTAATCCTAATTGTATAGTGAATAACTTATCCTTAATTGACCTAATAATAATATGATTAAAATAATCCTACTTAACAATCCTAATCTTAAATGAATTAAAATACTCAATCTTAGCTTAATTGTAATTAATAATCTTAATCCTACTTGTATAGGAAATTACTTATCCTAAATTGACCTAATTGTAATATGATTAAAATTCATTGTATCAAGCAATTTATATATGGAATGAAATATCTTTCCCTCTCTACAAAACTCTACTATCAACTTCACTCCATCCATCACAAATAGCGCTCCATTTGATTTTTTAGATTAGTCAATTCAATTAATTTTTTGCCTCTAACTAATTTTAGTTTTAGTATTGTTGTATTCAATTTATACATATGATATATATTTATGTTTGGATTCAGAATTTTCAAGTGTCTCGATGATAATGTTTAGATCAATTTTATTGTAGGAACTTCTATTATTCTATTGTCAAGCAAGATGAATCCACTCTAAGATTATCCCATATACCAAATTAGAGAATTTTCTCCCTTTTTTTCCCAATAAAGATCCAAATTAGTAGTTAAAAAATTATGAGAAAATAATTTACACTACTCATTTAGTAACCATCGAATCTGCTCTATTCCAACATGGTCATTCTCATTACCTATTTACAGTAATAATTCATGCATATATAGTTGGTTTATTTTATTTTATTTATATTTTATATTTTAATTTGGTACAACTAATTATTTATATATTGTATATTATTATTCTTTTCATGTATTCTTATAAATTTAACTCCTTATTTATACATTATCTAATATTGTTTATCAAAATATAAATTATAAAAATTTATACTTAAGAATTCCAATAAACACTATGTCTTGAATTTTTTATCACGTGGATTGCACATACATTTTACTAGTATTATTAAAAGTATGAAGAAGTTCTGGTGTTTCAGTATTTATAGTCAAAATTTCATGTGATTTTTCAATCCAATTTCTACCTGAATTATAACTTCAATCCAATTTTTACTTGAATTATAACCACAAAATTTAAATGAACTCTATAACTTCAATTTAAGTAGAATCCTATTTGGAAGAACCAACATTTATTTATAAATTATGTATTTAAATTCTATCATTAAAATCTAATTGAATTTTAATTATATTAAATTACAATGAATATATAAATTAAAATTTGGATTGTGATAGAATACAAAAGGTTTAAATTATTTTTTATACTTTCTTTCATTTTCGTACTATAATTTAATGACAATTAAGAATCCTAATTCTAATTAGATAAAAAAAATTAAAAATCAATATGAAGAATCCATCTACAATTGTATTTAACGATCATAATCTTAATTATAAATAGACTATAATACTGAATTTAATTGTTATTTAAATAGGATTCCAAATGATAACTCTATATATAACCTGACGTCTCTCTCACTAAACCCTATGATTATCATACCTCTCACTTAGTTCCCAATTATGATTATCATACCTCTCACTTAGTTCCCAATTACGATTATTTTATTTTATTTTATCGTATTTCAAATTTTATTGTTAGAATTTGTTATTATTTTCATGTACATATTTATTCATCCCGTAGTATGACTGTTTTATATTTTGTCTTTTGTTGTTGTTATTGTGATCTTATATTTTATTACTGTGCAGTGATGTTATAGGTTTATCTATCCATCTTCACACGGAATGGGTTTAAAAAAAGAGACAATGAAAGGTATTTTGGTGGTTTTGAATTTTTGGTTTAATTTTTTTTTTTATGTTATACAATATACTTCGTTTAGGTTTTTTATGTTACAGGTTTATATATCTTTTTAAATAAGATTTCATTCCACGTGCTATGAATATATACGAAGGTGGAAATGGGTGAAGGGATGAATGAGCTTCAACCACACAAGGTCCATGAATTCTGTTTAAAGGTCAAATTACACATATTTCTCATGAATCAAACATGCAAACTAATTCAACCAAAATAAAGGAAACAATTAATTAAAAAAGTTGTACTCACAAATTATGGAAAATGATATGAATATGGTGGCTTCAAATGATTTTGATTGCTAATGCCCTGTTTGGTAATATGGGTTAATACTAAATGTGAGGTGATGAGGCATGTTGATGAAATTGAATAGTATATGGGACAAAGTAGACACAGTGGCGATTAGTTGGGGTTTCTTGAAATTAACCCTACATTTAACCTCTTTTAAACTATATTCATTTTGCAATAAATTACGCTTACCTTTTCTTTTCTTACTTTTTTTTTTTTCCCGAAAAAATGGTAAATTTGAAGATTTGGGGTCGGCCAGTTTCGTCAAGCTCTACCATGGCCAACCCAGACCTCTCACCTCTGTCACCAAATCCAAGCTCCAACGTCACAGGTGTGTTTCAAAAACATCTAATTATACATATATGTATGTATTAATGTATATATGTACACATAATTGTTGAAGATGAAGCACATTCTCAATCTCTGCTCACTTGCTGGTGCTTTCAACAATCTCTACCACTCTATTATTAAACCCATTAGAACACCATTTCTCTTTTCATTCTCTTCTCTTACCAGCATCTCACCTCCAATCCCAATCCCAATCCCAAACCCTAACCCTAACCCTAACCCTAATCCTGTTTTCAACTACCTGGTACAAACCTTCCAATTCTCTCACCCACGAGCCTCATCCATCTGCAACCAACACCCGCAAGCCAAAACCCTAGAAAAGCCTCAATCCGTGGTCCAATTCTTCAGAAACCTCGGATTCTCCGAAACCCATATCCAAAAAGCGGTCAGACTCACTCCCCGTATCCTCTTCTCCAATGTGGAAAATGTCCTCAAACCCAAGATCCAGTATTTTCAAGACATGGGTGTCACTGTTTCTGATCTGTGTCTTCTCATTTCTAACAATTCCGGACTTTTGATTCGTAGTTTGGATGGGAAGTTGAAACCCATTGTTGAAATTCTCAAGAAAATTCTTGTGAATGATGATAAGAATCATCATGGTTTGGTTGTGGTGTTGAGGAGGCTCACTAAATTGGGCCACAAAGATTCTTTGTCAAGGTTGTTGTGCAACATTGCATTCCTAAAGAGCTGTGGGATTGTTGGACCCCAGCTCTCAATTCTCTTAAAGAGGCGATCCTGGATCTTTCTTTTGAAAGAATCCGACGTTAGAAACCTCGTTTCTAGGGCTGTCAATATGGGTTTTTCTATTCCTTCAAGGATGTTGGTTCATGCTATTGAGACACTTGGTTGCATCAGTAATGAGGCTTTTGCTAAGAAATTCGATTTGTTTAGGAGTTTCGGTTTCTCAAGTGATGAATGCACGGAAATGTTTCGGAGAGCACCGCCCTTGCTTATTACTTCCGTGAATAAGTTAGAAATTGGGATTGATTTTTTCTTCAATGTTATAAAGTTAAAAAAATCTGAGATATTTCGTCGACCAAACTGTTTGTTTTGCAGCATGGAGGGGAGAGCAATCCCCCGATACAGAGTGTTGCAGATTATGCAGTCGAAGAGGTTGTTGAAGAAGGAGCCAAGTTTTATTACTGTACTGGAGATGACAGAGGAGGAGTTCTTAGAGAAGTATATCTCGAGGTTTAGAGATGATGCCGAAGAATTGCTAGTAGCTTACAAGGGCCATCTTTTGGATTCTTCAGAAGAATAAGATCTTGAATGCAAAATTTTATTTCGTTTTAGTCGCTTGGAGCCTTGGGCACTTTGGAGCTGAGGGTGAGCTTAGGGTTAGGGTATTGCTCTACATGCCAATATGTAGTAGTCAGTTAGCCCTTCTTCAATGAATTTTAGGGAAGAAAATGGGGAGACGAGTGGGTAAATAATTAGTCGCATGTAATTGGATTTCGTCGTATGATTGTCAATGTTATTGAATGGTTCATCTTGAATTTAGAGTGGCGTAATCTAGAAAGCATTAAGCAGTTTAGTATTGACAACTATGTGTTATTTGGTGGGATTGAGCAATAGAGAAATTTATGCAAGAAGAGAGCATTTGTTGGCAGTTATATTGGTAAATCCCTTTTCTTCTGAAGTCTAACAATTCATTATATTGAAGGAAGTGAATGTGGTCTTTAGATTACCCAACTGGATACTTAAGCATATTCTTATTGAAGGAAGTGATGGTGGTTCTATTCTTGTAACAAGTGTTTTGAAGGAATGATCTGCACCTTGAAATTAAAGGATTCCATTCCATGGAATAGCTACATATGATTTCAGTTTTTTAATTCTGGACGATTGTTGCGAATTTTAAAGCTATATGGATGAATATCTCATCAGGTAGTTTTGTTTGCCAACTTCAAACTTGGCAACTTGTTTATAGAATCTTTTCTTGTTGTCTACTAAATCCGAACACCATGAGCCATCACCGAACAGCTGAAAACTTGTTACAATTGTTCCAGTTTTGTATCTCTAGCAGTAACTTAAAAGATACATCACTATTTCTGTCAGTTTTTGAACATCAATCCACCATCCCTTTGACTTTCACTAAATACAGGAGAAAAGTATATATATGTTTTCATGTAGACAAGCAATTGTGTGTATTCAATATGTAGTTGCCTTGTTTTTCAGTCTTTGGCTTTGTCAAGATAGAAGTACAAGAGATACCTTTGCTTTGCCTATGTGTGACTGTTTTCTTATGAAACTGTGGCATTTCCTCTCCCAGAACTACCTCAACATTCGTGTTGTGTAAGTAATGTTGTTTTTACCCCCTTAATAATTCATTATTGTAGAAACTATGTCAACTCTTTAATCAGAACAATTTATGGTATCAGTACTGTGCACCAGATGTGAACTTGACAGAATATAGTGTTTGATTTGCTATGGCACATTCCTTTAGACGAAAATTCGAATGAAGTTGTGTTGCATTTTATAATGTCGATGGGATGCTCTGTAAATTATTTTTCATATCTATGACAAACATGAGAGGGACTTTACTCGGTCAGATTTGCCTCTAAAAGATGAATTATAAGTCCCTTCCCTCCACCCCCAGGGTAGTAAGAAGATGAGTTCTATCTCATTGCTGCATCATGCTGCATTCAGGTTTCAGAGACATTTTTGTTGCACAATTTTCTGCAATATGTATCCAAAGCTTGAATGTGTTATCCGTCCGAACAATTTAGGGAAGTTAAGGCCTTGCTTGGAATGTGTTTCCAAAAAGTATTCTCAAAAACGTTTATTTCATTTTTGATTGATTTTTTCATCAATGTTATTAAGTTAGAAAGGTCTGTGATAGTTCATCGACCATCGTGTTTGATGAGCAGCATGGAGGAGAGAGCAATCCCCCGATGCAGAGTGTTACAGATTATGCAGTCGAAGAGGCTGCTGAAGAAGGAACCAAGTTTTATTAATGTATTGAATTTGACGGAGGAGGAGTTCTTAGAGAAGTATATCTCGAGGTTTAGAGATGATGCCGAGGAGTTGCTAGTAGCTTATAAGGGCAATCTTTTGGATTCTTCTGAAGAATAAGATATTCAATGCAACTTCTATTTCATTTTATTCGCTTGGAGACTTGGGCACTTCTTAGCTGAGGGTTACGGTCTACTGTCTACATATCCATATGTAGTAGTCAGTTAGCCATTCTTCAAAGAAGTTTAGAGAACAAAATGGTGATATCAGTGCTTACATGGATTTTGCCGTATGATTGTCAAGGTTGTCGAATTGTTCGTTTCGGCATCAGAGTGGTCTAATTTAGTAAGTATTAAGCATTTCAGTATTCACAGCAAAGTGCCAAACAGTGATGGAGGGCAAAGCTAACAGCAAAGTTCTTCTAGAGTTGGAGAGGAGTAACTCCTCTCCCTCAACTATTGGTCTCTTCTGCTCTCTCTGCATCTGTTTGTATTGTGTGTATATACATTCATATATTTGGTGTGTATAGATGTGTAATTCATTATTTTGTGTGCTAATGCTTATACTAAATCGTTGTCTTGTTATTGCAGAATCAAAACTTCTTGTTTGCAAAGATCATGAATTGTTGAAACCTGAGACTACAAAGTCCCAACCTCCTCCAGATGGAGAGCCCATCCCTCCTGTTCCCAAAATACAAGGTGCTCCCGTTTGTATTTACATACTTGTCTGTATAATCCTCTACATCTATATATACATGTCCTTATGTGTGTTAAAATCTGTTTATCAATTACAAAATAGTTATATATGGATAGTAGAAATTCTGGTGATTTTTTCCCCCGCAATGAGTTCCTAAATTCTTATCATATACATCTATATAAACATGTGCATCCATTGTTGGAAATCTGTTTATAATTTAGAAGGTAACCATTCATGGATTGTGGGAATTCTGGTGAATTGGATCTTTTTTCTTTTTTCTTTTTTCCCGCAATTTATTCTAAATTCTAATAGTATACCTTTATATAGGCATGTCCATATGCTGTTGGAAACCTGTTTATCAAACAGAAGCTAGTTATTCATGGGTTGTGGGAAATCTTGTTAATGGGGTCTCGGTTTTTTTTTTTTTTTTTTTTTTTTTTCTGTTTTTGTGTTTGTGTCCCCCCTCTTCCAGGTCCATCACAAGGAACACGAAAATGAAGATTAAACCTAAATTCTTATTATACACCCATGAGTCCATGACCCACCTGTAATTTAAACCAAATTTAAAGGGGAGGCACTTGTCAAGGGAAATTATGAAAATTTGTATTTTGGATGAAGTGTTAGGTAAACCAGTGAAAAAGGTTGGATGATCTGGCCAAAGAAGATAATACCTTTTACAGAGCCTTAATGCGGCGTAAGGCTTGTGCAGATCAGCCTAATTGGATAGATGTTGAATTTTTTATCTATGTTTTTCATTGCAACCCAAGGTGCCAAACTTCGATAAAGCTATATTTGAGAGCGCCGCCAGTTCCAATTCCAAGGAGCTGATCTGGTGCTCCCAAATACGTTATATGAGAATTTTCAGGTATGTAGGTTTTGAACCCATAATAAATTTGATGCCAAAGGTGATCACCCTGCTATCTTTTCAAACATTATTATGGATACTTGTAGGTGTTATAAATTCTGTCGTGAGTTTTACTAAGGAGAGAAAAAGAGAACCTTTGCATACATCGTATGTAATAATAATGAAGTTTTGGTAGGCAAATTTTTTCTTTTCTAAGCTTTAGAGAGGTGTCATAAATTCAAGGAAGGCGTAGAAAACTAAGCATTTGTATGAGAACCCCGAATAAGTCTTGATATAAATGGGTATAACAAATTTGTAACCGCAGCATTGGGTCATATTCTTCTTCTATTCTATATCAGTGTGAAATGGGCCATCCTAGATCTAGGAATTAATGGAAAACTATTACTTTATTTCTGTCTATTATTAGTCTTAGGCTATAAATTAATATCGAGAAATGTGAGTTTCACTTGAATATCCGAATTTAACAATTCTTCCACCGGTCAACATCAATTTTAACGTCTCATGTCGAAATCACAAAGTGGAGGTCCCGATATGGTGCTGTTTGGGGTTTGATCATTCCACTAAGGAATACAATGTCGTTAACATGTCATCCATTGATGTCGCGACTAAGGAAGAAAATACTTCGGAGAAGAAATTCAAATGGGAAAGCGGAGATGTTTGGTACAAGATCATGAGGATAGGCCGAGATCACTCATGGAGAGAGATTAATAATTCTGCCCCACTGCGACTAAATCGGTTTTATGTTGCTAAGATTTGTTACAGTAATGATGTCATGTATTGGTTAGGGAGGATAGTTGAGAGAGGGACAGAGAATGTAGTTGTGATAGTGGCTTTTGAGGTAAGAGATGAGAAGTTTCACATTATAGATCTTCCCCAAGGTCTCTAATTCTTTATGAAGTAGATCATTATGTTCCCAAGATATGTGTAGATGCAAGATCTAGAAATCTCCTTGCCGTAGTTGCATCTGTTATTACTTGTTGGTCACGGTTCATTGAATCATTCCTGTACAAGTTCCTATAACTTTCAGCAAAGCAAAAGATATGGTTCCATAAAATATCTCTATATTGAATGCAACTGTTCATTGAATCATTTCTGGATTTATTTTGAATCTGATAAGAAAATTGTTTGAGCCAAAACCCAGTCCCCCTCTCTGTTTGTCCTCCCATTTGTTGGGAATATACTAATATAGCATTGATAGCTCCTTCTTGGTAGTTTGAGGGCCTTAATATAAATAATTCATATGAAGAAATTAGGCGCCCAGCTTGGTTGTACAGAAAAGGTTACACATAATTATGTAGCAAGGATGTGGACAGGCATCATGACAGCACACAATGAAATGGTAGACTTCAGATTACGTGACGGACAAGAAGCATGAGGTCTCAAGTTCAATTCCTACTAGGTGCAAACAATTCGTTAGGACACGTCCGCGGACATAGTCCAAGCCTTAGTCCCGTGGATTAGTCGTGCGGGGAGGGGGGGTTGCCTTGCATGGGTCCCGTGGATTAGGTTATCAAAAATATATATATTATGTGACAGACAAGATTAAATAATATGGGAGAATATATGATTTGATCAATTTGAAGTTGCCTAACTTGGAATATATTCACCATTAATATCATGTGTACAACCACTCATTCCTCCTCATATCCCTTCCTCCGTGATAAATTGTTTTAGTGTCCATTCCATGATCAGCTTATTGTGATATTCAATTTGTTATTGATAGAAAAAGAAGAGGAAGAATTGATATATATTGCCTGCATTGGATTCTTTGTTAGTGTCTTTGCTTCATAAGATTCCATTATCCCCAGTAAAAATGTAGCTTCAACCCAACAGTAGATAGGTAAATGAGGGATTTCATTTTTTTTTCCTTCGCCTTTTGACTAAGTGGCGGCAGACATGTTTATAAGTTGTTGATTTGGTGCATCTAATCACAGGATTTGATGTTGGGTGTTGCTGATCTTCATACCCCCAAGGCCGTTGCTGCTGCTGAGTCTGCAATAGCTAGCAGTAGTGAGATAGAGTCTGAAGATAGCAACGATGACGTTGACAATGACAATAATACTGACGACAATGACGACGATAATGATGACGACGACAACGCATGCTCTCCTACGAAAAGTAAATGATCTAAGCCTGCTGGAGATAAACCATCCAGAGAATCACTGGGAAATCGTCAGTAAAAAAAGCGACCATAAATCATTGAGCTCTCTTAGACCCTCTTCTCTGCTTGGGTTCTCTCCACCCTTAGGGGGCATCGGTTGCTTACTGAAAGGGGCGCTCTCCCCTCTTGAGTGCTCTCTTTTATGGATACTGGGTTCTCTCCCCCTTCAGGTATATATATATGTATTTATGTATGTATGTCTGTCTGTCTTGTATGAAAAAAGGTAGAGCCTCTTCTCAGCTTCAGTATACTGAGATTTAAATAGATACAACTTGTCTGAGTTATTTGTAATAAACCTTTTCATGTGCAGTAGTGTTGTAGGTATAAGATAATGGCATGGATGGGGGTTTCAACCTTAAAGAATTTTCATGTATGAATTGCGAATTATCTCTGTTGGTGTCATGGTCAAAGCAGAATGTAATAGATAGAGACTAGCCAAACCGATATTTTCAGTTTTTTTAAAATGAGAACCGAGACCGAACAAAACCGTTTTTTCCGGTTTGGTTTCGGTTTCTACTATATATATATTTTTTTGAAAGGTAAAAATAATTTGTATTAGAATGAATAGGCCCAAGGTAAAAACACCTTTTTTTATTATAATTTATATATACCACTTGTATAAGGATGGTGGAGGATGCTATTAGGATGAAGTTGATGTCCCTCGAGATGAAAGGACTCTAGAAAAGCTAGGATGGTTGCTGCTGATTGGGGCCTTCCTAGCAATGTGATTACTACTGATGTGCATTGAGGTTGGTTTTTGTTCTTGGCTAGGACCATAGGCAAGACCTTCCTAGCAATGTGATTGCTACTGATGTGCATTGGCTAGGACCATAGGCAAAGACCTTCCAATGTGATTGCTACTGATGTGCATTGGCTAGGACCATAGGCAAAGACCTTCCAATGTGATTGCTACTGATGTGCATTGGCTAGGACCATAGGCAAAGACCTTCCAATGTGATTACTACTGATGTGCATTGGCTAGGACCATAGGCAAAGACCTTCCTAGCAATGTGATTACTACTGATGTGCATTGGCTAGGATTGTCTTTGGCTTTGTTTTGATTTTTTTAGGCTGCCTTATGCTTTGCATTTGGAGTCCGTGTGCATGGGGTTTCCTTACTCTGTGCTAGTTTGTGTATGGGATTTCATTTACCTCTGTCAATTACCCTTAATCTTTCAATTCCAGTGATGAAATTGTTGTGTATATATATAGTATAAATATTATACTACTTATAAATGAATTTCCAGTGATGAAATTCAAAATCCTGCACATATATATATATATATATATATATATATATATCCTCACTCACGTGTAATTTTTTTTCTAAAAAAATATGCACGCTATATAAGTAATTTAACATATTCGGTCACTTTATTTGAACGCTGATTAACTTAAGAGAGTAAAATTATAATTTTTCAAAAGATGGGGGATGCAAGTGTAATATATCATATCTTGAGGAATTGAAACTTTAGTTATTTTAAAATTTAAATAAAGAGTGGTTAATTACTGCTAGATTCCCTCGATATATGATATATTATAGTTATACCCCTTATCGTTTGGTACATTACAACCCTTCAAGTTGATCGACATATTTTCGGTGATGGTAATGTATAATTACATCTTTATCCATGCATATATTTCATTCAAATACATCTAATTGAGGGTATTTAAGATATTTCATCACTGAAAAAGTGATAACATCAACATTGACCACCAATATGTTACAACTTACAAACTTAAGGAGATCTAGTTGTAATTTATTATATCTTTAAGGGGTCTACTTGTAATTAACCCAATAAATAGCAAACTACATTTAAACTCCTTTTGTAGTAACTACACTCACCTTTTTATTTTGGGTAAATTACACTTTCTGCCCTGTAGATTGGATATATTATAGTTTGATCTCCTCTAGTTCGGATAATTACACTTTCACCCTCCCAAACCCATCAGAGTTAAAATCCGGTCACTCTGAATAGTAAATTACTTTATTACCCCTGTCATTTTAATCAATTTTAATACCAAAAATTACTGATTTTGCATATTACCAGTTTACCCCTTCCATTGGGGCCAATGATGGGGTGTAGTAGTTGGGGTGGTGGTGGCGGTCGTGGGCGGTCTGTTGGGGTGGTGGTGGTGGCGGCGACGACGGACTGTTGGGATGGTGGTGGGTCAATCAAAACCCTAGGTTGGCATCTAAGGTTTTGGGGTGGACTATGGCGGCGGCATGCGGTTGTGGTGGTGGTGGTGGTGGTGGCGGGTGAAATTATATATATACTAGTATATATATATGTATACAAGTGTATATATATGCATTCAGGGTTGGGGTTGGGGTTGGGGTTGTGGTGGTGGCGGCGACAGCTGATGTGGTGGGTATATATATATATATATATATGTGCAGGATTTTGAATTGGAAATGGTAACTATCAATCAAATGGTCAATGAATCTACCTTCAAGCTCAAAATTTCTTTCATATACGGTAACCCTCAATTGAAGGGTCGTTCAATCAAGGTGTTCCAGTGAAGCTCGAATGAAGGCTCAAACAACCGAGCGTGGAACATATATAATCTTGTTAACTCCTCAAACATTTGGCCGTCCTATATTGACTACATTTACCAATAGTCAGCCAAGGGATAAGTTAAATGTCTCAAGAGGTTTGGGACACTTTAAACCCGATTCATAACATTTGCCATACAGTGGATAGTGTTCCAAGTGTATCTGATGATGCGTAGAATGGTCGGGTAGAAAACGATGTCGTTCCTATCACAAAGAATAAACAGTGATCGGAAGAGGTACATGTGGGGTATCGGCTAAATAGGCTCCGACAGTCAAGTTAGAACTTGGATCATTCAGAAAAATATAGCAGGAGTAATGGTAGGTGATTATTGCGTACATATTTAGGTTGACCCCAACCCTATATTTATAGGGTCTTTAATGCGGTGGTCCTGATAGAGTTGTAGCGTGTCGTATGTATCTTGACAGCTACCCATATGTATCCTGATAGGATTCTGATAACTACCCGTAGGTATTCTGTTGAGATGTGTAGAGTCCTGGTAGCAGGTAGTCGGTTGACAAATCCTTATCTGCACGTGCCGTACAAATTATACCTATCAGTTGCTCCATGTTCCCAAATTCGCTTGACGGGTTTAGGAAGCAAAATCTCCCCTTCTTGGTGAACTATTGCAATTTTCTCATATATATATATATATATATATATTTAAAGTAAAATTCAATCCCTTAAAAATCTTTTTTAAGAATTAAAATGCCGCTTTATTAATTATAGAAAACTCTTAAATAGGGATTCTTAAATAATTATGTAAATCTTTGTGGGGAAAAAATCAATTAATTCATAATTCATCACCTTTGTATATACATATATATATATATATATATATATATATATATTAAGAATATTCAATAAAAATAGGAGACAAAGCCTTTACTATCTCAGAAACATAACTTACGCAAACATATATATTTGTTGAAAAAGTCAACAATTGTGTGCATAAGTTGGCGTACACATGTCAAACATTTACACAGTTTAAAGAAAAGCAAAATTGTGGGCAAAGCTTTACGGAGACTGACGTGTCAATCACGCCCATAGGAGAGAGACACAAACCTTTATAGAGGTTGGCGTGTCCTTCACGCCCGTCTATGGCCAATACACGGAGCAAATTGATCAGATGGAATAGTTTCAATTTCAATTTCAAAATAAAGAGTTAGCAACGGTTATATACTACTCAACGGCTAGCTTCAACCGAATGCCTGAAAGGCTATTCTAAGGGCTCCTCTTCTATGGTGCCTGTGCGGGAATGGATCCATGTCTCTTCAAGAGTTTCTCTCTTGCTATTACATCCAGCGCAATGGTGCCTAGGCCAATTTTTTAACTGTAGTAAAGGGCTTCCCACAGGAGACTGGTGACAATCCAAAGTTTTGGTGGAGTCATTTCTTTCACGCCAAAGGCAACGGATTGGAGTTCCTGGACATGGTCGAAGGTGAGGACAATGGTTGGTCCGTTCCAAAGGAAGCGAGTAAAAAAAAATCTTTTTTTTTAACACATCTTCTCTTTTCTTCTGTAGTGAAAAAGAAGCTACCCATTATTTCACCGGAAGAGAAAAAACATATGAAGAAGAAACTGAAGAGGGCAAAAGTTTTCTTGGCCCGTCATAAGGAATAGTCTTTTTTTGACTTAAGTGCTTTGTCAGGATATTGTCTTGGCCTTCGTGGAAGCCCTAATATCCCACCTGTACCTTATTTCCCTAACTCTCCGAGTGGGAGTTCGTCAACTTCACCATCACATCCAGAGCTCTATTCTCCGGCATCTGGAGGATATCGGGTAACTGTTGACTCTGGTCAGACCTCCCCCGCTCCTCCGACGACCGACAGTCGGGAACTCTCCAGTCTTCCCCCAATTTCTGGTTAGAGTCAGGCACTTTCTACTCCTGGAGATCCTAGTTCATCCTTGATAGTTGGCGGGAGTCGGGCACCTTTCACTAGTTCCAGTGTAGGTATCATCATTAATTTTTTTTTTAGTGTTACTTATTTGCTTTGTCTAAAATACAATATTTTATTGTATACACATAGGGATCTCAGTGGTTTCCCCAGGATGTGCTTGATAACTTTTTAAACAAAAAGTGCAAGACAGGTTTGTCGCCATCGATTCCCTGTTTCTCCTCCTCCCTGCCTGGCCGATGTTCTTTTTCCTCTCACCAGATGATGGCAAGAACATCCTCTGGTCCCGTTAGGACCTTGGATCTTGATGCAAATACTATGAGCAGGGGGCCTACCGTTCAGACTAGGTTCAGCCAGTTCTCTGGACCGCCTACTTTCGGCCAGTCTTCGTGACCTGGGTCCATTTTTGGGATGTCCGCCCCTAAGTCCAAGTCTTCATCAGGTGATATCGTGATGTCAAACATGCAGGTAGCGACTGAAAAGCTCATGGGTGCTTTGATGGATGAGGACCTTTGGTCATTGGAGAATGAGAATGACTCTATTGTAGAGACTTATCGGAGATCTCTCCTTGATGCAGGATGGGTTAGTATATCTGCATTATTAATGGTCTGTTTTTTATATTTTATATGTTGACCCATTTTTCTTTTTGTAGAATTTGACCCGAGGCTGGCATATAGCCCATAGATGCATGCGAGCTGAGTCTGAGAGAGATCAGATGGCTATCAATCATCAAGCGGAGATCAACGAGCTTCGGGGTCACTATGAGTGTCAACACCAGCAGCTTGAGACTGCCCGACTGGAGGAGATCAACAAGCTAAAGCGAACCTATGAGTCTGACCTCAAGAGGGCAGAAAAGGAACATGCCTCTCTTTTGGCCCAATAGTTGGCCGAAGCAAGGATTGCTGCAGTTGAGGAATTCAGACACTCTCCTGAGCTCCAGGAGTAGCAACTGGTATATTACCTTGGTGGTTTTAAGGATCTCCGCGAGCAGGCGACTGCTTTTTATCCAGCGCAGGATTTCACTAGATTCAATCCTAGTGGACGTCGTAGGCAGTAGTTGTTTCTTTTTCTTTTTCTATATTGAAATCTTGTAGTGTCACTGTGATGTTTCATTTTCTTTCATTTTCATTTGATGTACTTTGAAATTTTATGAATGAAACGATGTTTATGTACCTTGATCCTTGTTTTATGTAGGAAAAACTTGACCTTTCATATTAAGACAGTTTTTGTGAGAAGATGAGTAGTGATTTTACTATCTTTTATTTATAGGATTTGGGCTTCACTTAGCCATATCCTTTCAATATTAAGATTATAACCCCGAGCTTCACTCAGCCCCCCTTTCTATTAGGGGGCCCAATTTTTAGGTGGAAGAATATGTTTATGATAACACAATAGGTGCTCAAGAATTGTAGAAAAAGAATTCTCTTTATTGATAATTGGTGGGATATCCGCTCTAACAATTAATGTAAATTAAATAACTTCTACTGTAGAATGCTCAATGGCTTATTGCAAACTAAATCTAAGTAAACGAAACTACTCAAAATGATGTTAAAGAAAATAAAATAGAGGGTAGCCTAAACTGACCCTAATGCTACATTTCCATTTTTACTGGTGATACTTCCTCAAGTGTTGTGCATTCCAAGGACGGGGTAGCTGCTTTCCCTAGAGGGTCTCTAGCCAGTATGCCCTCTGCCAGTATGTGCAGGTTACCCTATAGGGCCTTCCCAGTTGGGAGCTAGTTTTCCCATTTTCACAATTTCACGGTTGTTGGTGAGTGGGGTGACTTCTCGTAGGACAAGGTCTCCTGGCTGAAATCTTCTCTATTTTACCCGCGCATTGTAATATCTTGACATTGCATGTTGGTAGACAGAAACCCTCATCTGGGCTTGTTCCATCCTTTCCTCAATCAGATCTAAGCAAATTCCTTTTCATTATGTTCTGAATCATAGTGACTTGTCCTGTAACTTTCCAACCCGATTTCAACTGGGGTCACAGCCTCACTACCGAAAGCAAGGAGAAAAGGGGTCTCACCCTGGGTGTTTTGGTCGTAGTCCTGTAAGCCCACAGTATAGCGGGCAGCTGTTCAGGCCATAACCCCTTGGCCTTCTCCAGATGATTTTTGATCATCCCAAGAATTGTTCTGTTGGCAACCTCTACCTGCCTGTTAGCCTGCGGGTGTCCAGGAGAAGAGTAGTGGTTTTTTATTCCCAGACCTGAACAAAACTCTCGGAATACACTTCCTTCAAACTATTTTCCATTATCAGACACTATTACTCGGGGGACGCCGAATCTGCAAATGATCGACTTCCAGGGGAATTCTTTGACATTCTTAGCAGTGATTCGGGCTAGTGGTTATGCTTCCACCCATTTAGTGAAGTAGTCAATCGCTACTATTGCAAATTTGGTTTGACCTTTACCCCGAAGCAATGGGTCAACCAAGTCGATTCCTCACTGAGTGAAAGGCCATAGCCCAGTCATGGGTGTTAATTCCTCTAGTGGAAGTCTGGGGACATTAGCAAATCACTGGCACTTGTCACATTTCTTCACGTACTGTAATGCGTCATTTTGTATTGTCGGCCAGTAGTACCCTTGTCTTATAGCCTTATGGGCTAGAGATGTGCCCCCTGCATGGTTTCCACATAAACCCTCATGAATCTCTTTGAGGATGTAGTTTTCCTCCGTAGTAGAGACACAACGCAAGTATGGAAGAGAAATAATCCTCTTACAAAGAACTCAGTTGATGAGAGCATATCTGGTGGCACGAAGCCTTATCTTTCGGGCTTCCATTCGGTCTTCTGGTAATTCTCCATCCTGGATATACTTGATGATAGGTTGAGCCCATTCCATTCCTTGTTCCACTTGCATAATCATTGTAGTCTCCTCCTGGTGAATACTTGGTTGATGTAAATGTTCCAAGGGAAATATATCATCCTCTGGCTCAATAGCTGTAGCTAAACGGGTAAGGGCATCTGCATGACCATTATCTTCTCTTGGTATTAGGTAGATTACACATTTTCTGAATTGACCGATCAATTCCTTTACCTTCAGTAAGTAAGCCTTCATTTTTTCTCCTTTCGCCTCATACTCCCCATTGACCTGGCCTGCAACTAGTCGGGAGTCAGTGTTGACTTTCAGGTTGGGTGCCTGCAAGGTTTGTGCTATTAGGAGTCCTGCTATCAAAGCTTCATACTTTGCTTCATTATTGGTAGCTTTGAACTTGAACCGAAGGGCGTAAGGGAATCTTTATCCCTCAGGAGTGATTAAAAGCAAGCCTGCCCCGCTTGCCTGCGAGTTGGATGAACCATCCACATATAATGTCCAGAGCACCTCTGGGTCTATTGGTCCTTCTGCCTCAGGAATGAGTATTTCTTCAGCAACTTCAGGGGCTTCTTTTAGAGGATAGGTGAACTCCGCCACGAAATCTGCAAGTGCATGTCCCTTAATTGCTGCTCTGGGCTTGTAGCGGATGTCGAATTCTCCTAACTCAATCGACCATTTCATCAGGCGACCGGATGTTTCTGACTTGTGGAGCACCTGCCTGAGTGGTTGATCAGTAAGAATTGTTATCGTATGAGCCTGAAAGTATGGCCTTAATCTCCCAGCATAAATAACTAGTGCAAATGCCAACTTCTCCATTACTGGATACCTTTCTTATGCTCCCCGTAGGGCTCGACTTGTGTAATAGATTGGTATCTGAATAGACCCTTCGTCTCTCATCAGGACAGAACTTATTGCCGTTAAGGAGACAACTAAGTACAATAGAAGTTGTTCCCCTAGTACTGGTCGGGCCAACAGGGGTGGAGAAGTGAGATAATTCTTCAAATCCACAAATGCTTGTTCGCACTCAGGGGTCCATTCAAATGCCTTTTTAAGCACCTTGAAGAAGGGAAGACATCTGTCAGTAGCTCGAGAAATTAGCATGTTGAGGGCAGCCACCTTTCCTGTCAACCGCTGCACATATTTAGTTGACTGGGGAGACTTCATGTCCAGGATGGCCCGAATCTTTTCTGGATTGACCTCAATTCCTCTTCTACTGACCATGAACCCTAAGAACTTTCCTGATGATACACCAAAAACACACTTGGTCGGGTTAAGGCGCATTTGGTGTTTTCGAAACACCTCAAAAACTTCTTGGAGGTCCGCCAGATGATTCTCATTTTTGACACTCTTAACTAACATGTCATCTACGTAGACCTCCATGTTCCTTCCAATTTGATCTTTGAACATGTTGTTGACTAATCTCTGGTAAGTAGCTCCAGTGTTCTTTAACCCGAAGGGCATGACTTTGTAGCAGTAAATGCCTCGGTCGGTGATGAAAGATGTTTTCTCACAGTCAAGAGGGTGCATGGGGATCTGATTATAACCCGAATATGCATCCATAAAACTAAGTATTTCATTCCCTGAAGTAGCTTCTACCAGCATGTCAATTCTTGGTAACGGAAAACTATCCTTTAGACAAGCTTTGTTCAAGTCTGTAAAGTCGACACAGAGCCTCTATTTTCCATTTGCCTTCTTTACTAGGACCACATTCGATAACCAGTCGGGGTAGTGGACCTCTCGAATGAAGTACGCCTTTAGAAGCTTGTCAACCTCCGACATTATAGCTGCATTCCTCTCTGGGGAAAATGTTATTTTCTTCTGCTATACAGGCTTGGCAGTAGAATCCACATTTAGGCGATGTTGCATAACTTAAGGATCAATGCCTGGCATATCTTCATGTGTCCAGGAAAATATGTCTTGATTTTGTTTTAAAAATTGAATAAGTTGATCCTTAACATCATCGGGGAGCAAAGACCTGATGCTTACTGTTTTTCGGTTCCCGCCCTTTTTCAGGCTTACCTCTATGAGGTCATCTACTGGCTCTGGTCGGGGAGTATTTTGACTTGAGACTGATTCGAGACCTTCGATAGTAAGTGATTCCCATGACCTTCTATCTCTTAGAGTGGCTGCATAGCATTCCCGTGCCATAGCTTGGTCTCCTCTTACCTCTCCTAGACCATGATCAGTTGGGAACTTCATTAGCAAGTGGTAAGTTGAAGTTCCTGTTTTCAATGCATTAAGAGTTGTTCTTCCGATGATGATATTATAGGTGGAAGGACAATCCACTACAAAAAAATCCACCATGATGGTAAGCTATCTTGGAGCCACCCCTACAGTGAGAGGAATGGTCACTATTCCTAGTGGAGAAACCTTCTCTCCAGAAAAACCGACTAGAGGCGATTTGGATGGCTTTAACTGGTCTCTTCCTATACCCATCTTGTTGAAAGCTTCAGAGAATAGCAAATCCGCAGAACTTCCATTATCGATTAGCACCCGTCGGATAGTAAAATTGGCCACTGCCACGGTAATCACCAGTGGGTCATCATGGGGATGTTGTACTCCCCGTGCATCATCGTCGGTGAAGGTAATGACCTGCCCTTCTAGTCGTGGTGATTTGAAAGGTGGGGTAGAGGTATCCACCCCTTGAATCTCCATCATATTTCTAGCCCTTCTCGCATGAGCTTTTTCGGATGAGCTTGTTTCCCCACCTCTAGCAAACCCTCCTGAAATCACCTTGATCTCCCGAACCGGCTGTTTATCTAGTGTGCGACTTCTTCGGGGGGCATCCTGTCGACCTTTTCCTTTATCGCCATTGGTCGTGAACCGACTCAAACGCCCTCTCTGGATCAGACTCTCAATTTGATTTTTGAGGTCGATGCATTCATCTGTCGTATGTCCATGGTCGCGGTGAAAGCGACAAAATCTATCGCGTGCCCTTTTTGATGGATCCGACTTCAGCCTGGGTGGCCACGATAATGAATGATCATCTTGTATCTGAAAAAGGATCTCGCCTATCGGCTTGTTCAATGGAGTGAAGCTAGTAAACTTATCCTGACTCTTTGCAGGTCGAGATGACCTGTCCACAGTCGGTTGGGTTCTCCGGCCTTTAGCTTCTCTCTCATCCCTGGTAGTTATTGCTGGTATCTTTTTCTTGACCTTCTTTTCTTCAGTCCCTTTTCCTTTTCGGGCATTCATGGCATCCTCCGCATTCATATGATTCTGGGCTTTAACAAGTAGTTATGTCATCGTCTCGGGCGGTTCTTTTGATAAGGAAAAAAGAAACCTAGAAGACTATAGTCCTCCCATGAAATTTGTCACTGCTACGTTATCATTAACCTCATCAATCTGGAGCATCTCATTATTGAACCGACTTATATAATCTCGAAACGACTCTCCTTTATCCTGTTTGACGTTTAGCAAGTAGGTGGTGGGCTTCCTATGTCTCCACCCGGCAATAAAGTGCCCGATAAATTTCCTACTTAACTTGTCGAAGTCATTAATAGAATTGGGCCTTAGCTTATTGAACCAGACCCGGGCTGACCCCTTTAGGGTGATGGGAAAATCTCGACACATGATAGCATCTGGGACAGCCTGTAGATGCATGAGTGCCTTAAAAGTCTCCAGGTGGTCAAGAGGGTCCTTGGACCCATCAAAGTTCTCCAACTGTGGCATCTTGAACTTGTTAGGTAGGGGAGCACTCATCACCAAAGCATCAAAGGGGGAATTAGTCTTCTGTAGGAGTTCATCCACAATAGTGGGGCTTTTGCCCTTCATTGTCTGTGCCATATCTTCCATATGTGCCTTCAGATCTTGGATCTGTTGATCCACACCTACAACTTCTGTAAGATCATCGAGAGTCCTGCCTCGTCAAGTGCTCCGGATTACTGTCCTCCGTTGATCCTGGTTGTGGCTATGCTCTGCCCCCTCTTCTAAATTATTATTTCATGTTGCATCCGGGGCGAGAGGAATGGGACCAGCCAGTCGTTGAAGAAACAAAGCGTTCTGTTGGGTCTGCTGGATCACTTGGTCCATTGCTCGGGCCAGAGCTTGAACCTATTGTTCTAATATCGTCACACGTTCTGTAGGATCGTTTTGTCTGACTGGGTCTGAATTTTGGGGACTTTTAGAGTTGTGTGATGACCTGTCATCACCAACTTCTTGATCTCCCAGAGAAACACGTGCCTCCTCTTGGCCATCAGGTCGGGGAGGATGCACTGGAGGTAGACCAGTATGAGTCAGTGGTACTCCTTGGTTGGTTGGGAGCAAGGGATCATTAGGTTGAAGGAGAAGATCTCTGGGTTGTCTAGAGGCATCACCCACCTTAGTTTTGCTTCGTAATTGGACCATTCTAATGTTTTTTGGAAGTAAGAAGCTGTCGTTTCCCACAGACGGCGCCAACTGATGATGCATGGAATGGTCGGGTAGAAAACGATGTCGTTCATGTCACAAAGAACAAACAGTGACCGAAAGAGGTACCGGCCAAATAGGCTCCGACGGTCAAGTTAGAACTTGGATCGTTCATAGAAATATAGCAGGAGTAATGGTAGGTGATTATTGCGTACCTCTTTAGATTGACCCCAACCCTATATTTATAGGGTTTTTAATGCGGTGGTCCTGATAGAGTTGTAGCGTGTTGTATATATCTTGATAGCTACCCATATGTATCCTGATAGGATTCTAATAACTACCCGTAGGTATTTTGTTGAGATGTGTAGAGTCCTGGTAGCAGGTAGTCGGTTGTCAAATCCTTATATGCACGTGCCGTACAAATTATACCTATCAGTATCGAATCCAGCGAATTTTCACATTCGAATTTTCCATGTACAAATTATTCAATGCTTATGTTTGCTACTTGTTTGTTAGTGTGGTTGATGGAAATTGAAAGTTAACTGATATTAAGCAGCAATATTATGAACCCTAACCTTTCTTCTGTTTTCAACTATCTGGTACAAACCTTCCAATTTTATCACCCACGAGCCTTATCCATCTGCAATGAACACCCATATCCAAAAAGCGGTCAGAGTCACTCCCCGTATCCTCTTCTCCATGTGGAAAAAGACCTCAAACCCAAGCTCCAGTATTTTCAAGACATGGGTGTCACTGATTCTAATCTGGCTAATCTCATTTCTAACAATTCCGTACTTTTGACTCTGTAGTTTGGATAGGAAATTGAAACCCTGTGTTGAAATTCTCAAGAAAAATCTTGTAAATGATGATAAGAATCATCATGATTTGGTTGTGGTGTTGAGGGGGTTCACCCAATTGGGCTGCAAAGATTCTTTGTCAAGATTGTGGTGCAACATTGCATTCCTAGAGAGTTGTGGGATTGTTGGACCCTAGCTCTCAAGTCTCTTAAAGAGGCGACCCCGGATCTTTATTATGAAAGAATCCGTCGTTACAAACCTCATTTCTAGGGCTGTCAATATGGGTTTTACTATCCCTTCAAGGATGTTGCTTCATGCTATTTTTTCACTTAATTGTATCAGTAATGAGACTTTTGCTAAGAAATTCGATTTGTTTGGTTCTCAACTGATGAATGCATGGAAATGTTTAGGAGGGCACCGTACTTGCTTGGGACTTATGTGGATAAGTTAGGCCCGTTTGGGAACCATTGTTTTTGTTTTTGTTTTGAGAATAAAAAAACAAGAACAATTCTTGATCTTATTCTTATTTTCTCATCCAAAAGAACAACAACAAAAAACATGTTTGGGGCAAAAAAAACACACATATTCTTACACAATTTTTCCTCTTTACCACAATTCATTTTTTTTGGAAAATCCCAAAAAAAACAAAAAAAAACAAGTTTTTGTTTTTCCCTTATTTTTTCTACTATTCACGAAAACAGTTTCCAAATTGAGAATAGAACAAACAGTAAAAAAAGTTGTCAAACATATTCAGTTCTCCTGAACAGTGTCAAAAAACAAAAAACAGAACAAAAACACGATTTCCAAACGGGCCTTAGAATTTGAGATTGGTTTTTTCTCCAATGTTATAGTTAGAAAAGTCTGAGATAGTTCATCGACCATTCTGTTTGATGTTCAGCATGGAGGAGAGACTAATTCCCCGCTATCGAGTGTTTTAGATTATGAAAAAACATGTGTACAAAAATAAGAGTTGACAGTGCCAAAAGTTTACCGCAGGGAATTTTTATTATTACTTACAAATAAGAAGAGATCAAACTCTAATCGTGTATATCTTATTTCAAGGGATGCAAACTGTAATTTACCTGTACTTAATAGATCACCAATGACTACATTTTGGCCTCTGATTAGGGGCCACATAACATATTTGTGTACAAAAATACAATCTCTCTTTTGCATTTAACTTTTACAAAACAAAAAAGAAAACAAAATTTACGTCTAAAGCCAAATTGAATAAGAATTCTCTCAGAGTAAAACTCAAACATGCCTCTGTATCTACTTACAACATATTCCTTCCTCCCTTCATTCACTAACCACCCCGAGCCTACAAATTTCCGGCCCCGGCGGCGAATCCCAGTTGGCCGCCCGCCGCTTTATCTGATCAAAATCAGCAACACAGTCCCTCAACTTCATCCCCAAAATCCGCCTTCTGGCCGCCGCCAGCTCCTCTCCCGCCACCCTATCAAACACCTCCGGCCACCCCATTTCCCACTCTCCACTCGCATCACACAGCTCCAAGCTCCCATTCTCCCAATTCGTCCAGCTCCACGCTCTCTGTAGCCGCGGCATTACCTCCGCCACGCAATTCCCGCCACACGCCGCGGTGCACGGCCTACACTTGGCCCCACTTAGTGGGCCCGGGCTCGACATCGCCGCCACAGGCACGCCCAAGAAGCCCGGCGGGAAATCGTACCTCCGGTCCGTCACGACGCAGAACGGAAGGCGCTGGGCATCGTAGGACACGTTGTGGGTGGTGAGTTGGGCCTTGAACGCCGCCTCCGAGTTAAGTTGGCGAAACCCGGCCGAGTCAAGTGTTGGGATGAGAGAGAGGCGCGAGAGCGCAACAATGGAGGTGTTGAAGTCGCCCACGCCGAACCGGTCGTTTAGACCTCCGTAGGCGGATCCGGGTGGGACCGTGTACCGACCCGGAACGAAGTTTTCGGGTGCTAGTGGGCTGGACCAATACCCGTCAACCCGGGTCCGGATTATCCAGTCGTAAGTGAAGTTGTTTTGTTTCTGATATGCTTGAATCATCGTCAAACATCCCTCTACTAAATCGAAATATTGGAGAAGCCCCTGCAAGGATATATGAATTGATGTATTCATGTTAAAAATCGATTTGTTTCTGATATATATGTATAGGTAGATGTATATATCTAAACGCATTCCTTTTCTTTCTTACCTTTATAATAAAGAATTATTAATAATGACAGAAAAGAAAAAACATTGCTAATAACTTAAATTCATGTTAAAAATCATGAATAGCAATGGTATGGTAAGTTTGGATATTAATTAATTAGCTTTCTGTCTATTATTTGAATTCCAATTTCACCACCAGTTCAATCTTTATCAACCAAAAAAATACTCAATTTTGTTACTTTCCTTATTTATTTATTTTAATTTTTTATAATGAACACTTGTCATATGATTCCACATCATTCACGGCTATATCATGATGATGTTTACATAAATTAATTAGGAAGGAAAAAGGAAATAATAGCATCATAAAACTAAAGGAAAAAAAATTAAAATTATTTAAATTGATTTATTATCGTTATCTAGTATCTAAATTTCACAAAGTAATTAAGATTTTTTTTCACAAACTGAACATGAAAATTTGCGTTTGTTAAACCACCATAACTAAGTTGATTTTAGTGAAAAAATAATAATTTAATAGTAGCCTTATTGAAATGATATGGGTAGTTAAATTTTAAATTTTAAATTTTGAATAACTTCTCTGGTGGGTCTATCCAAACAACCAAAGTGCAACTGAATTACAATTTACGTATTTAATAATATATAGTGAATTACTTATAACCCCAATATAAAAGACTCGTGCTGGAAATAAAATATTGCCTTGTGTGTTTGTGTGGGTGGAATGTATGTAGAGAGAGAATGTTAATGTACAGATTACCATAACGGATTACCAACTCATATACATATATATATATATATATATATATATATATATATGTGTGTGTATGTATATATTACCTGTATGCCATTGGGTGAGTTATGCGCGGTGAGAACTCGAAGGTGTGACTCGGTTTCTGGAACAGGTTGGGGCTGGAAGATCCGGATAGAGGCTATTCTCGGGGCGGTTTTGAGTAGGGAGAATTTGAAGGCATTGGGGTCCAATGGGCTGTTGAGAAAAAGATCGGAATTGGGATAGTGATCAAGAACGTAGCGGACTATGGAGGGCCCAGTGAGTTCGAACCGCCTTGCACCACCCACCAAACACACAGCGATTCTTGAGCGAGTCAACTCAGTTTCAATGGCACCATGATAATGGATTTGGGTTTGGGTTTGATTGAAGTTGGATGATCGATCTTGGTTGGTGGTGTTGTGAAAGAATGAATTGAAAGTGGGAAGAGAGCAGAAGGAGGTTAGAGAGAGAAAGAGGAGGAGAGAGAGAGGAGGGAGGATGAGGATAATGAGACGCCAGTCCAGATCTGTAACCCATTTAGTGAACTGCATAACTATCTTTGAAGGTCTTTGAAGCGTCATCATCTTCTTTAAACAATAAACCCTATTATTGCATGTTGAACAATCAACTTCATAACCCCTCAAGATTTTCCAATACGTGTGTATTTATATATTGATATATGTATATATATATATATATATATATATTATACACGGGCCTAACAGAGATTTTTTTTCAACTGTTGATTGTGTGTGGCTCACCAACCAAACTTAATCTCAAAGATTCTCAACTAAATTTGGTAGGCTTTTGGTAACAGGATTGTGTATATTTATTTATTTCTAATATAAGTTCAAAAGTTATTTAGAAACGGATGGAATTTATTTGGAAACTAGAAATCAATAAATGAGGGTTTTTTCGTTATTTGTTTTGGTGATAAGAACTGGTTAGTTTTAAAAACAGTCTGGTTACATATATATATATATATATATACACACATACAACACACGGAAAGGGAGTGACCGGGGCAATGGAAAGGGAGTTGCACAAAAGTTCATGACTATTTTACCAACTCATGAGGTGGCGATTTTTTTTTTTTTCCAGAGAATTTCATCAAGTGTTAATGGTATGTAAAGTTTGAGAGACAGAATCCTCGCAGGATATTTATGCGTCTCAAACAGTAATTAATGTGAGTGAAACATTAATGTTAATTAGATGCGTGAATTTTGGATATCTCATTTCATATCCGAAATGGCATACATATATGTGTCTATCTCCTCCTATATGCGTGGAATGGTTTCTCAAATTATTGGGCTATGTAGATTTTGAAGACTGATGGGCCGAGGACAGATGAGTCGAAGAAATAAATGAACATATAGAATTCTCTAGAAGATGAGTAATTCATAAGTTAGGGAGTTGTCCTACTTATGGAAAAGAGAGTCCAAAAAAGAATTGAGTTTATCAAATCAGATGATTTAAGGGATTGATAAATTTGGGTAAATGAGCTTGACCCATTTACCAAATTGTGTATAAATACATGGTCAAAGATTGAATAAAGAATCCAATTTTTAACCCAATTATTATTATGTATTTTTCTGCATCTACACAATTGGCGCCGTCTGTGAAAAACACTATTATTGAAATCTTTTTCAATAAGCTTCACATTATCTACGAAAAAGCTGAGATTCATACAATCAATGGCGGTAATCACCCGTTCACAACAAACTGAGTTACCTCCGAACGGAGGCCAACAAGTCGAGGATCCGATTAGGAGAGCCCTGGAGGAGATGACCGCCGAATTGGAGAGGCAGAACGCTGAATTGGTTGCAAAACTGACTCTACTTCAAAACCCTCAAGAAGTCCAGAATGACGAACAATCCAGCCAGCAGGAGCGGTCTATAGGTCACCGGTAGGGCTGCAAACGAACAGAACGCTCGACAAGCTACTCAAGGCTAGACTCGCTAAGAGCTCGGCTCGTGTTCGTTTGACAGCTAAACGAGCCGAGCTCGAGCTTGATTTATAGGCTCGTTTATTAAACGAGCCGAGCTCAAACATCCATGAGCTCGACTCGTTTGTTCGCGAACACGTTCACGAACTTATGTTCGTGAAAATGTTCATGAGTATACTCGCAAACATACTCGTAATCGAAGCTCGCAATCATGTTCGCGAACAGGCTCACAATTATTAATTTATTAGATAAAAGAATGTTAAAAACAATAATATTAGGCTTCACATTATTCCAAAAAGTCATAAACTATTTTTCCTTCTTTTGAGTATTGGTTTTTGGAATTATGCTCTTTTTCCCTTTCTGAGATTTTGGCTTTTTTTTTTGTGCTCCTTCACCAAGTTAAGCTCAAATTCATACATCTAAAATTCCTCTCATATGGTCATAATATCTTACTTTATAGTAAATAATTATCAAACTAAATTATACTATTGAGAATTTTATCAATTTCACTCAATTGAATTCAATTAAACTGTTTTGAATTATGGATTTACTCAATTTCACTCAATTGAAGTCAATTTCACTACTTTAAATTGGAAATTTTGTCAATTGTGTTGGCTTTGAAATTTACTTTCGGCAAACAATTCCAAAATTGATGATAACAAACCATTGAAGAGTGTTTGATACTAATGAATTATCGAGTTTATATTTTCAACAAAAGACAGGTGAACGACTCAGAAATCAAACTCGAAAAGGAAACTACTCGAAAAACAAGCTCGGAAAGAAAGTTTGATTTAAAGCGAAAAGCTGTGAAAAAAATTGAAGCGAAAAAGGAAAATCAATTAAACGGCAAAAGCGAAAGTCGAAGACTCAAGACTCGGGGTAGATAGGTCGGGGAGCGATCATTGTAGCAAGGTAATTTTATGTGTCGATTTTATCGTATAAGTTCAAGTATAAAATGAACCAAACTCAAATGAAATGAAAAACGCTTTACCAAACTTAAACGGAAAGAAAAATATTTTTATTAAATGTTTTTCTTGTTATAGTCGACTAGAATCACCCTGTGTATTTTCTAGTAGTCGACTATTTCAACCAGTAGCTATTGGTTTTTCATCCACATCAAAAGAGTCGACTGAAACAAGCTTGAGTCGACTAGACTACTCATTGTAGTCGACTAGAACTCATTCTAGTCGACTAGATGGTCCAAAGTAGTCGACTAGAACTCAATCTAGTCGACTAGATGGACCATTGTAATCGACTACAATGAAGAAGTAGTCGACTAGAAGATTGCTTAAAATCTGCAGATTTTCAGAAAACAATTCCCATGTTTTGTGGATCGTGTTTAATGGTATTCAAACGGCTCTTGTCTTTCAAAAACTATAATCACTCTTCAAAACCCTAATACAATGCTATATATAGAATGAGATGTGTTTATTGAAAATCAAGAGATTGAAATACAAAAGAGAAAGAAAGCTATCAAAAATTCTGCATAAATTTTCTCTTCAAAAGCCATTGAAACCAAGCTTTGAAAATCTGATTTTCTCCAAGTTTCTTTGAAGATCAAAACCTCTAGAATCTCTTCTTATTCTCCAAATATCATTCATTGATTATATCCTTTGAGAATACATTTCTAGAGCTATTGTAAAATCACCAAAAACACTTGAGCTTATATTGATTTATCTTCCATAAAAACCTTTGGGTTTTGAGTGTTTTTGTTCTTGAGTGATTTCATTGATTACATACGAATTTGTAATCTCGGACAAGTGAAGTCCACCGATTGTTCAAGAGAGGGTTGTTCTCTTGATTGAGAGACAAGCTCGAGAGGCTTGTGTTGTAAAGGTTTGTCATTCCACCTGTGAAGGAAGGGCCATAGTGAAAGGATCGGGAAAAGTCTCAAGAAGGGGTTCTTGAGCCGAGGAGTAGGAGTTACCGAACCTCGAAAAAATCACGGTGTCAATCTCTCTATCTCTTTCTCTTTACATAAGTATTTTGCATGCTATATTTGCTTGAATATCTTGTATGCTAATTTGTCTTGAAATTAATTATTATAAAAGTTTAAATTGAATCATCCACTTGCTTATTGAGAAATTGATTTTTGATTATAGTGTGTTCCATGTTCGAAAAGAGTTAGACTTATTTTTGAACACCCTATTCACCCCCCCCCCCCTCTAGGGTAAATTAGTGACTAACAATTGGTATCAGAGCCTAATCTCTATTTATTTTAGACTTAACCGTCTTAGAGAACGATCATGTCATCAAATTTAGTCACTCATATTGAAGGACAATCGAATAATAGGCCCCCATGGTTTGATGGATCAAATTATAGCTATTGGAAAACTAGAATGATAGATTTTCTTCAAGCTATCGATTACCAAATTTGGCAAGTAGTTCTTGAAGGACCATTTGTATTGACCAAAATTGTTGATGGAAAAACCGTCCCCAAATTACCCAATGAATGGGATAATGATGACCGTAAACTCATGTCATACAATGCTAAAGCCAAAGTAAATTTAAATTGCGCTTTAAGTCCAAATGAATTTAATCGTGTATCTACTTGTTCAACGGCAAAAGAAATGTGGGATAAACTTGAAGTAACCTATGAAGGTACATCTCAAGTACGAGAATCTAAAATTGACATACTCATGCATGAATATGAATTATTTGCTATGAAAGATGATGAAAATGTGAATTCTATGATGTCTCGCTTTACAAATATCTTGAATGGACTAAAGCATCTTGGTAGAATTGTTCCTAGATCCGATGCGTCACGAAAAGTGCTTAGAAGTCTCCCGGCAAAGTGGGATGCAAAAGTAACGGCTATCAAAGAAGCTCATGACCTCAACACCATGAGTCTCGATGAAATTTTCGGCTCTCTACTCACTTGGGAAATAACGTTGAAAGCTCGTGAAGACGACATCAAGCCAAGAAAGGGAATAGCTTTGCAAGCCTTCACTAAAAATGAAATCAATGAGCCGAGTGAAGAAGAAGAGGATGAGGACATTGCATTGTTCACCCAAAAATTCAAGAGACATCTTCAAAGAAAGAAAGCAAACGGTGGAAGATTCATGAAGATAATCGAACCTAAAGGCGAGACTAGCAAAAGGGAACCCCCAACGTGTTTCAATTGCGGAAAGCCGGGACACTACAAAAGTGATTGCTTCAAGCTCAAAAAGGAAAACGACAAAAGACCTAGCAAGATGGCAATGAACGTCACATGGGAGGACTATGACTCATGCGACTCGGATGAGGAGAAAAGTAGCGAGGAAACGGCAAACATTTGCCTCATGGCAAATGAAGAAGAGGTACATTTAAATTTAAGTGATTTAGATAAACTATCATATGATGAACTTCTTCTTGATTACAATGAATTGCAAGATGTGTTTGAAGAATTACATGATGAATTTGAAAAATTAGCTAGAAAATATATCCTTCTTAAGAAAGATAAGTCTTCATGTAGTCTCACTAATTCAAACTTAGAAGTTTCTTGCAATAACAAAAGCATTGAGCTAGAGAAGGAAAATATTCGGTTGAAAAATACTATTGATGATCAAATAAATGTTTTAGCTAAATTTACAAAAGGAAAAGAGAACCTTAGTATCATGTTAGGAAGACAAAAAGGATCATTTGATAAATGTGGTCTAGGGTATGATGCTTTTGACAAGGATGCTCTTATATTGAAAAAGAGAAAATCACTTAGCTCTACATTTACTAAAAAATCATCTCATGCATCTTCAAATGATTATAAACATGTTACTTGCTACTATTGCAATAGAAAAGGACACAAAGCAAACGTATGCTTTCATAGAAAGAAGAAAATTATGTCAAAAATGATTTGGGTTCCGAAAGGATCTATTGCATGCTCTCATAGAAAAAAAAATGTTGTAACAAAACAAATTTGGGTTCCAAAAGGAACTATTGCGTATCTATCTAACCAAAATGGACCCAAAACAGATTGGGTACCAATAAAAGTTACTTGAACTTGTTTTGTAGGTATGCTTGAAGTCCGCATCAAAAGAAAAATGGTTTCTCGATAGCGGATGCTCAAGGCATATGACGGGAGATAAATCAAAGTTTATTTCACAAAAAACATATGAAGGAGGAAACGTAACTTTTGGAGACAACTCTAAAGGCAAAATTATAGGAATTGGCTCAATCGGTATTTCCTCTTCTCTCTCTATAGATGATGTGCTTTTAGTTGATGGGTTGAAGCATAATTTGTTTAGTATTAGTCAATTATGTGACAAGGGCTATGATGTTATATTTAGGACAAATGCATGCATAATCAAGAAAGATGGGAAACAAATGTTCAATGCCAAAAGAAATGGAAACTTGTATACTTTGTTGCTATGTGAATTGCATGACCAAGATGTTAAATGTTTTGTCACATCTAGCGAAAATAGTTGGTTATGGCATAGGCGTCTAGGACATGCTAGTATGGACCTCATTCATCGTTTATCCAAAAATGATTTAGTCAAAGGCCTCCCAAAGACTAAATTTTCGAAAGATAAAATATGTAGCGCATGTCAAGTAGGCAAGCAAGTTAAATCCTCTTTCAAGAGAAAGAAAGATATTACCTCTTCTAGACCTCTAGAATTACTTCACATGGATCTCTTTGGTCCGGAGAGAACGGCTAGCTTAGCCGGGAAACTCTATGTACTTGTTATTGTTGATGACTACTCTAGATATACTTGGGTTCACTTTCTTGCTCATAAAAATGAAACTCACTCCATTCTTGAAAGATTTTATAGAATCATTCAAAATGAAAAAGATTTGAAAATCAAGAAAATTAGAAGTGATAGAGGTAGGGAGTTTGAAAATCAAGACTTAGAGAAATTATGTGATGATCTCGGTGTTTCTCATGATCTCTCGACCCCTAGAACCCCTCAACAAAATGGTGTAGTTGAAAGAAAGAATCGATCTCTACAAGAGATGGCTCGAACCATGTTAAATGAGCACAACCTTCCCCGAAGCCTTTGGGCGGAAGTGGTAAACACCGCTTGCCATATAATCAATCGTGTTATTATTCGGATGAAGTTGGGGAAAATGCCCTATGAGTTGTGGAATGGTCGAAAGCCCAATATTGGGTATTTCAAAGTTTTCGGGTGTAAATGTTTTGTGTTAAATGATAAAGATAATCTTGGAAAATTCGACTCCAAATCGGATGAAGCAATTTTCATAGGTTATTCTACAAGAAGTAAAACATTTCGGGTTTATAACAAAAGGACTCTAACCATGGTTGAGTCTATTCATGTTGTCTTTGATGAATCACCCTCACCACCATCACCTAGAATTGACCTAGAAGAAGATGAGGTTGTTGGGATTGAGGATAATCTAAATACTCTCAATATCTCAAACTCATCATGTAGCCAAAAGGAAATGAGGGAAGTTGAGCATCAATCCAATGATGACTTGACCAACTCAATGCCTAAAGCATGGAGGATTGTTCACAATCATCCTCTTGATCAAGTCATAGGTAATCCTTCAAAAGGGGTTAGTACTAGATCTCAACTTAAAGATTTTTGCAACCACATGGCCTTTGTATCGCAATTCGAACCCAAGAACTTCCACGAAGCTCAATGTGATGATTCTTGGATCGTAGCAATGCAAGAGGAACTAAATCAATTTGAACGCAATCAAGTTTGGCGTTTAGTTCCTAGACCCGAAAATCAAACTATAATTGGCACAAAATGGGTTTTTCGAAACAAAAAGGATGAGAATGGAGTAATTATTCGAAATAAAGCAAGATTGGTAGCTCAAGGATATAATCAAGAGGAAGGCATCGACTATGATGAGACCTTTGCACCGGTAGGTAGATTAGAAGCAATTAGAATGCTTCTTGCATTTGCATCATATAGAAATTTCACTCTTTATCAAATGGATGTCAAAAGTGCTTTCTTAAATGGTGTCATAGAAGAAGAAGTTTTTGTGAAGCAACCACCCGGTTTTGAAAATAATCTTTTTCCAAATCATGTTTTCAAATTGGCTAAAGCTCTATGTGGTTTAAAGCAAGCTCCTCGAGCTTGGTATGAGAGACTTAGCGGGTTTTTAACTCAAAATGGTTTTACAAGAGGGAAGATTGATAACACACTTTTTACAAAAACCATTAAGAATAATTTGTTGATTGTCCAAATTTATGTTGACGACATTATTTTCGGCTCAACAAATAATTCTTTATGTAAGGAATTTGCCACAAGTATGCAAAACGAATTTGAAATGAGCATGATGGGTGAGTTGACTTTCTTCTTAGGGTTGCAAATCAAGCAAAGCTCGGATGGCTTATTCATTAGCCAATCCAAGTACACTAAAGATTTGCTAAAGCGATTTGGTATGGAGGCTACCAAACATGCCATAACTCCTATGAGTTCCTCCATTAAGATTGATAAAGATGAAAATGGTAAATGTGTTGATATTACTAATTATAGAGGCATGATCGGTAGTTTGCTTTATTTAACCACTAGTAGATCGGATATAATGTTTAGTGTATGCTTATGTGCCCGGTTTCAATCATGTCCTAAGGAATCTCACTTGCTTGCGGTCAAACGCATTTTTCGCTACCTAAGTGGTACAATATACTTAGGGATTTGGTATCCACGTGGAACTTCAATTGATCTTATTAGTTATTCGGATGCCGATTTTGCGGGATGTAGAATTGATCGTAAAAGCACAAGCGGTACTTGTCATTTTCTAGGACACTCACTTGTATCTTGGTCAAGTAAAAAGCAAAATTCCGTTGCATTATCTACGGCCAAAGCTGAATATGTGGCAGCCGGTAGTAGTTGCGCTCAAACTCTTTATATTAAGCAACAACTACTTGATTTCGGTCTTACTTTCTCTCACGTGCCTATTAAATGCGATAATACAAGTGCGATTTGTATTTCAAAGAATCCTATTCATCACTCACGCACCAAGCATATAGAGATTAGGCATCATTTTTTGCGTGATCATGTTGCTAAGGGTGACGTTGAATTGATCTTTATCGACACTAAAAATCAATTGGCGGATATTTTTACAAAACCACTTGCGGACGAATCATTTTCTAAAATTCGTAGTGAAATCGGAATGGCCATGGATTTTGATGTTTTATCTTAATTTCTGTCATAATCTTTATTTTTAATATTTTTGCTATTTTTATGTATTTATTTCCTAATTTTTATCTATTTTTATCAATTTTTTTTTCTTCTAGTCGACTCATCCTGTGTAGTTCAAACCAATCTAGTCGACTACTTTGGTCAGTAGCTACACCATTTCATGGTCTTCACCTTCTAGTCGACTCATTGTCATTCTAGTCGACTCATCTTCCATTCTAATCGACTCAAACATTGTTGTAGTCGACTATTTTGCCTTCCTAGTCGACTCAAACCTAGCCTAGTCGACTCAAACCTAAATCTAACCGACTCACCTAGACCTAGTCGACTCAACCCACTATAAAACCTAACCCTCATCTCATCTTCTCCATCCGCCTCCTTCAAACCCTCACCCACATTCAAACCCTCTCCTCTCAATCCCTCTTCTACTACCACTTATACCTTTAAATCTTCACCTATCCCTCATTAATTTCACATTTCCATCATCTTCCACCCATTTCCATCATCCAAATTTCATCATTCTCACTCTCTTACACATCTATATATATACACCATCATATATCTATATATCCCTATACATTTGTGCATCATCTTCTACAATGCCACCGAAGACTCGAGGTCTATTTCGGAAACGTTCCCGCATTGATGGAGGCCAAAGCTCCACCAATCCACGCAGTCCTACGGCCGTTGACGAAGAGGAGTCGAATGAACCTCTTCTTCTTGAGGTACTTCTTCTTGATGATGAAAATAGAAATAAATTCATCACTGTTTTTTATCACCGTGCTCCTACACCTTGCCGTATTGTCACACAAGATTTATGCACTGAAATTCGGGCTCAAACTTTCGAGTTATTCCGAGCAATTGGTTGGGATTTTTTCGTTTCTCTTGACATTCCGGTATTTCCGCGAATTGTCAAAGCTTTCTACGCTTCTCTTGAAAATCACAAGAAGAAATTACTCTCTCATCTTCATTTTAATTTATGTGGTGAAGACGAGACCGTTGATGACAGTGAAATCAAGCGCATTTTCTTGCTTCCGAATGACGGTATCCGCCACTTCTCCAAGGACTGGTATAAGGAAGATGGTTTCGATTGTATTGAGGCTGCTCGGGCAATATGTGTCGACAAGGAAATTTTGCAAAACGCCGGTATTACCTCTTCTATGCTACTACCCGAGGCTAGATTAATTCATAATGTTATTACTTACTCTATTCTGCCTAAAACTGGTAGTCGTAACAGTGTTTCTCGTATGGAGGCTTTTTTGGTTTATTGCATTTTGACAGGAACCCGCGTTGATTTAGCTTATATTTTTTGTTCCGTCATCCTCACATGTCAGCGCAAGCCATCTGGCCCGCTTTTCTTTCCTGCACATATTACATATCTACTGCAGCGGAAATGTTTTAATTTTCCGAATGAAGTGTCCGAGCATCACCCTATTTTTCTTGACGCCACTCATGTCAAACATATGCATATTTCTTCTGATGCGGAAGGAAATTTCATTTCTGAAATTGCACCTACTCCTCGTTCGCGTACTGCTCCTAGCGGTTCTGCATCGCGCCAGGAAGCCTCTTCCTCGGTCCCTCCGTTGGACGGTGCTTCGGCTTCTCAAGCTGCTCTTCTCAACCAACTTCTTGGGGTTGTTCAAAGCAATACGGAGCTCCTTAGGCAGCAGGAACAAATGCTTCAGCGCCTTGATACGACCGTGAACCAGAATACGGAAGCCATTCGATTGATCAATGAGCGTCTTGTTCTTCATGATGAGGAAATGTCTACCCGTATTACAAATCTGGCAGGGTCACTTGATGACCTCACTCTTGCACACAGGAACCCTCGCTCACGCACCCCTCGACGCTGACAAAAAGGGGGAGAAATTATGCTATTGTACTGTCATGCATTTCATTATCCCACATTAGCAATTTCTGTTTTTGTGTGGCTTGTTATGGTTATTGGCAACTTGTTTTGGTTATTTGCGAACTTGTTTGTTTTCCTTTCCATGTTTTTCATTAGTATAAGCAGCTTGTATTAAACTGAAACATCTATGATAGGCTGTTTATTTTTGTTATCTCAAATGTGCGCCTATTTTTTATATATTGTATCAAAGTGCCTATTAAACTGCAAATTTCATTTACTAAGGGGGAGCATTTGATCAAAATATTATGCACATGTTGAGGGGGAGCATCACTTGATGTTTCGCCAAATGTCAAGCAAACACAAAATGTTTTGTCATCATCAAGGGGGAGATTGTTGGCTTTGAAATTTACTTTCGGCAAACAATTCCAAAATTGATGATAACAAACCATTGAAGAGTGTTTGATACTGATGAATTATCGAGTTTATATTTTCAGCAAAAGACAGGTGAACGACTCAGAAATCAAACTCGAAAAGGAAACTACTCGAAAAACAAGCTCGGAAAGAAAGTTTGATTTAAAGCGAAAAGCTGTGAAAGAAATTGAAGCGAAAAAGGAAAATCAATTAAACGGCAAAAGCGAAAGTCGAAGACTCAAGACTCGGGGTAGATAGGTCGGGGAGCGATCATTGTAGCAAGGTAATTTTATGTGTCGATTTTATCGTATAAGTTCAAGTATAAAATGAACCGAACTCAAATGAAATGAAAAACGCTTTACCAAACTTAAACGGAAAGAAAAATATTTTTATTAAATGTTTTTCTTGTTATAGTCGACTAGAATCACCCTGTGTATTTTCTAGTAGTCGACTATTTCAACCAGTAGCTATTGGTTTTTCATCCACATCAAAAGAGTCGACTGAAACAAGCTTGAGTCGACTAGACTACTCATTGTAGTCGACTAGAACTCAATCTAGTCGACTAGATGGACCATTGTAGTCGACTACAATGAAGAAGTAGTCGACTAGAAGATTGCTTAAAATCTGCAGATTTTCAGAAAACAATTCCCATGTTTTGTGGATCGTGTTTAATGGTATTCAAACGGCTCTTGTCTTTCAAAAACTATAATCACTCTTCAAAACCCTAATACAATGCTATATATAGAATGAGATGTGTTTATTGAAAATCAAGAGATTGAAATACAAAAGAGAAAGAAAGCTATCAAAAATTCTGCAGAAATTTTCTCTTCAAAAGCCATTGAAACCAAGCTTTGAAAATCTGATTTTCTCCAAGTTTCTTTGAAAATCAAAACCTCTAGAATCTCTTCTTATTCTCCAAATATCATTCATTGATTATATCCTTTGAGAATACATTTCTAGAGCTATTGTAAAATCACCAAAAACACTTGAGCTTATATTGATTTATCTTCCATAAAAACCTTTGGGTTTTGAGTGTTTTTGTTCTTGAGTGATTTCATTGATTAGGAGTTACCGAATCGGGAAAAGTCTCAAGAAGGGGTTCTTGAGCCGAGGAGTAGGAGTTACCGAACCTCGAAAAAATCACGGTGTCAATCTCTCTATCTCTTTCTCTTTACATAAGTATTTTGCATGCTATATTTGCTTGAATATCTTGTATGCTAATTTGTCTTGAAATTAATTATTATAAAAGTTTAAATTGAATCATCCACTTGCTTATTGAGAAATTGATTTTTGATTATAGTGTGTTCCATGTTCGAAAAGAGTTAGACTTATTTTTGAACACCCTATTCACCCCCCCCCCCCCCCCCCCCCTCTAGGGTTAATTAGTGACTAACAAATTGAACTTAATTTCACTCAATTTTACTATTTTGAATTGAGAATTTTATCAATTTCACTCAATTTAATTCAATTAAACTACTTTAAATTTGGGATTTACTCAATAGAAGTTAATTTCACTACATTGAATTGAGAATTTTATCAATTCCACTCAATTAAACTACTTTGAATTGTGGATTTACTCAATTTCACTCAATTGAAGTCAATTTCATTACTTTGAATTAAAGATTTTGTCAATTGAACTTAATTTCATTCAATTTCACTACTTTGAATTGGGGATTTTATCAATTCCATTCAATTGAACTACTTTGAATTGAGAGTTTACTGAATTCACTCATTGAAGTCAAATTCACTACTTTAAATTGGTGATTTACTCAATTTCATTCAATTGAAGTCAATTTCAATACTTTGAATTGGGGATTTACTCAATTACACTAAATTTAAGTCAATTTCACTACTTTGAATTGAGAATTTTGTTAATTGAATTTAACTTCACTCAATTTCATTACTTTGAATTGAGGATTTTATCAATTTCACTCAATTTAATTCAATTAAACTACTTTAAATTTGAAATTTACTCAATTGAACTCAATTAAACTACTTTGAATTGGAGATTTACTGAATTTCACTAATTGAAGTCAATTTTACTACTTTGAATTGGGATTTTGTCAATTGAACTCAATTAAACTACTTTGAATTGGAGATTTACTGAATTTCACTAATTGAAGTCAATTTTACTACTTTGAATTGGGGATTTATTCAATTTCACTCAATAGAAACAAATTTCAATATTTTGAATTAAGAATTTACTCAATTGAACTTAATTTAATCAATTAGACAACTTTGAATTGAGAATTTTATCAATTCTACTCAATTGAACTCATTTGATGCATTCTAATTTTCAAATCAAAATATGATTTTAGTTCAATTAATTATAAAAAGTGTGAATCCTTTATATTATATTTAAAATTTTAAAAATAATTTTTTTAAACAAAACAATAATTAATAATTTATTTTATAATTTTAATAAATATTAATTTATCAACTTATAATTATATCTATTTATATATATATATTTATTTACACACAAAAAGCAAACCTAAACCCAAAAGTTCCTAGACTAATCCACTAAAGCTTTTATATTATATTTATTTCAACACAAAAACATTTATATTATATCTATACATTTATATATATATATATATATTTATCCACTTAAATTTTCAATGGCATACGCATTTCACGTGACCTAACTTTAAGAAACCCTAAACCTAATTTGATACCACTCTTATTCTGTCTCTCTCACTCACTCACGGCGGCTCTACGGGTTTCTACTCTTTCTCCTCACGATTCTCACCGGCTCTGGCTTGGCTTCAACAACGGCTTCATCATCATCTTCTACTTCGGTAAGAGTTCATTGAGTTCATTGTTGCCTTTTGATGTGTATATATTTCAGATTCCTTTTGCCATGTGTTTCCAATATGATTTTTATTGTATTTGGATTGGTAATTTCTTGATTGATTTTGATTGGAAGGATAAATTAAACGTATGTTTTGATTTGTTTTTCGCTATTTAGATGCTTGATGGGGGGTTATGAATCATGATATGTATCTGTTTCTGCAGATGCATAGACTTAAATACAGTATATTCTAGTTTATGGAAATTGATATTTGACTATTGGGTGGATTTTTCATATGGGTTTGTTGTTTTCTGTTTTTTATCCTTTCTTTTTTTCGTTGAGTATGTGTGACTATTGGGTAGATTTTTCATATGGCTTTGTTGTTTTGTGATTTGTTTTCCTCGTTTTTTTTTTGTATCTTAGTAGATATAGTTATGTATCTATAGATTTTTCAGGTGGTATGGGTTGTTTCAGATTATATACATAAAAAACAATTAGGTTAAAATCTGATAAGATGATTTGCGGTTTTATAAGTAAATTGGTACAATTGGAATAATATTTGAAACAGTGGTTATTACTTATTTATTTATTTTGGGTCTCTGTTTTTCTTAAATTTATATAATACTTTCAATTGAAAGAAACTGAACGATTTTGTGATTAGTATAATTAGTTGATTGATTGATAGGTTTTGATGATAGTAATAGTCACCCTTTTATAGTTCCTTTGGAGCTTCTTGACTAAGTGAGAGCCTAATTATAAATTAATCATTCTTTTTTTTTCCTTTCATTGCTTATTTAATATTGCTTTGTGAATTCACAAGTCTTATTCTTTATCAAACTTCTTTTATGTTGTTATGCTTTCATGTCCAAATTTCTAATTCTATTTGATTGTTTGCCTTAGGCAATGGTATTTATGGAATTGTTCTTCCTGAACAAGAAGAGAAGGTTATTGCAATCAAGAAGGGTAATGCCCTTGCCCTCCCTTTCGGCGTAACGACATGGCGGTACAACAAAGAGGACACTGAACTAGTGATCCTCTTCTTGGGTGATACCTCAAAAGCCCACAAAGCATTTTTCTCACCGGAACAAATGGTACAAATGGTATCATTCACCGACTTCTTTCTCACCGGAATAAATGGCATCTTCACCAGCTTTTCCACCGAGTTTGTGAGTAGAGCGTTGGACTTGGAAGAGAGTTTTCTGAAGACCCTTGTTGGAAAGCAATCCGACAATGTCATTGTCAAGCTCGATGTTGGCTTTAACATGCCTGAGCCCAAACAGGAGCACCGTGTTGGCATGGCATTGAACTGTGATGAACTGTTGGTTTCATTGATCTGTGAGTATGAAGTATAAGAAATGATATGTTTATTGTAATTGATAGAAGGAAATTACACAGTACTTTTTCAAAAAATAAATAAATGATTAACATAGATTTTTCTCTTAACGTTCTTTGGTGTGATTTTGGCTTTTGTTGATTTGCCAATCTCTTGACCTTGGTTGATATCAAAAGCTTGAAAATGAGTCAAGCTTGTTATCGAGTTCAAGTTCGAGCTCGGCTCGTCGAGCTAACGAGCCGAGCTTGTCGAGCTTATGAGCCGAGCTCGAGTTTATTATTTTAGGTTCGAGCCGAGCTCGAACAGCATCATGTGAGCTCGACTCGAGCTCGAACACTCTTCCAAACAAGTCGAGCCGAGCTCGAACAAGCCAATACTCGGCTCGGCTCGGCTCGGCTCGGCTCGTTTACAGCCCTAGTCACCGGTCAAAAAGGGACAACCACCACGTAAAGTCCAACAACGATCGGGAGGAACACGCGGAGTCATCCCTACAAGTGCTCGGGGGACGCAATCCTGAAGAGATTCTGACCATGAAGAAATTGGAGGAAATTATGACCAGATTCCAAAGGAAGGTGCTTAAGGATCTGAAGATGCAGACCCCTATCGATCTGGCCTCGGAGGCATCCATTGACGTCGTACATACACCATTCACACTGACTATCACCAGTGTACCGGAGAGGTTCAGGCTGCCAAAGTTTACCTTGTTTAATGGAACGAAGGATCCAACGGAGCACATCTATCATGTTCATACAAAGATGAATGTCTACAATGAAAACGAAGCCTTACTCTGCAAAGTTTTTCCCACCAACCTAACCGAAGCTGCCCTACTCTGGTTCAGAAATCAACCACCCTGATCCATTGGAAGCTGGCTCAGACTCTGTGAGTTATTCATTGCCCAGTACTTCGGTAATAAAAGACAAAAGAAGACTATCTCCAGTTTATTCACCATGAATTTAGGACTGGCAGTTCGTGTCAACAGGTCGACCCATGGGTCAACAGGGCAATCTGATACTAGTTGACACGAATATCAAACATTTTAAATATGATACAATCCAACACAAAAAATAAAATATAAAAAATAAAAATGAAATTGAAATTGAATTTGACACGATTTAATAATAGTTTATTAATGTATTTCAATCCATGACCAATTAGAGAATAGAAAAAATCAGTAAATAAATATAACAATAAATATAATCGTGTCAAACAAACGGGTCAATTCATGTCATAAATTGCCAGCTCTAACCATGATCCAGGAGAAAGGTGAATCCCTGAAAAGCTTTATCTCAAGATTCAATGTCGAGATGTCCTCAATTGATAATTGTGATCAACATTCAGCTGTCGAGGCCTTCAAAATGGCCCTGATCCCTGGAACCAACTTCCATCAGTCCTTGGTCAAGAGGCCACTAGCAGACATCGGAGAACTCAATTCCAGGGCACAAAGGCATCTCCGAATAGAAGAAAAGTTGGTCATACGCCAAAGGAGGACAACCTTTGCAAGCATAGAAGCAAGGTTAACCGAACCTTTAAGGGTAAAGGATCGAGCACCAGATCGGAAGCGACCAAGCATTCCTCCTGAACCCTCCCCAGTCCTAGAGAAATGCCAGAGATTTAAGGACAAGGTCACCCTGGCCAAGCTGTATCAGGAGACTAAGGGTAAATGAATCTTTTGGTCACCACCACCCATTAAACAACCAATGGACCAGAGGGATATGTCGAGACATTGTGCCTTCCATGGAGAGTACGAGCACCATGCCAATGAGTGCAGAAGCCTTAGGAGACAGGTGAAAGCCATGATAGCAAAAGGAGAGCTGACCGAGTACGTTGCTAAGGAGGGCACCCGATCAGACCAAACGTCATATACACCCACCAAGGGGGCAATAGGACAGCCCATAAGAGTCATTCACATGGTTCACGGAGGACCAAGTCAATCAGAAGTAGAAGAAGCCCATAGATCCCAGATGCGTCAAGCCTAGAAACTGCGAAGGGTTGGGGAAGTCAGCGAGTTTTGAAGCCCAAAAGAGGACGCCCATATAACTTTCTCCTCTGCAGATATGCGGGGCATACAGTCACCACATGGCGATCCCTTGGTTATCTCTATCATGGTCTCGAACTGCTTGATCAAGAGAGTGATGGTCGACCCAGGAAGCAGCACCAACATTATCACCAAGTGGGCCTTTGAGAATTTAGAGATCAACCCTTAGGAGATAATCCCTTCTAGAAGCCCGATAGCCGGATTTGATGGCAGAAGAGTGGAACCAGTGGGAGAGATCCAACTGCCAGTAACAGTAGTAAGGCGCACGCTCAGAGAAATCTTTGTGGTGGTGGACGTTAAACCCTCCTATAATCTCCTTATGGGAAGGGGTTGGATCCATCGGATGTATGGAGTTCCGTTAACCATGCATCAAGTCATGCGGTGCATCGATCTGAATGGAATTGATGTGATTGACATCAGGGGCGATCAGGTAGCAGCCAAGGAGTGTTACGCTATCACCATGAAAGGTCTGAAGAAAAGGGCTGAACTGGAACGAGAATCATAATCCAAAGTGGTACCCGTTGATCAATAGCAATTACAGGAAAATGGTGCGGGGTTATCAATAGCAGCTGAACATTTGCTTGAAGTTCAGATCTACCCCGATCACCCTTAAAGGTTGACTTATATTGGTTTCGGCCTCAATGCACAAGAAAAAGAATAAATGAAGGCCCTACTATGCTCCAACGCTGACGTATATGCTTGGGGCCATATGGATATGACTGGCATCTATCCATCAATAGCCCAGCATTCCCTCAACGTGGATCCCGGTGCAAAACCTGTTAGACAGAAGCAAAGGCGGATGGGGGCTCACTAAAACCAGATCATAGCTGAAGAGGTTGATCGACTTCTCCAAGCAGGATTCATAAAGGAGGTACAGTATCCTTCCTGGTTGGCAAACGTTGTTGTGGTTCAAAAGAAGAACGGGAAATAGAGGGTGTGCGTAAACTTCACCGACCTGAATAGAGCATGCCCGAAGGATTGTTTCCCCTTACCAAAGATCGATCAGATGGTAGATGTCACCGTAGGATTCGAGCGTTTGAGTTTTCTGGATGCATACTTTGGGTATAACCAGATACGAATGAACCCAGATGACGTGGAAAAGGCTGCATTCATCACTGAATCAGGTACATATTGTTACACAGTTATGCCTTTCGGACTAAAAAATACAGGTGCAACCTTTCAGAGGTTGGTCAACAAGGTTTTCCAAGGCATGATGGGATCTACAATAGAAGCCTATATTGATGACACGGTGGTCAAAAGCAAGGAAAAAAGTGATCACCTGACCGATCTACAGTAGGTATTCGACACCCTCAGAGAGTACAAGATGAAACTTAACCCATCCAAAGGTTATTTTGGAGTGTCCTCGGGCCAGTTCTTGGGACACATAGTTGATCGGACGAGAATACAAGCTAGCCCAACACAAGTCAAAGCTCTCATGGAGTCAGCAAAGTCGAGGTCCCGGAAGGAAATCCAGGTACTAACCGGAAGGGTGGCAGCCCTCAGCCGTTTCATCTCTCACTTAACCGATCGATGCAAGCCATTCTTTCAAGCTATAAAGGTAGTAAAAGGAGAGGTCTAGGGGCCGGAGCAATCTGAAGCCCTAAAAAAACTCAAAAGCTACATGGCAAGGCCTCCTATACTGGCAACCCCAAAAGCTGATGAGCCGTTACACTTGTAGCTAGCCATATCTGCAACATCTACCAACGCCGTTCTGGTTAAAGAGGGAAAGGGATACCAGATACCAGTCTTCTACACCAACAAAGCCCTTGCTGATACAGAAACCCGTTATTCAAAACAGGAGAAGCTAGTGTTATCACTGATCAATGCAAAACGACGTCTTCGGCATTATTTTAAAGCACATCCAATCGTAGTGCCAACTGGAACCCTGATCAGATCCATAATGGCGAAACCTAAGTTATAAGGGAGAGTATCCAAATGGGTAATAGAACTCGGGATTTTTGACATAACCTATGTCCCCCGAACTGCCATCAAAGAACAAGCAGTAGCTGACTTTCTGTTGGAAATAGAAACTACAGATTCCTTAGAAGAGAATGAGCCTGGCTTATGGGTTGTGTTCATGGGCGGATCATCAAATGTCAACGAAGCAGGGATTGGTGTAGAGCTCGTGACACCAGATGGCACTAAAATCCAGTAGTCCGTTCGAATGGAGTTTCCTGCCTCCAACAACGAAGCCGAGTATGAGGCCCTTTTAGCGGGGATTCGGTTGGCCCGAAGCCTTCAAGTACAGAAAGCAGAGATACGGAGTGATTCCCAGTTGGTCGTATGGCAGTTAAATGGAGAGTATGAAACCCGAGAGCCAAAAATGGAAGCATACAGGAATTTGGTGCTAAAAGAGGCCGAAGAGTTCCAGCAGTTACCTTTGAGCAGATCCCCAGAGGGGATAATATCATAGCAGATCAGTTGGCTAACTAGGCCTCCACAATAGGGGAAAGTATGACTCGAATTGTACCAATAGACTTCATCGTCCGATCAAGCTTGAAGCCCCCCAAAGACGTGATGATCATTCCATGGGAGCCAAGATGGATGGACCCTATAGCAGATTATTTGAGGACCGGTGCATTACCTGAATCAAAACTATAAGCCCGAAAGATAAGAATGAAGGCAGCCATATATGCTCTCTATAACGGCCGACTATTCCACAAGTCTTTCTCCGGGCCATACTTGAGATGCCTCACGCCCTCTGAAGCTTCGGCGGTCATGGAAGAAATTCATGTAAGAGCATGTGACAATCATTTTGAAGGGAGGTCTTTAGCCCATAAAGTTCTCACCCAGGGATACTTCTGGCCCTATCTGTCAAGGGACGCTGAGATCTACACCCGACACTGCAAAAAGTGCCAATTTCATGGAGATGCCATTCATCCACCTCCGGAGTTACTGAACCCAACAACTATCCCTCACCCATTTGCCCGATGGGGTATGAATATTGTAGGTTTTCTCCCGCAAGCTATACGATCTACCACTCATGTTCTTCTGGCGACAGATTACTTCACCAAGTGGGTAGAAGCCGAGGCATACTCTACCATCAAGAGAAACCATGTTATAAAGTTCATCTAAAGTCATATCATTTGTAGATTCGGTTTACCCCGAACTATAATGATGGATAATGGCACCAATTTGGATAACAGGAAGGTTCAAGCGTTCCTAGCAAAGCATGGGATCAATCAAAACACTTCTTCCGTTGGCTATCCACAGGAAAATGGGCAAGCTAAAAGAACAAGCAAAATAATTTTTGATACACTCAGGAAAAAGCTTAAAAAGGAAAAAGGGGCCTGGTTGGAGAAATTGCCCGAAGTGTTATGGTCCTATCGGACTACTCCAAAGCAACCAACAGGAGAGATCCCTTTCGTCATGGCTTATGGGGCCGAAGTTGTTATCCCGTCCGAGTTGAGAGTGCCTACTTTAAGAAGTCAAGCCTGGGAGGAAGGTCCAAACAATCAGCACCTGGCCCATGATTTTGACCTACCGGAGTAAAGAAGGGAAGTTGTCGAGATAAGGCTGGCTACCTATCAGCAACAAGTCATGGCACGGTTTAATCATAAATTCAAGAGAAGAGAGTTCCAGGTAGGCGATATGGTACTCAGAAGAAAGATTGGGATTGTTAGCAAATTACGAGAGATATGGGAAGGACCTTACACAATAATTGAGGTCATCGGACACGGAGCATATCGGGTACGTAAGAATGAGACAGGCTGCATCGAGTGAAGAGGTATTATCCTTAGGAAGTTTCTTTTTCTTGTTAAAACAATAAAACTATGTCTCACCGATGACACCTTTTACTGATTATAATAAAGCATATGTGCCCGATGTTCGGCACCTCTGCTTCATGATTCTCAAGTTCATTTCAATAAAGATACATTCTATTTTGTGCGAGTGTTCCATGTTTAAATCAAAATTTTCCTAAGTGTTGAGTTCAAACATGATTTGAACTAACCAGACGATTAAAACAAGCCTCAGGGGCCATATGCCCGAAGGCCTTGTGTTCAAATAAAATTTTCCTAAGTGTTGAGTTCAAACACGATTTGAACTAACCAGACGACTAAAACAAGCCTCAGGGGCCATATGCCCGAAGGCCTTGTGTTCAAATAAAATTTTCCTAAGTGTTGAGTTCAAACGTGATTTGAACTAACCAGAGAACTAAAACAAGCCTCAGGGGCCATATGCCCGAAGGCCTTGTGTTCAAATGAAAAGTTTCCTAAGTATTGAGTTCAAACATGATTTGAACTAACCAGAGGACAAAAACAAAGCCTCAGGGGCCGTATACCCGAACGTTCCATGTTTAAAATTAAAATTTTCCTGAAGTGTTAAGTTTAAACATGAGGAAAAATACAAGTCTCAGGGGCCAGATGCCCGAAGACTAAATATTAAAATAGGAAAATGTACTAAAACAACAAGAGCAAAATGAACACTGAGATGGGAAAATTATTTTCATTAATAAAGAGATAAACTACAAAAACACCCTTCTGAAAAGAGTAAATATAAAGAGCTTGAAAAAACCCATTATACTCAAGAGGATGATAGTCTTCTCCCTTCAAAATTGCAGCGAACCGCTTCTCATTTTCAAAAGACAGAGGGTCCTTGTAAGGAAGAGACACTCCCATGAAGGTATCGAACTCCTCAGCAATCTTGAACTCCCGAGTTGCCAAAGGAATATGCTCCATTTCGTGTCTTTCTTGCCATGCTCTAACCGATCGGACATCGCAGATGGTGGTGTACCGGCTATGCATGTCCAGACCCCCCAAACGGAACACCTCTACCTTGGACCGCTCAAGAGCCAGAAGGTTATCTGACTCCACTTTTTCGGCAGCTAGCTTTTGGTAGGCTGCCTTCGCCTCTTCAAGCTCAGTGACTAAAACTATCTTCTCAGCAACTAGAGCCCTCTTCTACGCCTCCCCGGTCTTCAGAAGGTTTTTATGCTCTGAGATGCTCTGGCGAAGACCATCTGCCTCTTTAACCAGAGTGACCCGATGCTCATTGTTTTGCTTGATATGGGCCTGCATAATGGCTATCTCCCGAACATCAGACTCCATAATATTGTTGTAGGCCTGGATACTATAGAGAAGCTACATAGAAAGAGGAAAAAATGGCATGTTAGTACGCAAGGTGGTAAAAATAATAAACCAAGTTGCAAAAGTAAAACAAGTTACATACCTCCATGACCATTGTGGAGCTTTTCCTTAGAAACTCAGTCCTGGAGATTTTTTACTGAGCAGCCCTATCGACCGGAGTCCAAATCCCTTTCGCCATAACCCGAATAACTTCTGGCTGGGTGATGGTGAGTTGATTGGCGCAGACCGGAGTCCCATCAGGTAGAAGGAACTTTGGCTCCCAGGGAATAGAAGTACGGGGAGCCTCTTGAGCCTGAGGAGTTACGTTTGTCGAGGCATCAGTAGCTTGGGTCCTGGGCCTCTTATTGCCCACTCCACTGCCTGTACTATACCGGGTCCTTGTAACTGGAGGATTTACAGGGGAAGGCTGGGGTGGAGTTACCGGGTTTTTTGCTGGCGGAGGTACCGGAGGCGCTGGGGGTGCTGTCGAGAGCGACACAGCATCGACCAGGTCGACCCCTTCAGGAACTTGAGGGCGTTTAGCAGAAAGAGGTCTGGCGGACAAGTCCATCCTGTCAATAGTAGTGCCTAAGTTAGAAATCATCTCCAAGTTTGCCTGAGTCAGAAGGTCTGTGGCAGATCGGACATTGTTCTAGATTTTGGCTCTCAGAAGGGCTATCCGTTCTTTTATGAGGGATAGGGGGATTTCTCTATCCTCATAACCTAGAAACCCATAGGCATACTCCCCCCGATGTAAATCACAGTACTCACAGAGACAAGAGTCCTTATGGAGGGGACGATAGATGGGTAAGCGAATGGCACCGAATGTGTGTGGGATCGGGTATGTAAGAGAAAACAGGTAAGACTAATTACCGCTCACAACTACCATTCTCTCTTTCCACCCCTTGTCAGACTTTTCTGTACCAGTGCAAATACTCCGACCAGGGAAAGGAAAGAGGTTGTATCTACCCTTGATTTCTCTGGCATTTTGGAAAAAATAGCAAAGTAGCAAGTCGACTAACCCTAAGTTAAGGTCCAGATCTCTATTATACAATAGGAGCATGGATAAAATCCTAAGGTTGTTTGGGTTAAGTTGAAGCGGGTGTTAAACCTAGCATGAAAAACACGTAATAGAAGAAAGGGTGAAGAGGAAATTTTAAAACCTTAAGGTGAACTGCCGATAGCAGAATGCTACCGGGTTGGAGTCCCTCACTTTTAGTGAAATCTAAGTAACCTGGGTAAGGGTCCACATCGACATCCCCATGTACGTGGGTCTCAACCCGAAAATGTTTTACATCTACTTCAGGCCGTTTTTTCTTAAGAGGGGCGACTACGAAGGGTTCAGAAGACTTGGGATTCACAGACTCATTGTTGCCATGAGAACCCCTGGAAACAGGTGTTCCCGGATTCGTTGACGAACCCTGAAGATCGGTGTTTTGGGGAATTATTCTTAGGGCCCCTTGACGGGTAGAAGGAGGGTTGTCACTACTGGTAGGTCGGTGCCAGTAGTAGAGGACAGAACGACATTTTCTACTAACCGGGTGTCATCACTGTCAGACATGGTTCCAAGAAAGGTAAAAGAGACAGATAGGGGGCAGAGATGAAAATTGAAAAGAAAATAGTGTTATCCGACTTACTTAGGTAGTGAAGAGGCAGGAAGAGCTTCGGGTCGAAGCAAGTGTCTATTTTGTTCGAAGAACTGGCAGAGAGGGTTTAGGAATAAGAGAGAAATGAGTTCCAGAGACGAAAGTTGAAAGAGAGAGAAATATGAACAGAGAGTTGCAAATGAAGTGAATGAAGAAATGAAATAGCTTGGAGTGGGTTTTTTTAGAAAGAAAAAGGCATGCCAAAACCGAAGGTCACACAACTAGGCCTCTTCAGGACCAGTTCCGGTTCCGTCTGGAACCGAAACCAAACTGATAATTTCGGTTCTTAAAAAATCAGAAACGGAACCGAAAGGGGAAGGGGAAGGGGAAGGAACCGAACCGAAAAATCGGTTCGGTTCCGGTTCCTTCTATATTTAATTTTTTTAAAAAAAATCTCAATTTTATAAAATAATATAATTATAAACTAGAGTATTTGAATTAAAGCAAACCCAAAACCAAATATATAATTAGTGGAATAAAAAAAGTAGCTTGAATTTGTATTGTTATTGAAATTAGTGGAGGTTTATTGCTAGTCTTTTTGGTTAATAATAAATAAAATAAAAAAAAATATATATATATATATATATATATATAAAAACTGGTTCCGGTTCCGCGAGACCAGAATCGGAACCGAACCAAAATTTTCGATTCTTAAAATTTTGGAACCGGAACCGAACCCCTATAGAACCGAACCGAACCGCCAGTTCTGGTTCGGTTCCTGAACACCTCTACACACAACCCACGATGAGCCGTCATGTTGCAAGGATTGAGGAAGTAATGGCCTTTTATTTTGAAATATCATTAAATACCTAATGATGACATGACAACTCATCACCATCATTTCCCATAAACAATATATATATGTCTATATAAATGTATTTAATTTCGGTCATGGGCTATGAATTAGCCCATAAGCCGATAACCTTAGGGGCATGTGTAATAGTCAAAATAATATATGGTTTAACTAAGATGGGCCACAGGATTGATGGACCGAAGACTGATGGGCCGAGGACATATGGGTCGAAGACGGATGGACCGAAGAAATAAATGGGCTCATAGAATTCTCTAAAAGATGAGTGATCCATAAGTTAGGGAGTTGTCCTACTTATGGAAAAGAAAGTTCAAAACATAATTGAGTTTATCAAATCTCATGATTTAAGGGATTGATAAACTTGGATAAATGGGCTTGACCCATTTACCAAATTGTGTATAAATACATGGTCAAAGATTGAATAAATGATCCAATTTTTAACCCAATTATTATTGTGTATTTTTCTGCATCTACAAATAGGTAATTCATTAATAATTAGGGGTGCGCAAAAAAATTGTAAAAATGTAGAACTAATCCAATCCGAACTTTATAGTTGGTGCTTTGATTCCGGTTCTAAACTGATTTTTTTATCCAATCATCATAAAGTAGAACTGTTATGGTTCGATTATCCGATATTAGACTGTCTGGAACTGAACCAAATCAATTATATATATATATATATATATATATATATATATATATTAATGTATTAGTTTATATAAACACTCCATTTTGTACTCCGCATTCCGAATACCAGAATTGCAACCTGATGGGTCGCCAATGCCCCTTTTGACCATAGTTGATTGAAAAATCGTTTAGTTTGACTTTACAATATCTTTTAATATAACCATTGAATTGACGATACGTCTTGTCCAACGCATTTATTTTAGTTGTGAGCCTTAGGCAAGTCATTTCGATACATGATCACAAATGTCTACGATCTATTTTGGGGCATATTTATCAAATTATGATCGTTTTCTCTACTTGCGTCGGATTTTCGCACTATTTTTGTAACGTCCTGTTATTTTTCGCATTTTTATGAGCCATTTTTTTTTCTTTTATTTCGGTTTGTAACGTCATGTGATTTGTCACTTTCGAGTTTTCTTATAAGAATTCCATGGGAGTTTTTGCCGTTTTTAATTTCCTTGTATGGTTTAGAGTACGTTAGAAGAACGGAGTTGATGTCTTGGGATTAATTCTCGTGTTTAGCATTCCTTGTTTTGGTCGTTCAAGGGACCTGGGACATACCCGATGGGTCCGATGGTTGGGTTTTATATCCATGAATATTTATTTCAATTTTTTTAATTATCTGACGTTCCGTTTATTTTTTGGGCTAGCGTTATATCATTTAGGGATTTTCCAGTAATTTTATTTTTATTATCATTCTTAAATTGTAGTTAAATGTTCTCTTTTTCTTTCGCACTCGACGCGGAGGATTTTGGATCGTTTCTTCGCGGGTATTATCCATTTGTCGGCATATCGGGCTATCAGGCCAAGTGTCGGGTTTAATTAAGAAATTTATATTATTACTTGTAATTATATGTGTGTGGCTATTTTTAATATATATATATATAATTATATATATGTGTATATATATATCTAATATATTTGTGTGGCTAGGAGAGAACGACGTAGCTTCATCATCTCTTCTCCAGATCGACGCACATTCTCCTTCTTCCACGCGACAGACCATCCATGTGCTTCTCATTCCTCGTCGTTTTCTTCTCCTTCTTCTACAGATCGTCGACCAGCTAGAGAGAGAGAGAGGAGTTGCGCGCCTGAAGAAGAGAGAGGGAGGACGTGACCTGAAGAGGAGTGGGTCGCCGGACGGCTGGTGAGGGCTACGCAGGTCGCCGGAGCTATTGGTGGTTGCAAGCAGTAAGGGGTGTCGCCGGACAGCCCCTTTGGGCTCGACTCGGCTGCTTTTGGGCCACGGTTTGCTCCAAAACTTTGAGGGTTTGTTCCTCTCACGATGAACGTCATCATACTAAAATTTGGTGCGAATCAGTTGAGCGGTTTGGCGAAAATTTTGGATTTTGTGTAAGAGAATTGTTTCGGTTTTTTTCTAGAGTTAGCCCAATTCGTTTGTATATAGCTATCAGGTTTCATAGATCGACAAGGCGGGCCGTCGTTTCGGTTCAATTAAATCGGACAGCCCCACTTTCGGACTGTTCATGATGGTCCCAATTCAGGCGCAAGCATTTTGGGTAGAATTGAGAGCGCATCTTTGTTTAGGGATGCAAATAAACTGAACCGAGTCGAGTCGAGTTTTGGAATGTTCAAGTTAGGTTCATTTACTAGATAAGTCTAGAAAATGTGTTCAAGCTCGGTTCATTTGCTTAACGAATGAGCCCGAGCCGAACACCAAATTTAACGAGTCAAGTCCGAGCTTATTCATGAACGACTCGTTTCAGTGCAACATATATTAATCTTCCTAATAGTTGTCTGAATTGAGTTGTTGCATGTCTGTTTTAACATATTTTCACTAGTATAATTTTTTATGAATGAATTTTATGTTACGACTAGACCTGTCAATGGATCGGATTCGGATCGGATCAGTTAAATCCAAATCCAATTTGTTAAGAAATCGGATTATCGGATTCGGATCCTAATCGGGTTATCGGATTTTATTTTCAATCCATATCCGGTTAATATCGGATTCGGATCATAATCGGATTATTGATAAGTCTATTGATAAGGATGACAAAAACTCCTGATCCGTGATCCGAATCCGATAATTCGACAGATTTTCACTTAATTAATTCATATTTGAATTTCTTCATTATAGAATATTTGATCCGAATATCTAATTAAAAAAAATACAAAAATCAATAAATACTAAAACACTAAAATTATTCACACTTTTAATAATTGTATTTATGATCAATCATTATTAATAAATAATAAAATAATTAACAACTAACATTTATATACATGTACAATATTAAATATATACACATATATATAAATATATATATGTATATTTTATCGGATCGGATTAGGCTAATCCAAATCCAATTTGTTAAGGAATCGGATTATCGGATTCGGATCATATTCGGGTTATCGGATTTTTTTTGCAATCCAAATCCGACTAATCGGATCGGATTCGGATCAAAATCCAATCCATTGACAGGTCTAGTTATGACCGCCTAATTTTTATAATCTTTTCACAATAATATTCATAATTTGTTCAATTTGAACACTTTTTTTTGTCAAATATAATATAATTTTACTATTTAACTTAGACGAGCTTGTTCACGAGCTTGGCGAACCAAGCTTAGTAATGTTCAAGCTCGGTTCGTTTACTAAACGAGCCTAAAAATTGTGCTCAGACTCGATTCGTTTACTAAACGAACGAGCACGAGCCGAACTCTTAACGAGCCGAACCCAAGTCTGCTCACGAACGGTTCGGTTCATTTGCAGCCCTATCTTTGTTGTGGGCGTGTCGGTATAGTTCTGTTAAAAAAATTACAGAACCATTCTCATAGAACAAGAAATCAAAAAATCTGTTTGGTTGATAAAAACTGAAAAGTGAACTACAAACATAAAGAACCACCATCCGTATAATTCTCAATTCATACATGAAACTTTTGAAGGTTTAAACCCCCATACGTACCATTACTTTATACCTACAGCACTACTGCACATGACAGTTTTTCATAATAACTCTTGCAAGTTGTATCAAACTGAATCTTAGCATACTGAAGGTATCTATTCTTTTGAATATACGAAATATATATAAAAAAGAACACTCAAGAGGGCACCTTACAAAAAACAACCGAAGCCCCTAAAGAGGAAGGGAACCCAGTATATATAAAAGAAAGCGCTCGAAAGAGGAGCGCATCCCTTGCAAAAAGCAACCGATGCCCCTAAAGGGTGGAGAGAACCCAAGCAGAGAAGAGGGTCTATGAGAGCTCAATGTTCTTTGGTCTCTTTTTGGACTGACAATGTCCCAGTGATTCGCTAGATGGCTCATCTCCAACAGGCTTACATCTTTTAATTTCCATAGGAGAGCATGTGTCATCGTCATCGCCACCATTATCACTGTCATCAGTCTCGCTGCTATCTTCAGGCTTCGTCCCACGACTGCTACCAGCCAAAGCAATCACCGGACCAGCTATTGCAGACTCATCAGCAGAAACAGCCTTGGGGGTATGAAGATCAGCAACATCCAACATCAAATCATGTGATTAGATGCACCAAATAATCAACTCGGAAACATGTCTGCCGCCACTTAGTCCAAAGGCGAAGGAAAAAAATGAAAACCCTAATTTACCATTTCAATGTATTCCAACTCGCTTCCTGTGAGCACTTCAATGTCGCAGTCCTTGGAATTATCCTGCATTTTAGCGAGGCACACTGTTATCAGAAATGACAACTTGATCACTTCACAAGAAAAGCGTAGAATGTAAACCTTTGCATCTATCTGCAGCCTTTGATTTGCTTCTGATATGACACCCACAAAATTCTTCACCTCTCCCAGAAATGAAGTAATGTCAAAATAAGCATAAACTCTAACATGAGTATTGCCCCTGCTTTTACCCGTCTTATGAAGCCAAGACACTTTGAGACTTGATGTATCCAACACACTGTGGACACAACCGCATCAGACACACTAACAAGGAATCCAATGCAGGCAATATATATCAACTCTTCTTCTTCTCGTTCTTCTTCTCTTTTTCTTCCAATCATAAATTAAAGATCACAATAAGCTGATCATGGAATGGACACTTCAAGAATTTATCACGGAGGAAGGGATACAAGGAGGAATGAGTGGTTGCACACATGATATAAATTGTGTATATCTTCCAAGTTCGGCAACTTTGAATTGATCAAATCATATGTTCTCCCATATTAATTAATCTAGTCCGTCACATAATCTGAAGTCTACCATTTCAGTCTGTGTTGTCATGAATCCTTGGTACATAATTATCTGTAACCTTTTCAATACAACCAAGCTATACGCCTAATATCTCCATATGAATTCTGTATATTAAGGCACTCAAACTACCAATGCTATAATAGTATATTCACAACAAATGGGAGGACGAACAGAGAGGGGGAACTGGGTTTTGGCTCAAACAATTTTCTTATCAGACTCAAAATAACTTTTGCCTAGCAACAGCTGTATTCAGTATCCAGATAAACCATCACTTTTGCTTTGTTGAAAGTTATAGGACCATGTAAATAATCAAGTAATAACAGATACAAATAGGGCAAGGAGATTTCTAGATCTTGCATCTACTCATGTCATAATGATCTACCTCGTATGGTATTAGAGACACCCCAATGAACCATTCAATAACATTGACAATCATATGCCGAAATCCAACTACATGCCACTAAATATTTACCCACCTATCTCCCCATTTTCTTCCCTAAAATTCATTAATGAAGGGTTAACTGACAACTACATATTGACATGTAGACCAAGACCATAACCCTCACCTCAAAAGTGCCCAAGGCTCCAAGTGACTAAAACGAAATAAAATTTGCATTCAAGATCTTATTCTTCTGAAGAATCCAAAAGACGGCCCTTGTAAGCGACTAGCAATTCCTCGGCATCATCTCTAAACCTCGAGATATACTTCTCTAAGAAAGCCTCCTCTGTTATACTCAGTACGTAAAGAAATTTTGGCTCCTTCTTCAACAGCCTCTTCGACTGCAAAATCTGAAATACTCTGTATCGGGGGATTGTTCTCTTTTGCATGCTGTGCATCAAACAAAATGGTCGATGAACTAACACCGACTTTTCCAACTTTAGAACATTGAAGAAAAAATTAATCCCAATTTCTAACTTATCCACGGAAGCCATAAGCAAGGTTGGTGCCTTCCTTAACATTTGCATGCATTCATCAGTTGAAATCCCGAAACTCCTAAACAAATCTAATTTCTTAGCCAAAGTCTCATTACTGATGCCACCAAGTGTATACATAGCATGAACCAACATCCTTGAATGAATCGAAAAACCCATATCGACAGCCCTAGAAACGAGGTCTCTAACGACGGATTCTTTCATAGTAAAGATCCGGGGTTGCCTCTTTAAGAGCGTTGAGAGCTGGGATCCAACTATCCCACAGCTCTCTAGGAATGGAATGTTGCACAACAACCTTGACACATTCTCTTTGGAGGCCAACCAAGTGCATCTCCTCAACACCACAACCAAATCATGATGATTCTTATCATCAGTCACAAGAATTTTCTTGAGAATTTCAACACATGGTTTCAATTTTCTATCCAAACTCCAAGTCAACAGTCCGGGATTGTTAGAAATGAGATTACCCAGATCAGAATCAGTGACACCCATGTCTTGAAAATACTTGAGCTTGGGTTTGAGGGTATTTTCCACATTGGAGAAGAGGATTTGGGGGTTGCCATTGACCGCTCTCCGAATGTGGGTATCGGAGAATCCGAGGTTTCTGAAGAATTGGACCACGGATTGAGGCTTTTCTGGGGTTTTGGCATGTGGGTATCGATTGCAGATGATTGAGACTCGTGGGTGAGAGAATTGGAAGGTTTGCACCAGGTAGTTGAATATAGAAGAGGGGTGAGGGTTAGGGTTAGGGTTAGGGTTTGGGATTGGAGGTGAGATGATGGTAAGAGAAGAGAATGAAGAGAGGAAAGGTGTTGTAATGGGTTTAATAATAGAGTGGTGGAGATTGTTGAAACCACCAACAGGTGAGCAGATATTGAGAATGTGCTTCATCTCCAACAACTTTGCAACTGCAAAGTTTTGCTCACAGGGGCATTAGGGTTCCAAGAAAAGAAGAAAACTTGTGTAGATAGTGAGAGCTATTGCTATGATGTTAGTTTTAAGTATATGTAATTATGTATATATATATATGTATATATCTATGGTGAGATGTTTTTGAAACACACCTTTGGATTTGGTAACAGAGGTGGCGTGTGTTGGGCATGCCAGAGCTTGACGAAAGTGGCGGAGCCCTAATCTTCAAATGTACGAAGTACCAAAAATATCCTTGCGATATATATAACACCCATTAATTTCAAAATATGTGTACAGCATCTAATGGTGCATTTCGTGTAACGTTTTTTGTTTTCTATTCTCACCTACCAAAAAATTATAAGTAAAAAATAAAAATTATGTTTAGTAAGTTGTTTCCGTTCTAGTTATTGATAGGGCAGTTCAGGACCGGTTCTGGTTCCGGTTCCAGGAACCTGGAACCGGAATCGAATCGATTTTTTCGGTTTTTGAAAAACCGAAAGGGGAAGGAATCGAACCGAAAAATCGGTTCGGTTCCGGTTTCTTTTATATTTATTTTTTTAAAAAAAAAAATCTCAATTTTATAAAATAAGATAATTATAAACTAGAGTATTTTGAATTAAAACAAACCCAAAACCAAATATATAATTAGTGGAATAAAAAAAATAGCTTGGATTTGTATTGTTATTGAAATTAGTAGAGGTTTATTGCTAGTTTTTTTGGTTAATAATAAAAAATATATATTAAAAAAAAAAAAACCGGTTCCGGTTCCGGTTCCGGTTCGGTTCCGCGGGGCCGGAACCGGAACCGAACCGAAATTTTCGGTTCTTGGAATTTTGGAACCGGAACCGGAACCGAACTGAACCGCCGGTTCCGGTTCGGTTCCTGAACACCCCTATTTATTGAGGAATATTTATCACATTTCTCCTAAAAAAATGAAATCATTAAAAAGATATTAATCTTATTTCTGTCACTATAACAGTGAAACGTTATCACCCATCTTACCACATATATACTATTTATTTAAAACAAACTCTCTCTATATATTTATTAATATCAATTAATATATATTACTTTATATATATAATATATTATACTAAAAAATAAAGTATTTTTAATTAATATAAATTATATTTTAATTTATAAAATTTTATATCTTTGTTTGAATTTATGAGACAAAAATATATAATTTATTATATAATCTTACTAATATATTAGTTGATATTAATAATATATATTAAATACTAAAATGTTATTAAATAATAAATATTTTTAATTAATATAAAATAAATCTTACTGTATAAAGTATTATATATTATTTTGAATTTATCAGAGAGAAATATATAATTTAGGGCAAGAAACCCCCCCCCCCCCCCCCCCCCCCCCCCCCCCCAACCCTCTCTCCTAACTAACCCCCCTAATCTTTTAAAGTGACACAAAATCCCCTCAATCTATCCCCTATGGTGCATAATTAAAAATAATAATTTTATTAATTACACTTTCACCCCTTATTACAAAATATATATATTACGAAAATTACAATTTGATTTTTTTTTTTATAAAATTCAAAATAAACATATAAAATTCGAATATATATATATAATTTGTAAAAAATATATAAAATTTGAAAAAACATATAAAATTCGAAAAATATATAAAATTTGAAACAATATATAAAATTCGAAAAAAACATATAAAATTCAAAAAAACATATAAAATTTGTAAACAATATATAAAATTCGAAAAAAACATATAAAATTCTAAAAATATATATATAATTCAAATATATATATATAAAGTGTGACTGAAGTTTAAGTGGACAAGCCTCATAGTCATTAGTCACGGTAACGGATCATCTCCAACTCTCTTTCTCTTTCTACCACTTTCCTCTCTCCATTAGTATCACTTTTCGTCTCAACAAATAAATATAAAATAAAAATAAAAATTATAAAAATAATATTTTAATCAAAATTATATAAAATCAAAATCAAAATAAAAAATTAATCGATTAACTATATCGATTAAAGGGTCCCTTGGTACCCAAATCTAGAGGTGCACACGCTCCCGTTCGTTTCCGACCGAAACCGGAATCGAACAGATACTTTCGGTTCCTTAAAAATGAGAACCGGAACTGAACCGTTAATTTTGATTCAAATATTAATATATTCACGATGCGGTTCACTTTCGATTCCGACCGAAACTGGAATCTAATCGATACTTTTAGTTCTTTAAAAATGAGAATCGGAACCGAACCGTTAATTTTGATTCAAATATTAATATATTTAATTTCGATTAAAATATTTTAATAAAGTATCGGTTCAATTCCGATTTTGATCACCATCGTGGGGCATGTGTCGCCATCGTGACCCTTGAAATAGCTCCACAGAGAGTTGGAGAGGATCCGTTACCATGGCTAATGACTCTAAGTCTTGTCCACTTAAACTTCAGTCACACTTTATATATATATATATATATATGAATTTTATATATATTTTAGAATTTCATATAATTTTCGAATTTTATATATTGTTTACGAAATTTATATATTTGTTTCGAATTTTATATGTTTTTTTGAATTTTATATGTTTCTTTCGAATTTTATATATTGTTTCAAATTTTATATATTTTTTCGAATTTTGTATGTTTTTTCAAATTTTATATATTTTTTACGAATTATATATATATTTTCGAATTTTATATGTTTTTTTCGAATTTTATAAAAAAAATCAAATTGTAATTTTTGTAATATATATATTTTGTAATAAAGGGTGGAAGTGTAATTAGTAAAATAGGAGGGGATGTAAGTGTATTTTTATATTATAACTAAGGGGTAAAGTGCATGTTTTCAATAGTTTTAGGGGGGGGGGCGGGGGTAGATTAGGGGGGTTTCTTGCAAAAGTTCAATAGTTTAGGGGGGTTTCTTGCCCTTTACCCATATATATATTATTAAATATAATATTTTTATGCTAATATGTAATAGGGTAAATTACTCTGACCTCCCCTGTAAGAAAAATATTACACTAATATTTTTGTCCATTTACTAAAGTGCACATAACTATAGTATTTTAAACTGAGTAAATTATGTTAAAATAATCTAATCAACTTGCATGAGAAGGGATAAAGATGTTTTGAATGCTGTCAAATGAGGGCTATTTTAATAGTTTAAATGATAAGAGGTCATTAGACATGCAAATCATAAATTACTTCAATTTGAAACACTTAAGTTAATGGTACTTTATAATATGCACAAAAATGTTAATATAATATTAATTTTACATGGGAGATCAGAATAAATTCACACAAATTTTAATCTAAGAGTAATTATATGAAACCTCAGGGGAGGTCAAAGTAATTTACCCTATGTAATAAGTAACATCATATAATTATATTATAAAAAATTATTATATGAAACTTGTGAAACAAATATTTTATTAAACATGTTTTTTGCTTCTTGTTCTCAAAATTATGAAAATAGTAACGATTAATAAACATCATTTCTATTTCTTGTTTAGGAACAAAATTATATTTCTGTTTCTTAGAAAAACCGAAATGAAAAACATTACAGGTTTTAGTGAACGCACCCTAAGATTTCTGAAAATGTTGCAACTTAACCCCCGTCGGCTATATTCTAGCCTTGAGTTGCCGGAAAATGGCATGTGCATGTCACATGAGATATTTAAACTATTTCATTCCCAATTTACCCTTTATGTGTAGGGGTGTTCAAAACCGATTCGGTTCCGGTTCCGGTTCCAGCCGGAATTGGTTTTTTCGGTTCCTTAAAAACCAAAATCGGAATGGAACGTGAAAGGATCAGTTCGATTCCAGATCCTCCTATTTTTTAAAAGTTGCAACATTTTCAAAAAGGTAAAACGTCCATGCACAAATTTTTAAACTAATGGATCTTATACGCACAATATCTATCTTACAGGAGTGTTTTAAGTACTTATCCCAAAAAAGAAAAGAAAAAGGTGAGTGTACTTTACAAATAAATATAGTTAAATTTTGGGATAATTACAATTTTATTCCCTTGAGATATGTTATATTACACTTGCACCCTTTATCTTTTGAAAAATTATAATTTTACTCCCTCAAATTGATCAATGTTCAAATCAGGTAACTAAGTATATGAAATTACTTATATACCATGTTTGTATTCTTTTAAAAAAATTCTTAACAAATAAGTGAAAATATTATAGTTATTTTACTTCCTGGTCAACTGCTAACGTAATAAGTAAAAGGGGTCAAATTGTAATTTTCAAAAGATAGAGAGGCGAGTGTAATATATTATATCTCAAGAGCCATATTGGAATTACTCATTAAATTTTGGGTTATTCCCACTGACACCCCCTCAAAGATAGCGTATTTCCACACGGACCCCCTCGAAGATCAATATTCTCATACGCACCCCCTGAGACAGACAACCATTAGCTTTACTAACATTTTATTGAGAAATTACTCATTTGCCCCTTAATATATTTTTTGAAAAAATTAATAAAAATATTTTTTGTGTTATGAACTTTGAGAGAGAGAGTGTGTGTTAAAGAGTTAGGGCAAGGGGGCTAGGGTTAGGGTTTTGAATTTGTGCAAAAACATTGAGAGATCTTAAATTTGTTGAGGGCTATGAGAGTGTTGAAACTGATGACGAGCAGTTGGAAGGGGAGAACAAGGGGAAGAAGTGGTATAGCGGCGGCGACGACGAGGAGGGAAAGTGGTACAGGAGTAAGGTTGGTCGTGGGGTTGCAGACAACGGCGATGACGGCGACGCTGTCACAAATGCTCAATTGAAGAAGAAAGCGGCGAGTTTTGACCCGAAATTGGCTGCGTTCTGGATGAATGGAAAACGGGTGCAATTTTTGTTTCTTGCAAAGGTGTTTGATGCAATTTCGAACGAGCCGGGTCAGACTGATATCACGAAGATTGTGTGTAATATGTTTCTTCCCCTTGTTCTCCCCTTCCAACCGCTCGTCACCAGTTTCGATGCTCTCATATCCCTCAACAAATTTCAGATCTCTCAATGTTTTTGCACAAATTCAAAACCCTAACCCTAGCCCCCTTGCCCTAACTCTCTAACACACTCTCTTTTTCAAAGGTCATAACACAAAAAATATTTTTATTAAATTTTCAAAAAATATATTATGGGGCAAATGAGTAATTTCTCAATAAAACGTTAGTAAAGCTAACGGCCGTCTGTCTATATTATGGGGCAAATGAGTAATTTCTCAATAAAACGTTAGTAAAGCTAACGGCCGTCTGTCTCAGGGGGTGCGTATGGGAATATTGATCTTTGAGGGGGTCCGTGTGGAAATACACTATCTTTGAGGGGTGTCAGTGGGAATAACCCTTAAATTTTTATACCAGTCAACTGATTTTGAAGGCACTATATTCATATCATTTGCATAAGATGCGACCTGTTCTGTTTAATTTGCATGTTTGATTCATGAGAAGTATGTGTAATTTGAGCTTCAAGCAGAATTCATGGACCTTGCAGTTGAAGCTTCATTCTTCACCCCTTCACCTTCACTATTTCCACCGTTGTCCCTAATTGCATTATGAAAACTGTTTGAAGTATATAAATACTTAAATTACACTCTCTCTATCAGCTTAAGTTTTTAGAATAGTTGGTAGTTAACACCGTATCATAATCAAATGTCTCATGTTTAAACATCACCGTCACCTATATTAAAACTTGTTGTTTCACGTGTTGGACCAAAAAACATCCCACACGTGAGGGGGTAAGGGGGCGTGTTGAAAAATTAAATATCGATGTTAGTTGTTAGCTAACAAAAACAAATATATATAATTGAAAAAATGAAATATACGGCCACAATAGACTAACCAAAACAATTATGTCAAATAATTCCCAATTCATACATGAAAACTCCTCAAGGTTAACACCACCGTCTCCATGCCATTACCTTATACCAACAACACTATTGCACATGAAAGTTTATTATAAATAACTCAGACAAGTTCTATCTATTTAAATCTCAGTATAATTGTCACTGTCATCGTCATCGCTGCTATCTTCAGACTCTACTGCTACCCGCCAAAGCAATCACCGGACCAGCAATTGCAGACTCAGCAGCAGCAGCAGCAGCAGCCTTGGGGGTATGAAGATCAGCAATAACCAACATCAAATCCTGTGATTAGATGCACCAAATCATCAACTCAGAAACATGTCTGCCGCCACTTAGTCCAAAGGCGAAGGGAAGAAATGAAAACCCTAATTTACCATTTCAAGGTATACCGACTCGTTTCCAGTGAGCACTTCAATGTCACAGTCCTCGGAATTATCCTGCATTTTAGAGAGGCACACAAATATCAGAAATGATGAGAGCAAATGGAATTACGATTGACGACTTGATCGCTTTACAAGAAAAGCATAAAAGGTAAACCTTTACATCCATCTGCAACCTTTCATTTGCTTCTGATATGACTCCCAAAATATCCTTCACCTTCGCAAGAACTGAAGTAATGACGAAATAAGCACCAAGTGTAACATGATTATATTAGTTTTGCTTCTACTTTTATAGCTCTACTCTTGGGTAGAAGCTTCAATTTTTTTACTTGGGATAATGTAATCTTATGAAGCAAAGACATTTGGAACTAACTGTTCCCATGTCAGTGTGGACACAACTACATCTGACACACGAGAAAAGAAAAGCATTGTATATGTTCTTCTTTTAACCGAGGGTTCCTTTGCGAAAGGAAAGGTGAATCGGTGGATCGCCTACTTCTTCATTGTTCTGTAGTGGCTGATACCTGGTACATATTGCTTGGTCTGTTTGGTGTTGTGTGGGTAATGGAGGTTTGGAGAGGTTGTTATGTAGGCATTCAGGATCGTGATTTTTTGAGGGCAGCTCCTCTATCTTTGGTGGTGCCTAATGCCTATGGACCCTCTACAAAACTTAGAAAAAAAATGCGTACCAAAACTTCATTATTATTACATACGACATATGCAAAGGTTCTCTTTTTCTCTCCTTACTAAAACTCACAACAGAATTTATAACGCCTACAAATATCCATAAAAATGTTCAAAAAGATAGCATGGTGATCACCTTTGGCATCAATTTTAATAAGGGTTCAAAACCTACATACCTGAAAATTCTCATATAATGTATTTGGGAGCACCAGATCAGCTCCTTGGAATTGGAACCGGCGGCGCTCTCAAATATAGCTTTATTGAAGTTTGGCGCCTTGGGTTGCAATGAAAAACAGCTTTCTGTATAAAAATTTCACCAACACTTCCATTCAAAATACAAAGTTTCTTAGTTTCACTCGAGTGACTCGACAAGTTCGTCCTCTTTAGATTTGGTTTAAATTACAAGGGGGTCATGGACTCACGGGAGTATGATACGAATATAGTTTTTTCGCACACGCTCTCACACAAATACAGAAGAAAAAACAAAACAAAGAGACCCAATTCACCAGAATTTCCACAACCCATGCATAACTAACTTCTGCTTGATAAACAGGTTTTTAGTATAGAGGTATAATTTTAGAATTTAGGAATCCATTGCACCAGAAAAGAAAAAAAGAAATCCAATTCATCAGAATTTCCACAACCCACTTATCAACTAACTTCTAATTGATAAACAGGTTTTCAAAAATATATGGACATTCATATATAGATGTATAATATTATACAGAGACAAGTATGTAAATACAAACAGGTATAAGATTAGAGTGAAGCACCTTGGCTTTTGGGAACAGGAGGTATGGGCTTTCCAGCAGAAGGAGGTTGTTGGGACTTTGTGAATAGAAGACTCACCACCTTCTATAGCATGGAACTGTCTCTCCTCAACGGCAGAAAATGAAATATCTGATTCAAACGTTTCCGTCTCTAATTCGTAAATCGGACCCAGCTTCCTATCTACACCCTGCACATCCTTAGCCGAGGAGGTCCCTTTCCCTGACCCAAAAGTAACCACTCCAAGACCAAGCCCAACAGAGGAAGAAAACACAAACATGTTGGACCTAAATGCTAATCAAACACACACAAACACATAGACACAATGATTTATACATGGTTCCCCAAATTCGGGTATGTCCACGGAGGGGTAGCTTAATATATTTCTTTCGGTATTTCTCTCCACCCTCACAATGCTCTCTAATACAGAATTGAGCTTAGGAATAACTCATCAAGACACCCATATATATAGGGTTGAATGTGGAGTAAGCAAAGATGATCACCACAATGCTTTGTTGACAAAAACTTGCGTAAACCATTTTGTAACTACTTAATCATTTTGATGCATGCATGGAGGAGAGGTGGTTGTGGAGAGCTGGCATGGAAGCTTCTTGAGTTAGGCAAGTGGTCTTGAGGTCATCACATGCATCATTCTTGAGTCATTAATTTCACAAATCTTCACCATGACGAAAGAGTCTACTGTCTGAGTCTTCTGATTGAAGCTACCCCCCATTGCGCCTTTGGGCGCTCTGAGTCCGGAGATATTGATAAAGTCCAAACAGTATTGAAACTTGATCCCCGTAACCCCTTTGGTGAGCATGTCTGCAGGATTATCGGCAGTCCCGATCTTCTGTAGTAGAATTTTCCCATCATCTACTATGTCTCTAACAAAGTGGAACCGAACATCAATATGTTTGGTACAACTATGATGGACCTGGTTCTTTGCCAAACAAATGGCACTCTGACTATCACAAAAAATCTTCACGGTTTCTTGTAAAACACCCAAGTCTGTAGTCAACCCTTGAAGCCAAATAGCTTCCTTGAAAGCTTCGGTTACAGCCATATACTCTGCCTCTGTAGTAGACAAAGCCACCGTTGATTGTAATGTTGACCTCCAACATACTGGTTCGCCTGCCATAGTGAAGACATAACCGATAATAGATATTCTTTTATCAAGATCTCCAGCATAGTCGGAATCAACATATCCAACTAGATGCTTACCCACTGTCTTCTCTCTCTCGAACTTTAAACCGATATCTACAGTACCATGAATGTACCGTAAAATCCACTTCACTGCTTGCCAATGGCCTTTACCAGGATTGTGCATGTATCGACTCACCATACTTACAGCATGTGAAATGTCAGGTTTGGTACATACCATTGCATACATAAGGGCACCAACTGCATTTGCATATGGAACATGCTCCATTTGCCTTTTCTGATCATCTGTGGTTGGTGACATCTTTGCACTCAGCTTGAAGTGTGAGGCCAGTGGTGTGCTTACTGATTTGGTGTTGCCATCAATGGCAAATGTCTGAAGCACTTTCTTCAAATACTTCATCTGAGTTAAACACACTGTGCCTTTCTGTATTTGTGAAATTAATGACTCAAGAATGATGCATGTGATGACCTCAAAACCACTTGCCTTAGTTGCCTAACTCAAGAAGCTTCCATGCCAGCTCTCCACAACCACCTCTCCTCCATGCATGCATCAAGATGATCAAGTAGTTACAAAATGGTTCACACAAGTTTTTGTCAACAAAGCATTGTGGTGATCATCTTTGCTTACTAAACATTCAACCCTATATATATAGGTGTCTTGATGAGTTATTCCTAAGCTCAATTCTGTATTAGAGAACATTTTGATGGTGGAGAGAAATACCGAAAGAAATATATTGAGCTACCCCTTCGTGGACGTACCCGAATTTGGGGAACCACGTATAAATCATTGTGTATATTTGATTAGCATTTAGGTCCAACAATTGGTATTAGAGCCATTTTTTGTTAAAAATAGAGTCGCATTTTTCGAGCCTATTTCGAACCTGTTAATGCATTAAACACCTCAATATACCATTGGAAAGCCTGTTTAAAGACGAACGCAACGGTATAAAATTCAGCCCCATTGGAGTCCGGACGCGCCCTCATGCGCTCCAAGAAGAAACGCGCGTGAGTTTCCTCGTCATCACACGCCCACACGCCTTTTCCGGCAAGCTCTGGTTTTTCCAGCAGTTTTTTCCAGCGACGATGACTTTTCCCGACGATTAATTCGCAATACGATATATTGCCGAGTTTTTGGCGAGAAATTGGCGAGGCGATAAATTGACGATATTTTGACAAGAAATTGGCGATACGATATTTTGACACGTCATCACTTTTATGAAATTTACAGTTTTGCTCTTGTATAATATTTTGGCCATTCCGAGCTCGTTTGAGTAAACAAAAGGTCGAGCCTAGCTAAATTGACCGTTCCGGATTCAACGGTGGGCTCCGTTTTTCAAAATTAGTACTCTAATTTTGGAAAAACCCGGTTTGAAGTTTTATTGCTCCTAGTTGGTGAGTAAATTCATCAATTTTTTTATAATTGTTATTTCAAGTCATGACTGATGTACAGGATACCGATAAATCAGAGGCTAAAAATATTGTTGGGACGAGCGGTTCTGTAAGGAGAACCATGTTGTCAAATGCAAAGTTTGAGGTGGAGAAATTCGACGGCACCAATAACTTTGGCATGTGGCAATGCGAAGTCCAAGATCTTCTATTTCGAGATGGTTCCTAGATTGCCTTGGATGCTAAGCCCAAGGATATCTCGGATGAAGACTAGACATTCGTCAATCGTCAAGCTTGCGGCACAATCCGATTGTGCTTAGCAAAAAATCAGAAGTATTTTGTGATGAAGGAAAATATGGCGGCAGATCTGTGGAAGAAACTGGAGGACAAATTCATGACGAAAAGTCCAGAAAACCGCCTTTATCTGAAGTCAAAGCTCTTCAGATTCCAATACAAGAAAGGTACCCCTATGATCGAACACTCAAACAATTTCAACAAACTAATTACAGATTTATAGAATTTAGATGTTGAAATTCTTGATGAAGATAAAGCTTTGATTTTATTAAATTCCTTGCCTGAGAGCTATGATCATTTATCCACAACTTTAATGTACGAAAAAGATGAGATTAAATACATAGATGTTGCTAACGCTTTGGTAAATAATGAGTACCGGAAGAAGGATCAACATGATCACCGGGACAATACATCAGAGGCATTGACTGTAGACAGAGGCAAGTCAAATAACAAATCAAAGGGAAAGGGGAGATGGAGATCCAAATCCAGATCACAATCAAACAGATCTGAATCATCCAGAAGACGGCAAGAGAAGGATGAGTGTTTTCAGTGTCACCAGAAAGGGCACTGGAAGAGAGATTGTCCAAACAAGGACAAGTCACATGCCAATATTGCCCGAAAGAGGGAAGACAAAGATGAATCAGCCTTTACTGTTTCATCGTCAGACACTAATCAGTCTGATAGATGGATTCTTGATTCAGGTTGTTCTTATCATATGTGTTCAAACAGGAACTGGTTCTCTAGCTTCGAGAAGCTGGATGGAGGAGTTGTGCTAATGGGCAACAACAACACTTGTCAGACCAATGGGATCGGAACAATATGTCTGAAGATGCATGATAATACAATCAGAAAACTCTCCGATGTTAAGTATATTCCAGACCTGAAGAAAAACCTCATTTCATTAGGGGTTTTAGATTCCAACGGTTACAAGGTGACCATGGAAGGTGGAGTTCTGAAAGTAGTTCGAGGTGCATTCATAGCAATGAGAGGTACTCAGAAGAAAATTATGTATTACCTAGATGGGTATACAGTAACCGGAAGAGCAGCTGTGGCAAGCAGTTCTGAAAACAAGTCAGTCGATCTTACTCAACTCTGGCACATGCGTTTAGGGCATGCGGGTGAGAAGGCGTTGCAAGGCTTGGTAAGGCAAGACAGACTAAAAGGTGCCAAAACTGGCAAACTTGATTTCTGTGAGCACTATGTGCTAAGCAAACAGACGAGGGTCAAGTTTGGCACGGCGATTCATCGAACGAAGGCAACACTAGACTATGTTCACACAGACGTCTGGGGGCCATCCAGAATCGCTTCATTGGGAGGTAAACGTTGGTTTGTAACGTTTATTGATGATTTTTCTAGATATGTCTGGGTTTATACTATGAAGCATAAAGATGAAGTGCTAGATATCTTTCTTAAATGGAAGAAAATGATAGAGACCCAGACAAGCAGGAAGCTCAAGAGGCTCAGATCAGTCAACGGTGGCGAGTACAAATCAGATACCTTCCTGAAAATCTGTCAGAATGAAGGGATAATTAGACACTTCACAGTGCCTAGAACGCCAGTATCAGAAAGAATGAATCGCACTTTGGTGGAAAAAGTACGATGTATACTATCTCAATCTGCGTTAAGCAAAGCATTTTGGGCAGAGGCGTTGGCATACTCCACTCATATTGTCAACCGACTTCCTGCAACTGCACTAGATGGGAAAACTCCCAAGGAGGTATGGTTCGGATATCCAGTTTCTGATTATGATTTTTTTCATATATTTGGGTGTCTAGCATACTTTCATGTTGTGGAATCTAAACTGGATCATAGAGCCAAGAAAGCTCTCTTCATGGGACATAGTGAAGGAGTTAAAGGATTCCATTTATGGTGCACTGAAACAAAGAAGATCGTCTGTAGCAAAAATGTTACTTTTGATGAGTCAGCTAAAGAAGAAGTGAATCCAAATCTTCAGCAGTGGGTGGAGTTTGAAAGTCACGAAGATACTAAGCCACTAGTTGATAGTTCTGAAGATGATTCCGATAGTCAGAACGAGGACTCAGTTGAGGTGGAGACTCCATCTCCAGTACAGGTGATTAGTCAGCAACCAGACTCTATCGCCGCCAACAGACCCAGAAGGTTCATTCAGAAGCCAACCCGATTTATTGACATGGTGTCATTTGCCCTTCCAATGACAAAAGATGATGTCCCTAACACTTACAGAGAAGCAGTGCACAGTACTGATAGTAAGAAGTGGAAGGCAGCAATGGATGAAGAGATGAAGTCTCTACATCAAAATCAGACTTGGAAGCTAGTTCAACTTCCAAAGGGCAAGAAGGCTATTAGTTGTAAATGGGTTTATGCTCAGAAGGAAGGTGCTCCCGACATAAATCAGATCAGATACAAAGCCAGACTAGTAGCGAAAGGCTACGCTCAAAGGGAAGGAATCGACTACAACGAGGTATTTTCGCCTGTTGTTAAACATTCATCTATTCGGATACTTTTGGCTTTAGTAGCACAGTTTGATCTCGAGTTAGCTCAACTTGATGTCAAAACTGCATTTCTCCATAGCACTTTGAACGAAGAGATTTACATGTCTCAGTCAGATGGGTTCAAAGTTCAAGGTCGTGAGAACTGGGCATGTAAATTGAGCAAGTCACTGTATGGCTTAAAACAGTCCCTGAGACAATGGTACAAGAGGTTTGACTACTTCATGAAGCAACAGAAGTATACCAAAAGCCACTTTGATCATTGTGTTTACCTTCGAAAACTCCCAGATGGTACATTTGTATATTTGCTCTTATATGTAGATGATATATTGATAGCATTTAAGAGCAAGGTGGAGATCGATAAACTAAAGGCTCAATTGAGCTCAGAGTTCGAGATGAAGGATCTTGGCGAAGCTAAGAAGATACTCGGGATTCAAACCGAACTGAGGAAGAAGAAGAGCTAGCAACCCACTTTCCTTATTTCCTTTCGCGTCCATCGACACCTTTGACTAACTGCTATCACAAATCCGTCAACTCCAGCGTCGACAACCATAGGATCCCTCATGGGAACAATCGCCCGAGTCATGTGAGGCATCACCACCTCTTTAGTGGCGACCATGGCGAGAGAAGACGACTTTGCCTTGCAATTCTCCACGGCGTCAGAAAGATCAGCCCGCCCCCTAGGACCCAGTTTAAAAAATATTCTCATAGCCTCCTCCTTCAAAATACCACCACATACATCCCTGAAACACCATTCCTCCACCATCAAAGTTGTTGTCCCCCACTTTCTCTTACCAAACCTTAACACCCTTTTTGCCTCAAGGTAAGCGAAAAAGCAGCACATTATCAGGCATATAAGACACCAGCACATAACAACTAGTTTTTCAGGCCTTAGTGGCCCATGCGCCTATTGCTGCTACATCTGAAATCCCCATGCTAAACCTTCCTACCGGACATGATTGGAGCACCTCCTTTCTTCTTCCTACCCAATCATCATCAATGTATAGGGAGGGGGCACGGGGAGGAAGAGCCACCCTAACCTTGCCTTATTAAGGAAGGAAGGGATGCTTGGCTACATCGGCAAAAGACCTCATATTTATACCAAGTAAATAGTAGTAAAAGAAAGAAAATCAAATTAAATAACGAAGGTCACCGGAGTAGAGGCGACCCTAAAAGGGCATAAACGGAACACTCACCCTCATAGCATGAGACCCTAAAGGCCTTGAACCTTATTGCTAATTGTAGAGTTTCTTTGTTTTTCTTTTCAGTGGTGGGTGAAAGTTGCAATCATTATACCATAAACTTATCAATGCTTGATCATGTGTTGCTTGTTCGACATAGATAGTTTATGCAGTGGAAGAGTCTAAACATAAGACTCTAGGTGTGTGGTGGTAGCAATGGTGGGGACAGGGAGCAGAAGTTGAAGAGAAAAAGATAAGGTAGTGAATTTTCATGAGCCCTAAAAGTAAAAACCAATTATGCTTAAGAATTAATTAAAAGCAATAGCTTAACAAAAGTCTAAATTTCTTCCTTGAACAGAGGCAACTAAAACGAATTCTACAAAAACTGAACAAATAAAAGTCAATTATGCCATCCTGTCGTTTCCTCAATATATAATATAAAACTCCTTGTAATGAAGGTAAGTTTTCAGTGTGTCACCACTACTACACGCTCCAGACACTTTTTAATAGTACAATTTCTTCTTTTGTGACAACTCATCAATGCCACTTACCTCAGTATACAGAGAAATCTGATATGCCATGATGTTCCCTATCCGTACATATTTGCAACTCCTTAAATCTTTGCTTTCCTTGGTGGAGGTAGTTCTGGGAGAAGAAAGGCTACAATTTCATAAGAAAACAGTCACACATAGGAGAAAGGTCAGACCAACTTGTACTTTTATCTTTTCAAAGCCAAAGACATAAAAAAAGAAAAAAAAAAGGCAACTACATATAGAATACACACAATATCTTGTCTTCATGAATACATATATGTATATGTGTGTGTGTGTGTGTGTGTGTATTTGTCCTGTTCTTAGTACAAATCAAATGGATGGTGGATTGATGTGTGATGTATCTATAATTTACTGCTAGAGATACAAAACTAGAAAATTTGTAACAAGTTTTCGGCTGTTCAGTGATGGCTCATGGTGTTCAGATCTAAGTAGACAATGAGAAGCTGGGGTCCAACAATCCTACAGCTCTCTAGGAATGCAATGCTGCACAACAACCTTGACAAGAGGGTAACGCATTGATGACCAGCCATTGCAGACACAGCAGCAGCAGCAACAGCCTTGGGGGGTATGAAGATCAGCAACACCCAACATCAAATCATCAACTTAGAAACATGTCTGTGGAACCATATCTTCTGCTTTGATCAAATCCTGTGATTAGATGTACAGTAAGGATTCATTGAACCAGGTAAATAAAAAGTAATAACAGATACAACTACGGCAAGGAGATTTCTAGATCTTGCATCTACTCATATCTTGGGAACATAATTCCTGGATCTAGGATGGCCAATGCTATAATAGTATATCCACAACAAATGGTAGGACGAACAGAGAGGGGGAACTGGGTTTTGGCTCAAAAAATTTCTTATCCAGTAGGATTTATGCCTAGCACAGCTGCACCTGATATAGAATCGATAGTTGTCAATACTGAACTGCTTAAAGCTTTCTAGATTACTCGACTCTAATGTGGAGACGAACCATTCAATAACATTGACTAAATCTTTACCCCATTTTCTTCCCTAAAATTCATTAAAGAAGGCCTAATTGACAATTACATATTGACATGTAGAGCAATACCATAAGTTCATAACCCTCACCTCAAAAGTGCCCAAAACGAAAGTAAATCTGCATTCAAGATTTTATTCTTCTGAAGAATCCAAATGGTGGTCCTTGTAAGCTACTAGCAATTCCTCGGCATCATCTTTAAACCTCGAGATATACCTCTCTAAGAACTCCTCCTCCGTCAACTTCAGTACTTCAAGAAAACTTGGCTCCTTCTTCAACAGCCTCTTCGTCTGCATAATCTGCAATACTCAGCATAATCTTCAATAACATTATTGTTTAATGTTACTCGTCAACACCACAACCAAATCATGATGATTCACAAGGATTTTTCTAAGAATTTCAACAAAGGGTTTCAATTTTCTATCCAAACTACGAGTCAAAAGAGTGGAATTGTTAGAAATGAGAATGCCCAGATCAGAATCAGTGACACCCATGTCTTGAAAATACTGGAGCTTGGGTTTGAGGGTATTTCCCACATTGGAGAAGAGGATTTGGGGGTTGCCTTTGACCGCTTTCCGAATGTGGGTATCGGAGAATCCGATGTTTCTGAAGAATTGGACCACGGATTGAGAATTTTCTAGGGTTTTGGCATGTGGGTATCGATTGCAGATGGATAAGGCTTGTGGGTGAGAGAATTGGAAGGTTTGTACCAGGTAGTTGAAAAAAGAAGAAGGGTTAGGGTTAGGGTTTGGGATTGGAGGTGAGATGGTGGTAAGAGAAGAGAATGAAGAGATGAAAGGTGTTGTGATGGGTTTAATAATAGAGCGGTGGAGATTGTTGAAAGCACCAACAGGAGAGCAGAGATTGAGAATGTGCTTCATCTTCAACAACTTTGGAGAGGGGCATTAGTGTTCCAAGAGAAGAGGTGCTAACACTTATACATGTTAATGGATTGAATTTTCATCCGAATTCGATCTAAATTCGATCCGATTAGCCAGATATGGATTGAAAATAAAATCCAATAACTCGATTAGGATCCGAATTCGATAATCCGATTTCTTAACAAATTGGATTTGGATTTATGTCATCCAATCCGATAATAACCCGATCCGATATAAAATATATATATATATATATATATAAATATATATTTGATATTTTTATATGTATATATTTAATATTGTACATATATATAAATGTTAGTTGTTAATTATTTTATTATTTATTAATAATGATTGATTATAAATACAATTATTAAAAGTGTGAATAATTTAGTGTTTTAGTATTTATTGATTTTTGTATTTTTGTATTTTTTTAATTAGATATTCGAATCAAATATTATAAAATGAAGAAATTCGAATATGAATTAAGTAAGTGAAAATCCGTCGAATTATTGGATTCGGATCGCGGATCGGGAATTTTTGTCATCCTTATCAATAGACCTGTCAATAATCCGAATCCGATATTAACCGGATATGGATTGAAAATAAAATCCGATAGCCCGATTAGGATCCGATAATTCAATTTCTTAACAAATTATATTTAAATTTAACTGATCCGATTCAAATCCGATCCATTGACAGGTCTACTAAGACTACCATCATGACATCCACTCCCAAATTTTAAGACCTTAATCCGATAATATATATATATATATATAATAAAAAGATAGTGCTAACACTAGCGTCGACAACTTTTTTGCAATTTTTTTCTTCTATCATGATTATTTATTCTCCCCTACCTACAGGAGGAGCAGTTAAAATTACCCATATTCAAAATGGATCAGGTCATTCCCTATATTTATTAATAGGCAAAATTAGCTACTGGTGTATCACTCTCCGTGGGATATTTTCAAAAATTCCCATGTGTATTTTGTGAATAAAGTACTTTGCACTTGGTTGTGGACTTGTGGTGTATTTGGCTTGAGAGAGGGTTGCTCAGCCATGAGATTTATGTGGGTTTGAGTGAGTTTATGTTGGGATATTACTTATACACATTAAATCTAGTTATATTATCATATAAAGATTGCAATGTGTAATCATGCATGGCATAAATCAAATATAAAATAAAATTAAGAAATAGGAGGCGAGTAAAAATATCAATGAAGAATATATGAATATTTTATTTTATTTACTATTTATATTTATTATTTATTCATTTATTATTTATATTATTATTTATTCATTATTTATTATTTTAATTATTATTTAATTTATTTTTTATTATTCATTATTTTGTTTATTTTTTATTCATTTATTTATGTATTTTACTTAATTTATTATTTATATTATTATTTATATTTTTTTATTTCATTTATTTTTATTTATTATTTATATTATTATTATTATTTTATTTTATTCATAAATATATTTATTTTATTTATTATTTTTATTAATTTATATATATTATTTTATTTTTATTTTTTTTTCATTTTTTTTATTTTTATTTATTTTTTATTTTTATTTTATTTTATTTTATTTTTTTATTAATTTACTATTTATATTATTATTATATTCATTTATTTATTATTTATTTTTATTTTTATGTATTATTTAATTCATTTGTGTGGAGATAGGATTTGTGGGAGAGTGGAGGCGATACGGATTTTGGTTAATTTTGGTTCAATGATTTTTGGGCAATAATTTGCTCTGGTTGAATTATTTGAGGAGTTTGGTTAAATTATTTGTAACTAGATCAAATAGAACCACAAAAAATTTTGGTCCTAAAAAATGTCATTTTGGTTCAATTTAGTCCAACTTGGTCTGGTTATATTTTTTGAGACCAATGCAAAACAAACATGGTATGGTCTCAAAAAACATAAACAAACCAGAAAAATGGGACCATAATCAGTAAACAAACAGGGCCTTAATTTTCAATAATAGTGCAACATTAATTATTTACTTCACTGCTAAAAGTACATACCAATATAACTTTTCTAAAGTTTAGAAATTAAATTATAGAAAAGGTTATTGTTTGATATAAACCTGAAGTGTGGGGGTAAACTAATTTGAATATATTACTTCCGTTGTAGTGAATTCATATAATTTTGTCATGAAATATATGTTTCTCCAGTCTGTGTGGGGTGAAAAGATAAGAGAATTGAGAGAAAATGGCGATGGTATTGGTGAAGGCGGTGCTATGCAATCATGGACGGAGCCAGAAAATTATTGAAAGGGAGCAAAATAATAATTTTTATAATTTTATAGGGGGCAAATCTAATTTTTATCTAAATATTATCATTTTATCTTGAAAAAGTAAAAGATTTTTTTAATATTATGGGGGCAACCGCCCCCATGATGAAGGTGTGGCTCCGTGCCTATATGCGACAACAATTAAAGTGATGGTAATGTCAGTGCAGTGTTGTGGTTAAAAGAGGAACTTACATACACAACAATAAAAAAAGGACCTCAGACTAAATCACAAGTTGAGGGTATACTTGTAATTGTGTATTTAACTGTTATAGCAACTTTGTTAAAATTAAGGGTGCACAAAGAACCGATGCAGCTGAACCTGAACCCAATCGAAATTTTAGGTTCGGTTCCGGTTCTTACCTCTTTGAAACCGAACCAAACCATTTTTTTCATATATATATATTTATTCTTATTAATGTTATATTCTTACATTTATATATGAATATAATAAAATTAAAATGATTGATCTAAATTCAGTGAGAATATTAAAAGTCTAGTATAAAGAGTTTTACATAAATAATTTAAGCCTTTATATCGCTAGAGGTTAAAATCAAAATTTCCTGTACCAATTTTCATCTCCAACTGTTTTTCAATCAAAGAAGACAACCTTATAGAAATTTATTAAGAATGAAATTTACATTGATTGGAATACCATCATATTCTTATCAACATGAGAACAAATAAAATAATATTACTTTTTGGTATTGGGAATGTATAGTAATTAATCAGTTCAAATACTATGTAACCTTTAAATTTAATTATTTTTTTATTATTAGATGGAAGTGTAATTTTGGGTTCGTAATAGTTGAAAATTTAAAATATTTAATTTAATTTAATTTATAATTATATTATCTTTTGATATTAATTTTTTTTAAAATGATAATATGAACCGGAATCAAACCGAACCGAGCAAGGAATCGAAACGAACCGGAACTGAAATTTCGGTTCGGTTCCAGTTGGACCAAACTGTGCTTTTTTTAAAAAAATAATAATAATAAAAATCGGAACCGAATTGTGTGCACCCCTAGTTAAAACTTTAATTTAAGGGTAATTACCTCAAACCTTGAGGAAGGTCAAAGTAATTTATCCTAGAAAGAATTACTCTATCAACCTTTTTACTTTCTTTCCACATGTTGTCGAAATTTAATTGTTGGTAATATATTTTATTTAATCATATCGTGTGTTCAATCATTATATATATAAAAATATATATTTTATTTCATTTAGTGGTAATACATTTTATTTTAGTTATTTGTCTCAGTACACAAACAAGAATACAAAATGGACTTGTATTTAGTGCGTCAAAGAAGTATTAGGTCCATATTCAAAATCTATTGAATACAAACAATTTATTCAAACCACGATCGAGTAAATTAATTAGGACAAAAACCATGGGCACCCGATTATGGAAAACAAAAAGAATACAAACTCACTTTACTCTTTAAATTTATACATTGTTGTGTTGCGGATATAACTAGGTGCCTATTTGGTATATGATTTTGGGCTGGAAAATATGGTTTGTGACGCCGGACAGAATAGAGATTATTCTGTAGGCTAGCGCAACGGGTAATTTGCAAGAAAGAAAAGGGAGAAATTCGACCCAAAATTTAGAGAACACTCTGGAATTTTATATAATTATGTATAATCAAGAATCCATAAAAACAACCCACAAGCCGGGTATAAATAGCTGAAAATCGACCGCTAATGGGATTTTTGCCAAAAATAGCAAAACCCTAAAAGTCCTACCAAAACAAAACATGGAAAAAAATAAAAAGATTGCCAAAAATCTGGCCCAAATCGGGTTCAGAATCATCTCCTAATTGACAAATAAAAAATTACCATAAGTAGCAAAAAAATAACTAAAAATAAAGAATCGAAAAGGAAAACAGCAGATTTGGGGCTCGAAACGATGTGCACCGAGCATAGCTCAGTGGCCACGACGTCCGCGCCAAGATTAGCTTTCCGAATTGGGGTCACGGGCGCGAATCCGACACTCGTAGCTCCAGTTATGGCAAAAAAAACCGACACGTGCACGGAAACTGCCCCAATTAGGCTGGATTACGATTTCTTGCCATTCTTGCGCTGATCCTCCCGCTCCAGGTAATCCAGCGCCATCAATGAGCAATCTGACAGCTCGGCATCGTCTGACTCGGATCCCCCTGCATCAGTCACCCCGGGTTGGAAATAACTCGTCCTCGAGTTCATGGCAGCATCAGCAGAATCCGCAAAGCAAGGAGTCAGGTGTTTCACATTAAAAACGTCAGAAGTCTTCAAGTGACTAGGGAGACGCAACCTGTATGCGTTGTCATTAATCTTCTGCAATATCTCACAGGGTCCAATCTTCCGTTCCTTAAGCTTATTATACTCGCCAACAGGAAAACGATCACGAGTTAATACAGCCCAAACAAAATCACCAACATCAAAAAGTACCTGACGACGATGACTGTCCGCTTGAGCTTTGTACTTGGCATTGCTCTCGTGAATGGCCAGTTTCACCTGCTCATGGATGCCTCGAAGATGTTGGGCCAACTCATCTGCCTTAGGATGCAAACGGCCCACACGTGGAATGGGCGCTAGGTCCAGTACTCCAGATGGATTCTGACCATAGACAATCTCAAAAGGACTCATTCCTGTGGTCCTGCTCGTTGACCTGTTGTAGGCAAATTCTGCTTGAGGTAATGCCAGATCCCACCGCTTGGGTTTAGTGCTTGCTAAACACCTCAACAGATTGCCTAGACTCCGATTCACCACTTCGGTCTGACCATCCGTCTGGGGGTGATAAGCGCTGCTGAAATTCAGCTTCGAACCCAGCTTTCCCCATAAACTCCTCCAGAAATTACTGATGAACTTGGTGTCTCGATCTGAAGTGATGGATCGAGGAACACCATGGAGACGCACAATCTCCCTGAAGTAAATATGGGTTATTCGGGCAGCATCCATGGTTTTCCTGCAAGGTACAAAGTGGGCCATCTTGGAAAACCTGTCAACCACAACTAAAATAGAATCACAGGCCCGTTGGGTACGGGGTAAGCCCAACACGAAGTCCATACTGACATCGAACCAAGGAGCTTCAGGAACCGGCAAGGGGGTGTAAAGGCCTGCATTGGTGAGGACACCCTTGGACCTTTGGCATACATAACAACGTCCCACAAAGTGAGCCACGTCACTGGTCAATTTGGGCCAATAATAATCAGAAGCAATAAGGGCCAATGTCTTGTCTCGCCCGAAGTGACCCTCATTATGAAGCTCACTAATAATCTGTTGCCTTAGCGAACAATCTGGAATGCACAATTGTAGCCCACGAAACAAATAACCATTATGTAAAAGGAAATCATGACGATGACCAGATGTTACCTCCTGAATGATCTTTCCAAGGGAAGGATCTGTGGCATACAAATCAGTGAAAGTCTCAAATCCTGTGACTCGGGTACTCATAGTGGTGAGGAGTAAAGTGCGACGACTGAGGGCATCTACAACACGGTTCAAATTCCCTGATAGGTGCCTCAGGGAAAAAGTGAACTCTTGCAAGTACGCCACCCATTTGGCATGCCGTCTGCTCAGCTTGTGTTGACCATTTATGTACTTCAGGGCCTCATGATCAGTAAGAAGGATGAATTCCTTATGCACAAGGTAGTGACGCCAATGACTCAAAGACTGAACGATGGCGTAGAACTCCAGGTCGTAGGTGGAGTAATTCTTCTTGGATCCCGACAGTTTCTCACTGAAAAAAGCTATGGGTCGCCCTTCCTGACTTAGAACACCACCAATGCCAACTCCCGATGCATCACAATTCAACTCAAACACTTTATCAAAATCAGGGAGTGCCAACACCGGTGCCTCTGTCATCTTCTGCTTGACCAGTTGAAAACTGGCTTCTGCCTCCTTAGTCCAGTGGAAATCACGTCCCTTGAGGCACTCTGTAATAGGAGCAATCAGAGTGCTGAAATTCCTGATGAAGCGGCGGTAGAAAGATGCCAACCCATGGAAACTCCTGACATCATGCAAGGTTTTTGGCTGGGGCCACTCCAAGACTGATCTATCTTCGACTGATCTGCATAAACACCATCAGTAGATACAACAAAACCTAGAAAGGTTACAGAAGTAGTGAAGAAAGAACACTTCTTCTGATTAACAAACAGACGCTCCTTCCTGAGCATGTCAAAAACTGCACGGAGGTGATCAAAGTGGGAGGCCCATGTAGGGCTATAAATAAGGATATCGTCGAAGTAGACTACCACGAAGTTCCCCATGAAAGGCCATAAAACCTGATGCATAAATCTCATGAATGTGCTGGGCGCATTGGACAGTCCAAATGGCATGACCATCCACTCATACAACCCATGTGGCGTCTTAAACGCCGTCTTCCACTCGTCTCCAGGCCTTATTCGGATTTGGTGGTATCCGCTCTTAAGGTCAATTTTGGAGAAGACCTTAGAACCGGACAGTTGATCTAGCATGTCATCCAGGCGGGGAATGGGAAATCTGTACTTCACCGTAATTCTGTTGATGGCTCTGCTGTCTACACACATACGCCAGGAACCATCTTTCTTTGGCACCAACAAGACTGGAACGGCACATGGGCTCATACTCTCACGGATGTAGCCCATCTCCAGCAACTCTACTACCTGTCGCTGCAACTCTTCAGCTTCCTTTGGGCTGAGGCGGTATGCTGGTCTATTGGGCAAACTCGAGCTTGGGATCAGGTCGATCTGATGCTGAATATCTCTCATAGGCGGCAATCCAGGAGGAAGGTCTTCTGGCATCAAATCAGAGAATCCCGAAAGCAGCTGCTGGACCTCCGTGGGTAATTCTGGAACCTCACCTGCTGCACTATTCCCACAAGGCAGTAAAGCATAAACTACATGTTCACGCTCAATTTCAACCAAAAACCTGGACATAGAAAGCAGATTGTTACTATTGACAACCGGGGTGGGATTGGGTCCTTCCCGACGCGGTGCCAACACAATCTTTTTCCCTTTAATGCTAAGGGAATAGGTATTTTTCCGTCCATCATGCACTACACTTCGATCGTATTGCCAAGGCCTGCCTAACAGTATATGACATGCATCCATGGACACTACATCACACCAAGCATTATCGAAATACTTCTTCCCAACAGAAAAAGACACTAAACATCGTCTATCTACTGTTACCTCACTTCCTTTATTCAGCCATGACAGTTTGTATGGCTTGGGGTGACGATCAGTCTTCAACTGCAATTTCTGGACAGCGTCTTCAGAGACTACGTTCTCGCAACTGCCACTGTCAATAATCATCTTGCAGACTTTGTCGGCCACGGTGCAGGTTGTGTGGAAAATATTGGTCCTCAACCAATCATCGTCGGAATCGCCTTTGGGAGTCAGGAGGCTCTTACGAATGACCAGGGTCTCATGGCCATCTCCATACAACACATCCTCATCTTCCTCTTCGTCATACACTGGCTCTCCAATCTCCTCAGTCTCGTCTTCCTCAAGCAGTAGATTCTTGCCCGTCTGACTGGCAGGCTTCCTGCAATTGGTTGCTCTATGCCCCTGTTCACCACATCGAAAACACTTAATAGTAGGGTTAGGATTACCCTTTGGTGGCTGCTGGGGAGGACGGGATTCTTGAGGGCGAGATGGCCTACTGCTTTGGTCGTTTCTGATGACGGGTCGTCTATTCTGCTGTTTCTCTACAGCAAGGGCACGCTGGTAGGCTTCAGAAACTGTCCACAGCGAGTGAAGGTTGAGGGCATCCTGCAGAGGTTGTCGTAAACCCCCCAAATATCGGGCTACCATCTGTTCTTCTGTCTCAGTTAGATCATTCCGAGCGATCAACTGATAGAACTCCTCTGTATAATCTTCCACGGATCTCATCCCTTGCCTCAACGAATGAAGTCGCTGAAACAGGGTTTGAGTATAGCCAAAGGGAAGGAAGTGACTCTTCATCTTCTCCCAATCAGTGATCTTGGCCTTGCCCTGCCTGTTTCTTGAACGTTTCAACTGTTCCCACCACGCAGATGCTCGACCCTTGAGTTTGATGGCCACCAATTTCACTTTGACACGATCCGGGACCTCTTTATAATCGAAAATTCGTTCTACTTCATTCAACCAATCAATAAAGCAATCGGCTTGTAACGTACCAGAAAACTCGGGCAGGTCTATTTTGAAGCCGATACGGATTTTCAAAGGTGGAATTGTCGGTATCAGAATCTTCCACATCATGATTACCGATTTCCTGCGCCGCCAGGCGCTGGGTTAATTCTGCCACTTGTCTCTGCAAATCCTCAATCGTAACATCCTGAACATAACGATCACGGTGCGGGACTTCCTCAATCGGAACCTGCCCACGACGACCACCACGACCACGACCACGATAATTAGCCATCGAAAACTGATGGAAAAAAACCGCCTCAGGAAGATGCTGAGCTCTGATACCAATTGACGCCGGACAGAATAGAGATTATTCTGTAGGCTAGCGCAACGGGTAATTTGCAAGAAAGAAAAGGGAGAAATTCGACCCAAAATTCAGAGAACACTCTGGAATTTTATATAATTATGTATAATCAAGAATCCATAAAAACAACCCACAAGCCGGGTATAAATAGCTGAAAATCGACCCCTAATGGGATTTTTGCCAAAAATAGCAAAACCCTAAAAGTCCTACCAAAACAAAACATGGAAAAAAATAAAAAGATTGCCAAAAATCTGGCCCAAATCGGGTTCAGAATCATCTCCTAATTGACAAATAAAAAATTACCATAAGTAGCAAAAAAATAACTAAAAATAAAGAATCGAAAAGGAAAACAGCGGATTTGGGGCTCGAAACGATGTGCACCGAGCATAGCTCGGTGGCCACGACGTCCGCGCCGAGATTAGCTTTCCGAATTGGGGTCACGGGCGCGAATCCGACACTCGTAGCTCCAGTTATGGCAAAAAAAACCGACACGTGCACGGAAACTGCCCCAATTAGGCTGGATTACGATTTCTTGTCATTCTTGCGCTGATCCTCCCGCTCCAGGTAATCCAGCGCCATCAATGAGCAATCTGACAGCTCGGCATCGTCTGACTCGGATCCCCCTGCATCAGTCACCCCGGTTATAAATTTTCACACAAAACCGTGTGTAACTCCATTTGAGTTAGTTCAACAGCGTCAGTCCATGGGGTATGATTTGTGGATATATGAAACCATGTGAAGAGGTGGTTTTGATATGATTTTGTACTGTTTACAACTCATCACCATCAAATTTAAATAAACCCACAACCCCAAACCCATCATTGGTGTACCATTCCATTCTCAACAAAAGTCAACATTGTCATGTTTGTCATTTTATTAAATAAATAATTAATAATTAATAATAATAAATAAAATTTGGGTAAAATATTAAATAAATAAAATAGAAATAATAAATAATAAATTGAGGAATAAAATATTTAAAAATAATAATTAAATAAAAATAATAAATAAAATATTCAATATACAAAATAGAATTAATAATTAATAATAAATAAGAATTGACTAATAAATATTTAAAAATAATAAATAAAGTAAAGCCAAATAAATAATAAACAAAAATAAAATAAATAAATATTTAATAATAAATATTTAAATATTAAAAAAATTGTACAAAAAGGAAAAAAATATTATATTAGTTTATTTTATTTTTATTAATAATTAGTTCATAATTTATTAATTCCTAATTTTTTTTTATTATCAAAATTTTTGACCGGTTCAACTCCACCAAACATGTTTCTTCAACTTTACTTTTTCTAAGACGAAAACTATCAGCATCAAATATAATTTTATTTCAGCATAAAATCAAACCACAGTAAAAGCAAACCAAACCAAAACCAAAAATAATAACCACGTCATTTACCAAAAAGAGGGGTGCATTGTCCACGTGTGATATCGTCTGCCACGTCAAATGTGGGACCTACAATTTGGTAATACTATTAAAGCAAGGAGCGAACTTTTTTACCACCTTCGCACAAGTTTTCTTCTTCTCTCTAGAGCCCTAATTTCGATCGCTTACAGATACAGGTATGAATTTCCCTTCATTTTCAATAGGATTTCATCGATGTACATAGTTCTCAACTTGTTTGGTTCTCGAGAAAACACAGGAAAATGAAATAACAAATTCCGTTCTTATGATACCACTTGCCCTTAGGGTTCAATTGTGGGTAGTTGGGTATTGTTCTTCTTGGTTTCCAATTATGCAAATTCGATATTCTCATTTATACACTTATCGTTTTTCTTGCGTCTCTATGTACTCAAATGGATAGCTATTAGGGCTTAAGAGTGAAAATTACAATTCTTGATCAATCTATCTATACTGAGATGTGGAATGGGTTTAATTTGTTTGTTTGTTAGATTTTTTTTCTGATAAAAATTTGAATGAAAACAATGTAAATTAATGGGTGATTGGTGGATAATGGAAGGAATATTGTTACAAACGTTCAATTGGGTTCAAAGATGACTTAAAATACCCAGAAATTTTATTCTGTCTATTGTATAATTATAGTTGAGGCTTGAAATGATTTTACTTTCTAGTAAGCTCCGAATCCCAAACCTAATATACGTGCTTATGAGGTAAACATAATAATATTTTAGAATCCGAAATATGTACAACTTCGATTATTTTATGTGGGTGAGGGCTGATGTCATTATAATGTTATGAATATTCTTGACGTTCCCATGCTCACTGTATAATTACTTAAAAAACAGTACGGCGATCATGTCCCTATAAGGGTTACATCCGCATTATTTATTTTTGATTTTCTTTTTTTTTTTTTATCTTTTTCGATATCCTTCTGCTGCTGCAGATGAGAGGCACCAAGAAAAGAGACACTGCAAATTTTCTTTATTGAGTAAAATAGTTAGTATTCTCAAATCTTTACCAGAGCTGGAGTGTTTTTTTGTGGGTAAAATACTTTAATCATTCTCATGAATCTAGAGGAATTGGATTCAATTGCTTTTGAACTGTGCCTCAATTAAACGGAAATTTATGACTTGGCTATGATTTCTGTGTGCTTGAAGAATTATCCGCGGTTGCGTTGTTTTTGAATAATCACTTTAGAGTGTGCAAACTGTTGTGTCAACTTTGAATACTAATATCATCCTTTTTTTTTCCATATATATTTATTGGATATTTGAGTTATATATTGTTGTTTTCATATTGCATATGCTCCTTACTCTTCTTTTGTTTATATTCAATGCTTAAAGCCTTTTTCCCTCCTTCCATTGAAGATTTCACTTTAATATATTTCAAACAGATGGAACACTCTATCTCCTCTCTCGTGTTTAAAGGTTCGATTATTGAAGCAATCACCGAAGCCAAAAGGCAAAGGAAACTTTTTGTAGTTTACGTTTCAGGTAAATGCTACTTTGCATGATCTGTAGGATGTTCTCTTGGAGTCACAACATGTCCCTAAGGCGCATTTGATGGTGCGTCATTTGATTTAGTGAAACTGTAAAGATGTCTAAGCAGAACAAAAGAAAAAGGTCAAAAGAAAAATGTGCGTAAGGCATATTATTATGATGGCACATTGGACTAGTACTTTAATTATAAGGGGTTGTGCAATATATATTGAGAAGCAACAGCTTGGCATATCGAATTCTCTGTATATTGAGGTAAGTTGCACTGATGAGTTCTCACAAAAGAAGAAAGGGTACAATAAGAATGTGCCTGGGGTGTGTAGTTGTGGTGGCACACTAAAACTTCCTTTCATTACAAGGAGTTTTGTATATATAATATATAGAGGAACAACATGATGGCATAATTGACTTTTATTTGTTCATCTTTTGTATAATTCTTTCAGCTGCTTATGTTCAAGGAGATATTTAAGTTTTTTGTGAAGTTATAGATTTTAATTATTTGTTAAGCAATACTGGTTTTTACTTTGACTAATCGTGATAATTCTTAAAGAAAGCTATCATTGGAAAATAAAATTGCCATTCATAGAGAATACGTTGGACCATAATGAATTGCAGGTGCTTCATGAAACAGAAAAATGGTCCATTGCACATCATGATATATTGTGAGTGATTAGGTTAGGTTCGTAATAAATCATGCAATATTGGGATTGTTAGTTTAAGTCTATAAGAAATCCAAGTGTATCAGTGGCAATTTGGGTAGTTTTTCCTCTTGTTTTCCCCCCTGCAATAGAACTATTCAGTTCGTGATGAACAGATTTATTGGTCACTGGAATTGCTAGGTCCGTAAATTCATGTCCCCTCACCCAACCCCCAACCCTCAGTTTTGATGGTGCTGCTGTTTTGTAAGATTGTTCTGTTTTTTAGGAATGGATTTAAACTGCTGATTTTTTTTCAGGAGTATATGCCCTAGTTGCATCTTAGAGTTTAGACCTTGGTGTGAAACTTCAGTTTTTAGCTTATATTGTATTTATTACTCTTTAACATTCCGTGTCCCATTTTTAGGTGATGATGCGGAGTCACTTCGTTTAGAAAGCACTTGGACTGATTCAAATGTTGATTCTCTTTCCCTATATCCCCTTCATATCTGATTTATAAACTTAGCAGGATGTTTCATATGTGGTTCCACTTATAGCTGCATGCTGCATTCAGGTTTCAGAGTCGTTATCGAAGTATTGCATTTTGTTGCACATCTCTGAAGGGAGTTCCGATGCAGCACAATTTTCTGCAATATGTATCCAGCGCTTAAATGACATGGTTCAGAATTCCTTGCGAAAGTTATATTACTGAATTTATATTTCCTCATAATATTTTTGGAAAGTAAAGTTGCCGAAGTTTTGACCATTCTTCATATTAGTTGGTATTGAGCTCTGCATGTCAAGTTCGCTGCAATATATAATGAATGGAATTTTATTCGGTTGCCTCCTTTTGGGTATTAAGATAGGGGTTGTTTGATAAAACTGAGGTTTTAAGCGGTCCTTAAAAAAATTATATTTTCTCATATTTTTGTTAATTTTTAGTTTTCAGATTGAAGTGTTAAGTGGTGATCCTATCACTTAAAATTTTACCTCATTTTAAGTAGCACTTATTGTTTTAAGTGATGTTCAATTTTTTTATCAAACGCATTTAATTGAATAAGTGCTGAATTTTTTCAGACTTAAGTGGTAAATAAGTGTTATCAAACACATGGTATTCAGATAGTGTTACAGTTATACTTATTTTCTAAAATGAAGCGAGTTGTTACTAGATATCTTGTCATAAGGTATATTAGTTTGGCAAATTATTATATTTTCCTTTCTATTTTTCATTGTTAGAGAGGGGGAGTATGTATCTTTACAATATTAACATGTCATCCCTTCTAGTATACATCCATACCGAGATTTTTGTTATAGTGCAAAGCAACATAAGAAAAAGAAAAAGAAAAAAAAAATGAAACCGTTATTTAGTATCCATTCAAATTTTTTGTTTGTGCAGTCGCTTTAGGAACGCATTAGATATTTACCTAAACCAGTAGGTCCTTGAGCGGATCCCACATTAGCCCCAAGGTGGAAATTAAGAAGGAAAAAAAATGATATCTATCTAGTGTGATGGATGGAATATATGAGAAAGGTGGAAATATTTGAATTTCAATCTCATCGATCTACAAAGAAGAATCAATTATAGACACTAATACAATTAGATCCGTTCTTCTTTTTCTCATCAATGAATAGATCTCTTTACTTGTATGACTTAGATGTCTATCCTCCCCTGTTCCGGTCATGGAATAGAGAAATAAATCAAAAAATGGATTTTTGTTCGAACCTATGTTGCAGCTAAGTGATTTTTATGAAGATTATAATCTAATTATTGTTACTGTTATTGATCTCCTCCACTTCATATATCAATTTAGTGTGTGCAGAAACTTTTTGATCTCTTGCCAATAGGTAATTATCCCATTGGTACAACATCTCCTCCCTCAAAGGGGAGGTGAAAAGTTCGAGCTTTGTAGTAGGAAAATTGTGAAGTGTGCTAGTACT